>OX382174.1:5266097-6466097 GCA_947507545.1 Clistopyga incitator | reverse complement strand
GAAACGACATGGACAGAAAGAATGAATACTACAGAATCTAAACATACCCGTAAAAAAATAAACATATATACGACTTACAATCATAAAAGAGCGCCTAAACAGCGCGAGTCCCCAAGAAAGCATAAACAGCCGTATGAAAACAAGACCGCCGGTATATTAAAATAGGAACGGCGGGGGTGGTGGAGGGAAAAAAAAAAAAAAAAAAAAAAAAAAAAAACGTCGATGCTTAGCGACATCGAGAGATCGATGATTCCCGGCGTTTCTGAGACTTTGGCTGGCTGTACGGGTGTCAAAATCATTCATTCCATGTAAATACACACTCTCAATACGATAAAACTGGTATCGCAGTTCTGCAGCGATCGATACGTCGAAGCTTAACGGAATCGAAAGATTGAGGATTCTCGGCGTTTCTGAGACTTTGGCTGGCTGTACGGGTGTCAAAATCCTTCATTCTATGTAAGTACACACTCTCAATACGATAAAACTGGTATCGCAGTTCTGCAGCGATCGATACGTCGAAGCTTAGCGACATCGAGAGATCGAGGATTCCCGGCCTTCCTGAGAGTTTGGCTGGGCGTACGGGTGTCAAAATTCTTTATTTCATGCAACTACACACTTTCAATACGATAAAACTGGTATCTCAGTTCTGCAGCGATTGATACGTCGATGCTTAGCAAAATCGGAAGATCGCGGATTCCCGGCGTTTCTGAGAGTTTGGCTGGGTGTACGGGTGTGAAAATTCATTATTTCATGCAACTACACACTTGCAGTACGATAAAACGGGTATCGTGGTGCTGCAGCGATTGATACGTCGATGCTTAGCGACATCGAGAGATCGAGGATTTCCGGCGTTTCTGAGAGTTTGGCTGGGCGTACGGGTGTGAAAATTCTTTATTTCATGCAACTACACACTCTCAATACAATAAAACGGGTATCGTGGTGCTGCAGCGATTGATACGTCGATGCTTAGCGACATCGAGAGATCGATGATTCCCAGCGGTTTTGAGACTTTGGCTGGCTGTACGGGTGTCAAAATCCTTCTTTCTATGTAAGTACACACTCTGAATACGATAAAACTAGTATCGCAGTTCTGCAGCGATCGATACGTCGAAGCTTAGCGGAATCGAAAGATCGAGGATTCTCGGCGTTTCTGAGAGTTTGGCTGGCTGTACGGGTGTGAAAATTCTTTATTTCATGCAACTACACACTTGCAATACGATAAAATGGGTATCGTGGTGCTGCAGCGATTGATACGTCGATGCACAGCGACATCGAGAGATCGTGAAATCCCGGCGTTTCTGAGAGTTTGGCTTGGCCTACGGGTGATAAAATTCTTTATTTCATGCAACTACACACTCTCAATACGATAAAACGGGTATCGTGGTGCTCCAGCGATTGATACGTCGATGCATAGCGACATCGAGAGATCGAGGATTCCCGACCTTTCTGAGAGTCTGGCTGGGCGTACGGGTGTCAAAATTCTTTATTTCATCCAACTACACACTTTCAATACGATAAAACTGGTATCTCAGTTCTGCAGCGATTGATACGTCGATGCTTAGCAAAATCGAAAGATCGCGGATTCCCGGCGTTTCTGAGAGTTTGGCTGGGTGGTGTACGGGTGTGAAAATTCATTATTTCATGCAACTACACACTTGCAGTACGATAAAACGGGTATCGTGGTGCTGCAGCGATTGATACGTCGGTGCTTAGCGACATCGAGAGATCGAGGATTTCCGGCGTTTCTGAGAGTTTGGCTGGGCGTACGGGTGTGAAAATTCTTTATTTCATGCAACTACACACTCTCAATACAATAAAACTGGTATCGCAGTTCTGCAGCGATCGATACGTCGATGCTTAGCGACATCGAGAGATCGAGGATTCCCGGCGTTTCTGAGACTTTGGCTGGCTGTACGGGTGTCAAAATTCTTCATTCTATGTAACTACACACTCTCAAAACGATAAAACTGGTATCGCAGTTCTGCAGCGATTGATACGTCGATTCCTAGCGAAATCGAGAGATCGAGGATTCCCGGCGTTTCTGAGAGTTGAACTGGGTGTACGGGTTTGAAAATTTTTTATTTCATGCAACTACACACTTGCAATACCATAAAACGGGTTTCGTGTTGCTGCAGCGATTGATACGTCGATGCTTAGCGACATCGAGAGATCGAGGATTTCCGGCGTTTCTGAGAGTTTGGCTGGGCGTACGGGTGTGAAAATTCTTCATTTCATGCAACTACACACTCTCAATACAATAAAACGGGTATCGTGGTGCTGCAGCAATTGATACGTCGATGCATAGCGACATCGAGAGATCGAAGATTCCCGGCGTTTCTGAGACTTTGGCTGGATGTACGGGTGTCAAAATCCTTCATTCTATGTAAATACACACTCTCAATACGATAAAACTGGTATCGCAGTTCTGCAGCGATCGATACGTCGAAGCTTAGCGGAATCGAAAGATCGAGGATTCTCGGCGTTTCTGAGAGTTTGGCTGGCTGTACGGGTGTGAAAATTCTGTATTTCATGCAACTACACATTTGCAATATGATAAAATGGGTATCGTGGTGCTGCAGCGATTGATACGTCGATGCACAGCGTCATCGAGAGATCGAGGATTCCCGGCGTTTCTGAGAGTTTGGCTTGGCCTACGGGTGTTAAAATTCTTTATTTCATGCAACTACACACTCTCAATACGATAAAACGGGTATCGTGGTGCTCCAGCGATTGATACGTCGATACATAGCGACATCGAGAGATCGAGGATTCCCGGCCTTTCTGAGAGTTTGGCTGGGCGTACGGGTGTCAAAATTCTTTATTTCATGCAACTACACACTCTCAATACGATAAGACTGGTATCGCAGTTCTGCAGCGATTGATACGTCGATGCTTAGCAAAATCGGAAGATCGCGGATACCCGGCGTTTCTGAGAGTTTGGCTGGGTGTACGGGTGTGAAAATTCATTATTTCATGCAACTACACACTTGCAGTACGATAAAACGGGTATCGTGGTGCTGCAGCGATTGATACGTCGATGCTTAGCGACATCGAGAGATCGAGGATTTCCGGCGTTTCTGAGAGTTTGGCTGAGCGTACGGGTGTGAAAATTCTTTATTTCATGCAACTACACACTCTCAATACAATAAAACTGGTATCGCAGTTCTGCAGCGATCGATACGTCGATGCTTAGCGACATCGAGAGATCGAGGATTCCCGGCGTTTCTGAGACTTTGGCTGGCTGTACGGGTGTCAAAATTCTTCATTCTATGTAACTACACACTCTCAAAACGATAAAACTGGTATCGCAGTTCTGCAGCGATTGATACGTCGATTCCTAGCGAAATCGAGAGATCGAGGATTCCCGGCGTTTCTGAGAGTTGAACTGGGTGTACGGGTTTGAAAATTTTTTATTTCATGCAACTACACACTTGCAATACCATAAAACGGGTTTCGTGTTGCTGCAGCGATTGATACGTCGATGCTTAGCGACATCGAGAGATCGAGGATTTCCGGCGTTTCTGAGAGTTTGGCTGGGCGTACGGGTGTGAAAATTCTTCATTTCATGCAACTACACACTCTCAATACAATAAAACGGGTATCGTGGTGCTGCAGCAATTGATACGTCGATGCATAGCGACATCGAGAGATCGAAGATTCCCGGCGTTTCTGAGACTTTGGCTGGATGTACGGGTGTCAAAATCCTTCATTCTATGTAAATACACACTCTCAATACGATAAAACTGGTATCGCAGTTCTGCAGCGATCGATACGTCGAAACTTAGCGGAATCGAAAGATCGAGGATTCTCGGCGTTTCTGAGAGTTTGGCTGGCTGTACGGGTGTGAAAATTCTGTATTTCATGCAACTACACATTTGCAATATGATAAAATGGGTATCGTGGTGCTGCAGCGATTGATACGTCGATGCACAGCGTCATCGAGAGATCGAGGATTCCCGGCGTTTCTGAGAGTTTGGCTTGGCCTACGGGTGTTAAAATTCTTTATTTCATGCAACTACACACTCTCAATACGATAAAACGGGTATCGTGGTGCTCCAGCGATTGATACGTCGATACATAGCGACATCGAGAGATCGAGGATTCCCGGCCTTTCTGAGAGTTTGGCTGGGCGTACGGGTGTCAAAATTCTTTATTTCATGCAACTACACACTCTCAATACGATAAGACTGGTATCGCAGTTCTGCAGCGATTGATACGTCGATGCCTAGCGAAATCGAGAGATCGAGGATTCCCGGCGTTTCTGAGAGTTTAACTGGGTGTACGGGTGTGAAAATTCTTTATTTCATGCAACTACACACTTGCAATACGATAAAACGGGTATCGTGTTGCTGCAGCGATTGATACGTCGATGCTTAGCGACATCGAGAGATCGAGGATTCCCGGCGTTTCTGAGACTTTGGCTGGATGTACGGGTGTGAAAATTCTTTATTTCATGCAACTACACACTTGCAATACGATAAAATGGGTATCGTGGTGCTGCAGCGATTGATACGTCGATGCACAGCGTCATCGAGAGATCGAAGATTCCCGGCGTTTCTGAGAGTTTGGCTTGGCCTACGGGTGTTAAAATTCTTTATTTCATGCAACTACAGACTCTCAATACGATAAAACGGGTATCGTGGTGCTCCAGCGATTGATACGTCGATACATAGCGACATCGAGAGATCGAGGATTCCCGGCCTTTCTGAGAGTTTGGCTGGGCGTACGGTTGTCAAAATTCTTTATTTCATGCAACTACACACTTTCAATACGATAAAACGGGTATCGTGGTGCTCCAGCGATTGATACGTCGATGCATAGCGACATCGAGAGATCGAGGATTCCCGATCTTTCTGAGAGTCTGGCTGGGCGTACGGGTGTCCAAATTCTTTATTTCATGCAACTACACACTTTCAATACGATAAAACTGGTATCGTAGTTCTGCAGCGATTGATACGTCGATGCTTAGCAAAATCGAAAGATCGCGGATTCCCGGCGTTTCTGAGAGTTTGACTGGGCGTACGGGTGTCAAAATTCTTTATTTCATGCAACTACACACTCTCAATACAATAAAACGGATATCGTGGTGCTGCAGCAATTGATACGTCGATGCATAGCGACATCGAGAGATCGAAGATTCCCGGCGTTTCTGAGACTTTGGCTGGGCGTACGGGTGTCAAAATTCTTTATTTCATGCAACTACACACTCTCAATACGATAAGACTGGTATCGCAGTTCTGCAGCGATTGATACGTCGATGCTTAGCAAAATCGGAAGATCGCGGATACCCGGCGTTTCTGAGAGTTTGGCTGGGTGTACGGGTGTGAAAATTCATTATTTCATGCAACTACACACTTGCAGTACGATAAAACGGGTATCGTGGTGCTGCAGCGATTGATACGTCGATGCTTAGCGACATCGAGAGATCGAGGATTTCCGGCGTTTCTGAGAGTTTAACTGGGTGTACGGGTTTGAAAATTCTTTATTTCATGCAACTACACACTTGCAATACCATAAAACGGGTATCGGGTTGCTGCAGCGATTGATACGTCGATGCTTAGCGACATCGAGAGATCGATGATTCCCGGCGTTTCTGAGACTTTGGCTGGCTGTACGGGTGTCAAAATCCTTCATTCTATGTAAGTACACACTCTCAATACGATAAAACTGGTATCGCAGTTCTGCAGCGATTGATACGTCGATGCTTAGCGACATCGAGAGATCGAGGATTCCCGGCCTTTCTGAGAGTTTGGCTGGGCGTACGGGTGTCAAAATTCTTTATTTTATGCAACTACACACTCTCAATACGATAAGACTGGTATCGCAGTTCTGCAGCGATTGATACGTGGATTCCTAGCGAAATCGAGAGATCGAGGATTCCCGGCGTTTCTGAGAGTTTGGCTTGGCCTACGGGTGTTAAAATTCTTTATTTCATGCAACTACAGACTCTCAATACGATAAAACGGGTATCGTGGTGCTCCAGCGATTGATACGTCGATACATAGCGACATCGAGAGATCGAGGATTCCCGGCCTTTCTGAGAGTTTGGCTGGGCGTACGGGTGTCAAAATTCTTTATTTCATGCAACTACACACTTTCAATACGATAAAACTGGTATCGCAGTTCTGCAGCGATTGATACGTCGATGCTTAGCAAAATAGGAAGATCGCGGATTCCCGGCGTTTCTGAGAGTTTGGCTGGGTGTACGGGTGTGAAAATTCATTATTTCATGCAACTACACACTTGCAGTACGATAAAACGGGTATCGTGGTGCTGCAGCGATTGATACGTCGATGCTTAGCGACATCGAGAGATCGATGATTCCCGGCGTTTTTGAGACTTTGGCTGGCTGTACGGGTGTCAAAATCCTTCTTTCTATGTAAATACACACTCTCAATACGATAAAACTGGTATCGCAGTTCTGCAGCGATCGATACGTCGATGCTTAGCGGAATCGAAAGATCGATGATTCCCGGCGTTTCTGAGACTTTGGCTGGCTGTACGGGTGTCAAAATTCTTCATTCTATCTAACTACACACTCTCAAAACGATAAAACTGGTATCGCAGTTCTGCAGCGATCGATACGTCGAAGCTTAGCGGAATCGAAAGATCGAGGATTCTCGGCGTTTCTGAGAGTTTGGCTGGGTGTACGGGTGTGAAAATTCATTATTTCATGCAACTACACACTTGCAGGACGATAAAACGGGTATCGTGGTGCTGCAGCGATTGATACGTCGATGCACAGCGTCATCGATAGATCGTGGATTCCCGGCGTTTCTGAGAGTTTGGCTTGGCCTACGGGTGTTTAAATTCTTCATTTCATGCAACTACACACTCTCAATACGATAAAACGGGTATCGTTTTGCTCCAGCGATTGATACGTCGATGCATAGCGACATCGAGAGATCGAGGATTCTCGACCTTTCTGAGAGTTTGGCTGGGCGTACGGGTGTCAAAATTCTTTATTTCATGCAACTACACACTTTCAATACGATAAAACTGGTATCGCAGTTCTGCAGCGATTGATACGTCGATGCCTAGCGAAATCGAGAGATCGAGGATTCCCGGCGTTTCTGAGAGTTTAACTGGGTGTACGGGTGTGAAAATTCTTTATTTCATGCAACTTCACACTTGCAATACGATAAAACGGGTATCGTGGTGCTGCAGCAATTGATACGTCGATGCATAGCGACATCGAGAGATCAAGGATTCCCGGCGTTTCTGAGACTTTGGCTGGCTGTACGGGTGTCAAAATGCATCATTCTATGTAAATACACACTCTCAATACGATAAAACTGGTATCGCAGTTCTGCAGCGATCGATACGTCGAAGCTTAGCGGAATCGAAAGATCGAGGATTCTCGGCGTTTCTGAGAGTTTGGCTGGCTGTACGGGTGTGAAAATTCTTTATTTCATGCAACTACACACTTGCAATACGATAAAATGGGTATCGCGGTGCTGCAGCGATTGATACGTCGATGCACAGCGTCATCGATAGATCGTGGATTCCCGGCGTTTCTGAGAGTTTAACTGGGTGTACGGGTTTGAAAATTCTTTATTTCATGAAACTACACACTTGCAATACCATAAAACGGGTATCGTGTTGCTGCAGCGATTGATACGTCGATGCTTAGCGACATCGAGAGATCGATGATTCCCGGCGTTTCTGAGACTTTGGCTGGCTGTACGGGTTTGTAGATTCGTTATTTCATGCAACTACACACACTCAAAACGATAAAACTGGTATCGCAGTTCTGCAGCGATTGATACGTCGATGCCTAGCGAAATCGAGAGATCGAGGATTCCCGGCGTTTCTGAGAGTTTAACTGGGTGTACGGGTTTGAAAATTCTTTATTTCATGCAACTACACACTTGCAATACCATAAAACGGGTATCGGGTTGCTGCAGCGATTGATACGTCGATTCTTAGCGACATCGAGAGATCGATGATTCCTGGCGTTTCTGAGACTTTGGCTGGCTGTACGGGTGTCAAAATCGTTCATTCTATGTAAATACACACTCTCAATACGATAAAACTGGTATCGCAGTTCTGCAGCGATCGATACGTCGAAGCTTGGCGCAATAGAAAGATCGAGGATTCTCGGCGTTTCTGAGAGTTTGGCTGGCTGTACGGGTTTGTAGATTCGTTATTTCATGCAACTACACACACTCAAAACGATAAAACTGGTATCGCAGTTCTGCAGCGATTGATACGTCGAGGCCTAGCGAAATCGAGAGATCGAGGATTCCCGGCGTTTCTGAGAGTTTAACTGGGTGTACGGGTTTGAAAATTCATTATTCCATGCAACTACACACTTGCAATACCATAAAACGGGTATCGGGTTGCTGCAGCGATTGATACGTCGATGCTTAGCGACATCGAGAGATCGATGATTCCCGGCGTTTCTGAGACTTTGGCTGGCTGTACGGGTGTCAAAATCGTTCATTCTATGTAAATACATACTCTCAATACGATAAAACTGGTATCGCAGTTCTGCAGCGATCGATACGTCGAAGCATGGCGGAATCGAAAGATCGAGGATTCTCGGCGTTTCTGAGAGTTTGGCTGGCTGTACGGGTTTGTAAATTCGTTATTTCATGCAACTACACACACTCAAAATGATAAAACTGGTATCGCAGTTCTGCAGCGATTGATACGTGGATGCCTAGCGAAATCGAGAGATCGAGGATTCCCGGCGTTTCTGAGAGTTTAACTGGGTGTACGGGTGTGAAAATTCTTTATTTCATGCAACTACACACTTGCAATACGATAAAACGGGTATCGTGTTGCTGCAGCGATTGATACGCCGATGCTTAGCGACATCGAGAGATCGATGATTCCCGGCGTTTCTGAGACTTTGGCTGGCTGTACGGGTGTCAAAATCCTTCATTCTATGTAAGTACACACTCTCAATACGATAAAACTGGTATCGCAGTTCTGCAGCGATCGATACGTCGAAGCTTAGCGACATCGAGAGATCGAGGATTCCCGGCCTTTCTGAGAGTTTGGCTGGGCGTACGGGTGTCAAAATTCTTTATTTCATGCAACTACACACTCTCAATACGATAAGACTGGTATCGCAGTTCTGCAGCGATTGATACGTCGATGCTTAGCGAAATCGAAAGATCGCGGATTCCCGGCGTTTCTGAGAGTTTGGCTGGGCGTACGGGTGTCCAAATTCTTTATTTCATGGAACTACACACTTGCAATACGATAAAACGGGTATCGTGGTGCTCCAGCGATTGATACGTCGATGCTTCACAACTAAGTGAACCAAATTTTGTTGTCAACAGAACTGCTTTCAAAAGATTTGCAAACTATACACAGAAAATAATAGAGAAAAGAAACCAAAGATGAAAATGAAGAATAGCCTAGGGAACGGATTAAATCAGAAATAAACAAAACAAAGAAAGGACAAGAGAAACGACATGGACAGAAAGAATGAATACTACAGAATCTAAACATACCCGTAAAAAAATAAACATATATACGACTTACAATCATAAAAGAGCGCCTAAACAGCGCGAGTCCCCAAGAAAGCATAAACAGCCGTATGAAAACAAGACCGTCGGTATATTAAAATAGGAACGGCGGGGGTGGTGGAGGGAAAAAAAAAAAAAAAAAAAAAAAAAAAAAAAAAAAAAAAAAAAAAAAAAAAAAAAAAAAAAAAAAAAAAACGTCGATGCTTAGCGACATCGAGAGATCGATGATTCCCGGCGTTTCTGAGACTTTGGCTGGCTGTACGGGTGTCAAAATCATTCATTCCATGTAAATACACACTCTCAATACGATAAAACTGGTATCGCAGTTCTGCAGCGATCGATACGTCGAAGCTTAACGGAATCGAAAGATTGAGGATTCTCGGCGTTTCTGAGACTTTGGCTGGCTGTACGGGTGTCAAAATCCTTCATTCTATGTAAGTACACACTCTCAATACGATAAAACTGGTATCGCAGTTCTGCAGCGATCGATACGTCGAAGCTTAGCGACATCGAGAGATCGAGGATTCCCGGCCTTCCTGAGAGTTTGGCTGGGCGTACGGGTGTCAAAATTCTTTATTTCATGCAACTACACACTTTCAATACGATAAAACTGGTATCTCAGTTCTGCAGCGATTGATACGTCGATGCTTAGCAAAATCGGAAGATCGCGGATTCTCGGCGTTTCTGAGAGTTTGGCTGGGTGTACGGGTGTGAAAATTCATTATTTCATGCAACTACACACTCTCAATACAATAAAACGGGTATCGTGGTGCTGCAGCGATTGATACGTCGATGCTTAGCGACATCGAGAGATCGATGATTCCCGGCGTTTCTGAGAGTTTAACTGGGTGTACGGGTGTCAAAATCCTTCATTCTATGTAAGTACACACTCTCAATACGATAAAACTGGTATCGCAGTTCTGCAGCGATCGATACGTCGAAGCTTAGCGACATCGAGAGATCGAGGATTCCCGGCCTTTCTGAGAGTTTGGCTGGGCGTACGGGTGTCAAAATTCTTTATTTCATGCAACTACACACTCTCAATACGATAAGACTGGTATCGCAGTTCTGCAGCGATTGATACGTCGATGCTTAGCGAAATCGAAAGATCGCGGATTCCCGGCGTTTCTGAGAGTTTGGCTGGGCGTACGGGTGTCCAAATTCTTTATTTCATGGAACTACACACTTGCAATACGATAAAACGGGTATCGTGGTGCTCCAGCGATTGATACGTCGATGCTTCACAACTAAGTGAACGAAATTTTGTTGTCAACAGAACTGCTTTCAAAAGATTTGCAAACTATACACAGAAAATAATAGATAAAAGAAACCAAAGATGAAAATGAAGAATAGCCTAGGGAACGGATTAAATCAGAAATAAACAAAACAAAGAAAGGACAAGAGAAACGACATGGACAGAAAGAATGAATACTACAGAATCTAAACATACCCGTAAAAAAATAAACATATATACGACTTACAATCATAAAAGAGCGCCTAAACAGCGCGAGTCCCCAAGAAAGCATAAACAGCCGTATGAAAACAAGACCGCCGGTATATTAAAATAGGAACGGCGGGGGTGGTGGAGGGAAAAAAAAAAAAAAAAAAAAAAAAAAAAAACGTCGATGCTTAGCGACATCGAGAGATCGAAGATTCCCGGCGTTTCTGAGACTTTGGCTGGCTGTACGGGTGTCAAAATCATTCATTCCATGTAAATACACACTCTCAATACGATAAAACTGGTATCGCAGTTCTGCAGCGATCGATACGTCGAAGCTTAACGGAATCGAAAGATTGAGGATTCTCGGCGTTTCTGAGACTTTGGCTGGCTGTACGGGTGTCAAAATCCTTCATTCTATGTAAGTACACACTCTCAATACGATAAAACTGGTATCGCAGTTCTGCAGCGATCGATACGTCGAAGCTTAGCGACATCGAGAGATCGAGGATTCCCGGCCTTCCTGAGAGTTTGGCTGGGCGTACGGGTGTCAAAATTCTTTATTTCATGCAACTACACACTTTCAATACGATAAAACTGGTATCTCAGTTCTGCAGCGATTGATACGTCGATGCTTAGCAAAATCGGAAGATCGCGGATTCCCGGCGTTTCTGAGAGTTTGGCTGGGTGTACGGGTGTGAAAATTCATTATTTCATGCAACTACACACTTGCAGTACGATAAAACGGGTATCGTGGTGCTGCAGCGATTGATACGTCGATGCTTAGCGACATCGAGAGATCGAGGATTTCCGGCGTTTCTGAGAGTTTGGCTGGGCGTACGGGTGTGAAAATTCTTTATTTCATGCAACTACACACTCTCAATACAATAAAACGGGTATCGTGGTGCTGCAGCGATTGATACGTCGATGCTTAGCGACATCGAGAGATCGATGATTCCCAGCGGTTTTGAGACTTTGGCTGGCTGTACGGGTGTCAAAATCCTTCTTTCTATGTAAGTACACACTCTGAATACGATAAAACTAGTATCGCAGTTCTGCAGCGATCGATACGTCGAAGCTTAGCGGAATCGAAAGATCGAGGATTCTCGGCGTTTCTGAGAGTTTGGCTGGCTGTACGGGTGTGAAAATTCTTTATTTCATGCAACTACACACTTGCAATACGATAAAATGGGTATCGTGGTGCTGCAGCGATTGATACGTCGATGCACAGCGACATCGAGAGATCGTGAAATCCCGGCGTTTCTGAGAGTTTGGCTTGGCCTACGGGTGATAAAATTCTTTATTTCATGCAACTACACACTCTCAATACGATAAAACGGGTATCGTGGTGCTCCAGCGATTGATACGTCGATGCATAGCGACATCGAGAGATCGAGGATTCCCGACCTTTCTGAGAGTCTGGCTGGGCGTACGGGTGTCAAAATTCTTTATTTCATCCAACTACACACTTTCAATACGATAAAACTGGTATCTCAGTTCTGCAGCGATTGATACGTCGATGCTTAGCAAAATCGAAAGATCGCGGATTCCCGGCGTTTCTGAGAGTTTGGCTGGGTGGTGTACGGGTGTGAAAATTCATTATTTCATGCAACTACACACTTGCAGTACGATAAAACGGGTATCGTGGTGCTGCAGCGATTGATACGTCGGTGCTTAGCGACATCGAGAGATCGAGGATTTCCGGCGTTTCTGAGAGTTTGGCTGGGCGTACGGGTGTGAAAATTCTTTATTTCATGCAACTACACACTCTCAATACAATAAAACTGGTATCGCAGTTCTGCAGCGATCGATACGTCGATGCTTAGCGACATCGAGAGATCGAGGATTCCCGGCGTTTCTGAGACTTTGGCTGGCTGTACGGGTGTCAAAATTCTTCATTCTATGTAACTACACACTCTCAAAACGATAAAACTGGTATCGCAGTTCTGCAGCGATTGATACGTCGATTCCTAGCGAAATCGAGAGATCGAGGATTCCCGGCGTTTCTGAGAGTTGAACTGGGTGTACGGGTTTGAAAATTTTTTATTTCATGCAACTACACACTTGCAATACCATAAAACGGGTTTCGTGTTGCTGCAGCGATTGATACGTCGATGCTTAGCGACATCGAGAGATCGAGGATTTCCGGCGTTTCTGAGAGTTTGGCTGGGCGTACGGGTGTGAAAATTCTTCATTTCATGCAACTACACACTCTCAATACAATAAAACGGGTATCGTGGTGCTGCAGCAATTGATACGTCGATGCATAGCGACATCGAGAGATCGAAGATTCCCGGCGTTTCTGAGACTTTGGCTGGATGTACGGGTGTCAAAATCCTTCATTCTATGTAAATACACACTCTCAATACGATAAAACTGGTATCGCAGTTCTGCAGCGATCGATACGTCGAAGCTTAGCGGAATCGAAAGATCGAGGATTCTCGGCGTTTCTGAGAGTTTGGCTGGCTGTACGGGTGTGAAAATTCTGTATTTCATGCAACTACACATTTGCAATATGATAAAATGGGTATCGTGGTGCTGCAGCGATTGATACGTCGATGCACAGCGTCATCGAGAGATCGAGGATTCCCGGCGTTTCTGAGAGTTTGGCTTGGCCTACGGGTGTTAAAATTCTTTATTTCATGCAACTACACACTCTCAATACGATAAAACGGGTATCGTGGTGCTCCAGCGATTGATACGTCGATACATAGCGACATCGAGAGATCGAGGATTCCCGGCCTTTCTGAGAGTTTGGCTGGGCGTACGGGTGTCAAAATTCTTTATTTCATGCAACTACACACTCTCAATACGATAAGACTGGTATCGCAGTTCTGCAGCGATTGATACGTCGATGCTTAGCAAAATCGGAAGATCGCGGATACCCGGCGTTTCTGAGAGTTTGGCTGGGTGTACGGGTGTGAAAATTCATTATTTCATGCAACTACACACTTGCAGTACGATAAAACGGGTATCGTGGTGCTGCAGCGATTGATACGTCGATGCTTAGCGACATCGAGAGATCGAGGATTTCCGGCGTTTCTGAGAGTTTGGCTGAGCGTACGGGTGTGAAAATTCTTTATTTCATGCAACTACACACTCTCAATACAATAAAACTGGTATCGCAGTTCTGCAGCGATCGATACGTCGATGCTTAGCGACATCGAGAGATCGAGGATTCCCGGCGTTTCTGAGACTTTGGCTGGCTGTACGGGTGTCAAAATTCTTCATTCTATGTAACTACACACTCTCAAAACGATAAAACTGGTATCGCAGTTCTGCAGCGATTGATACGTCGATTCCTAGCGAAATCGAGAGATCGAGGATTCCCGGCGTTTCTGAGAGTTGAACTGGGTGTACGGGTTTGAAAATTTTTTATTTCATGCAACTACACACTTGCAATACCATAAAACGGGTTTCGTGTTGCTGCAGCGATTGATACGTCGATGCTTAGCGACATCGAGAGATCGAGGATTTCCGGCGTTTCTGAGAGTTTGGCTGGGCGTACGGGTGTGAAAATTCTTCATTTCATGCAACTACACACTCTCAATACAATAAAACGGGTATCGTGGTGCTGCAGCAATTGATACGTCGATGCATAGCGACATCGAGAGATCGAAGATTCCCGGCGTTTCTGAGACTTTGGCTGGATGTACGGGTGTCAAAATCCTTCATTCTATGTAAATACACACTCTCAATACGATAAAACTGGTATCGCAGTTCTGCAGCGATCGATACGTCGAAACTTAGCGGAATCGAAAGATCGAGGATTCTCGGCGTTTCTGAGAGTTTGGCTGGCTGTACGGGTGTGAAAATTCTGTATTTCATGCAACTACACATTTGCAATATGATAAAATGGGTATCGTGGTGCTGCAGCGATTGATACGTCGATGCACAGCGTCATCGAGAGATCGAGGATTCCCGGCGTTTCTGAGAGTTTGGCTTGGCCTACGGGTGTTAAAATTCTTTATTTCATGCAACTACACACTCTCAATACGATAAAACGGGTATCGTGGTGCTCCAGCGATTGATACGTCGATACATAGCGACATCGAGAGATCGAGGATTCCCGGCCTTTCTGAGAGTTTGGCTGGGCGTACGGGTGTCAAAATTCTTTATTTCATGCAACTACACACTCTCAATACGATAAGACTGGTATCGCAGTTCTGCAGCGATTGATACGTCGATGCCTAGCGAAATCGAGAGATCGAGGATTCCCGGCGTTTCTGAGAGTTTAACTGGGTGTACGGGTGTGAAAATTCTTTATTTCATGCAACTACACACTTGCAATACGATAAAACGGGTATCGTGTTGCTGCAGCGATTGATACGTCGATGCTTAGCGACATCGAGAGATCGAGGATTCCCGGCGTTTCTGAGACTTTGGCTGGATGTACGGGTGTGAAAATTCTTTATTTCATGCAACTACACACTTGCAATACGATAAAATGGGTATCGTGGTGCTGCAGCGATTGATACGTCGATGCACAGCGTCATCGAGAGATCGAAGATTCCCGGCGTTTCTGAGAGTTTGGCTTGGCCTACGGGTGTTAAAATTCTTTATTTCATGCAACTACAGACTCTCAATACGATAAAACGGGTATCGTGGTGCTCCAGCGATTGATACGTCGATACATAGCGACATCGAGAGATCGAGGATTCCCGGCCTTTCTGAGAGTTTGGCTGGGCGTACGGTTGTCAAAATTCTTTATTTCATGCAACTACACACTTTCAATACGATAAAACGGGTATCGTGGTGCTCCAGCGATTGATACGTCGATGCATAGCGACATCGAGAGATCGAGGATTCCCGATCTTTCTGAGAGTCTGGCTGGGCGTACGGGTGTCCAAATTCTTTATTTCATGCAACTACACACTTTCAATACGATAAAACTGGTATCGTAGTTCTGCAGCGATTGATACGTCGATGCTTAGCAAAATCGAAAGATCGCGGATTCCCGGCGTTTCTGAGAGTTTGACTGGGCGTACGGGTGTCAAAATTCTTTATTTCATGCAACTACACACTCTCAATACAATAAAACGGATATCGTGGTGCTGCAGCAATTGATACGTCGATGCATAGCGACATCGAGAGATCGAAGATTCCCGGCGTTTCTGAGACTTTGGCTGGGCGTACGGGTGTCAAAATTCTTTATTTCATGCAACTACACACTCTCAATACGATAAGACTGGTATCGCAGTTCTGCAGCGATTGATACGTCGATGCTTAGCAAAATCGGAAGATCGCGGATACCCGGCGTTTCTGAGAGTTTGGCTGGGTGTACGGGTGTGAAAATTCATTATTTCATGCAACTACACACTTGCAGTACGATAAAACGGGTATCGTGGTGCTGCAGCGATTGATACGTCGATGCTTAGCGACATCGAGAGATCGAGGATTTCCGGCGTTTCTGAGAGTTTAACTGGGTGTACGGGTTTGAAAATTCTTTATTTCATGCAACTACACACTTGCAATACCATAAAACGGGTATCGGGTTGCTGCAGCGATTGATACGTCGATGCTTAGCGACATCGAGAGATCGATGATTCCCGGCGTTTCTGAGACTTTGGCTGGCTGTACGGGTGTCAAAATCCTTCATTCTATGTAAGTACACACTCTCAATACGATAAAACTGGTATCGCAGTTCTGCAGCGATTGATACGTCGATGCTTAGCGACATCGAGAGATCGAGGATTCCCGGCCTTTCTGAGAGTTTGGCTGGGCGTACGGGTGTCAAAATTCTTTATTTTATGCAACTACACACTCTCAATACGATAAGACTGGTATCGCAGTTCTGCAGCGATTGATACGTGGATTCCTAGCGAAATCGAGAGATCGAGGATTCCCGGCGTTTCTGAGAGTTTGGCTTGGCCTACGGGTGTTAAAATTCTTTATTTCATGCAACTACAGACTCTCAATACGATAAAACGGGTATCGTGGTGCTCCAGCGATTGATACGTCGATACATAGCGACATCGAGAGATCGAGGATTCCCGGCCTTTCTGAGAGTTTGGCTGGGCGTACGGGTGTCAAAATTCTTTATTTCATGCAACTACACACTTTCAATACGATAAAACTGGTATCGCAGTTCTGCAGCGATTGATACGTCGATGCTTAGCAAAATAGGAAGATCGCGGATTCCCGGCGTTTCTGAGAGTTTGGCTGGGTGTACGGGTGTGAAAATTCATTATTTCATGCAACTACACACTTGCAGTACGATAAAACGGGTATCGTGGTGCTGCAGCGATTGATACGTCGATGCTTAGCGACATCGAGAGATCGAGGATTTCCGGCGTTTCTGAGAGTTTGGCTGGGCGTACGGGTGTGAAAATTCTTTATTTCATGCAACTACACACTCTCAATACAATAAAACGGGTATCGTGGTGCTGCAGCGATTGATACGTCGATGCTTAGCGACATCGAGAGATCGATGATTCCCGGCGTTTTTGAGACTTTGGCTGGCTGTACGGGTGTCAAAATCCTTCTTTCTATGTAAATACACACTCTCAATACGATAAAACTGGTATCGCAGTTCTGCAGCGATCGATACGTCGATGCTTAGCGGAATCGAAAGATCGATGATTCCCGGCGTTTCTGAGACTTTGGCTGGCTGTACGGGTGTCAAAATTCTTCATTCTATCTAACTACACACTCTCAAAACGATAAAACTGGTATCGCAGTTCTGCAGCGATCGATACGTCGAAGCTTAGCGGAATCGAAAGATCGAGGATTCTCGGCGTTTCTGAGAGTTTGGCTGGGTGTACGGGTGTGAAAATTCATTATTTCATGCAACTACACACTTGCAGGACGATAAAACGGGTATCGTGGTGCTGCAGCGATTGATACGTCGATGCACAGCGTCATCGATAGATCGTGGATTCCCGGCGTTTCTGAGAGTTTGGCTTGGCCTACGGGTGTTTAAATTCTTCATTTCATGCAACTACACACTCTCAATACGATAAAACGGGTATCGTTTTGCTCCAGCGATTGATACGTCGATGCATAGCGACATCGAGAGATCGAGGATTCTCGACCTTTCTGAGAGTTTGGCTGGGCGTACGGGTGTCAAAATTCTTTATTTCATGCAACTACACACTTTCAATACGATAAAACTGGTATCGCAGTTCTGCAGCGATTGATACGTCGATGCCTAGCGAAATCGAGAGATCGAGGATTCCCGGCGTTTCTGAGAGTTTAACTGGGTGTACGGGTGTGAAAATTCTTTATTTCATGCAACTTCACACTTGCAATACGATAAAACGGGTATCGTGGTGCTGCAGCAATTGATACGTCGATGCATAGCGACATCGAGAGATCAAGGATTCCCGGCGTTTCTGAGACTTTGGCTGGCTGTACGGGTGTCAAAATGCATCATTCTATGTAAATACACACTCTCAATACGATAAAACTGGTATCGCAGTTCTGCAGCGATCGATACGTCGAAGCTTAGCGGAATCGAAAGATCGAGGATTCTCGGCGTTTCTGAGAGTTTGGCTGGCTGTACGGGTGTGAAAATTCTTTATTTCATGCAACTACACACTTGCAATACGATAAAATGGGTATCGCGGTGCTGCAGCGATTGATACGTCGATGCACAGCGTCATCGATAGATCGTGGATTCCCGGCGTTTCTGAGAGTTTAACTGGGTGTACGGGTTTGAAAATTCTTTATTTCATGAAACTACACACTTGCAATACCATAAAACGGGTATCGTGTTGCTGCAGCGATTGATACGTCGATGCTTAGCGACATCGAGAGATCGATGATTCCCGGCGTTTCTGAGACTTTGGCTGGCTGTACGGGTTTGTAGATTCGTTATTTCATGCAACTACACACACTCAAAACGATAAAACTGGTATCGCAGTTCTGCAGCGATTGATACGTCGATGCCTAGCGAAATCGAGAGATCGAGGATTCCCGGCGTTTCTGAGAGTTTAACTGGGTGTACGGGTTTGAAAATTCTTTATTTCATGCAACTACACACTTGCAATACCATAAAACGGGTATCGGGTTGCTGCAGCGATTGATACGTCGATTCTTAGCGACATCGAGAGATCGATGATTCCTGGCGTTTCTGAGACTTTGGCTGGCTGTACGGGTGTCAAAATCGTTCATTCTATGTAAATACACACTCTCAATACGATAAAACTGGTATCGCAGTTCTGCAGCGATCGATACGTCGAAGCTTGGCGCAATAGAAAGATCGAGGATTCTCGGCGTTTCTGAGAGTTTGGCTGGCTGTACGGGTTTGTAGATTCGTTATTTCATGCAACTACACACACTCAAAACGATAAAACTGGTATCGCAGTTCTGCAGCGATTGATACGTCGAGGCCTAGCGAAATCGAGAGATCGAGGATTCCCGGCGTTTCTGAGAGTTTAACTGGGTGTACGGGTTTGAAAATTCATTATTCCATGCAACTACACACTTGCAATACCATAAAACGGGTATCGGGTTGCTGCAGCGATTGATACGTCGATGCTTAGCGACATCGAGAGATCGATGATTCCCGGCGTTTCTGAGACTTTGGCTGGCTGTACGGGTGTCAAAATCGTTCATTCTATGTAAATACATACTCTCAATACGATAAAACTGGTATCGCAGTTCTGCAGCGATCGATACGTCGAAGCATGGCGGAATCGAAAGATCGAGGATTCTCGGCGTTTCTGAGAGTTTGGCTGGCTGTACGGGTTTGTAAATTCGTTATTTCATGCAACTACACACACTCAAAATGATAAAACTGGTATCGCAGTTCTGCAGCGATTGATACGTGGATGCCTAGCGAAATCGAGAGATCGAGGATTCCCGGCGTTTCTGAGAGTTTAACTGGGTGTACGGGTGTGAAAATTCTTTATTTCATGCAACTACACACTTGCAATACGATAAAACGGGTATCGTGTTGCTGCAGCGATTGATACGCCGATGCTTAGCGACATCGAGAGATCGATGATTCCCGGCGTTTCTGAGACTTTGGCTGGCTGTACGGGTGTCAAAATCCTTCATTCTATGTAAGTACACACTCTCAATACGATAAAACTGGTATCGCAGTTCTGCAGCGATCGATACGTCGAAGCTTAGCGACATCGAGAGATCGAGGATTCCCGGCCTTTCTGAGAGTTTGGCTGGGCGTACGGGTGTCAAAATTCTTTATTTCATGCAACTACACACTCTCAATACGATAAGACTGGTATCGCAGTTCTGCAGCGATTGATACGTCGATGCTTAGCGAAATCGAAAGATCGCGGATTCCCGGCGTTTCTGAGAGTTTGGCTGGGCGTACGGGTGTCCAAATTCTTTATTTCATGGAACTACACACTTGCAATACGATAAAACGGGTATCGTGGTGCTCCAGCGATTGATACGTCGATGCTTCACAACTAAGTGAACCAAATTTTGTTGTCAACAGAACTGCTTTCAAAAGATTTGCAAACTATACACAGAAAATAATAGAGAAAAGAAACCAAAGATGAAAATGAAGAATAGCCTAGGGAACGGATTAAATCAGAAATAAACAAAACAAAGAAAGGACAAGAGAAACGACATGGACAGAAAGAATGAATACTACAGAATCTAAACATACCCGTAAAAAAATAAACATATATACGACTTACAATCATAAAAGAGCGCCTAAACAGCGCGAGTCCCCAAGAAAGCATAAACAGCCGTATGAAAACAAGACCGTCGGTATATTAAAATAGGAACGGCGGGGGTGGTGGAGGGAAAAAAAAAAAAAAAAAAAAAAAAAAAAAAAAAAAAAAAAAAAAAAAAAAAAACGTCGATGCTTAGCGACATCGAGAGATCGATGATTCCCGGCGTTTCTGAGACTTTGGCTGGCTGTACGGGTGTCAAAATCATTCATTCCATGTAAATACACACTCTCAATACGATAAAACTGGTATCGCAGTTCTGCAGCGATCGATACGTCGAAGGTTAACGGAATCGAAAGATTGAGGATTCTCGGCGTTTCTGAGACTTTGGCTGGCTGTACGGGTGTCAAAATCCTTCATTCTATGTAAGTACACACTCTCAATACGATAAAACTGGTATCGCAGTTCTGCAGCGATCGATACGTCGAAGCTTAGCGACATCGAGAGATCGAGGATTCCCGGCCTTCCTGAGAGTTTGGCTGGGCGTACGGGTGTCAAAATTCTTTATTTCATGCAACTACACACTTTCAATACGATAAAACTGGTATCTCAGTTCTGCAGCGATTGATACGTCGATGCTTAGCAAAATCGGAAGATCGCGGATTCTCGGCGTTTCTGAGAGTTTGGCTGGGTGTACGGGTGTGAAAATTCATTATTTCATGCAACTACACACTCTCAATACAATAAAACGGGTATCGTGGTGCTGCAGCGATTGATACGTCGATGCTTAGCGACATCGAGAGATCGATGATTCCCGGCGTTTCTGAGAGTTTAACTGGGTGTACGGGTGTCAAAATCCTTCATTCTATGTAAGTACACACTCTCAATACGATAAAACTGGTATCGCAGTTCTGCAGCGATCGATACGTCGAAGCTTAGCGACATCGAGAGATCGAGGATTCCCGGCCTTTCTGAGAGTTTGGCTGGGCGTACGGGTGTCAAAATTCTTTATTTCATGCAACTACACACTCTCAATACGATAAGACTGGTATCGCAGTTCTGCAGCGATTGATACGTCGATGCTTAGCGAAATCGAAAGATCGCGGATTCCCGGCGTTTCTGAGAGTTTGGCTGGGCGTACGGGTGTCCAAATTCTTTATTTCATGGAACTACACACTTGCAATACGATAAAACGGGTATCGTGGTGCTCCAGCGATTGATACGTCGATGCTTCACAACTAAGTGAACGAAATTTTGTTGTCAACAGAACTGCTTTCAAAAGATTTGCAAACTATACACAGAAAATAATAGATAAAAGAAACCAAAGATGAAAATGAAGAATAGCCTAGGGAACGGATTAAATCAGAAATAAACAAAACAAAGAAAGGACAAGAGAAACGACATGGACAGAAAGAATGAATACTACAGAATCTAAACATACCCGTAAAAAAATAAACATATATACGACTTACAATCATAAAAGAGCGCCTAAACAGCGCGAGTCCCCAAGAAAGCATAAACAGCCGTATGAAAACAAGACCGCCGGTATATTAAAATAGGAACGGCGGGGGTGGTGGAGGGAAAAAAAAAAAAAAAAAAAAAAAAAAAAAACGTCGATGCTTAGCGACATCGAGAGATCGAAGATTCCCGGCGTTTCTGAGACTTTGGCTGGCTGTACGGGTGTCAAAATCATTCATTCCATGTAAATACACACTCTCAATACGATAAAACTGGTATCGCAGTTCTGCAGCGATCGATACGTCGAAGCTTAACGGAATCGAAAGATTGAGGATTCTCGGCGTTTCTGAGACTTTGGCTGGCTGTACGGGTGTCAAAATCCTTCATTCTATGTAAGTACACACTCTCAATACGATAAAACTGGTATCGCAGTTCTGCAGCGATCGATACGTCGAAGCTTAGCGACATCGAGAGATCGAGGATTCCCGGCCTTCCTGAGAGTTTGGCTGGGCGTACGGGTGTCAAAATTCTTTATTTCATGCAACTACACACTTTCAATACGATAAAACTGGTATCTCAGTTCTGCAGCGATTGATACGTCGATGCTTAGCAAAATCGGAAGATCGCGGATTCCCGGCGTTTCTGAGAGTTTGGCTGGGTGTACGGGTGTGAAAATTCATTATTTCATGCAACTACACACTTGCAGTACGATAAAACGGGTATCGTGGTGCTGCAGCGATTGATACGTCGATGCTTAGCGACATCGAGAGATCGAGGATTTCCGGCGTTTCTGAGAGTTTGGCTGGGCGTACGGGTGTGAAAATTCTTTATTTCATGCAACTACACACTCTCAATACAATAAAACGGGTATCGTGGTGCTGCAGCGATTGATACGTCGATGCTTAGCGACATCGAGAGATCGATGATTCCCAGCGGTTTTGAGACTTTGGCTGGCTGTACGGGTGTCAAAATCCTTCTTTCTATGTAAGTACACACTCTGAATACGATAAAACTAGTATCGCAGTTCTGCAGCGATCGATACGTCGAAGCTTAGCGGAATCGAAAGATCGAGGATTCTCGGCGTTTCTGAGAGTTTGGCTGGCTGTACGGGTGTGAAAATTCTTTATTTCATGCAACTACACACTTGCAATACGATAAAATGGGTATCGTGGTGCTGCAGCGATTGATACGTCGATGCACAGCGACATCGAGAGATCGTGAAATCCCGGCGTTTCTGAGAGTTTGGCTTGGCCTACGGGTGATAAAATTCTTTATTTCATGCAACTACACACTCTCAATACGATAAAACGGGTATCGTGGTGCTCCAGCGATTGATACGTCGATGCATAGCGACATCGAGAGATCGAGGATTCCCGACCTTTCTGAGAGTCTGGCTGGGCGTACGGGTGTCAAAATTCTTTATTTCATCCAACTACACACTTTCAATACGATAAAACTGGTATCTCAGTTCTGCAGCGATTGATACGTCGATGCTTAGCAAAATCGAAAGATCGCGGATTCCCGGCGTTTCTGAGAGTTTGGCTGGGTGGTGTACGGGTGTGAAAATTCATTATTTCATGCAACTACACACTTGCAGTACGATAAAACGGGTATCGTGGTGCTGCAGCGATTGATACGTCGGTGCTTAGCGACATCGAGAGATCGAGGATTTCCGGCGTTTCTGAGAGTTTGGCTGGGCGTACGGGTGTGAAAATTCTTTATTTCATGCAACTACACACTCTCAATACAATAAAACTGGTATCGCAGTTCTGCAGCGATCGATACGTCGATGCTTAGCGACATCGAGAGATCGAGGATTCCCGGCGTTTCTGAGACTTTGGCTGGCTGTACGGGTGTCAAAATTCTTCATTCTATGTAACTACACACTCTCAAAACGATAAAACTGGTATCGCAGTTCTGCAGCGATTGATACGTCGATTCCTAGCGAAATCGAGAGATCGAGGATTCCCGGCGTTTCTGAGAGTTGAACTGGGTGTACGGGTTTGAAAATTTTTTATTTCATGCAACTACACACTTGCAATACCATAAAACGGGTTTCGTGTTGCTGCAGCGATTGATACGTCGATGCTTAGCGACATCGAGAGATCGAGGATTTCCGGCGTTTCTGAGAGTTTGGCTGGGCGTACGGGTGTGAAAATTCTTCATTTCATGCAACTACACACTCTCAATACAATAAAACGGGTATCGTGGTGCTGCAGCAATTGATACGTCGATGCATAGCGACATCGAGAGATCGAAGATTCCCGGCGTTTCTGAGACTTTGGCTGGATGTACGGGTGTCAAAATCCTTCATTCTATGTAAATACACACTCTCAATACGATAAAACTGGTATCGCAGTTCTGCAGCGATCGATACGTCGAAACTTAGCGGAATCGAAAGATCGAGGATTCTCGGCGTTTCTGAGAGTTTGGCTGGCTGTACGGGTGTGAAAATTCTGTATTTCATGCAACTACACATTTGCAATATGATAAAATGGGTATCGTGGTGCTGCAGCGATTGATACGTCGATGCGCAGCGTCATCGAGAGATCGAGGATTCCCGGCGTTTCTGAGAGTTTGGCTTGGCCTACGGGTGTTAAAATTCTTTATTTCATGCAACTACACACTCTCAATACGATAAAACGGGTATCGTGGTGCTCCAGCGATTGATACGTCGATACATAGCGACATCGAGAGATCGAGGATTCCCGGCCTTTCTGAGAGTTTGGCTGGGCGTACGGGTGTCAAAATTCTTTATTTCATGCAACTACACACTCTCAATACGATAAGACTGGTATCGCAGTTCTGCAGCGATTGATACGTCGATGCTTAGCAAAATCGGAAGATCGCGGATACCCGGCGTTTCTGAGAGTTTGGCTGGGTGTACGGGTGTGAAAATTCATTATTTCATGCAACTACACACTTGCAGTACGATAAAACGGGTATCGTGGTGCTGCAGCGATTGATACGTCGATGCTTAGCGACATCGAGAGATCGAGGATTTCCGGCGTTTCTGAGAGTTTAACTGGGTGTACGGGTTTGAAAATTCTTTATTTCATGTAACTACACACTTGCAATACCATAAAACGGGTTTCGTGTTGCTGCAGCGATTGATACGTCGATGCTTAGCGACATCGAGAGATCGATGATTCCCGGCGTTTCTGAGACTTTGGCTGGCTGTACGGGTGTCAAAATCGTTCATTCTATGTAAATACACACTCTCAATACGATAAAACTGGTATCGCAGATCTGCAGCGATCGATACGTCGAAGCTTAGCGGAATCGAACGATCGAGGATTCTCGGCGTTTCTGAGAGTTTGGCTGGCTGTACGGGTTTGTAAATTCGTTATTTCATGCAACTACACACACTCAAAACGATAAAACTGGTATCGCAGTTCTGCAGCGATTGATACGTCGATGCCTAGCGAAATCGAGAGATCGAGGATTCCCGGCGTTTCTGAGAGTTTATCTGGGTGTACGGGTGTGAAAATTCTTTATTTCATGCAACTACACACTTGCAATACGATAAAACGGGTATCGTGGTGCTCCAGCGATTGATACGTCGATGCATAGCGACATCGAGAGATCGAGGATTCCCGATCTTTCTGAGAGTCTGGCTCGGCGTACGGGTGTCAAAATTCTTTATTTCATGCAACTACACACTTTCAATACGATAAAACTGGTATCGCAGTTCTGCAGCGATTGATACGTCGATGCTTAGCAAAATCGAAAGATCGCGGATTCCCGGCGTTTCTGAGAGTTTGACTGGGCGTACGGGTGTCAAAATTCTTTATTTCATGAAACTACACACTCTCAATACAATAAAACGGATATCGTGGTGCTGCAGCAATTGATACGTCGATGCATAGCGACATCGAGAGATCGAGGATTCCCGGCGTTTCTGAGACTTTGGCTGGATGTACGGGTGTCAAAATCCTTCATTCTATGTAAATACACACTCTCAATACGATAAAACTGGTATCGCAGTTCTGCAGCGATCGATACGTCGATGCTTAGCGACATCGAGAGATCGAGGATTTCCGGCGTTTCTGAGAGTTTAACTGGGTGTACGGGTTTGAAAATTCTTTATTTCATGCAACTACACACTTGCAATACCATAAAACGGGTATCGGGTTGCTGCAGCGATTGATACGTCGATGCTTAGCGACATCGAGAGATCGATGATTCCCGGCGTTTCTGAGACTTTGGCTGGCTGTACGGGTGTCAAAATCCTTCATTCTATGTAAGTACACACTCTCAATACGATAAAACTGGTATCGCAGTTCTGCAGCGATTGATACGTCGATGCTTAGCGACATCGAGAGATCGAGGATTCCCGGCCTTTCTGAGAGTTTGGCTGGGCGTACGGGTGTCAAAATTCTTTATTTTATGCAACTACACACTCTCAATACGATAAGACTGGTATCGCAGTTCTGCAGCGATTGACACGTCGATGCTTAGCGAAATCGAAAGATCGCGGATTCCCGGCGTTTATGAGAGTTTGGCTGGGCGTACGGGTGTCAAAATTCTTTATTTCATGGAACTACACACTTGCAATACGATAAAACGGGTATCGTGGTGCTCCAGCGATTGATACGTCGATGCTTAGCGACATCGAGAGATCGAGGATTCCCGGCCTTTCTGAGAGTTTGGCTGGGCGTACGGGTGTCAAAATTCTTTATTTTATGCAACTACACACTCTCAATACGATAAGACTGGTATCGCAGTTCTGCAGCGATTGACACGTCGATGCTTAGCGAAATCGAAAGATCGCGGATTCCCGGCGTTTATGAGAGTTTGGCTGGGCGTACGGGTGTCAAAATTCTTTATTTCATGCAACTACACACTTGCAATACGATAAAACGGGTATCGTGTTGCTGCAGCGATTGATACGTCGATGCTTAGCGACATCGAGAGATCGATGATTCCCGGCGTTTCTGAGACTTTGGCTGTCTGTACGGGTGTGAAAATTCATTATTTCATGCAACTTCACACTTGCAGTACGATAAAACGGGTATCGTGGTGCTGCAGCGATTGATACGTCGATGCTTAGCGACATCGAGAGATCGAGGATTTCCGGCGTTTCTGAGAGTTCGGCTGGGCGTACGGGTGTGAAAATTCTTCATTTCATGCAACTACACACTCTCAATACAATAAAACTGGTATCGCAGTTCTGCAGCGATCGATACGTCGATGCTTAGCGACATCGAGAGATCGAGGATTCCCGGCGTTTCTGAGACTTTGGCTGGCTGTACGGGTGTCAAAATTCTTCATTCTATGTAACTACACACTCTCAAAACGATAAAACTGGTATCGCAGTTCTGCAGCGATTGATACGTCGATTCCTAGCGAAATCGAGAGATCGAGGATTCCCGGCGTTTCTGAGAGTTGAACTGGGTGTACGGGTTTGAAAATTTTTTATTTCATGCAACTACACACTTGCAATACCATAAAACGGGTTTCGTGTTGCTGCAGCGATTGATACGTCGATGCTTAGCGACATCGAGAGATCGATGATTCCCGGCGTTTCTGAGACTTTGGCTGGCTGTACGGGTGTCAAAATCGTTCATTCTATGTAAATACACACTCTCAATACGATAACACTGGTATCGCAGATCTGCAGCGATCGATACGTCGAAGCTTAGCGGAATCGAACGATCGAGGATTCTCGGCGTTTCTGAGAGTTTGGCTGGCTGTACGGGTTTGTAAATTCTTTATTTCATGCAACTACACACACTCAAAACGATAAAACTGGTATCGCAGTTCTGCAGCGATTGATACGTCGATGCCTAGCGAAATCGAGAGATCGAGGATTCCCGGCGTTTCTGAGAGTTTAACTGGGTGTACGGGTGTGAAAATTCTTTATTTCATGCAACTTCACACTTGCAATACGATAAAACGGGTATCGTGTTGCTGCAGCGATTGATACGTCGATGCTTAGCGACATCGAGAGATCGATGATTCCCGGCGTTTCTGAGACTTTGGCTGGCTGTACGGGTGTCAAAATCCTCCATTCTATGTAAGTACACACTCTCAATTCGATAAAACTGGTATCGCAGTTCTGCAGCGATCGATACGTCGAAGCTGAGCGACATCGAGAGATCGAGGATTCCCGGCCTTTCTGAGAGTTTGGCTGGGCGTACGGGTGTCAAAATTCTTTATTTCATGCAACTACACACTCTGAATACGATAAGACTGGTATCGCAGTTCTGCAGCGATTGATACGTCGATGCTTAGCGAAATCGAAAGATCGCGGATTCCCGTCGTTTCTGAGAGTTTGGCTGGGTGTACGGGTATGAAAATTCATTATTTCATGCAACTACACACTTGCAATACGATAAAACGGGTATCGTGGTGCTGCAGCGATTGATACGTCGATGCTTAGCGACATCGAGAGATCGAGGATTCCCGGCGTTTCTGAGAGTTTGGCTTGGCCTACGGGTGTTAAAATTCTTCATTCTATCTAACTACACACTCTCAAAACGATAAAACTGGTATCGCAGTTCTGCAGCGATCGATACGTCGAAGCTTAGCGAATCCGAAAGATCGCGGATTCCCGGCGTTTCTGAGAGTTTGGCTGGGTGTACGAGTGTCAAAATTCTTCATTCTATCTAACTACACACTCTCAATACGATAAAACTGGTATCGCAGTTCTGCAGCGATTTATACGTCGATGCCTAGCGAAACCGAGAGATCGATGATTCCCGGCGTTTCTGCGAGTTTAACTGGGTGTACGGGTGTGAAAATTCTTTATTTCATGCAACTACACACTTGCAATACGATGAAACGGGTATCGCGTCTCTGCAGCGATTGATACGTCGATGCTTAGCGACATCGAGAGATCGATGATTCCCGGCGTTTCTGAAACTTTGGCTGGCTGTACGGGTGTCGAAATCCTTCATTCTATGTAAATACACACTCTCAATACGATAAAACTGGTATCGCAGTTCTGCAGCGATCGATACGTCGAAGCTTAACGGAATCGAAAGATTGAGGATTCTCGGCGTTTCTGAGAGTTTGGCTGGCTGTACGGGTGTGTAAATTCTTTATTTCATGCAACTACACACACTCAAAACGATAAAACTGGTATCGCAGTTCTGCAGCGATTGATACGTCGATGCCTAGCGAAATCGAGAGATCGAGGATTCCCGGCGTTTCTGAGAGTTTAACTGGGTGTACGGGTGTGAAAATTCTTTATTTCATGCAACTACACACTTGCAATACGATAAATCGGGTATCGTGTTGCTGCAGCGATTGATACGTCGATGCTTAGCGACATCGAGAGATCGATGATTCCCGGCGTTTCTGAGACTTTGGCTGTCTGTACGGGTGTCAAATCCTTCATTCTATGTAAGTACACACTCTCAATACGATAAAACTGGTATCGCAGTTCTGCAGCGATCGAAACGTCGAAGCTTAGCGACATAAAGAGATCGAGGATTCCCGGCCTTTCTGAGAGTTTGGCTGGGCGGACGGGTGTCAAAATTCGTTATTTCATGCAACTACACACTCTCAATACGATAAGACTGGTATCGCAGTTCTGCAGCGATTGATACGTCGATGCATAGCGACATCGAGAGATCGAGGATTCCCGGCGTTTCTGAGACTTTGGCTGGATGTACGGGTGTGAAAATTCTTTATTTCATGCAACTACACACTTGCAATACGATAAAATGGGTATCGTGGTGCTGCAGCGATTGATACGTCGATGCACAGCGTCATCGAGAGATCGAGGATTCCCGGCGTTTCTGAGAGTTTGGCTTGGCCTACGGGTGTTAAAATTCTTTATTTCATGCAACTACAGACTCTCAATACGATAAAACGGGTATCGTGGTGCTCCAGCGATTGATACGTCGATACATAGCGACATCGAGAGATCGAGGATTCCCGGCCTTTCTGAGAGTTTGGCTGGGCGTACTGGTGTCAAAATTCTTTATTTCATGCAACTACACACTTTCAATACGATAAAACTGGTATCGCAGTTCTGCAGCGATTGATACGTCGATGCTTAGCAAAATAGGAAGATCGCGGATTCCCGGCGTTTCTGAGAGTTTGGCTGGGTGTACGGGTGTGAAAATTCATTATTTCATGCAACTACACACTTGCAGTACGATAAAACGGGTATCGTGGTGCTGCAGCGATTGATACGTCGATGCTTAGCGACATCGAGAGATCGAGGATTTCCGGCGTTTCTGAGAGTTTGGCTGGGCGTACGGGTGTGAAAATTCTTCATTTCATGCAACTACACACTCTCAATACAATAAAACGGGTATCGTGGTGCTGCAGCGATTGATACGTCGATGCTTAGCGACATCGAGAGATCGATGATTCCCGGCGTTTTTGAGACTTTGGCTGGCTGTACGGGTGTCAAAATCCTTCTTTCTATGTAAATACACACTCTCAATACGATAAAACTGGTATCGCAGTTCTGCAGCGATCGATACGTCGATGCTTAGCGGAATCGAAAGATCGATGATTCCCGGCGTTTCTGAGACTTTGGCTGGCTGTACGGGTGTCAAAATTCTTCATTCTATCTAACTACACACTCTCAAAACGATAAAACTGGTATCGCAGTTCTGCAGCGATCGATACGTCGAAGCTTAGCGGAATCGAAAGATCGAGGATTCTCGGCGTTTCTGAGACTTTGGCTGGATGTACGGGTGTGAAAATTCTTTATTTCATGCAACTACACACTTGCAATACGATAAAATGGGTATCGTGGTGCTGCAGCGATTGATACGTCGATGCACAGCGTCATCGAGAGATCGAGGATTCCCGGCGTTTCTGAGAGTTTGGCTTGGCCTACGGGTGTTAAAATTCTTTATTTCATGCAACTACACACTCTCAATACGATAAAACGGGTATCGTGGTGCTCCAGCGATTGATACGTCGATACATAGCGACATCGAGAGATCGAGGATTCCCGGCCTTTCTGAGAGTTTGGCTGGGCGTACGGGTGTCAAAATTCTTTATTTCATGCAACTACACACTCTCAATACGATAAGACTGGTATCGCAGTTCTGCAGCGATTGATACGTCGATGCTTAGCAAAATCGGAAGATCGCGGATACCCGGCGTTTCTGAGAGTTTGGCTGGGTGTACGGGTGTGAAAATTCATTATTTCATGCAACTACACACTTGCAGTACGATAAAACGGGTATCGTGGTGCTGCAGCGATTGATACGTCGATGCTTAGCGACATCGAGAGATCGAGGATTTCCGGCGTTTCTGAGAGTTTAACTGGGTGTACGGGTTTGAAAATTCTTTATTTCATGCAACTACACACTTGCAATACCATAAAACGGGTATCGGGTTGCTGCAGCGGTTGATACGTCGATGCTTAGCGACATCGAGAGATCGATGATTCCCGGCGTTTCTGAGACTTTGGCTGGCTGTACGGGTGTCAAAATCCTTCATTCTATGTAAGTACACACTCTCAATACGATAAAACTGGTATCGCAGTTCTGCAGCGATTGATACGTCGATGCTTAGCGACATCGAGAGATCGAGGATTCCCGGCCTTTCTGAGAGTTTGGCTGGGCGTACGGGTGTCAAAATTCTTTATTATATGCAACTACACACTCTCAATACGATAAGACTGGTATCGCAGTTCTGCAGCGATTGATACGTGGATTCCTAGCGAAATCGAGAGATCGAGGATTCCCGGCGTTTCTGAGAGTTTGGCTTGGCTTACGGGTGTTAAAATTCTTTATTTCATGCAACTACAGACTCTCAATACGATAAAACGGGTATCGTGGTGCTCCAGCGATTGATACGTCGATACATAGCGACATCGAGAGATCGAGGATTCCCGGCCTTTCTGAGAGTTTGGCTGGGCGTACGGGTGTCAAAATTCTTTATTTCATGCAACTACACACTTTCAATACGATAAAACTGGTATCGCAGTTCTGCAGCGATTGATACGTCGATGCTTAGCAAAATAGGAAGATCGCGGATTCCCGGCGTTTCTGAGAGTTTGGCTGGGTGTACGGGTGTGAAAATTCATTATTTCATGCAACTACACACTTGCAGTACGATAAAACGGGTATCGTGGTGCTGCAGCGATTGATACGTCGATGCTTAGCGACATCGAGAGATCGAGGATTTCCGGCGTTTCTGAGAGTTTGGCTGGGCGTACGGGTGTGAAAATTCTTCATTTCATGCAACTACACACTCTCAATACAATAAAACGGGTATCGTGGTGCTGCAGCGATTGATACGTCGATGCTTAGCGACATCGAGAGATCGATGATTCCCGGCGTTTTTGAGACTTTGGCTGGCTGTACGGGTGTCAAAATCCTTCTTTCTATGTAAATACACACTCTCAATACGATAAAACTGGTATCGCATATCTGCAGCGATCGATACGTCGATGCTTAGCGGAATCGAAAGATCGATGATTCCCGGCGTTTCTGAGACTTTGGCTGGCTGTACGGGTGTCAAAATTCTTCATTCTATCTAACTACACACTCTCAAAACGATAAAACTGGTATCGCAGTTCTGCAGCGATCGATACGTCGAAGCTTAGCGGAATCGAAAGATCGAGGATTCTCGGCGTTTCTGAGAGTTTGGCTGGGTGTACGGGTGTGAAAATTCATTATTTCATGCAACTACACACTTGCAGAACGATAAAACGGGTATCGTGGTGCTGCAGCGATTGATACGTCGATGCTTAGCGACATCGAGAGATCGAGGATTCCCGGCGTTTCTGAGAGTTTGGCTGGGCGTACGGGTGTGAAAATTCTTCATTTCATGCAACTACACACTCTCAATACAATAAAACGGGTATCGTGGTGCTCCAGCGATTGATACGTCGATACATAGCGACATCGAGAGATCGAGGATTCCCGGCCTTTCTGAGAGTTTGGCTGGGCGTACGGGTGTCAAAATTCTTTATTTCATGCAACTACACACTTTCAATACGATAAAACTGGTATCGCAGTTCTGCAGCGATTGATACGTCGATGCTTAGCAAAATAGGAAGATCGCGGATTCCCGGCGTTTCTGAGAGTTTGGCTGGGTGTACGGGTGTGAAAATTCATTATTTCATGCAACTACACACTTGCAGTACGATAAAACGGGTATCGTGGTGCTGCAGCGATTGATACGTCGATGCTTAGCGACATCGAGAGATCGAGGATTTCCGGCGTTTCTGAGAGTTCGGCTGGGCGTACGGGTGTGAAAATTCTTCATTTCATGCAACTACACACTCTCAATACAATAAAACGGGTATCGTGGTGCTGCAGCGATTGATACGTCGATGCTTAGCGACATCGAGAGATCGATGATTCCCGGCGTTTTTGAGACTTTGGCTGGCTGTACGGGTGTCAAAATCCTTCTTTCTATGTAAATACACACTCTCAATACGATAAAACTGGTATCGCAGTTCTGCAGCGATCGATACGTCGATGCTTAGCGACATCGAGAGATCGATGATTCCCGGCGTTTTTGAGACTTTGGCTGGCTGTACGGGTGTCAAAATTCTTCATTCTATCTAACTACACACTCTCAATACGATAAAACTGGTATCGCAGTTCTGCAGCGATCGATACGTCGAAGCTTAGCGGAATCGAAAGATCGAGGATTCTCGGCGTTTCTGAGAGTTTGGCTGGCTGTACGGGTGTGAAAATTCTTTATTTCATGCAACTACACACTTGCAATACGATAAAATGGGTATCGTTGTGCTGCAGCGATTGATACGTCGATGCAAAGCGACATCGAGAGATCGTGGAATCCCGGCGTTTCTGAGAGTTTGGCTTGGCCTACGGTTGTTAAAATTCTTTATTTCGTGCAACTACACACTCTCAATACGATAAAACGGGTATCGTGGTGCTCCAGCGATTGATACGTCGATGCATAGCGACATCGAGAGATCGAGGATTCCCGATCTTTCTGAGAGTCTGGCTGGGCGTACGGGTGTCCAAATTCTTTATTTCATGCAACTACACACTTTCAATACGATAAAACTGGTATCGTAGTTCTGCAGCGATTGATACGTCGATGCTTAGCAAAATCGAAAGATCGCGGATTCCCGGCGTTTCTGAGAGTTTGACTGGGCGTACGGGTGTCAAAATTCTTTATTTCATGCAACTACACACTCTCAATACAATAAAACGGATATCGTGGTGCTGCAGCAATTGATACGTCGATGCATAGCGACATCGAGAGATCGAAGATTCCCGGCGTTTCTGAGACTTTGGCTGGATGTACGGGTGTCAAAATCCTTCATTCTATGTAAATACACACTCTCAATACGATAAAACTGGTATCGCAGTTCTGCAGCGATCGATACGTCGAAGCTTAGCGGAATCGAAAGATCGAGGATTCTCGGCGTTTCTGAGAGTTTGGCTGGCTGTACGGGTGTGAAAATTCTGTATTTCATGCAACTACACATTTGCAATATGATAAAATGGGTATCGTGGTGCTGCAGCGATTGATACGTCGATGCACAGCGTCATCGAGAGATCGAGGATTCCCGGCGTTTCTGAGAGTTTGGCTTGGACTACGGGTGTTAAAATTCTTTATTTCATGCAACTACACACTCTCAATACGATAAAACGGGTATCGTGGTGCTCCAGTGATTGATACGTCGATACATAGCGACATCGAGAGATCGAGGATTCCCGGCCTTTCTGAGAGTTTGGCTGGGCGTACGGGTGTCAAAATTCTTTATTTCATGCAACTACACACTCTCAATACGATAAGACTGGTATCGCAGTTCTGCAGCGATTGATACGTCGATGCTTAGCAAAATCGGAAGATCGCGGATACCCGGCGTTTCTGAGAGTTTGGCTGGGTGTACGGGTGTGAAAATTCATTATTTCATGCAACTACACACTTGCAGTACGATAAAACGGGTATCGTGGTGCTGCAGCGATTGATACGTCGATGCTTAGCGACATCGAGAGATCGAGGATTTCCGGCGTTTCTGAGAGTTTAACTGGGTGTACGGGTTTGAAAATTCTTTATTTCATGCAACTACACACTTGCAATACCATAAAACGGGTATCGGGTTGCTGCAGCGATTGATACGTCGATGCTTAGCGACATCGAGAGATCGATGATTCCCGGCGTTTCTGAGACTTTGGCTGGCTGTACGGGTGTCAAAATCCTTCATTCTATGTAAGTACACACTCTCAATACGATAAAACTGGTATCGCAGTTCTGCAGCGATTGATACGTCGATGCTTAGCGACATCGAGAGATCGAGGATTCCCGGCCTTTCTGAGAGTTTGGCTGGGCGTACGGGTGTCAAAATTCTTTATTTTATGCAACTACACACTCTCAATACGATAAGACTGGTATCGCAGTTCTGCAGCGATCGATACGTGGATTCCTAGCGAAATCGAGAGATCGAGGATTCCCGGCGTTTCTGAGAGTTTGGCTTGGCCTACGGGTGTTAAAATTCTTTATTTCATGCAACTACAGACTCTCAATACGATAAAACGGGTATCGTGGTGCTCCAGCGATTGATACGTCGATACATAGCGACATCGAGAGATCGAGGATTCCCGGCCTTTCTGAGAGTTTGGCTGGGCGTACGGGTGTCAAAATTCTTTATTTCATGCAACTACACACTTTCAATACGATAAAACTGGTATCGCAGTTCTGCAGCGATTGATACGTCGATGCTTAGCAAAATAGGAAGATCGCGGATTCCCGGCGTTTCTGAGAGTTTGGCTGGGTGTACGGGTGTGAAAATTCATTATTTCATGCAACTACACACTTGCAGTATGATAAAACGGGTATCGTGGTGCTGCAGCGATTGATACGTCGATGCTTAGCGACATCGAGAGATCGAGGATTTCCGGCGTTTCTGAGAGTTTGGCTGGGCGTACGGGTGTGAAAATTCTTCATTTCATGCAACTACACACTCTCAATACAATAAAACGGGTATCGTGGTGCTGCAGCGATTGATACGTCGATGCTTAGCGACATCGAGAGATCGATGATTCCCGGCGTTTTTGAGACTTTGGCTGGCTGTACGGGTGTCAAAATCCTTCTTTCTATGTAAATACACACTCTCAATACGATAAAACTGGTATCGCAGTTCTGCAGCGATCGATACGTCGATGCTTAGCGGAATCGAAAGATCGATGATTCCCGGCGTTTCTGAGACTTTGGCTGGCTGTACGGGTGTCAAAATTCTTCATTCTATCTAACTACACACTCTCAAAACGATAAAACTGGTATCGCAGTTCTGCAGCGATCGATACGTCGAAGCTTAGCGGAATCGAAAGATCGAGGATTCTCGGCGTTTCTGAGAGTTTGGCTGGGTGTACGGGTGTGAAAATTCATTATTTCATGCAACTACACACTTGCAGGACGATAAAACGGGTATCGTGGTGCTGCAGCGATTGATACGTCGATGCTTAGCGACATCGAGAGATCGAGGATTCCCGGCGTTTCTGAGAGTTTGGCTGGGCGTACGGGTGTGAAAATTCTTCATTTCATGCAACTACACACTCTCAATACAATAAAACGGGTATCGTGGTGCTCCAGCGATTGATACGTCGATGCATAGCGACATCGAGAGATCGAGGATTCCCGATCTTTCTGAGAGTCTGGCTGGGCGTACGGGTGTCCAAATTCTTTATTTCATGCAACTACACACTTTCAATACGATAAAACTGGTATCGTAGTTCTGCAGCGATTGATACGTCGATGCTTAGCAAAATCGAAAGATCGCGGATTCCCGGCGTTACTGAGAGTTTGACTGGGCGTACGGGTGTCAAAATTCTTTATTTCATGCAACTACACACTCTCAATACAATAAAACGGGTATCGTGGTGCTGCAGCAATTGATACGTCGATGCATAGCGACATCGAGAGATCGAAGATTCCCGGCGTTTCTGAGACTTTGGCTGGATGTACGGGTGTCAAAATCCTTCATTCTATGTAAATACACACTCTCAATACGATAAAACTGGTATCGCAGTTCTGCAGCGATCGATACGTCGAAGCTTAGCGGAATCGAAAGATCGAGGATTCTCGGCGTTTCTGAGAGTTTGGCTGGCTGTACGGGTGTGAAAATTCTGTATTTCATGCAACTACACATTTGCAATATGATAAAATGGGTATCGTGGTGCTGCAGCGATTGATACGTCGATGCACAGCGTCATCGAGAGATCGAGGATTCCCGGCGTTTCTGAGAGTTTGGCTTGGCCTACGGGTGTTAAAATTCTTTATTTCATGCAACTACAGACTCTCAATACGATAAAACGGGTATCGTGGTGCTCCAGCGATTGATACGTCGATACATAGCGACATCGAGAGATCGAGGATTCCCGGCCTTTCTGAGAGTTTGGCTGGGCGTACGGGTGTCAAAATTCTTTATTTCATGCAACTACACACTTTCAATACGATAAAACTGGTATCGCAGTTCTGCAGCGATTGATACGTCGATGCTTAGCAAAATAGGAAGATCGCGGATTCCCGGCGTTTCTGAGAGTTTGGCTGGGTGTACGGGTGTGAAAATTCATTATTTCATGCAACTACACACTTGCAGTACGATAAAACGGGTATCGTGGTGCTGCAGCGATTGATACGTCGATGCTTAGCGACATCGAGAGATCGAGGATTTCCGGCGTTTCTGAGAGTTTGGCTGGGCGTACGGGTGTGAAAATTCTTCATTTCATGCAACTACACACTCTCAATACAATAAAACGGGTATCGTGGTGCTGCAGCGATTGATACGTCGATGCTTAGCGACATCGAGAGATCGATGATTCCCGGCGTTTTTGAGACTTTGGCTGGCTGTACGGGTGTCAAAATCCTTCTTTCTATGTAAATACACACCCTCAATACGATAAAACTGGTATCGCAGTTCTGCAGCGATCGATACGTCGATGCTTAGCGGAATCGAAAGATCGATGATTCCCGGCGTTTCTGAGACTTTGGCTGGCTGTACGGGTGTCAAAATTCTTCATTCTATCTAACTACACACTCTCAAAACGATAAAACTGGTATCGCCGTTCTGCAGCGATCGATACGTCGAAGCTTAGCGGAATCGAAAGATCGAGGATTCTCGGCGTTTCTGAGAGTTTGGCTGGGTGTACGGGTGTGAAAATTCATTATTTCATGCAACTACACACTTGCAGGACGATAAAACGGGTATCGTGGTGCTGCAGCGATTGATACGTCGATGCACAGCGTCATCGATAGATCGTGGATTCCCGGCGTTTCTGAGAGTTTGGCTTGGCCTACGGGTGTTTAAATTCTTCATTTCATGCAACTACACACTCTCAATACGATAAAACGGGTATCGTTTTGCTCCAGCGATTGATACGTCGATGCATAGCGACATCGAGAGATCGAGGATTCTCGACCTTTCTGAGAGTTTGGCTGGGCGTACGGGTGTCAAAATTCTTTATTTCATGCAACTACACACTTTCAATACGATAAAACTGGTATCGCAGTTCTGCAGCGATTGATACGTCGATGCCTAGCGAAATCGAGAGATCGAGGATTCCCGGCGTTTCTGAGAGTTTAACTGGGTGTACGGGTGTGAAAATTCTTTATTTCATGCAACTTCACACTTGCAATACGATAAAACGGGTATCGTGGTGCTGCAGCAATTGATACGTCGATGCATAGCGACATCGAGAGATCAAGGATTCCCGGCGTTTCTGAGACTTTGGCTGGCTGTACGGGTGTCAAAATGCATCATTCTATGTAAATACACACTCTCAATACGATAAAACTGGTATCGCAGTTCTGCAGCGATCGATACGTCGAAGCTTAGCGGAATCGAAAGATCGAGGATTCTCGGCGTTTCTGAGAGTTTGGCTGGCTGTACGGGTGTGAAAATTCTTTATTTCATGCAACTACACACTTGCAATACGATAAAATGGGTATCGCGGTGCTGCAGCGATTGATACGTCGATGCACAGCGTCATCGATAGATCGTGGATTCCCGGCGTTTCTGAGAGTTTAACTGGGTGTACGGGTTTGAAAATTCTTTATTTCATGAAACTACACACTTGCAATACCATAAAACGGGTATCGTGTTGCTGCAGCGATTGATACGTCGATGCTTAGCGACATCGAGAGATCGATGATTCCCGGCGTTTCTGAGACTTTGGCTGGCTGTACGGGTTTGTAGATTCGTTATTTCATGCAACTACACACACTCAAAACGATAAAACTGGTATCGCAGTTCTGCAGCGATTGATACGTCGATGCCTAGCGAAATCGAGAGATCGAGGATTCCCGGCGTTTCTGAGAGTTTAACTGGGTGTACGGGTTTGAAAATTCTTTATTTCATGCAACTACACACTTGCAATACCATAAAACGGGTATCGGGTTGCTGCAGCGATTGATACGTCGATTCTTAGCGACATCGAGAGATCGATGATTCCTGGCGTTTCTGAGACTTTGGCTGGCTGTACGGGTGTCAAAATCGTTCATTCTATGTAAATACACACTCTCAATACGATAAAACTGGTATCGCAGTTCTGCAGCGATCGATACGTCGAAGCTTGGCGCAATAGAAAGATCGAGGATTCTCGGCGTTTCTGAGAGTTTGGCTGGCTGTACGGGTTTGTAGATTCGATATTTCATGCAACTACACACACTCAAAACGATAAAACTGGTATCGCAGTTCTGCAGCGATTGATACGTCGAGGCCTAGCGAAATCGAGAGATCGAGGATTCCCGGCGTTTCTGAGAGTTTAACTGGGTGTACGGGTTTGAAAATTCATTATTTCATGCAACTACACACTTGCAATACCATAAAACGGGTATCGGGTTGCTGCAGCGATTGATACGTCGATGCTTAGCGACATCGAGAGATCGATGATTCCCGGCGTTTCTGAGACTTTGGCTGGCTGTACGGGTGTCAAAATCGTTCATTCTATGTAAATACATACTCTCAATACGATAAAACTGGTATCGCAGTTCTGCAGCGATCGATACGTCGAAGCATGGCGGAATCGAAAGATCGAGGATTCTCGGCGTTTCTGAGAGTTTGGCTGGCTGTACGGGTTTGTAAATTCGTTATTTCATGCAACTACACACACTCAAAATGATAAAACTGGTATCGCAGTTCTGCAGCGATTGATACGTGGATGCCTAGCGAAATCGAGAGATCGAGGATTCCCGGCGTTTCTGAGAGTTTAACTGGGTGTACGGGTGTGAAAATTCTTTATTTCATGCAACTACACACTTGCAATACGATAAAACGGGTATCGTGTTGCTGCAGCGATTGATACGTCGATGCTTAGCGACATCGAGAGATCGATGATTCCCGGCGTTTCTGAGACTTTGGCTGGCTGTACGGGTGTCAAAATCCTTCATTCTATGTAAGTACACACTCTCAATACGATAAAACTGGTATCGCAGTTCTGCAGCGATCGATACGTCGAAGCTTAGCGACATCGAGAGATCGAGGATTCCCGGCCTTTCTGAGAGTTTGGCTGGGCGTACGGGTGTCAAAATTCTTTATTTCATGCAACTACACACTCTCAATACGATAAGACTGGTATCGCAGTTCTGCAGCGATTGATACGTCGATGCTTAGCGAAATCGAAAGATCGCGGATTCCCGGCGTTTCTGAGAGTTTGGCTGGGCGTACGGGTGTCCAAATTCTTTATTTCATGGAACTACACACTTGCAATACGATAAAACGGGTATCGTGGTGCTCCAGCGATTGATACGTCGATGCTTCACAACTAAGTGAACCAAATTTTGTTGTCAACAGAACTGCTTTCAAAAGATTTGCAAACTATACACAGAAAATAATAGATAAAAGAAACCAAAGATGAAAATGAAGAATAGCCTAGGGAACGGATTAAATCAGAAATAAACAAAACAAAGAAAGGACAAGAGAAACGACATGGACAGAAAGAATGAATACTACAGAATCTAAACATACCCGTAAAAAAATAAACATATATACGACTTACAATCATAAAAGAGCGCCTAAACAGCGCGAGTCCCCAAGAAAGCATAAACAGCCGTATGAAAACAAGACCGTCGGTATATTAAAATAGGAACGGCGGGGGTGGTGGAGGGAAAAAAAAAAAAAAAAAAAAAAAAAAAAAAAAAAAAAAAAAAAACGTCGATGCTTAGCGACATCGAGAGATCGATGATTCCCGGCGTTTCTGAGACTTTGGCTGGCTGTACGGGTGTCAAAATCATTCATTCCATGTAAATACACACTCTCAATACGATAAAACTGGTATCGCAGTTCTGCAGCGATCGATACGTCGAAGCTTAACGGAATCGAAAGATTGAGGATTCTCGGCGTTTCTGAGACTTTGGCTGGCTGTACGGGTGTCAAAATCCTTCATTCTATGTAAGTACACACTCTCAATACGATAAAACTGGTATCGCAGTTCTGCAGCGATCGATACGTCGAAGCTTAGCGACATCGAGAGATCGAGGATTCCCGGCCTTCCTGAGAGTTTGGCTGGGCGTACGGGTGTCAAAATTCTTTATTTCATGCAACTACACACTTTCAATACGATAAAACTGGTATCTCAGTTCTGCAGCGATTGATACGTCGATGCTTAGCAAAATCGGAAGATCGCGGATTCTCGGCGTTTCTGAGAGTTTGGCTGGGTGTACGGGTGTGAAAATTCATTATTTCATGCAACTACACACTCTCAATACAATAAAACGGGTATCGTGGTGCTGCAGCGATTGATACGTCGATGCTTAGCGACATCGAGAGATCGATGATTCCCGGCGTTTCTGAGAGTTTAACTGGGTGTACGGGTGTCAAAATCCTTCATTCTATGTAAGTACACACTCTCAATACGATAAAACTGGTATCGCAGTTCTGCAGCGATCGATACGTCGAAGCTTAGCGACATCGAGAGATCGAGGATTCCCGGCCTTTCTGAGAGTTTGGCTGGGCGTACGGGTGTCAAAATTCTTTATTTCATGCAACTACACACTCTCAATACGATAAGACTGGTATCGCAGTTCTGCAGCGATTGATACGTCGATGCTTAGCGAAATCGAAAGATCGCGGATTCCCGGCGTTTCTGAGAGTTTGGCTGGGCGTACGGGTGTCCAAATTCTTTATTTCATGGAACTACACACTTGCAATACGATAAAACGGGTATCGTGGTGCTCCAGCGATTGATACGTCGATGCTTCACAACTAAGTGAACCAAATTTTGTTGTCAACAGAACTGCTTTCAAAAGATTTGCAAACTATACACAGAAAATAATAGATAAAAGAAACCAAAGATGAAAATGAAGAATAGCCTAGGGAACGGATTAAATCAGAAATAAACAAAACAAAGAAAGGACAAGAGAAACGACATGGACAGAAAGAATGAATACTACAGAATCTAAACATACCCGTAAAAAAATAAACATATATACGACTTACAATCATAAAAGAGCGCCTAAACAGCGCGAGTCCCCAAGAAAGCATAAACAGCCGTATGAAAACAAGACCGCCGGTATATTAAAATAGGAACGGCGGGGGTGGTGGAGGGAAAAAAAAAAAAAAAAAAAAAAAAAAAAAAACGTCGATGCTTAGCGACATCGAGAGATCGATGATTCCCGGCGTTTCTGAGACTTTGGCTGGCTGTACGGGTGTCAAAATCATTCATTCCATGTAAATACACACTCTCAATACGATAAAACTGGTATCGCAGTTCTGCAGCGATCGATACGTCGAAGCTTAACGGAATCGAAAGATTGAGGATTCTCGGCGTTTCTGAGACTTTGGCTGGCTGTACGGGTGTCAAAATCCTTCATTCTATGTAAGTACACACTCTCAATACGATAAAACTGGTATCGCAGTTCTGCAGCGATCGATACGTCGAAGCTTAGCGACATCGAGAGATCGAGGATTCCCGGCCTTCCTGAGAGTTTGGCTGGGCGTACGGGTGTCAAAATTCTTTATTTCATGCAACTACACACTTTCAATACGATAAAACTGGTATCTCAGTTCTGCAGCGATTGATACGTCGATGCTTAGCAAAATCGGAAGATCGCGGATTCCCGGCGTTTCTGAGAGTTTGGCTGGGTGTACGGGTGTGAAAATTCATTATTTCATGCAACTACACACTTGCAGTACGATAAAACGGGTATCGTGGTGCTGCAGCGATTGATACGTCGATGCTTAGCGACATCGAGAGATCGAGGATTTCCGGCGTTTCTGAGAGTTTGGCTGGGCGTACGGGTGTGAAAATTCTTTATTTCATGCAACTACACACTCTCAATACAATAAAACGGGTATCGTGGTGCTGCAGCGATTGATACGTCGATGCTTAGCGACATCGAGAGATCGATGATTCCCAGCGGTTTTGAGACTTTGGCTGGCTGTACGGGTGTCAAAATCCTTCTTTCTATGTAAGTACACACTCTGAATACGATAAAACTAGTATCGCAGTTCTGCAGCGATCGATACGTCGAAGCTTAGCGGAATCGAAAGATCGAGGATTCTCGGCGTTTCTGAGAGTTTGGCTGGCTGTACGGGTGTGAAAATTCTTTATTTCATGCAACTACACACTTGCAATACGATAAAATGGGTATCGTGGTGCTGCAGCGATTGATACGTCGATGCACAGCGACATCGAGAGATCGTGAAATCCCGGCGTTTCTGAGAGTTTGGCTTGGCCTACGGGTGATAAAATTCTTTATTTCATGCAACTACACACTCTCAATACGATAAAACGGGTATCGTGGTGCTCCAGCGATTGATACGTCGATGCATAGCGACATCGAGAGATCGAGGATTCCCGACCTTTCTGAGAGTCTGGCTGGGCGTACGGGTGTCAAAATTCTTTATTTCATCCAACTACACACTTTCAATACGATAAAACTGGTATCTCAGTTCTGCAGCGATTGATACGTCGATGCTTAGCAAAATCGAAAGATCGCGGATTCCCGGCGTTTCTGAGAGTTTGGCTGGGTGGTGTACGGGTGTGAAAATTCATTATTTCATGCAACTACACACTTGCAGTACGATAAAACGGGTATCGTGGTGCTGCAGCGATTGATACGTCGGTGCTTAGCGACATCGAGAGATCGAGGATTTCCGGCGTTTCTGAGAGTTTGGCTGGGCGTACGGGTGTGAAAATTCTTTATTTCATGCAACTACACACTCTCAATACAATAAAACTGGTATCGCAGTTCTGCAGCGATCGATACGTCGATGCTTAGCGACATCGAGAGATCGAGGATTCCCGGCGTTTCTGAGACTTTGGCTGGCTGTACGGGTGTCAAAATTCTTCATTCTATGTAACTACACACTCTCAAAACGATAAAACTGGTATCGCAGTTCTGCAGCGATTGATACGTCGATTCCTAGCGAAATCGAGAGATCGAGGATTCCCGGCGTTTCTGAGAGTTGAACTGGGTGTACGGGTTTGAAAATTTTTTATTTCATGCAACTACACACTTGCAATACCATAAAACGGGTTTCGTGTTGCTGCAGCGATTGATACGTCGATGCTTAGCGACATCGAGAGATCGAGGATTTCCGGCGTTTCTGAGAGTTTGGCTGGGCGTACGGGTGTGAAAATTCTTCATTTCATGCAACTACACACTCTCAATACAATAAAACGGGTATCGTGGTGCTGCAGCAATTGATACGTCGATGCATAGCGACATCGAGAGATCGAAGATTCCCGGCGTTTCTGAGACTTTGGCTGGATGTACGGGTGTCAAAATCCTTCATTCTATGTAAATACACACTCTCAATACGATAAAACTGGTATCGCAGTTCTGCAGCGATCGATACGTCGAAGCTTAGCGGAATCGAAAGATCGAGGATTCTCGGCGTTTCTGAGAGTTTGGCTGGCTGTACGGGTGTGAAAATTCTGTATTTCATGCAACTACACATTTGCAATATGATAAAATGGGTATCGTGGTGCTGCAGCGATTGATACGTCGATGCACAGCGTCATCGAGAGATCGAGGATTCCCGGCGTTTCTGAGAGTTTGGCTTGGCCTACGGGTGTTAAAATTCTTTATTTCATGCAACTACACACTCTCAATACGATAAAACGGGTATCGTGGTGCTCCAGCGATTGATACGTCGATACATAGCGACATCGAGAGATCGAGGATTCCCGGCCTTTCTGAGAGTTTGGCTGGGCGTACGGGTGTCAAAATTCTTTATTTCATGCAACTACACACTCTCAATACGATAAGACTGGTATCGCAGTTCTGCAGCGATTGATACGTCGATGCTTAGCAAAATCGGAAGATCGCGGATACCCGGCGTTTCTGAGAGTTTGGCTGGGTGTACGGGTGTGAAAATTCATTATTTCATGCAACTACACACTTGCAGTACGATAAAACGGGTATCGTGGTGCTGCAGCGATTGATACGTCGATGCTTAGCGACATCGAGAGATCGAGGATTTCCGGCGTTTCTGAGAGTTTAACTGGGTGTACGGGTTTGAAAATTCTTTATTTCATGTAACTACACACTTGCAATACCATAAAACGGGTTTCGTGTTGCTGCAGCGATTGATACGTCGATGCTTAGCGACATCGAGAGATCGATGATTCCCGGTGTTTCTGAGACTTTATCTGGCTGTACGGGTGTCAAAATCGTTCATTCTATGTAAATACACACTCTCAATACGATAAAACTGGTATCGCAGATCTGCAGCGATCGATACGTCGAAGCTTAGCGGAATCGAACGATCGAGGATTCTCGGCGTTTCTGAGAGTTTGGCTGGCTGTACGGGTTTGTAAATTCGTTATTTCATGCAACTACACACACTCAAAACGATAAAACTGGTATCGCAGTTCTGCAGCGATTGATACGTCGATGCCTAGCGAAATCGAGAGATCGAGGATTCCCGGCGTTTCTGAGAGTTTATCTGGGTGTACGGGTGTGAAAATTCTTTATTTCATGCAACTACACACTTGCAATACGATAAAACGGGTATCGTGGTGCTCCAGCGATTGATACGTCGATGCATAGCGACATCGAGAGATCGAGGATTCCCGATCTTTCTGAGAGTCTGGCTGGGCGTACGGGTGTCAAAATTCTTTATTTCATGCAACTACACACTTTCAATACGATAAAACTGGTATCGCAGTTCTGCAGCGATTGATACGTCGATGCTTAGCAAAATCGAAAGATCGCGGATTCCCGGCGTTTCTGAGAGTTTGACTGGGCGTACGGGTGTCAAAATTCTTTATTTCATGAAACTACACACTCTCAATACAATAAAACGGATATCGTGGTGCTGCAGCAATTGATACGTCGATGCATAGCGACATCGAGAGATCGAGGATTCCCGGCGTTTCTGAGACTTTGGCTGGATGTACGGGTGTCAAAATCCTTCATTCTATGTAAATACACACTCTCAATACGATAAAACTGGTATCGCAGTTCTGCAGCGATCGATACGTCGATGCTTAGCGACATCGAGAGATCGAGGATTTCCGGCGTTTCTGAGAGTTTAACTGGGTGTACGGGTTTGAAAATTCTTTATTTCATGCAACTACACACTTGCAATACCATAAAACGGGTATCGGGTTGCTGCAGCGATTGATACGTCGATGCTTAGCGACATCGAGAGATCGATGATTCCCGGCGTTTCTGAGACTTTGGCTGGCTGTACGGGTGTCAAAATCCTTCATTCTATGTAAGTACACACTCTCAATACGATAAAACTGGTATCGCAGTTCTGCAGCGATTGATACGTCGATGCTTAGCGACATCGAGAGATCGAGGATTCCCGGCCTTTCTGAGAGTTTGGCTGGGCGTACGGGTGTCAAAATTCTTTATTTTATGCAACTACACACTCTCAATACGATAAGACTGGTATCGCAGTTCTGCAGCGATTGACACGTCGATGCTTAGCGAAATCGAAAGATCGCGGATTCCCGGCGTTTATGAGAGTTTGGCTGGGCGTACGGGTGTCAAAATTCTTTATTTCATGGAACTACACACTTGCAATACGATAAAACGGGTATCGTGGTGCTCCAGCGATTGATACGTCGATGCTTAGCGACATCGAGAGATCGAGGATTCCCGGCCTTTCTGAGAGTTTGGCTGGGCGTACGGGTGTCAAAATTCTTTATTTTATGCAACTACACACTCTCAATACGATAAGACTGGTATCGCAGTTCTGCAGCGATTGACACGTCGATGCTTAGCGAAATCGAAAGATCGCGGATTCCCGGCGTTTATGAGAGTTTGGCTGGGCGTACGGGTGTCAAAATTCTTTATTTCATGCAACTACACACTTGCAATACGATAAAACGGGTATCGTGTTGCTGCAGCGATTGATACGTCGATGCTTAGCGACATCGAGAGACCGATGATTCCCGGCGTTTCTGAGACTTTGGCTGTCTGTACGGGTGTGAAAATTCATTATTTCATGCAACTTCACACTTGCAGTACGATAAAACGGGTATCGTGGTGCTGCAGCGATTGATACGTCGATGCTTAGCGACATCGAGAGATCGAGGATTTCCGGCGTTTCTGAGAGTTCGGCTGGGCGTACGGGTGTGAAAATTCTTCATTTCATGCAACTACACACTCTCAATACAATAAAACTGGTATCGCAGTTCTGCAGCGATCGATACGTCGATGCTTAGCGACATCGAGAGATCGAGGATTCCCGGCGTTTCTGAGACTTTGGCTGGCTGTACGGGTGTCAAAATTCTTCATTCTATGTAACTACACACTCTCAAAACGATAAAACTGGTATCGCAGTTCTGCAGCGATTGATACGTCGATTCCTAGCGAAATCGAGAGATCGAGGATTCCCGGCGTTTCTGAGAGTTGAACTGGGTGTACGGGTTTGAAAATTTTTTATTTCATGCAACTACACACTTGCAATACCATAAAACGGGTTTCGTGTTGCTGCAGCGATTGATACGTCGATGCTTAGCGACATCGAGAGATCGATGATTCCCGGCGTTTCTGAGACTTTGGCTGGCTGTACGGGTGTCAAAATCGTTCATTCTATGTAAATACACACTCTCAATACGATAACACTGGTATCGCAGATCTGCAGCGATCGATACGTCGAAGCTTAGCGGAATCGAACGATCGAGGATTCTCGGCGTTTCTGAGAGTTTGGCTGGCTGTACGGGTGCGTAAATTCTTTATTTCATGCAACTACACACACTCAAAACGATAAAACTGGTATCGCAGTTCTGCAGCGATTGATACGTCGATGCCTAGCGAAATCGAGAGATCGAGGATTCCCGGCGTTTCTGAGAGTTTAACTGGGTGTACGGGTGTGAAAATTCTTTATTTCATGCAACTTCACACTTGCAATACGATAAAACGGGTATCGTGTTGCTGCAGCGATTGATACGTCGATGCTTAGCGACATCGAGAGATCGATGATTCCCGGCGTTTCTGAGACTTTGGCTGGCTGTACGGGTGTCAAAATCCTCCATTCTATGTAAGTACACACTCTCAATTCGATAAAACTGGTATCGCAGTTCTGCAGCGATCGATACGTCGAAGCTGAGCGACATCGAGAGATCGAGGATTCCCGGCCTTTCTGAGAGTTTGGCTGGGCGTACGGGTGTCAAAATTCTTTATTTCATGCAACTACACACTCTGAATACGATAAGACTGGTATCGCAGTTCTGCAGCGATTGATACGTCGATGCTTAGCGAAATCGAAAGATCGCGGATTCCCGGCGTTTCTGAGAGTTTGGCTGGGTGTACGGGTATGAAAATTCATTATTTCATGCAACTACACACTTGCAATACGATAAAACGGGTATCGTGGTGCTGCAGCGATTGATACGTCGATGCTTAGCGACATCGAGAGATCGAGGATTCCCGGCGTTTCTGAGAGTTTGGCTTGGCCTACGGGTGTTAAAATTCTTCATTCTATCTAACTACACACTCTCAAAACGATAAAACTGGTATCGCAGTTCTGCAGCGATCGATACGTCGAAGCTTAGCGAATCCGAAAGATCGCGGATTCCCGGCGTTTCTGAGAGTTTGGCTGGGTGTACGAGTGTCAAAATTCTTCATTCTATCTAACTACACACTCTCAATACGATAAAACTGGTATCGCAGTTCTGCAGCGATTTATACGTCGATGCCTAGGGAAACCGAGAGATCGATGATTCCCGGCGTTTCTGCGAGTTTAACTGGGTGTACGGGTGTGAAAATTCTTTATTTCATGCAACTACACACTTGCAATACGATGAAACGGGTATCGCGTCTCTGCAGCGATTGATACGTCGATGCTTAGCGACATCGAGAGATCGATGATTCCCGGCGTTTCTGAAACTTTGGCTGGCTGTACGGGTGTCGAAATCCTTCATTCTATGTAAATACACACTCTCAATACGATAAAACTGGTATCGCAGTTCTGCAGCGATCGATACGTCGAAGCTTAACGGAATCGAAAGATTGAGGATTCTCGGCGTTTCTGAGAGTTTGGCTGGCTGTACGGGTGTGTAAATTCTTTATTTCATGCAACTACACACACTCAAAACGATAAAACTGGTATCGCAGTTCTGCAGCGATTGATACGTCGATGCCTAGCGAAATCGAGAGATCGAGGATTCCCGGCGTTTCTGAGAGTTTAACTGGGTGTACGGGTGTGAAAATTCTTTATTTCATGCAACTACACACTTGCAATACGATAAAACGGGTATCGTGTTGCTGCAGCGATTGATACGTCGATGCTTAGCGACATCGAGAGATCGATGATTCCCGGCGTTTCTGAGACTTTGGCTGTCTGTACGGGTGTCAAATCCTTCATTCTATGTAAGTACACACTCTCAATACGATAAAACTGGTATCGCAGTTCTGCAGCGATCGAAACGTCGAAGCTTAGCGACATAAAGAGATCGAGGATTCCCGGCCTTTCTGAGAGTTTGGCTGGGCGGACGGGTGTCAAAATTCGTTATTTCATGCAACTACACACTCTCAATACGATAAGACTGGTATCGCAGTTCTGCAGCGATTGATACGTCGATGCATAGCGACATCGAGAGATCGAGGATTCCCGGCGTTTCTGAGACTTTGGCTGGATGTACGGGTGTGAAAATTCTTTATTTCATGCAACTACACACTTGCAATACGATAAAATGGGTATCGTGGTGCTGCAGCGATTGATACGTCGATGCTTAGCGACATCGAGAGATCGATGATTCCCGGCGTTTCTGAGACTTTGGCTGGCTGTACGGGTGTCAAAATCGTTCATTCTATGTAAATACACACTCTCAATACGATAACACTGGTATCGCAGATCTGCAGCGATCGATACGTCGAAGCTTAGCGGAATCGAACGATCGAGGATTCTCGGCGTTTCTGAGAGTTTGGCTGGCTGTACGGGTGCGTAAATTCTTTATTTCATGCAACTACACACACTCAAAACGATAAAACTGGTATCGCAGTTCTGCAGCGATTGATACGTCGATGCCTAGCGAAATCGAGAGATCGAGGATTCCCGGCGTTTCTGAGAGTTTAACTGGGTGTACGGGTGTGAAAATTCTTTATTTCATGCAACTTCACACTTGCAATACGATAAAACGGGTATCGTGTTGCTGCAGCGATTGATACGTCGATGCTTAGCGACATCGAGAGATCGATGATTCCCGGCGTTTCTGAGACTTTGGCTGGCTGTACGGGTGTCAAAATCCTCCATTCTATGTAAGTACACACTCTCAATTCGATAAAACTGGTATCGCAGTTCTGCAGCGATCGATACGTCGAAGCTGAGCGACATCGAGAGATCGAGGATTCCCGGCCTTTCTGAGAGTTTGGCTGGGCGTACGGGTGTCAAAATTCTTTATTTCATGCAACTACACACTCTGAATACGATAAGACTGGTATCGCAGTTCTGCAGCGATTGATACGTCGATGCTTAGCGAAATCGAAAGATCGCGGATTCCCGGCGTTTCTGAGAGTTTGGCTGGGTGTACGGGTATGAAAATTCATTATTTCATGCAACTACACACTTGCAATACGATAAAACGGGTATCGTGGTGCTGCAGCGATTGATACGTCGATGCTTAGCGACATCGAGAGATCGAGGATTCCCGGCGTTTCTGAGAGTTTGGCTTGGCCTACGGGTGTTAAAATTCTTCATTCTATCTAACTACACACTCTCAAAACGATAAAACTGGTATCGCAGTTCTGCAGCGATCGATACGTCGAAGCTTAGCGAATCCGAAAGATCGCGGATTCCCGGCGTTTCTGAGAGTTTGGCTGGGTGTACGAGTGTCAAAATTCTTCATTCTATCTAACTACACACTCTCAATACGATAAAACTGGTATCGCAGTTCTGCAGCGATTTATACGTCGATGCCTAGGGAAACCGAGAGATCGATGATTCCCGGCGTTTCTGCGAGTTTAACTGGGTGTACGGGTGTGAAAATTCTTTATTTCATGCAACTACACACTTGCAATACGATGAAACGGGTATCGCGTCTCTGCAGCGATTGATACGTCGATGCTTAGCGACATCGAGAGATCGATGATTCCCGGCGTTTCTGAAACTTTGGCTGGCTGTACGGGTGTCGAAATCCTTCATTCTATGTAAATACACACTCTCAATACGATAAAACTGGTATCGCAGTTCTGCAGCGATCGATACGTCGAAGCTTAACGGAATCGAAAGATTGAGGATTCTCGGCGTTTCTGAGAGTTTGGCTGGCTGTACGGGTGTGTAAATTCTTTATTTCATGCAACTACACACACTCAAAACGATAAAACTGGTATCGCAGTTCTGCAGCGATTGATACGTCGATGCCTAGCGAAATCGAGAGATCGAGGATTCCCGGCGTTTCTGAGAGTTTAACTGGGTGTACGGGTGTGAAAATTCTTTATTTCATGCAACTACACACTTGCAATACGATAAAACGGGTATCGTGTTGCTGCAGCGATTGATACGTCGATGCTTAGCGACATCGAGAGATCGATGATTCCCGGCGTTTCTGAGACTTTGGCTGTCTGTACGGGTGTCAAATCCTTCATTCTATGTAAGTACACACTCTCAATACGATAAAACTGGTATCGCAGTTCTGCAGCGATCGAAACGTCGAAGCTTAGCGACATAAAGAGATCGAGGATTCCCGGCCTTTCTGAGAGTTTGGCTGGGCGGACGGGTGTCAAAATTCGTTATTTCATGCAACTACACACTCTCAATACGATAAGACTGGTATCGCAGTTCTGCAGCGATTGATACGTCGATGCATAGCGACATCGAGAGATCGAGGATTCCCGGCGTTTCTGAGACTTTGGCTGGATGTACGGGTGTGAAAATTCTTTATTTCATGCAACTACACACTTGCAATACGATAAAATGGGTATCGTGGTGCTGCAGCGATTGATACGTCGATGCACTGCGTCATCGAGAGATCGAGGATTCCCGGCGTTTCTGAGAGTTTGGCTTGGCCTACGGGTGTTAAAATTCTTTATTTCATGCAACTACAGACTCTCAATACGATAAAACGGGTATCGTGGTGCTCCAGCGATTGATACGTCGATACATAGCGACATCGAGAGATCGAGGATTCCCGGCCTTTCTGAGAGTTTGGCTGGGCGTACGGTTGTCAAAATTCTTTATTTCATGCAACTACACACTTTCAATACGATAAAACTGGTATCGCAGTTCTGCAGCGATTGATACGTCGATGCTTAGCAAAATAGGAAGATCGCGGATTCCCGGCGTTTCTGAGAGTTTGGCTGGGTGTACGGGTGTGAAAATTCATTATTTCATGCAACTACACACTTGCAGTACGATAAAACGGGTATCGTGGTGCTGCAGCGATTGATACGTCGATGCTTAGCGACATCGAGAGATCGAGGATTTCCGGCGTTTCTGAGAGTTTGGCTGGGCGTACGGGTGTGAAAATTCTTCATTTCATGCAACTACACACTCTCAATACAATAAAACGGGTATCGTGGTGCTGCAGCGATTGATACGTCGATGCTTAGCGACATCGAGAGATCGATGATTCCCGGCGTTTTTGAGACTTTGGCTGGCTGTACGGGTGTCAAAATCCTTCTTTCTATGTAAATACACACTCTCAATACGATAAAACTGGTATCGCAGTTCTGCAGCGATCGATACGTCGATGCTTAGCGGAATCGAAAGATCGATGATTCCCGGCGTTTCTGAGACTTTGGCTGGCTGTACGGGTGTCAAAATTCTTCATTCTATCTAACTACACACTCTCAAAACGATAAAACTGGTATCGCAGTTCTGCAGCGATCGATACGTCGAAGCTTAGCGGAATCGAAAGATCGAGGATTCTCGGCGTTTCTGAGACTTTGGCTGGATGTACGGGTGTGAAAATTCTTTATTTCATGCAACTACACACTTGCAATACGATAAAATGGGTATCGCAGTTCTGCAGCGATTGATACGTCGATGCTTAGCGACATCGAGAGATCGAGGATTCCCGGCCTTTCTGAGAGTTTGGCTGGGCGTACGGGTGTCAAAATTCTTTATTATATGCAACTACACACTCTCAATACGATAAGACTGGTATCGCAGTTCTGCAGCGATTGATACGTGGATTCCTAGCGAAATCGAGAGATCGAGGATTCCCGGCGTTTCTGAGAGTTTGGCTTGGCTTACGGGTGTGAAAATTCTTCATTTCATGCAACTACACACTCTCAATACAATAAAACGGGTATCGTGGTGCTCCAGCGATTGATACGTCGATACATAGCGACATCGAGAGATCGAGGATTCCCGGCCTTTCTGAGAGTTTGGCTGGGCGTACGGGTGTCAAAATTCTTTATTTCATGCAACTACACACTTTCAATACGATAAAACTGGTATCGCAGTTCTGCAGCGATTGATACGTCGATGCTTAGCAAAATAGGAAGATCGCGGATTCCCGGCGTTTCTGAGAGTTTGGCTGGGTGTACGGGTGTGAAAATTCATTATTTCATGCAACTACACACTTGCAGTACGATAAAACGGGTATCGTGGTGCTGCAGCGATTGATACGTCGATGCTTAGCGACATCGAGAGATCGAGGATTTCCGGCGTTTCTGAGAGTTCGGCTGGGCGTACGGGTGTGAAAATTCTTCATTTCATGCAACTACACACTCTCAATACAATAAAACGGGTATCGTGGTGCTGCAGCGATTGATACGTCGATGCTTAGCGACATCGAGAGATCGATGATTCCCGGCGTTTTTGAGACTTTGGCTGGCTGTACGGGTGTCAAAATCCTTCTTTCTATGTAAATACACACTCTCAATACGATAAAACTGGTATCGCAGTTCTGCAGCGATCGATACGTCGATGCTTAGCGACATCGAGAGATCGATGATTCCCGGCGTTTTTGAGACTTTGGCTGGCTGTACGGGTGTCAAAATTCTTCATTCTATCTAACTACACACTCTCAATACGATAAAACTGGTATCGCAGTTCTGCAGCGATCGATACGTCGAAGCTTAGCGGAATCGAAAGATCGAGGATTCTCGGCGTTTCTGAGAGTTTGGCTGGCTGTACGGGTGTGAAAATTCTTTATTTCATGCAACTACACACTTGCAATACGATAAAATGGGTATCGTTGTGCTGCAGCGATTGATACGTCGATGCAAAGCGACATCGAGAGATCGTGGAATCCCGGCGTTTCTGAGAGTTTGGCTTGGCCTACGGTTGTTAAAATTCTTTATTTCGTGCAACTACACACTCTCAATACGATAAAACGGGTATCGTGGTGCTCCAGCGATTGATACGTCGATGCATAGCGACATCGAGAGATCGAGGATTCCCGATCTTTCTGAGAGTCTGGCTGGGCGTACGGGTGTCCAAATTCTTTATTTCATGCAACTACACACTTTCAATACGATAAAACTGGTATCGTAGTTCTGCAGCGATTGATACGTCGATGCTTAGCAAAATCGAAAGATCGCGGATTCCCGGCGTTTCTGAGAGTTTGACTGGGCGTACGGGTGTCAAAATTCTTTATTTCATGCAACTACACACTCTCAATACAATAAAACGGATATCGTGGTGCTGCAGCAATTGATACGTCGATGCATAGCGACATCGAGAGATCGAAGATTCCCGGCGTTTCTGAGACTTTGGCTGGATGTACGGGTGTCAAAATCCTTCATTCTATGTAAATACACACTCTCAATACGATAAAACTGGTATCGCAGTTCTGCAGCGATCGATACGTCGAAGCTTAGCGGAATCGAAAGATCGAGGATTCTCGGCGTTTCTGAGAGTTTGGCTGGCTGTACGGGTGTGAAAATTCTGTATTTCATGCAACTACACATTTGCAATATGATAAAATGGGTATCGTGGTGCTGCAGCGATTGATACGTCGATGCACAGCGTCATCGAGAGATCGAGGATTCCCGGCGTTTCTGAGAGTTTGGCTTGGACTACGGGTGTTAAAATTCTTTATTTCATGCAACTACACACTCTCAATACGATAAAACGGGTATCGTGGTGCTCCAGTGATTGATACGTCGATACATAGCGACATCGAGAGATCGAGGATTCCCGGCCTTTCTGAGAGTTTGGCTGGGCGTACGGGTGTCAAAATTCTTTATTTCATGCAACTACACACTCTCAATACGATAAGACTGGTATCGCAGTTCTGCAGCGATTGATACGTCGATGCTTAGCAAAATCGGAAGATCGCGGATACCCGGCGTTTCTGAGAGTTTGGCTGGGTGTACGGGTGTGAAAATTCATTATTTCATGCAACTACACACTTGCAGTACGATAAAACGGGTATCGTGGTGCTGCAGCGATTGATACGTCGATGCTTAGCGACATCGAGAGATCGAGGATTTCCGGCGTTTCTGAGAGTTTAACTGGGTGTACGGGTTTGAAAATTCTTTATTTCATGCAACTACACACTTGCAATACCATAAAACGGGTATCGGGTTGCTGCAGCGATTGATACGTCGATGCTTAGCGACATCGAGAGATCGATGATTCCCGGCGTTTCTGAGACTTTGGCTGGCTGTACGGGTGTCAAAATCCTTCATTCTATGTAAGTACACACTCTCAATACGATAAAACTGGTATCGCAGTTCTGCAGCGATTGATACGTCGATGCTTAGCGACATCGAGAGATCGAGGATTCCCGGCCTTTCTGAGAGTTTGGCTGGGCGTACGGGTGTCAAAATTCTTTATTTTATGCAACTACACACTCTCAATACGATAAGACTGGTATCGCAGTTCTGCAGCGATCGATACGTGGATTCCTAGCGAAATCGAGAGATCGAGGATTCCCGGCGTTTCTGAGAGTTTGGCTTGGCCTACGGGTGTTAAAATTCTTTATTTCATGCAACTACAGACTCTCAATACGATAAAACGGGTATCGTGGTGCTCCAGCGATTGATACGTCGATACATAGCGACATCGAGAGATCGAGGATTCCCGGCCTTTCTGAGAGTTTGGCTGGGCGTACGGGTGTCAAAATTCTTTATTTCATGCAACTACACACTTTCAATACGATAAAACTGGTATCGCAGTTCTGCAGCGATTGATACGTCGATGCTTAGCAAAATAGGAAGATCGCGGATTCCCGGCGTTTCTGAGAGTTTGGCTGGGTGTACGGGTGTGAAAATTCATTATTTCATGCAACTACACACTTGCAGTATGATAAAACGGGTATCGTGGTGCTGCAGCGATTGATACGTCGATGCTTAGCGACATCGAGAGATCGAGGATTTCCGGCGTTTCTGAGAGTTTGGCTGGGCGTACGGGTGTGAAAATTCTTCATTTCATGCAACTACACACTCTCAATACAATAAAACGGGTATCGTGGTGCTGCAGCGATTGATACGTCGATGCTTAGCGACATCGAGAGATCGATGATTCCCGGCGTTTTTGAGACTTTGGCTGGCTGTACGGGTGTCAAAATCCTTCTTTCTATGTAAATACACACTCTCAATACGATAAAACTGGTATCGCAGTTCTGCAGCGATCGATACGTCGATGCTTAGCGGAATCGAAAGATCGATGATTCCCGGCGTTTCTGAGACTTTGGCTGGCTGTACGGGTGTCAAAATTCTTCATTCTATCTAACTACACACTCTCAAAACGATAAAACTGGTATCGCAGTTCTGCAGCGATCGATACGTCGAAGCTTAGCGGAATCGAAAGATCGAGGATTCTCGGCGTTTCTGAGAGTTTGGCTGGGTGTACGGGTGTGAAAATTCATTATTTCATGCAACTACACACTTGCAGGACGATAAAACGGGTATCGTGGTGCTGCAGCGATTGATACGTCGATGCTTAGCGACATCGAGAGATCGAGGATTCCCGGCGTTTCTGAGAGTTTGGCTGGGCGTACGGGTGTGAAAATTCTTCATTTCATGCAACTACACACTCTCAATACAATAAAACGGGTATCGTGGTGCTCCAGCGATTGATACGTCGATGCATAGCGACATCGAGAGATCGAGGATTCCCGATCTTTCTGAGAGTCTGGCTGGGCGTACGGGTGTCCAAATTCTTTATTTCATGCAACTACACACTTTCAATACGATAAAACTGGTATCGTAGTTCTGCAGCGATTGATACGTCGATGCTTAGCAAAATCGAAAGATCGCGGATTCCCGGCGTTACTGAGAGTTTGACTGGGCGTACGGGTGTCAAAATTCTTTATTTCATGCAACTACACACTCTCAATACAATAAAACGGGTATCGTGGTGCTGCAGCAATTGATACGTCGATGCATAGCGACATCGAGAGATCGAAGATTCCCGGCGTTTCTGAGACTTTGGCTGGATGTACGGGTGTCAAAATCCTTCATTCTATGTAAATACACACTCTCAATACGATAAAACTGGTATCGCAGTTCTGCAGCGATCGATACGTCGAAGCTTAGCGGAATCGAAAGATCGAGGATTCTCGGCGTTTCTGAGAGTTTGGCTGGCTGTACGGGTGTGAAAATTCTGTATTTCATGCAACTACACATTTGCAATATGATAAAATGGGTATCGTGGTGCTGCAGCGATTGATACGTCGATGCACAGCGTCATCGAGAGATCGAGGATTCCCGGCGTTTCTGAGAGTTTGGCTTGGCCTACGGGTGTTAAAATTCTTTATTTCATGCAACTACACACTCTCAATACGATAAAACGGGTATCGTGGTGCTCCAGCGATTGATACGTCGATACATAGCGACATCGAGAGATCGAGGATTCCCGGCCTTTCTGAGAGTTTGGCTGGGCGTACGGGTGTCAAAATTCTTTATTTCATGCAACTACACACTCTCAATACGATAAGACTGGTATGGCAGTTCTGCAGCGATTGATACGTCGATACATAGCGACATCGAGAGATCGAGGATTCCCGGCCTTTCTGAGAGTTTGGCTGGGCGTACGGGTGTCAAAATTCTTTATTTCATGCAACTACACACTTTCAATACGATAAAACTGGTATCGCAGTTCTGCAGCGATTGATACGTCGATGCTTAGCAAAACAGGAAGATCGCGGATTCCCGGCGTTTCTGAGAGTTTGGCTGGGTGTACGGGTGTGAAAATTCATTATTTCATGCAACTACACACTTGCAGTACGATAAAACGGGTATCGTGGTGCTGCAGCGATTGATACGTCGATGCTTAGCGACATCGAGAGATCGAGGATTGCCGGCGTTTCTGAGAGTTTGGCTGGGCGTACGGGTGTGAAAATTCTTCATTTCATGCAACTACACACTCTCAATACAATAAAACGGGTATCGTGGTGCTGCAGCGATTGATACGTCGATGCTTAGCGACATCGAGAGATCGATCATTCCCGGCGTTTTTGAGACTTTGGCTGGCTGTACGGGTGTCAAAATCCTTCTTTCTATGTAAATACACACTCTCAATACGATAAAACTGGTATCGCAGTTCTGCAGCGATAGATACGTCGATGCTTAGCGGAATCGAAAGATCGATGATTCCCGGCGTTTCTGAGACTTTGGCTGGCTGTACGGGTGTCAAAATTCTTCATTCTATCTAACTACGCACTCTCAAAACGATAAAACTGGTATCGCAGTTCTGCAGCGATCGATACGTCGAAGCTTAGCGGAATCGAAAGATCGAGGATTCTCGGCGTTTCTGAGAGTTTGGCTGGGTGTACGGGTGTGAAAATTCATTATTTCATGCAACTACACACTTGCAGTACGATAAAACGGGTATCGTGGTGCTGCAGCGATTGATACGTCGATGCTTAGCGACATCGAGAGATCGAGGATTTCCGGCGTTTCTGAGAGTTTGGCTGGGCGTACGGGTGTGAAAATTCTTCATTTCATGCAACTACACACTCTCAATACAATAAAACGGGTATCGTGGTGCTGCAGCGATTGATACGTCGATGCTTAGCGACATCGAGAGATCGATGATTCTCGGCGTTTTTGAGACTTTGGCTGGCTGTACGGGTGTCAAAATCCTTCTTTCTATGTAGATACACACTCTCAATACGATAAAACTGGTATCGCAGTTCTGCAGCGATCGATACGTCGAAGCTTAGGGGAATCGAAATATCGAGGATTTTCGGCGTTTCTGAGAGTTTGGCTGGCTGTACGGGTGTGAAAATTCTTTATTTCATGCAACTACACACTTGCAATACGATAAAATGGGTATCGTGGTGCTGCAGCGATTGATACGTCGATGCACAACGACATCGAGAGATCGTGAAATCCCGGCGTTTCTGAGAGTTTGGCTTGGCCTACGGGTGTTAAAATTCTTTATTTCGTGCAACTACACACTCTCAATACGATAAAACGGGTATCGTGGTGCTCCAGCGATTGATACGTCGATGCATAGCGACATCGAGAGATCGAGGATTCCCGATCTTTCTGAGAGTCTGGCTGGGCGTACGGGTGTCCAAATTCTTTATTTCATGCAACTACACACTTTCAATACGATAAAACTGGTATCGTAGTTCTGCAGCGATTGATACGTCGATGCTTAGCAAAATCGAAAGATCGCGGATTCCCGGCGTTACTGAGAGTTTGACTGGGCGTACGGGTGTCAAAATTCTTTATTTGATGCAACTACACACTCTCAATACAATAAAACGGGTATCGTGGTGCTGCAGCAATTGATACGTCGATGCATAGCGACATCGAGAGATCGAAGATTCCCGGCGTTTCTGAGACTTTGGTTGGATGTACGGGTGTCAAAATCCTTCATTCTATGTAAATACACACTCTCAATACGATAAAACTGGTATCGCAGTTCTGCAGCGATCGATACGTCGATGCTTAGCGACATCGAGAGATCGAGGATTTCCGGCGTTTCTGAGAGTTTAACTGGGTGTACGGGTTTGGAAATTCTTTATTTCATGCAACTACACACTTGCAATACCATAAAACGGGTATCGGGTTGCTGCAGCGATTGATACGTCGATGCTTAGCGACATCGAGAGATCGATGATTCCCGGCGTTTCTGAGACTTTGGCTGGCTGTACGGGTGTCAAAATCCTTCATTCTATGTAAGTACACACTCTCAATACGATAAAACTGGTATCGCAGTTCTGCAGCGATTGATACGTCGATGCTTAGCGACATCGAGAGATCGAGGATTCCCGGCCTTTCTGAGAGTTTGGCTGGGCGTACGGGTGTCAAAATTCTTTATTTTATGCAACTACACACTCTCAATACGATAAGACTGGTATCGCAGTTCTGCAGCGATTGACACGTCGATGCTTAGCGAAATCGAAAGATCGCGGATTCCCGGCGTTTATGAGAGTTTGGCTGGGCGTACGGGTGTCAAAATTCTTTATTTCATGGAACTACACACTTGCAATACGATAAAACGGGTATCGTGGTGCTCCAGCGATTGATACGTCGATGCTTAGCGACATCGAGAGATCGATGATTCCCGGCCTTTCTGAGAGTTTGGCTGGGCGTACGGGTGTCAAAATTCTTTATTTCATGCAACTACACACTCTCAATACGATAAGACTGGTATCGCAGTTCTGCAGCGATCGATACGTCGAAGCTTAACGGAATCGAAAGATTGAGGATTCTCGGCGTTTCTGAGAGTTTGGCTGGCTGTACGGGTGTGTAAATTCTTTATTTCATGCAACTACACACACTCAAAACGATAAAACTGGTATCGCAGTTCTGCAGCGATTGATACGTCGATGCCTAGCGAAATCGAGAGATCGAGGATTCCCGGCGTTTCTGAGAGTTTAACTGGGTGTACGGGTGTGAAAATTCTTTATTTCATGCAACTACACACTTGCAATACGATAAAACGGGTATCGTGTTGCTGCAGCGATTGATACGTCGATGCTTAGCGACATCGAGAGATCGAGGATTCCCGGCGTTTCTGAGACTTTGGCTGGATGTACGGGTGTGAAAATTCTTTATTTCATGCAACTACACACTTGCAATACGATAAAATGGGTATCGTGGTGCTGCAGCGATTGATACGTCGATGCACAGCGTCATCGAGAGATCGAAGATTCCCGGCGTTTCTGAGAGTTTGGCTTGGCCTACGGGTGTTAAAATTCTTTATTTCATGCAACTACAGACTCTCAATACGATAAAACGGGTATCGTGGTGCTCCAGCGATTGATACGTCGATACATAGCGACATCGAGAGATCGAGGATTCCCGGCCTTTCTGAGAGTTTGGCTGGGCGTACGGTTGTCAAAATTCTTTATTTCATGCAACTACACACTTTCAATACGATAAAACGGGTATCGTGGTGCTCCAGCGATTGATACGTCGATGCATAGCGACATCGAGAGATCGAGGATTCCCGATCTTTCTGAGAGTCTGGCTGGGCGTACGGGTGTCCAAATTCTTTATTTCATGCAACTACACACTTTCAATACGATAAAACTGGTATCGTAGTTCTGCAGCGATTGATACGTCGATGCTTAGCAAAATCGAAAGATCGCGGATTCCCGGCGTTTCTGAGAGTTTGACTGGGCGTACGGGTGTCAAAATTCTTTATTTCATGCAACTACACACTCTCAATACAATAAAACGGATATCGTGGTGCTGCAGCAATTGATACGTCGATGCATAGCGACATCGAGAGATCGAAGATTCCCGGCGTTTCTGAGACTTTGGCTGGGCGTACGGGTGTCAAAATTCTTTATTTCATGCAACTACACACTCTCAATACGATAAGACTGGTATCGCAGTTCTGCAGCGATTGATACGTCGATGCTTAGCAAAATCGGAAGATCGCGGATACCCGGCGTTTCTGAGAGTTTGGCTGGGTGTACGGGTGTGAAAATTCATTATTTCATGCAACTACACACTTGCAGTACGATAAAACGGGTATCGTGGTGCTGCAGCGATTGATACGTCGATGCTTAGCGACATCGAGAGATCGAGGATTTCCGGCGTTTCTGAGAGTTTAACTGGGTGTACGGGTTTGAAAATTCTTTATTTCATGCAACTACACACTTGCAATACCATAAAACGGGTATCGGGTTGCTGCAGCGATTGATACGTCGATGCTTAGCGACATCGAGAGATCGATGATTCCCGGCGTTTCTGAGACTTTGGCTGGCTGTACGGGTGTCAAAATCCTTCATTCTATGTAAGTACACACTCTCAATACGATAAAACTGGTATCGCAGTTCTGCAGCGATTGATACGTCGATGCTTAGCGACATCGAGAGATCGAGGATTCCCGGCCTTTCTGAGAGTTTGGCTGGGCGTACGGGTGTCAAAATTCTTTATTTTATGCAACTACACACTCTCAATACGATAAGACTGGTATCGCAGTTCTGCAGCGATTGATACGTGGATTCCTAGCGAAATCGAGAGATCGAGGATTCCCGGCGTTTCTGAGAGTTTGGCTTGGCCTACGGGTGTTAAAATTCTTTATTTCATGCAACTACAGACTCTCAATACGATAAAACGGGTATCGTGGTGCTCCAGCGATTGATACGTCGATACATAGCGACATCGAGAGATCGAGGATTCCCGGCCTTTCTGAGAGTTTGGCTGGGCGTACGGGTGTCAAAATTCTTTATTTCATGCAACTACACACTTTCAATACGATAAAACTGGTATCGCAGTTCTGCAGCGATTGATACGTCGATGCTTAGCAAAATAGGAAGATCGCGGATTCCCGGCGTTTCTGAGAGTTTGGCTGGGTGTACGGGTGTGAAAATTCATTATTTCATGCAACTACACACTTGCAGTACGATAAAACGGGTATCGTGGTGCTGCAGCGATTGATACGTCGATGCTTAGCGACATCGAGAGATCGAGGATTTCCGGCGTTTCTGAGAGTTTGGCTGGGCGTACGGGTGTGAAAATTCTTCATTTCATGCAACTACACACTCTCAATACAATAAAACGGGTATCGTGGTGCTGCAGCGATTGATACGTCGATGCTTAGCGACATCGAGAGATCGATGATTCCCGGCGTTTTTGAGACTTTGGCTGGCTGTACGGGTGTCAAAATCCTTCTTTCTATGTAAATACACACTCTCAATACGATAAAACTGGTATCGCAGTTCTGCAGCGATCGATACGTCGATGCTTAGCGGAATCGAAAGATCGATGATTCCCGGCGTTTCTGAGACTTTGGCTGGCTGTACGGGTGTCAAAATTTTTCATTCTATCTAACTACACACTCTCAAAACGATAAAACTGGTATCGCAGTTCTGCAGCGATCGATACGTCGAAGCTTAGCGGAATCGAAAGATCGAGGATTCTCGGCGTTTCTGAGAGTTTGGCTGGGTGTACGGGTGTGAAAATTCATTATTTCATGCAACTACACACTTGCAGGACGATAAAACGGGTATCGTGGTGCTGCAGCGATTGATACGTCGATGCACAGCGTCATCGATAGATCGTGGATTCCCGGCGTTTCTGAGAGTTTGGCTTGGCCTACGGGTGTTTAAATTCTTCATTTCATGCAACTACACACTCTCAATACGATAAAACGGGTATCGTTTTGCTCCAGCGATTGATACGTCGATGCATAGCGACATCGAGAGATCGAGGATTCTCGACCTTTCTGAGAGTTTGGCTGGGCGTACGGGTGTCAAAATTCTTTATTTCATGCAACTACACACTTTCAATACGATAAAACTGGTATCGCAGTTCTGCAGCGATTGATACGTCGATGCCTAGCGAAATCGAGAGATCGAGGATTCCCGGCGTTTCTGAGAGTTTAACTGGGTGTACGGGTGTGAAAATTCTTTATTTCATGCAACTTCACACTTGCAATACGATAAAACGGGTATCGTGGTGCTGCAGCAATTGATACGTCGATGCATAGCGACATCGAGAGATCAAGGATTCCCGGCGTTTCTGAGACTTTGGCTGGCTGTACGGGTGTCAAAATGCATCATTCTATGTAAATACACACTCTCAATACGATAAAACTGGTATCGCAGTTCTGCAGCGATCGATACGTCGAAGCTTAGCGGAATCGAAAGATCGAGGATTCTCGGCGTTTCTGAGAGTTTGGCTGGCTGTACGGGTGTGAAAATTCTTTATTTCATGCAACTACACACTTGCAATACGATAAAATGGGTATCGCGGTGCTGCAGCGATTGATACGTCGATGCACAGCGTCATCGATAGATCGTGGATTCCCGGCGTTTCTGAGAGTTTAACTGGGTGTACGGGTTTGAAAATTCTTTATTTCATGAAACTACACACTTGCAATACCATAAAACGGGTATCGTGTTGCTGCAGCGATTGATACGTCGATGCTTAGCGACATCGAGAGATCGATGATTCCCGGCGTTTCTGAGACTTTGGCTGGCTGTACGGGTTTGTAGATTCGTTATTTCATGCAACTACACACACTCAAAACGATAAAACTGGTATCGCAGTTCTGCAGCGATTGATACGTCGATGCCTAGCGAAATCGAGAGATCGAGGATTCCCGGCGTTTCTGAGAGTTTAACTGGGTGTACGGGTTTGAAAATTCTTTATTTCATGCAACTACACACTTGCAATACCATAAAACGGGTATCGGGTTGCTGCAGCGATTGATACGTCGATTCTTAGCGACATCGAGAGATCGATGATTCCTGGCGTTTCTGAGACTTTGGCTGGCTGTACGGGTGTCAAAATCGTTCATTCTATGTAAATACACACTCTCAATACGATAAAACTGGTATCGCAGTTCTGCAGCGATCGATACGTCGAAGCTTGGCGCAATAGAAAGATCGAGGATTCTCGGCGTTTCTGAGAGTTTGGCTGGCTGTACGGGTTTGTAGATTCGTTATTTCATGCAACTACACACACTCAAAACGATAAAACTGGTATCGCAGTTCTGCAGCGATTGATACGTCGATGCCTAGCGAAATCGAGAGATCGAGGATTCCCGGCGTTTCTGAGAGTTTAACTGGGTGTACGGGTTTGAAAATTCATTATTTCATGCAACTACACACTTGCAATACCATAAAACGGGTATCGGGTTGCTGCAGCGATTGATACGTCGATGCTTAGCGACATCGAGAGATCGATGATTCCCGGCGTTTCTGAGACTTTGGCTGGCTGTACGGGTGTCAAAATCGTTCATTCTATGTAAATACATACTCTCAATACGATAAAACTGGTATCGCAGTTCTGCAGCGATCGATACGTCGAAGCATGGCGGAATCGAAAGATCGAGGATTCTCGGCGTTTCTGAGAATTTGGCTGGCTGTACGGGTTTGTAAATTCGTTATTTCATGCAACTACACACACTCAAAATGATAAAACTGGTATCGCAGTTCTGCAGCGATTGATACGTGGATGCCTAGCGAAATCGAGAGATCGAGGATTCCCGGCGTTTCTGAGAGTTTAACTGGGTGTACGGGTGTGAAAATTCTTTATTTCATGCAACTACACACTTGCAATACGATAAAACGGGTATCGTGTTGCTGCAGCGATTGATACGTCGATGCTTAGCGACATCGAGAGATCGATGATTCCCGGCGTTTCTGAGACTTTGGCTGGCTGTACGGGTGTCAAAATCCTTCATTCTATGTAAGTACACACTCTCAATACGATAAAACTGGTATCGCAGTTCTGCAGCGATCGATACGTCGAAGCTTAGCGACATCGAGAGATCGAGGATTCCCGGCCTTTCTGAGAGTTTGGCTGGGCGTACGGGTGTCAAAATTCTTTATTTCATGCAACTACACACTCTCAATACGATAAGACTGGTATCGCAGTTCTGCAGCGATTGATACGTCGATGCTTAGCGAAATCGAAAGATCGCGGATTCCCGGCGTTTCTGAGAGTTTGGCTGGGCGTACGGGTGTCCAAATTCTTTATTTCATGGAACTACACACTTGCAATACGATAAAACGGGTATCGTGGTGCTCCAGCGATTGATACGTCGATGCTTCACAACTAAGTGAACCAAATTTTGTTGTCAACAGAACTGCTTTCAAAAGATTTGCAAACTATACACAGAAAATAATAGATAAAAGAAACCAAAGATGAAAATGAAGAATAGCCTAGGGAACGGATTAAATCAGAAATAAACAAAACAAAGAAAGGACAAGAGAAACGACATGGACAGAAAGAATGAATACTACAGAATCTAAACATACCCGTAAAAAAATAAACATATATACGACTTACAATCATAAAAGAGCGCCTAAACAGCGCGAGTCCCCAAGAAAGCATAAACAGCCGTATGAAAACAAGACCGTCGGTATATTAAAATAGGAACGGCGGGGGTGGTGGAGGGAAAAAAAAAAAAAAAAAAAAAAAAAAAAAAAAAAAAAAACGTCGATGCTTAGCGACATCGAGAGATCGATGATTCCCGGCGTTTCTGAGACTTTGGCTGGCTGTACGGGTGTCAAAATCATTCATTCCATGTAAATACACACTCTCAATACGATAAAACTGGTATCGCAGTTCTGCAGCGATCGATACGTCGAAGCTTAACGGAATCGAAAGATTGAGGATTCTCGGCGTTTCTGAGACTTTGGCTGGCTGTACGGGTGTCAAAATCCTTCATTCTATGTAAGTACACACTCTCAATACGATAAAACTGGTATCGCAGTTCTGCAGCGATCGATACGTCGAAGCTTAGCGACATCGAGAGATCGAGGATTCCCGGCCTTCCTGAGAGTTTGGCTGGGCGTACGGGTGTCAAAATTCTTTATTTCATGCAACTACACACTTTCAATACGATAAAACTGGTATCTCAGTTCTGCAGCGATTGATACGTCGATGCTTAGCAAAATCGGAAGATCGCGGATTCTCGGCGTTTCTGAGAGTTTGGCTGGGTGTACGGGTGTGAAAATTCATTATTTCATGCAACTACACACTCTCAATACAATAAAACGGGTATCGTGGTGCTGCAGCGATTGATACGTCGATGCTTAGCGACATCGAGAGATCGATGATTCCCGGCGTTTCTGAGAGTTTAACTGGGTGTACGGGTGTCAAAATCCTTCATTCTATGTAAGTACACACTCTCAATACGATAAAACTGGTATCGCAGTTCTGCAGCGATCGATACGTCGAAGCTTAGCGACATCGAGAGATCGAGGATTCCCGGCCTTTCTGAGAGTTTGGCTGGGCGTACGGGTGTCAAAATTCTTTATTTCATGCAACTACACACTCTCAATACGATAAGACTGGTATCGCAGTTCTGCAGCGATTGATACGTCGATGCTTAGCGAAATCGAAAGATCGCGGATTCCCGGCGTTTCTGAGAGTTTGGCTGGGCGTACGGGTGTCCAAATTCTTTATTTCATGGAACTACACACTTGCAATACGATAAAACGGGTATCGTGGTGCTCCAGCGATTGATACGTCGATGCTTCACAACTAAGTGAACCAAATTTTGTTGTCAACAGAACTGCTTTCAAAAGATTTGCAAACTATACACAGAAAATAATAGATAAAAGAAACCAAAGATGAAAATGAAGAATAGCCTAGGGAACGGATTAAATCAGAAATAAACAAAACAAAGAAAGGACAAGAGAAACGACATGGACAGAAAGAATGAATACTACAGAATCTAAACATACCCGTAAAAAAATAAACATATATACGACTTACAATCATAAAAGAGCGCCTAAACAGCGCGAGTCCCCAAGAAAGCATAAACAGCCGTATGAAAACAAGACCGCCGGTATATTAAAATAGGAACGGCGGGGGTGGTGGAGGGAAAAAAAAAAAAAAAAAAAAAAAAAAAAAAACGTCGATGCTTAGCGACATCGAGAGATCGATGATTCCCGGCGTTTCTGAGACTTTGGCTGGCTGTACGGGTGTCAAAATCATTCATTCCATGTAAATACACACTCTCAATACGATAAAACTGGTATCGCAGTTCTGCAGCGATCGATACGTCGAAGCTTAACGGAATCGAAAGATTGAGGATTCTCGGCGTTTCTGAGACTTTGGCTGGCTGTACGGGTGTCAAAATCCTTCATTCTATGTAAGTACACACTCTCAATACGATAAAACTGGTATCGCAGTTCTGCAGCGATCGATACGTCGAAGCTTAGCGACATCGAGAGATCGAGGATTCCCGGCCTTCCTGAGAGTTTGGCTGGGCGTACGGGTGTCAAAATTCTTTATTTCATGCAACTACACACTTTCAATACGATAAAACTGGTATCTCAGTTCTGCAGCGATTGATACGTCGATGCTTAGCAAAATCGGAAGATCGCGGATTCCCGGCGTTTCTGAGAGTTTGGCTGGGTGTACGGGTGTGAAAATTCATTATTTCATGCAACTACACACTTGCAGTACGATAAAACGGGTATCGTGGTGCTGCAGCGATTGATACGTCGATGCTTAGCGACATCGAGAGATCGAGGATTTCCGGCGTTTCTGAGAGTTTGGCTGGGCGTACGGGTGTGAAAATTCTTTATTTCATGCAACTACACACTCTCAATACAATAAAACGGGTATCGTGGTGCTGCAGCGATTGATACGTCGATGCTTAGCGACATCGAGAGATCGATGATTCCCAGCGGTTTTGAGACTTTGGCTGGCTGTACGGGTGTCAAAATCCTTCTTTCTATGTAAGTACACACTCTGAATACGATAAAACTAGTATCGCAGTTCTGCAGCGATCGATACGTCGAAGCTTAGCGGAATCGAAAGATCGAGGATTCTCGGCGTTTCTGAGAGTTTGGCTGGCTGTACGGGTGTGAAAATTCTTTATTTCATGCAACTACACACTTGCAATACGATAAAATGGGTATCGTGGTGCTGCAGCGATTGATACGTCGATGCACAGCGACATCGAGAGATCGTGAAATCCCGGCGTTTCTGAGAGTTTGGCTTGGCCTACGGGTGATAAAATTCTTTATTTCATGCAACTACACACTCTCAATACGATAAAACGGGTATCGTGGTGCTCCAGCGATTGATACGTCGATACATAGCGACATCGAGAGATCGAGGATTCCCGGCCTTTCTGAGAGTTTGGCTGGGCGTACGGGTGTCAAAATTCTTTATTTCATGCAACTACACACTCTCAATACGATAAGACTGGTATCGCAGTTCTGCAGCGATTGATACGTCGATGCTTAGCAAAATCGGAAGATCGCGGATACCCGGCGTTTCTGAGAGTTTGGCTGGGTGTACGGGTGTGAAAATTCATTATTTCATGCAACTACACACTTGCAGTACGATAAAACGGGTATCGTGGTGCTGCAGCGATTGATACGTCGATGCTTAGCGACATCGAGAGATCGAGGATTTCCGGCGTTTCTGAGAGTTTAACTGGGTGTACGGGTTTGAAAATTCTTTATTTCATGTAACTACACACTTGCAATACCATAAAACGGGTTTCGTGTTGCTGCAGCGATTGATACGTCGATGCATAGCGACATCGAGAGATCGAGGATTCCCGATCTTTCTGAGAGTCTGGCTGGGCGTACGGGTGTCAAAATTCTTTATTTCATGCAACTACACACTTTCAATACGATAAAACTGGTATCGCAGTTCTGCAGCGATTGATACGTCGATGCTTAGCAAAATCGAAAGATCGCGGATTCCCGGCGTTTCTGAGAGTTTGACTGGGCGTACGGGTGTCAAAATTCTTTATTTCATGAAACTACACACTCTCAATACAATAAAACGGATATCGTGGTGCTGCAGCAATTGATACGTCGATGCATAGCGACATCGAGAGATCGAGGATTCCCGGCGTTTCTGAGACTTTGGCTGGATGTACGGGTGTCAAAATCCTTCATTCTATGTAAATACACACTCTCAATACGATAAAACTGGTATCGCAGTTCTGCAGCGATCGATACGTCGATGCTTAGCGACATCGAGAGATCGAGGATTTCCGGCGTTTCTGAGAGTTTAACTGGGTGTACGGGTTTGAAAATTCTTTATTTCATGCAACTACACACTTGCAATACCATAAAACGGGTATCGGGTTGCTGCAGCGATTGATACGTCGATGCTTAGCGACATCGAGAGATCGATGATTCCCGGCGTTTCTGAGACTTTGGCTGGCTGTACGGGTGTCAAAATCCTTCATTCTATGTAAGTACACACTCTCAATACGATAAAACTGGTATCGCAGTTCTGCAGCGATTGATACGTCGATGCTTAGCGACATCGAGAGATCGAGGATTCCCGGCCTTTCTGAGAGTTTGGCTGGGCGTACGGGTGTCAAAATTCTTTATTTTATGCAACTACACACTCTCAATACGATAAGACTGGTATCGCAGTTCTGCAGCGATTGACACGTCGATGCTTAGCGAAATCGAAAAATCGCGGATTCCCGGCGTTTATGAGAGTTTGGCTGGGCGTACGGGTGTCAAAATTCTTTATTTCATGGAACTACACACTTGCAATACGATAAAACGGGTATCGTGGTGCTCCAGCGATTGATACGTCGATGCTTAGCGACATCGAGAGATCGAGGATTCCCGGCCTTTCTGAGAGTTTGGCTGGGCGTACGGGTGTCAAAATTCTTTATTTTATGCAACTACACACTCTCAATACGATAAGACTGGTATCGCAGTTCTGCAGCGATTGACACGTCGATGCTTAGCGAAATCGAAAGATCGCGGATTCCCGGCGTTTATGAGAGTTTGGCTGGGCGTACGGGTGTCAAAATTCTTTATTTCATGCAACTACACACTTGCAATACGATAAAACGGGTATCGTGTTGCTGCAGCGATTGATACGTCGATGCTTAGCGACATCGAGAGATCGATGATTCCCGGCGTTTCTGAGACTTTGGCTGTCTGTACGGGTGTGAAAATTCATTATTTCATGCAACTTCACACTTGCAGTACGATAAAACGGGTATCGTGGTGCTGCAGCGATTGATACGTCGATGCTTAGCGACATCGAGAGATCGAGGATTTCCGGCGTTTCTGAGAGTTCGGCTGGGCGTACGGGTGTGAAAATTCTTCATTTCATGCAACTACACACTCTCAATACAATAAAACTGGTATCGCAGTTCTGCAGCGATCGATACGTCGATGCTTAGCGACATCGAGAGATCGAGGATTCCCGGCGTTTCTGAGACTTTGGCTGGCTGTACGGGTGTCAAAATTCTTCATTCTATGTAACTACACACTCTCAAAACGATAAAACTGGTATCGCAGTTCTGCAGCGATTGATACGTCGATTCCTAGCGAAATCGAGAGATCGAGGATTCCCGGCGTTTCTGAGAGTTGAACTGGGTGTACGGGTTTGAAAATTTTTTATTTCATGCAACTACACACTTGCAATACCATAAAACGGGTTTCGTGTTGCTGCAGCGATTGATACGTCGATGCTTAGCGACATCGAGAGATCGATGATTCCCGGCGTTTCTGAGACTTTGGCTGGCTGTACGGGTGTCAAAATCGTTCATTCTATGTAAATACACACTCTCAATACGATAACACTGGTATCGCAGATCTGCAGCGATCGATACGTCGAAGCTTAGCGGAATCGAACGATCGAGGATTCTCGGCGTTTCTGAGAGTTTGGCTGGCTGTACGGGTTTGTAAATTCTTTATTTCATGCAACTACACACACTCAAAACGATAAAACTGGTATCGCAGTTCTGCAGCGATTGATACGTCGATGCCTAGCGAAATCGAGAGATCGAGGATTCCCGGCGTTTCTGAGAGTTTAACTGGGTGTATGGGTGTGAAAATTCTTTATTTCATGCAACTTCACACTTGCAATACGATAAAACGGGTATCGTGTTGCTGCAGCGATTGATACGTCGATGCTTAGCAACATCGAGAGATCGATGATTCCCGGCGTTTCTGAGACTTTGGCTGGCTGTACGGGTGTCAAAATCCTCCATTCTATGTAAGTACAGACTCTCAATACGATAAAACGGGTATCGTGGTGCTCCAGCGATTGATACGTCGATACATAGCGACATCGAGAGATCGAGGATTCCCGGCCTTTCTGAGAGTTTGGCTGGGCGTACGGGTGTCAAAATTCTTTATTTCATGCAACTACACACTCTGAATACGATAAGACTGGTATCGCAGTTCTGCAGCGATTGATACGTCGATGCTTAGCGAAATCGAAAGATCGCGGATTCCCGGCGTTTCTGAGAGTTTGGCTGGGTGTACGGGTATGAAAATTCATTATTTCATGCAACTACACACTTGCAATACGATAAAACGGGTATCGTGGTGCTGCAGCGATTGATACGTCGATGCTTAGCGACATCGAGAGATCGAGGATTCCCGGCGTTTCTGAGACTTTGGCTGGCTGTACGGGTGTCAAAATCCTTCATTCTATGTAAGTACACACTCTCAATACGATAAAACTGGTATCGCAGTTCTGCAGCGATTGATACGTCGATGCTTAGCGACATCGAGAGATCGAGGATTCCCGGCCTTTCTGAGAGTTTGGCTGGGCGTACGGGTGTCAAAATTCTTTATTTTATGCAACTACACACTCTCAATACGATAAGACTGGTATCGCAGTTCTGCAGCGATCGATACGTGGATTCCTAGCGAAATCGAGAGATCGAGGATTCCCGGCGTTTCTGAGAGTTTGGCTTGGCCTACGGGTGTTAAAATTCTTTATTTCATGCAACTACAGACTCTCAATACGATAAAACGGGTATCGTGGTGCTCCAGCGATTGATACGTCGATACATAGCGACATCGAGAGATCGAGGATTCCCGGCCTTTCTGAGAGTTTGGCTGGGCGTACGGGTGTCAAAATTCTTTATTTCATGCAACTACACACTTTCAATACGATAAAACTGGTATCGCAGTTCTGCAGCGATTGATACGTCGATGCTTAGCAAAATAGGAAGATCGCGGATTCCCGGCGTTTCTGAGAGTTTGGCTGGGTGTACGGGTGTGAAAATTCATTATTTCATGCAACTACACACTTGCAGTATGATAAAACGGGTATCGTGGTGCTGCAGCGATTGATACGTCGATGCTTAGCGACATCGAGAGATCGAGGATTTCCGGCGTTTCTGAGAGTTTGGCTGGGCGTACGGGTGTGAAAATTCTTCATTTCATGCAACTACACACTCTCAATACAATAAAACGGGTATCGTGGTGCTGCAGCGATTGATACGTCGATGCTTAGCGACATCGAGAGATCGATGATTCCCGGCGTTTTTGAGACTTTGGCTGGCTGTACGGGTGTCAAAATCCTTCTTTCTATGTAAATACACACTCTCAATACGATAAAACTGGTACCGCAGTTCTGCAGCGATCGATACGTCGATGCTTAGCGGAATCGAAAGATCGATGATTCCCGGCGTTTCTGAGACTTTGGCTGGCTGTACGGGTGTCAAAATTCTTCATTCTATCTAACTACACACTCTCAAAACGATAAAACTGGTATCGCAGTTCTGCAGCGATCGATACGTCGAAGCTTAGCGGAATCGAAAGATCGAGGATTCTCGGCGTTTCTGAGAGTTTGGCTGGGAGTACGGGTGTGAAAATTCATTATTTCATGCAACTACACACTTGCAGGACGATAAAACGGGTATCGTGGTGCTGCAGCGATTGATACGTCGATGCTTAGCGACATCGAGAGATCGAGGATTCCCGGCGTTTCTGAGAGTTTGGCTGGGCGTACGGGTGTGAAAATTCTTCATTTCATGCAACTACACACTCTCAATACAATAAAACGGGTATCGTGGTGCTCCAGCGATTGATACGTCGATGCATAGCGACATCGAGAGATCGAGGATTCCCGATCTTTCTGAGAGTCTGGCTGGGCGTACGGGTGTCCAAATTCTTTATTTCATGCAACTACACACTTTCAATACGATAAAACTGGTATCGTAGTTCTGCAGCGATTGATACGTCGATGCTTAGCAAAATCGAAAGATCGCGGATTCCCGGCGTTACTGAGAGTTTGACTGGGCGTACGGGTGTCAAAATTCTTTATTTCATGCAACTACACACTCTCAATACAATAAAACGGGTATCGTGGTGCTGCAGCAATTGATACGTCGATGCATAGCGACATCGAGAGATCGAAGATTCCCGGCGTTTCTGAGACTTTGGCTGGATGTACGGGTGTCAAAATCCTTCATTCTATGTAAATACACACTCTCAATACGATAAAACTGGTATCGCAGTTCTGCAGCGATCGATACGTCGAAGCTTAGCGGAATCGAAAGATCGAGGATTCTCGGCGTTTCTGAGAGTTTGGCTGGCTGTACGGGTGTGAAAATTCTGTATTTCATGCAACTACACATTTGCAATATGATAAAATGGGTATCGTGGTGCTGCAGCGATTGATACGTCGATGCACAGCGTCATCGAGAGATCGAGGATTCCCGGCGTTTCTGAGAGTTTGGCTTGGCCTACGGGTGTTAAAATTCTTTATTTCATGCAACTACACACTCTCAATACGATAAAACGGGTATCGTGGTGCTCCAGCGATTGATACGTCGATACATAGCGACATCGAGAGATCGAGGATTCCCGGCCTTTCTGAGAGTTTGGCTGGGCGTACGGGTGTCAAAATTCTTTATTTCATGCAACTACACACTCTCAATACGATAAGACTGGTATGGCAGTTCTGCAGCGATTGATACGTCGATACATAGCGACATCGAGAGATCGAGGATTCCCGGCCTTTCTGAGAGTTTGGCTGGGCGTACGGGTGTCAAAATTCTTTATTTCATGCAACTACACACTTTCAATACGATAAAACTGGTATCGCAGTTCTGCAGCGATTGATACGTCGATGCTTAGCAAAACAGGAAGATCGCGGATTCCCGGCGTTTCTGAGAGTTTGGCTGGGTGTACGGGTGTGAAAATTCATTATTTCATGCAACTACACACTTGCAGTACGATAAAACGGGTATCGTGGTGCTGCAGCGATTGATACGTCGATGCTTAGCGACATCGAGAGATCGAGGATTTCCGGCGTTTCTGAGAGTTTGGCTGGGCGTACGGGTGTGAAAATTCTTCATTTCATGCAACTACACACTCTCAATACAATAAAACGGGTATCGTGGTGCTGCAGCGATTGATACGTCGATGCTTAGCGACATCGAGAGATCGATCATTCCCGGCGTTTTTGAGACTTTGGCTGGCTGTACGGGTGTCAAAATCCTTCTTTCTATGTAAATACACACTCTCAATACGATAAAACTGGTATCGCAGTTCTGCAGCGATCGATACGTCGATGCTTAGCGGAATCGAAAGATCGATGATTCCCGGCGTTTCTGAGACTTTGGCTGGCTGTACGGGTGTCAAAATTCTTCATTCTATCTAACTACACACTCTCAAAACGATAAAACTGGTATCGCAGTTCTGCAGCGATCGATACGTCGAAGCTTAGCGGAATCGAAAGATCGAGGATTCTCGGCGTTTCTGAGAGTTTGGCTGGGTGTACGGGTGTGAAAATTCATTATTTCATGCAACTACACACTTGCAGTACGATAAAACGGGTATCGTGGTGCTGCAGCGATTGATACGTCGATGCTTAGCGACATCGAGAGATCGAGGATTTCCGGCGTTTCTGAGAGTTTGGCTGGGCGTACGGGTGTGAAAATTCTTCATTTCATGCAACTACACACTCTCAATACAATAAAACGGGTATCGTGGTGCTGCAGCGATTGATACGTCGATGCTTAGCGACATCGAGAGATCGATGATTCTCGGCGTTTTTGAGACTTTGGCTGGCTGTACGGGTGTCAAAATCCTTCTTTCTATGTAGATACACACTCTCAATACGATAAAACTGGTATCGCAGTTCTGCAGCGATCGATACGTCGAAGTTTAGGGGAATCGAAATATCGAGGATTTTCGGCGTTTCTGAGAGTTTGGCTGGCTGTACGGGTGTGAAAATTCTTTATTTCATGCAACTACACACTTGCAATACGATAAAATGGGTATCGTGGTGCTGCAGCGATTGATACGTCGATGCACAACGACATCGAGAGATCGTGAAATCCCGGCGTTTCTGAGAGTTTGGCTTGGCCTACGGGTGTTAAAATTCTTTATTTCGTGCAACTACACACTCTCAATACGATAAAACGGGTATCGTGGTGCTCCAGCGATTGATACGTCGATGCATAGCGACATCGAGAGATCGAGGATTCCCGATCTTTCTGAGAGTCTGGCTGGGCGTACGGGTGTCCAAATTCTTTATTTCATGCAACTACACACTTTCAATACGATAAAACTGGTATCGTAGTTCTGCAGCGATTGATACGTCGATGCTTAGCAAAATCGAAAGATCGCGGATTCCCGGCGTTACTGAGAGTTTGACTGGGCGTACGGGTGTCAAAATTCTTTATTTGATGCAACTACACACTCTCAATACAATAAAACGGGTATCGTGGTGCTGCAGCAATTGATACGTCGATGCATAGCGACATCGAGAGATCGAAGATTCCCGGCGTTTCTGAGACTTTGGTTGGATGTACGGGTGTCAAAATCCTTCATTCTATGTAAATACACACTCTCAATACGATAAAACTGGTATCGCAGTTCTGCAGCGATCGATACGTCGAAGCTTAGCGGAATCGAAAGATCGAGGATTCTCGGCGTTTCTGAGAGTTTGGCTGGCTGTACGGGTGTGAAAATTCTGTATTTCATGCAACTACACATTTGCAATATGATAAAATGGGTATCGTGGTGCTGCAGCGATTGATACGTCGATGCACAGCGTCATCGAGAGATCGAGGATTCCCGGCGTTTCTGAGAGTTTGGCTGGGCGTACGGGTGTCAAAATTCTTTATTTTATGCAACTACACACTCTCAATACGATAAGACTGGTATCGCAGATCTGCAGCGATCGATACGTCGAAGCTTAGCGGAATCGTACGATCGAGGATTCTCGGCGTTTCTGAGAGTTTGGCTGGCTGTACGGGTTTGTAAATTCGTTATTTCATGCAACTACACACACTCAAAACGATAAAACTGGTATCGCAGTTCTGCAGCGATTGATACGTCGATGCCTAGCGAAATCGAGAGATCGAGGATTCCCGGCGTTTCTGAGAGTTTATCTGGGTGTACGGGTGTGAAAATTCTTTATTTCATGCAACTACACACTTGCAATACGATAAAACGGGTATCGTGGTGCTCCAGCGATTGATACGTCGATGCATAGCGACATCGAGAGATCGAGGATTCCCGATCTTTCTGAGAGTCTGGCTGGGCGTACGGGTGTCAAAATTCTTTATTTCATGCAACTACACACTTTCAATACGATAAAACTGGTATCGCAGTTCTGCAGCGATTGATACGTCGATGCTTAGCAAAATCGAAAGATCGCGGATTCCCGGCGTTTCTGAGAGTTTGACTGGGCGTACGGGTGTCAAAATTCTTTATTTCATGAAACTACACGCTCTCAATACAATAAAACGGATATCGTGGTGCTGCAGCAATTGATACGTCGATGCATAGCGACATCGAGAGATCGAGGATTCCCGGCGTTTCTGAGACTTTGGCTGGATGTACGGGTGTCAAAATCCTTCATTCTATGTAAATACACACTCTCAATACGATAAAACTGGTATCGCAGTTCTGCAGCGATCGATACGTCGATGCTTAGCGACATCGAGAGATCGAGGATTTCCGGCGTTTCTGAGAGTTTAACTGGGTGTACGGGTTTGGAAATTCTTTATTTCATGCAACTACACACTTGCAATACCATAAAACGGGTATCGGGTTGCTGCAGCGATTGATACGTCGATGCTTAGCGACATCGAGAGATCGATGATTCCCGGCGTTTCTGAGACTTTGGCTGGCTGTACGGGTGTCAAAATCCTTCATTCTATGTAAGTACACACTCTCAATACGATAAAACTGGTATCGCAGTTCTGCAGCGATTGATACGTCGATGCTTAGCGACATCGAGAGATCGAGGATTCCCGGCCTTTCTGAGAGTTTGGCTGGGCGTACGGGTGTCAAAATTCTTTATTTTATGCAACTACACACTCTCAATACGATAAGACTGGTATCGCAGTTCTGCAGCGATTGACACGTCGATGCTTAGCGAAATCGAAAGATCGCGGATTCCCGGCGTTTATGAGAGTTTGGCTGGGCGTACGGGTGTCAAAATTCTTTATTTCATGGAACTACACACTTGCAATACGATAAAACGGGTATCGTGGTGCTCCAGCGATTGATACGTCGATGCTTAGCGACATCGAGAGATCGATGATTCCCGGCCTTTCTGAGAGTTTGGCTGGGCGTACGGGTGTCAAAATTCTTTATTTCATGCAACTACACACTCTCAATACGATAAGACTGGTATCGCAGTTCTGCAGCGATCGATACGTCGAAGCTTAACGGAATCGAAAGATTGAGGATTCTCGGCGTTTCTGAGAGTTTGGCTGGCTGTACGGGTGTGTAAATTCTTTATTTCATGCAACTACACACACTCAAAACGATAAAACTGGTATCGCAGTTCTGCAGCGATTGATACGTCGATGCCTAGCGAAATCGAGAGATCGAGGATTCCCGGCGTTTCTGAGAGTTTAACTGGGTGTACGGGTGTGAAAATTCTTTATTTCATGCAACTACACACTTGCAATACGATAAAACGGGTATCGTGTTGCTGCAGCGATTGATACGTCGATGCTTAGCGACATCGAGAGATCGAGGATTCCCGGCGTTTCTGAGACTTTGGCTGGATGTACGGGTGTGAAAATTCTTTATTTCATGCAACTACACACTTGCAATACGATAAAATGGGTATCGTGGTGCTGCAGCGATTGATACGTCGATGCACAGCGTCATCGAGAGATCGAAGATTCCCGGCGTTTCTGAGAGTTTGGCTTGGCCTACGGGTGTTAAAATTCTTTATTTCATGCAACTACAGACTCTCAATACGATAAAACGGGTATCGTGGTGCTCCAGCGATTGATACGTCGATACATAGCGACATCGAGAGATCGAGGATTCCCGGCCTTTCTGAGAGTTTGGCTGGGCGTACGGTTGTCAAAATTCTTTATTTCATGCAACTACACACTTTCAATACGATAAAACGGGTATCGTGGTGCTCCAGCGATTGATACGTCGATGCATAGCGACATCGAGAGATCGAGGATTCCCGATCTTTCTGAGAGTCTGGCTGGGCGTACGGGTGTCCAAATTCTTTATTTCATGCAACTACACACTTTCAATACGATAAAACTGGTATCGTAGTTCTGCAGCGATTGATACGTCGATGCTTAGCAAAATCGAAAGATCGCGGATTCCCGGCGTTTCTGAGAGTTTGACTGGGCGTACGGGTGTCAAAATTCTTTATTTCATGCAACTACACACTCTCAATACAATAAAACGGATATCGTGGTGCTGCAGCAATTGATACGTCGATGCATAGCGACATCGAGAGATCGAAGATTCCCGGCGTTTCTGAGACTTTGGCTGGGCGTACGGGTGTCAAAATTCTTTATTTCATGCAACTACACACTCTCAATACGATAAGACTGGTATCGCAGTTCTGCAGCGATTGATACGTCGATGCTTAGCAAAATCGGAAGATCGCGGATACCCGGCGTTTCTGAGAGTTTGGCTGGGTGTACGGGTGTGAAAATTCATTATTTCATGCAACTACACACTTGCAGTACGATAAAACGGGTATCGTGGTGCTGCAGCGATTGATACGTCGATGCTTAGCGACATCGAGAGATCGAGGATTTCCGGCGTTTCTGAGAGTTTAACTGGGTGTACGGGTTTGAAAATTCTTTATTTCATGCAACTACACACTTGCAATACCATAAAACGGGTATCGGGTTGCTGCAGCGATTGATACGTCGATGCTTAGCGACATCGAGAGATCGATGATTCCCGGCGTTTCTGAGACTTTGGCTGGCTGTACGGGTGTCAAAATCCTTCATTCTATGTAAGTACACACTCTCAATACGATAAAACTGGTATCGCAGTTCTGCAGCGATTGATACGTCGATGCTTAGCGACATCGAGAGATCGAGGATTCCCGGCCTTTCTGAGAGTTTGGCTGGGCGTACGGGTGTCAAAATTCTTTATTTTATGCAACTACACACTCTCAATACGATAAGACTGGTATCGCAGTTCTGCAGCGATTGATACGTGGATTCCTAGCGAAATCGAGAGATCGAGGATTCCCGGCGTTTCTGAGAGTTTGGCTTGGCCTACGGGTGTTAAAATTCTTTATTTCATGCAACTACAGACTCTCAATACGATAAAACGGGTATCGTGGTGCTCCAGCGATTGATACGTCGATACATAGCGACATCGAGAGATCGAGGATTCCCGGCCTTTCTGAGAGTTTGGCTGGGCGTACGGGTGTCAAAATTCTTTATTTCATGCAACTACACACTTTCAATACGATAAAACTGGTATCGCAGTTCTGCAGCGATTGATACGTCGATGCTTAGCAAAATAGGAAGATCGCGGATTCCCGGCGTTTCTGAGAGTTTGGCTGGGTGTACGGGTGTGAAAATTCATTATTTCATGCAACTACACACTTGCAGTACGATAAAACGGGTATCGTGGTGCTGCAGCGATTGATACGTCGATGCTTAGCGACATCGAGAGATCGAGGATTTCCGGCGTTTCTGAGAGTTTGGCTGGGCGTACGGGTGTGAAAATTCTTCATTTCATGCAACTACACACTCTCAATACAATAAAACGGGTATCGTGGTGCTGCAGCGATTGATACGTCGATGCTTAGCGACATCGAGAGATCGATGATTCCCGGCGTTTTTGAGACTTTGGCTGGCTGTACGGGTGTCAAAATCCTTCTTTCTATGTAAATACACACTCTCAATACGATAAAACTGGTATCGCAGTTCTGCAGCGATCGATACGTCGATGCTTAGCGGAATCGAAAGATCGATGATTCCCGGCGTTTCTGAGACTTTGGCTGGCTGTACGGGTGTCAAAATTCTTCATTCTATCTAACTACACACTCTCAAAACGATAAAACTGGTATCGCAGTTCTGCAGCGATCGATACGTCGAAGCTTAGCGGAATCGAAAGATCGAGGATTCTCGGCGTTTCTGAGAGTTTGGCTGGGTGTACGGGTGTGAAAATTCATTATTTCATGCAACTACACACTTGCAGGACGATAAAACGGGTATCGTGGTGCTGCAGCGATTGATACGTCGATGCACAGCGTCATCGATAGATCGTGGATTCCCGGCGTTTCTGAGAGTTTGGCTTGGCCTACGGGTGTTTAAATTCTTCATTTCATGCAACTACACACTCTCAATACGATAAAACGGGTATCGTTTTGCTCCAGCGATTGATACGTCGATGCATAGCGACATCGAGAGATCGAGGATTCTCGACCTTTCTGAGAGTTTGGCTGGGCGTACGGGTGTCAAAATTCTTTATTTCATGCAACTACACACTTTCAATACGATAAAACTGGTATCGCAGTTCTGCAGCGATTGATACGTCGATGCCTAGCGAAATCGAGAGATCGAGGATTCCCGGCGTTTCTGAGAGTTTAACTGGGTGTACGGGTGTGAAAATTCTTTATTTCATGCAACTTCACACTTGCAATACGATAAAACGGGTATCGTGGTGCTGCAGCAATTGATACGTCGATGCATAGCGACATCGAGAGATCAAGGATTCCCGGCGTTTCTGAGACTTTGGCTGGCTGTACGGGTGTCAAAATGCATCATTCTATGTAAATACACACTCTCAATACGATAAAACTGGTATCGCAGTTCTGCAGCGATCGATACGTCGAAGCTTAGCGGAATCGAAAGATCGAGGATTCTCGGCGTTTCTGAGAGTTTGGCTGGCTGTACGGGTGTGAAAATTCTTTATTTCATGCAACTACACACTTGCAATACGATAAAATGGGTATCGCGGTGCTGCAGCGATTGATACGTCGATGCACAGCGTCATCGATAGATCGTGGATTCCCGGCGTTTCTGAGAGTTTAACTGGGTGTACGGGTTTGAAAATTCTTTATTTCATGAAACTACACACTTGCAATACCATAAAACGGGTATCGTGTTGCTGCAGCGATTGATACGTCGATGCTTAGCGACATCGAGAGATCGATGATTCCCGGCGTTTCTGAGACTTTGGCTGGCTGTACGGGTTTGTAGATTCGTTATTTCATGCAACTACACACACTCAAAACGATAAAACTGGTATCGCAGTTCTGCAGCGATTGATACGTCGATGCCTAGCGAAATCGAGAGATCGAGGATTCCCGGCGTTTCTGAGAGTTTAACTGGGTGTACGGGTTTGAAAATTCTTTATTTCATGCAACTACACACTTGCAATACCATAAAACGGGTATCGCGTTGCTGCAGCGATTGATACGTCGATTCTTAGCGACATCGAGAGATCGATGATTCCTGGCGTTTCTGAGACTTTGGCTGGCTGTACGGGTGTCAAAATCGTTCATTCTATGTAAATACACACTCTCAATACGATAAAACTGGTATCGCAGTTCTGCAGCGATCGATACGTCGAAGCTTGGCGCAATAGAAAGATCGAGGATTCTCGGCGTTTCTGAGAGTTTGGCTGGCTGTACGGGTTTGTAGATTCGTTATTTCATGCAACTACACACACTCAAAACGATAAAACTGGTATCGCAGTTCTGCAGCGATTGATACGTCGATGCCTAGCGAAATCGAGAGATCGAGGATTCCCGGCGTTTCTGAGAGTTTAACTGGGTGTACGGGTTTGAAAATTCATTATTTCATGCAACTACACACTTGCAATACCATAAAACGGGTATCGGGTTGCTGCAGCGATTGATACGTCGATGCTTAGCGACATCGAGAGATCGATGATTCCCGGCGTTTCTGAGACTTTGGCTGGCTGTACGGGTGTCAAAATCGTTCATTCTATGTAAATACATACTCTCAATACGATAAAACTGGTATCGCAGTTCTGCAGCGATCGATACGTCGAAGCATGGCGGAATCGAAAGATCGAGGATTCTCGGCGTTTCTGAGAATTTGGCTGGCTGTACGGGTTTGTAAATTCGTTATTTCATGCAACTACACACACTCAAAATGATAAAACTGGTATCGCAGTTCTGCAGCGATTGATACGTGGATGCCTAGCGAAATCGAGAGATCGAGGATTCCCGGCGTTTCTGAGAGTTTAACTGGGTGTACGGGTGTGAAAATTCTTTATTTCATGCAACTACACACTTGCAATACGATAAAACGGGTATCGTGTTGCTGCAGCGATTGATACGTCGATGCTTAGCGACATCGAGAGATCGATGATTCCCGGCGTTTCTGAGACTTTGGCTGGCTGTACGGGTGTCAAAATCCTTCATTCTATGTAAGTACACACTCTCAATACGATAAAACTGGTATCGCAGTTCTGCAGCGATCGATACGTCGAAGCTTAGCGACATCGAGAGATCGAGGATTCCCGGCCTTTCTGAGAGTTTGGCTGGGCGTACGGGTGTCAAAATTCTTTATTTCATGCAACTACACACTCTCAATACGATAAGACTGGTATCGCAGTTCTGCAGCGATTGATACGTCGATGCTTAGCGAAATCGAAAGATCGCGGATTCCCGGCGTTTCTGAGAGTTTGGCTGGGCGTACGGGTGTCCAAATTCTTCATTTCATGGAACTACACACTTGCAATACGATAAAACGGGTATCGTCGTGCTCCAGCGATTGATACGTCGATGCTTCACAACTAAGTGAACCAAATTTTGTTGTCAACAGAACTGCTTTCAAAAGATTTGCAAACTATACACAGAAAATAATAGATAAAAGAAACCAAAGATGAAAATGAAGAATAGCCTAGGGAACGGATTAAATCAGAAATAAACAAAACAAAGAAAGGACAAGAGAAACGACATGGACAGAAAGAATGAATACTACAGAATCTAAACATACCCGTAAAAAAATAAACATATATACGACTTACAATCATAAAAGAGCGCCTAAACAGCGCGAGTCCCCAAGAAAGCATAAACAGCCGTATGAAAACAAGACCGTCGGTATATTAAAATAGGAACGGCGGGGGTGGTGGAGGAAAAAAAAAAAAAAAAAAAAAAAAAAAAAAAAAACGTCGATGCTTAGCGACATCGAGAGATCGATGATTCCCGGCGTTTCTGAGACTTTGGCTGGCTGTACGGGTGTCAAAATCATTCATTCCATGTAAATACACACTCTCAATACGATAAAACTGGTATCGCAGTTCTGCAGCGATCGATACGTCGAAGCTTAACGGAATCGAAAGATTGAGGATTCTCGGCGTTTCTGAGACTTTGGCTGGCTGTACGGGTGTCAAAATCCTTCATTCTATGTAAGTACACACTCTCAATACGATAAAACTGGTATCGCAGTTCTGCAGCGATCGATACGTCGAAGCTTAGCGACATCGAGAGATCGAGGATTCCCGGCCTTCCTGAGAGTTTGGCTGGGCGTACGGGTGTCAAAATTCTTTATTTCATGCAACTACACACTTTCAATACGATAAAACTGGTATCTCAGTTCTGCAGCGATTGATACGTCGATGCTTAGCAAAATCGGAAGATCGCGGATTCTCGGCGTTTCTGAGAGTTTGGCTGGGTGTACGGGTGTGAAAATTCATTATTTCATGCAACTACACACTCTCAATACAATAAAACGGGTATCGTGGTGCTGCAGCGATTGATACGTCGATGCTTAGCGACATCGAGAGATCGATGATTCCCGGCGTTTCTGAGAGTTTAACTGGGTGTACGGGTGTCAAAATCCTTCATTCTATGTAAGTACACACTCTCAATACGATAAAACTGGTATCGCAGTTCTGCAGCGATCGATACGTCGAAGCTTAGCGACATCGAGAGATCGAGGATTCCCGGCCTTTCTGAGAGTTTGGCTGGGCGTACGGGTGTCAAAATTCTTTATTTCATGCAACTACACACTCTCAATACGATAAGACTGGTATCGCAGTTCTGCAGCGATTGATACGTCGATGCTTAGCGAAATCGAAAGATCGCGGATTCCCGGCGTTTCTGAGAGTTTGGCTGGGCGTACGGGTGTCCAAATTCTTTATTTCATGGAACTACACACTTGCAATACGATAAAACGGGTATCGTGGTGCTCCAGCGATTGATACGTCGATGCTTCACAACTAAGTGAACCAAATTTTGTTGTCAACAGAACTGCTTTCAAAAGATTTGCAAACTATACACAGAGAATAATAGATAAAAGAAACCAAAGATGAAAATGAAGAATAGCCTAGGGAACGGATTAAATCAGAAATAAACAAAACAAAGAAAGGACAAGAGAAACGACATGGACAGAAAGAATGAATACTACAGAATCTAAACATACCCGTAAAAAAATAAACATATATACGACTTACAATCATAAAAGAGCGCCTAAACAGCGCGAGTCCCCAAGAAAGCATAAACAGCCGTATGAAAACAAGACCGCCGGTATATTAAAATAGGAACGGCGGGGGTGGTGGAGGGAAAAAAAAAAAAAAAAAAAAAAAAAAAAAAAACGTCGATGCTTAGCGACATCGAGAGATCGATGATTCCCGGCGTTTCTGAGACTTTGGCTGGCTGTACGGGTGTCAAAATCATTCATTCCATGTAAATACACACTCTCAATACGATAAAACTGGTATCGCAGTTCTGCAGCGATCGATACGTCGAAGCTTAACGGAATCGAAAGATTGAGGATTCTCGGCGTTTCTGAGACTTTGGCTGGCTGTACGGGTGTCAAAATCCTTCATTCTATGTAAGTACACACTCTCAATACGATAAAACTGGTATCGCAGTTCTGCAGCGATCGATACGTCGAAGCTTAGCGACATCGAGAGATCGAGGATTCCCGGCCTTCCTGAGAGTTTGGCTGGGCGTACGGGTGTCAAAATTCTTTATTTCATGCAACTACACACTTTCAATACGATAAAACTGGTATCTCAGTTCTGCAGCGATTGATACGTCGATGCTTAGCAAAATCGGAAGATCGCGGATTCCCGGCGTTTCTGAGAGTTTGGCTGGGTGTACGGGTGTGAAAATTCATTATTTCATGCAACTACACACTTGCAGTACGATAAAACGGGTATCGTGGTGCTGCAGCGATTGATACGTCGATGCTTAGCGACATCGAGAGATCGAGGATTTCCGGCGTTTCTGAGAGTTTGGCTGGGCGTACGGGTGTGAAAATTCTTTATTTCATGCAACTACACACTCTCAATACAATAAAACGGGTATCGTGGTGCTGCAGCGATTGATACGTCGATGCTTAGCGACATCGAGAGATCGATGATTCCCAGCGGTTTTGAGACTTTGGCTGGCTGTACGGGTGTCAAAATCCTTCTTTCTATGTAAGTACACACTCTGAATACGATAAAACTAGTATCGCAGTTCTGCAGCGATCGATACGTCGAAGCTTAGCGGAATCGAAAGATCGAGGATTCTCGGCGTTTCTGAGAGTTTGGCTGGCTGTACGGGTGTCAAAATCCTTCATTCTATGTAAGTACACACTCTCAATACGATAAAACTGGTATCGCAGTTCTGCAGCGATCGATACGTCGAAGCTTAGCGACATCGAGAGATCGAGGATTCCCGGCCTTCCTGAGAGTTTGGCTGGGCGTACGGGTGTCAAAATTCTTTATTTCATGCAACTACACACTTTCAATACGATAAAACTGGTATCTCAGTTCTGCAGCGATTGATACGTCGATGCTTAGCAAAATCGGAAGATCGCGGATTCCCGGCGTTTCTGAGAGTTTGGCTGGGTGTACGGGTGTGAAAATTCATTATTTCATGCAACTACACACTTGCAGTACGATAAAACGGGTATCGTGGTGCTGCAGCGATTGATACGTCGATGCTTAGCGACATCGAGAGATCGAGGATTTCCGGCGTTTCTGAGAGTTTGGCTGGGCGTACGGGTGTGAAAATTCTTTATTTCATGCAACTACACACTCTCAATACAATAAAACGGGTATCGTGGTGCTGCAGCGATTGATACGTCGATGCTTAGCGACATCGAGAGATCGATGATTCCCAGCGGTTTTGAGACTTTGGCTGGCTGTACGGGTGTCAAAATCCTTCTTTCTATGTAAGTACACACTCTGAATACGATAAAACTAGTATCGCAGTTCTGCAGCGATCGATACGTCGAAGCTTAGCGGAATCGAAAGATCGAGGATTCTCGGCGTTTCTGAGAGTTTGGCTGGCTGTACGGGTGTGAAAATTCTTTATTTCATGCAACTACACACTTGCAATACGATAAAATGGGTATCGTGGTGCTGCAGCGATTGATACGTCGATGCACAGCGACATCGAGAGATCGTGAAATCCCGGCGTTTCTGAGAGTTTGGCTTGGCCTACGGGTGATAAAATTCTTTATTTCATGCAACTACACACTCTCAATACGATAAAACGGGTATCGTGGTGCTCCAGCGATTGATACGTCGATACATAGCGACATCGAGAGATCGAGGATTCCCGGCCTTTCTGAGAGTTTGGCTGGGCGTACGGGTGTCAAAATTCTTTATTTCATGCAACTACACACTCTCAATACGATAAGACTGGTATCGCAGTTCTGCAGCGATTGATACGTCGATGCTTAGCAAAATCGGAAGATCGCGGATACCCGGCGTTTCTGAGAGTTTGGCTGGGTGTACGGGTGTGAAAATTCATTATTTCATGCAACTACACACTTGCAGTACGATAAAACGGGTATCGTGGTGCTGCAGCGATTGATACGTCGATGCTTAGCGACATCGAGAGATCGAGGATTTCCGGCGTTTCTGAGAGTTTAACTGGGTGTACGGGTTTGAAAATTCTTTATTTCATGTAACTACACACTTGCAATACCATAAAACGGGTTTCGTGTTGCTGCAGCGATTGATACGTCGATGCTTAGCGACATCGAGAGATCGATGATTCCCGGCGTTTCTGAGACTTTGGCTGGCTGTACGGGTGTCAAAATCGTTCATTCTATGTAAATACACACTCTCAATACGATAAAACTGGTATCGCAGATCTGCAGCGATCGATACGTCGAAGCTTAGCGGAATCGAACGATCGAGGATTCTCGGCGTTTCTGAGAGTTTGGCTGGCTGTACGGGTTTGTAAATTCGTTATTTCATGCAACTACACACACTCAAAACGATAAAACTGGTATCGCAGTTCTGCAGCGATTGATACGTCGATGCCTAGCGAAATCGAGAGATCGAGGATTCCCGGCGTTTCTGAGAGTTTATCTGGGTGTACGGGTGTGAAAATTCTTTATTTCATGCAACTACACACTTGCAATACGATAAAACGGGTATCGTGGTGCTCCAGCGATTGATACGTCGATGCATAGCGACATCGAGAGATCGAGGATTCCCGATCTTTCTGAGAGTCTGGCTGGGCGTACGGGTGTCAAAATTCTTTATTTCATGCAACTACACACTTTCAATACGATAAAACTGGTATCGCAGTTCTGCAGCGATTGATACGTCGATGCTTAGCAAAATCGAAAGATCGCGGATTCCCGGCGTTTCTGAGAGTTTGACTGGGCGTACGGGTGTCAAAATTCTTTATTTCATGAAACTACACACTCTCAATACAATAAAACGGATATCGTGGTGCTGCAGCAATTGATACGTCGATGCATAGCGACATCGAGAGATCGAGGATTCCCGGCGTTTCTGAGACTTTGGCTGGATGTACGGGTGTCAAAATCCTTCATTCTATGTAAATACACACTCTCAATACGATAAAACTGGTATCGCAGTTCTGCAGCGATCGATACGTCGATGCTTAGCGACATCGAGAGATCGAGGATTTCCGGCGTTTCTGAGAGTTTAACTGGGTGTACGGGTTTGAAAATTCTTTATTTCATGCAACTACACACTTGCAATACCATAAAACGGGTATCGGGTTGCTGCAGCGATTGATACGTCGATGCTTAGCGACATCGAGAGATCGATGATTCCCGGCGTTTCTGAGACTTTGGCTGGCTGTACGGGTGTCAAAATCCTTCATTCTATGTAAGTACACACTCTCAATACGATAAAACTGGTATCGCAGTTCTGCAGCGATTGATACGTCGATGCTTAGCGACATCGAGAGATCGAGGATTCCCGGCCTTTCTGAGAGTTTGGCTGGGCGTACGGGTGTCAAAATTCTTTATTTTATGCAACTACACACTCTCAATACGATAAGACTGGTATCGCAGTTCTGCAGCGATTGACACGTCGATGCTTAGCGAAATCGAAAGATCGCGGATTCCCGGCGTTTATGAGAGTTTGGCTGGGCGTACGGGTGTCAAAATTCTTTATTTCATGGAACTACACACTTGCAATACGATAAAACGGGTATCGTGGTGCTCCAGCGATTGATACGTCGATGCTTAGCGACATCGAGAGATCGAGGATTCCCGGCCTTTCTGAGAGTTTGGCTGGGCGTACGGGTGTCAAAATTCTTTATTTTATGCAACTACACACTCTCAATACGATAAGACTGGTATCGCAGTTCTGCAGCGATTGACACGTCGATGCTTAGCGAAATCGAAAGATCGCGGATTCCCGGCGTTTATGAGAGTTTGGCTGGGCGTACGGGTGTCAAAATTCTTTATTTCATGCAACTACACACTTGCAATACGATAAAACGGGTATCGTGTTGCTGCAGCGATTGATACGTCGATGCTTAGCGACATCGAGAGATCGATGATTCCCGGCGTTTCTGAGACTTTGGCTGTCTGTACGGGTGTGAAAATTCATTATTTCATGCAACTTCACACTTGCAGTACGATAAAACGGGTATCGTGGTGTTGCAGCGATTGATACGTCGATGCTTAGCGACATCGAGAGATCGAGGATTTCCGGCGTTTCTGAGAGTTCGGCTGGGCGTACGGGTGTGAAAATTCTTCATTTCATGCAACTACACACTCTCAATACAATAAAACTGGTATCGCAGTTCTGCAGCGATCGATACGTCGATGCTTAGCGACATCGAGAGATCGAGGATTCCCGGCGTTTCTGAGACTTTGGCTGGCTGTACGGGTGTCAAAATTCTTCATTCTATGTAACTACACACTCTCAAAACGATAAAACTGGTATCGCAGTTCTGCAGCGATTGATACGTCGATTCCTAGCGAAATCGAGAGATCGAGGATTCCCGGCGTTTCTGAGAGTTGAACTGGGTGTACGGGTTTGAAAATTTTTTATTTCATGCAACTACACACTTGCAATACCATAAAACGGGTTTCGTGTTGCTGCAGCGATTGATACGTCGATGCTTAGCGACATCGAGAGATCGATGATTCCCGGCGTTTCTGAGACTTTGGCTGGCTGTACGGGTGTCAAAATCGTTCATTCTATGTAAATACACACTCTCAATACGATAACACTGGTATCGCAGATCTGCAGCGATCGATACGTCGAAGCTTAGCGGAATCGAACGATCGAGGATTCTCGGCGTTTCTGAGAGTTTGGCTGGCTGTACGGGTTTGTAAATTCTTTATTTCATGCAACTACACACACTCAAAACGATAAAACTGGTATCGCAGTTCTGCAGCGATTGATACGTCGATGCCTAGCGAAATCGAGAGATCGAGGATTCCCGGCGTTTCTGAGAGTTTAACTGGGTGTATGGGTGTGAAAATTCTTTATTTCATGCAACTTCACACTTGCAATACGATAAAACGGGTATCGTGTTGCTGCAGCGATTGATACGTCGATGCTTAGCAACATCGAGAGATCGATGATTCCCGGCGTTTCTGAGACTTTGGCTGGCTGTACGGGTGTCAAAATCCTCCATTCTATGTAAGTACAGACTCTCAATACGATAAAACGGGTATCGTGGTGCTCCAGCGATTGATACGTCGATACATAGCGACATCGAGAGATCGAGGATTCCCGGCCTTTCTGAGAGTTTGGCTGGGCGTACGGGTGTCAAAATTCTTTATTTCATGCAACTACACACTCTGAATACGATAAGACTGGTATCGCAGTTCTGCAGCGATTGATACGTCGATGCTTAGCGAAATCGAAAGATCGCGGATTCCCGGCGTTTCTGAGAGTTTGGCTGGGTGTACGGGTATGAAAATTCATTATTTCATGCAACTACACACTTGCAATACGATAAAACGGGTATCGTGGTGCTGCAGCGATTGATACGTCGATGCTTAGCGACATCGAGAGATCGAGGATTCCCGGCGTTTCTGAGACTTTGGCTGGCTGTACGGGTGTCAAAATCCTTCATTCTATGTAAGTACACACTCTCAATACGATAAAACTGGTATCGCAGTTCTGCAGCGATTGATACGTCGATGCTTAGCGACATCGAGAGATCGAGGATTCCCGGCCTTTCTGAGAGTTTGGCTGGGCGTACGGGTGTCAAAATTCTTTATTTTATGCAACTACACACTCTCAATACGATAAGACTGGTATCGCAGTTCTGCAGCGATCGATACGTGGATTCCTAGCGAAATCGAGAGATCGAGGATTCCCGGCGTTTCTGAGAGTTTGGCTTGGCCTACGGGTGTTAAAATTCTTTATTTCATGCAACTACAGACTCTCAATACGATAAAACGAGTATCGTGGTGCTCCAGCGATTGATACGTCGATACATAGCGACATCGAGAGATCGAGGATTCCCGGCCTTTCTGAGAGTTTGGCTGGGCGTACGGGTGTCAAAATTCTTTATTTCATGCAACTACACACTTTCAATACGATAAAACTGGTATCGCAGTTCTGCAGCGATTGATACGTCGATGCTTAGCAAAATAGGAAGATCGCGGATTCCCGGCGTTTCTGAGAGTTTGGCTGGGTGTACGGGTGTGAAAATTCATTATTTCATGCAACTACACACTTGCAGTATGATAAAACGGGTATCGTGGTGCTGCAGCGATTGATACGTCGATGCTTAGCGACATCGAGAGATCGAGGATTTCCGGCGTTTCTGAGAGTTTGGCTGGGCGTACGGGTGTGAAAATTCTTCATTTCATGCAACTTTACACTCTCAATACAATAAAACGGGTATCGTGGTGCTGCAGCGATTGATACGTCGATGCTTAGCGACATCGAGAGATCGATGATTCCCGGCGTTTTTGAGACTTTGGCTGGCTGTACGGGTGTCAAAATCCTTCTTTCTATGTAAATACACACTCTCAATACGATAAAACTGGTATCGCAGTTCTGCAGCGATCGATACGTCGATGCTTAGCGGAATCGAAAGATCGATGATTCCCGGCGTTTCTGAGACTTTGGCTGGCTGTACGGGTGTCAAAATTCTTCATTCTATCTAACTACACACTCTCAAAACGATAAAACTGGTATCGCAGTTCTGCAGCGATCGATACGTCGAAGCTTAGCGGAATCGAAAGATCGAGGATTCTCGGCGTTTCTGAGAGTTTGGCTGGGTGTACGGGTGTGAAAATTCATTATTTCATGCAACTACACACTTGCAGGACGATAAAACGGGTATCGTGGTGCTGCAGCGATTGATACGTCGATGCTTAGCGACATCGAGAGATCGAGGATTCCCGGCGTTTCTGAGAGTTTGGCTGGGCGTACGGGTGTGAAAATTCTTCATTTCATGCAACTACACACTCTCAATACAATAAAACGGGTATCGTGGTGCTCCAGCGATTGATACGTCGATGCATAGCGACATCGAGAGATCGAGGATTCCCGATCTTTCTGAGAGTCTGGCTGGGCGTACGGGTGTCCAAATTCTTTATTTCATGCAACTACACACTTTCAATACGATAAAACTGGTATCGTAGTTCTGCAGCGATTGATACGTCGATGCTTAGCAAAATCGAAAGATCGCGGATTCCCGGCGTTACTGAGAGTTTGACTGGGCGTACGGGTGTCAAAATTCTTTATTTCATGCAACTACACACTCTCAATACAATAAAACGGGTATCGTGGTGCTGCAGCAATTGATACGTCGATGCATAGCGACATCGAGAGATCGAAGATTCCCGGCGTTTCTGAGACTTTGGCTGGATGTACGGGTGTCAAAATCCTTCATTCTATGTAAATACACACTCTCAATACGATAAAACTGGTATCGCAGTTCTGCAGCGATCGATACGTCGAAGCTTAGCGGAATCGAAAGATCGAGGATTCTCGGCGTTTCTGAGAGTTTGGCTGGCTGTACGGGTGTGAAAATTCTGTATTTCATGCAACTACACATTTGCAATATGATAAAATGGGTATCGTGGTGCTGCAGCGATTGATACGTCGATGCACAGCGTCATCGAGAGATCGAGGATTCCCGGCGTTTCTGAGAGTTTGGCTTGGCCTACGGGTGTTAAAATTCTTTATTTCATGCAACTACACACTCTCAATACGATAAAACGGGTATCGTGGTGCTCCAGCGATTGATACGTCGATACATAGCGACATCGAGAGATCGAGGATTCCCGGCCTTTCTGAGACTTTGGTTGGATGTACGGGTGTCAAAATCCTTCATTCTATGTAAATACACACTCTCAATACGATAAAACTGGTATCGCAGTTCTGCAGCGATCGATACGTCGAAGCTTAGCGGAATCGAAAGATCGAGGATTCTCGGCGTTTCTGAGAGTTTGGCTGGCTGTACGGGTGTGAAAATTCTGTATTTCATGCAACTACACATTTGCAATATGATAAAATGGGTATCGTGGTGCTGCAGCGATTGATACGTCGATGCACAGCGTCATCGAGAGATCGAGGATTCCCGGCGTTTCTGAGAGTTTGGCTGGGCGTACGGGTGTCAAAATTCTTTATTTTATGCAACTACACACTCTCAATACGATAAGACTGGTATCGCAGATCTGCAGCGATCGATACGTCGAAGCTTAGCGGAATCGTACGATCGAGGATTCTCGGCGTTTCTGAGAGTTTGGCTGGCTGTACGGGTTTGTAAATTCGTTATTTCATGCAACTACACACACTCAAAACGATAAAACTGGTATCGCAGTTCTGCAGCGATTGATACGTCGATGCCTAGCGAAATCGAGAGATCGAGGATTCCCGGCGTTTCTGAGAGTTTATCTGGGTGTACGGGTGTGAAAATTCTTTATTTCATGCAACTACACACTTGCAATACGATAAAACGGGTATCGTGGTGCTCCAGCGATTGATACGTCGATGCATAGCGACATCGAGAGATCGAGGATTCCCGATCTTTCTGAGAGTCTGGCTGGGCGTACGGGTGTCAAAATTCTTTATTTCATGCAACTACACACTTTCAATACGATAAAACTGGTATCGCAGTTCTGCAGCGATTGATACGTCGATGCTTAGCAAAATCGAAAGATCGCGGATTCCCGGCGTTTCTGAGAGTTTGACTGGGCGTACGGGTGTCAAAATTCTTTATTTCATGAAACTACACGCTCTCAATACAATAAAACGGATATCGTGGTGCTGCAGCAATTGATACGTCGATGCATAGCGACATCGAGAGATCGAGGATTCCCGGCGTTTCTGAGACTTTGGCTGGATGTACGGGTGTCAAAATCCTTCATTCTATGTAAATACACACTCTCAATACGATAAAACTGGTATCGCAGTTCTGCAGCGATCGATACGTCGATGCTTAGCGACATCGAGAGATCGAGGATTTCCGGCGTTTCTGAGAGTTTAACTGGGTGTACGGGTTTGGAAATTCTTTATTTCATGCAACTACACACTTGCAATACCATAAAACGGGTATCGGGTTGCTGCAGCGATTGATACGTCGATGCTTAGCGACATCGAGAGATCGATGATTCCCGGCGTTTCTGAGACTTTGGCTGGCTGTACGGGTGTCAAAATCCTTCATTCTATGTAAGTACACACTCTCAATACGATAAAACTGGTATCGCAGTTCTGCAGCGATTGATACGTCGATGCTTAGCGACATCGAGAGATCGAGGATTCCCGGCCTTTCTGAGAGTTTGGCTGGGCGTACGGGTGTCAAAATTCTTTATTTTATGCAACTACACACTCTCAATACGATAAGACTGGTATCGCAGTTCTGCAGCGATTGACACGTCGATGCTTAGCGAAATCGAAAGATCGCGGATTCCCGGCGTTTATGAGAGTTTGGCTGGGCGTACGGGTGTCAAAATTCTTTATTTCATGGAACTACACACTTGCAATACGATAAAACGGGTATCGTGGTGCTCCAGCGATTGATACGTCGATGCTTAGCGACATCGAGAGATCGATGATTCCCGGCCTTTCTGAGAGTTTGGCTGGGCGTACGGGTGTCAAAATTCTTTATTTCATGCAACTACACACTCTCAATACGATAAGACTGGTATCGCAGTTCTGCAGCGATCGATACGTCGAAGCTTAACGGAATCGAAAGATTGAGGATTCTCGGCGTTTCTGAGAGTTTGGCTGGCTGTACGGGTGTGTAAATTCTTTATTTCATGCAACTACACACACTCAAAACGATAAAACTGGTATCGCAGTTCTGCAGCGATTGATACGTCGATGCCTAGCGAAATCGAGAGATCGAGGATTCCCGGCGTTTCTGAGACTTTGGCTGGATGTACGGGTGTGAAAATTCTTTATTTCATGCAACTACACACTTGCAATACGATAAAATGGGTATCGTGGTGCTGCAGCGATTGATACGTCGATGCACAGCGTCATCGAGAGATCGAAGATTCCCGGCGTTTCTGAGAGTTTGGCTTGGCCTACGGGTGTTAAAATTCTTTATTTCATGCAACTACAGACTCTCAATACGATAAAACGGGTATCGTGGTGCTCCAGCGATTGATACGTCGATACATAGCGACATCGAGAGATCGAGGATTCCCGGCCTTTCTGAGAGTTTGGCTGGGCGTACGGTTGTCAAAATTCTTTATTTCATGCAACTACACACTTTCAATACGATAAAACGGGTATCGTGGTGCTCCAGCGATTGATACGTCGATGCATAGCGACATCGAGAGATCGAGGATTCCCGATCTTTCTGAGAGTCTGGCTGGGCGTACGGGTGTCCAAATTCTTTATTTCATGCAACTACACACTTTCAATACGATAAAACTGGTATCGTAGTTCTGCAGCGATTGATACGTCGATGCTTAGCAAAATCGAAAGATCGCGGATTCCCGGCGTTTCTGAGAGTTTGACTGGGCGTACGGGTGTCAAAATTCTTTATTTCATGCAACTACACACTCTCAATACAATAAAACGGATATCGTGGTGCTGCAGCAATTGATACGTCGATGCATAGCGACATCGAGAGATCGAAGATTCCCGGCGTTTCTGAGACTTTGGCTGGGCGTACGGGTGTCAAAATTCTTTATTTCATGCAACTACACACTCTCAATACGATAAGACTGGTATCGCAGTTCTGCAGCGATTGATACGTCGATGCTTAGCAAAATCGGAAGATCGCGGATACCCGGCGTTTCTGAGAGTTTGGCTGGGTGTACGGGTGTGAAAATTCATTATTTCATGCAACTACACACTTGCAGTACGATAAAACGGGTATCGTGGTGCTGCAGCGATTGATACGTCGATGCTTAGCGACATCGAGAGATCGAGGATTTCCGGCGTTTCTGAGAGTTTAACTGGGTGTACGGGTTTGAAAATTCTTTATTTCATGCAACTACACACTTGCAATACCATAAAACGGGTATCGGGTTGCTGCAGCGATTGATACGTCGATGCTTAGCGACATCGAGAGATCGATGATTCCCGGCGTTTCTGAGACTTTGGCTGGCTGTACGGGTGTCAAAATCCTTCATTCTATGTAAGTACACACTCTCAATACGATAAAACTGGTATCGCAGTTCTGCAGCGATTGATACGTCGATGCTTAGCGACATCGAGAGATCGAGGATTCCCGGCCTTTCTGAGAGTTTGGCTGGGCGTACGGGTGTCAAAATTCTTTATTTTATGCAACTACACACTCTCAATACGATAAGACTGGTATCGCAGTTCTGCAGCGATTGATACGTGGATTCCTAGCGAAATCGAGAGATCGAGGATTCCCGGCGTTTCTGAGAGTTTGGCTTGGCCTACGGGTGTTAAAATTCTTTATTTCATGCAACTACAGACTCTCAATACGATAAAACGGGTATCGTGGTGCTCCAGCGATTGATACGTCGATACATAGCGACATCGAGAGATCGAGGATTCCCGGCCTTTCTGAGAGTTTGGCTGGGCGTACGGGTGTCAAAATTCTTTATTTCATGCAACTACACACTTTCAATACGATAAAACTGGTATCGCAGTTCTGCAGCGATTGATACGTCGATGCTTAGCAAAATAGGAAGATCGCGGATTCCCGGCGTTTCTGAGAGTTTGGCTGGGTGTACGGGTGTGAAAATTCATTATTTCATGCAACTACACACTTGCAGTACGATAAAACGGGTATCGTGGTGCTGCAGCGATTGATACGTCGATGCTTAGCGACATCGAGAGATCGAGGATTTCCGGCGTTTCTGAGAGTTTGGCTGGGCGTACGGGTGTGAAAATTCTTCATTTCATGCAACTACACACTCTCAATACAATAAAACGGGTATCGTGGTGCTGCAGCGATTGATACGTCGATGCTTAGCGACATCGAGAGATCGATGATTCCCGGCGTTTTTGAGACTTTGGCTGGCTGTACGGGTGTCAAAATCCTTCTTTCTATGTAAATACACACTCTCAATACGATAAAACTGGTATCGCAGTTCTGCAGCGATCGATACGTCGATGCTTAGCGGAATCGAAAGATCGATGATTCCCGGCGTTTCTGAGACTTTGGCTGGCTGTACGGGTGTCAAAATTCTTCATTCTATCTAACTACACACTCTCAAAACGATAAAACTGGTATCGCAGTTCTGCAGCGATCGATACGTCGAAGCTTAGCGGAATCGAAAGATCGAGGATTCTCGGCGTTTCTGAGAGTTTGGCTGGGTGTACGGGTGTGAAAATTCATTATTTCATGCAACTACACACTTGCAGGACGATAAAACGGGTATCGTGGTGCTGCAGCGATTGATACGTCGATGCACAGCGTCATCGATAGATCGTGGATTCCCGGCGTTTCTGAGAGTTTGGCTTGGCCTACGGGTGTTTAAATTCTTCATTTCATGCAACTACACACTCTCAATACGATAAAACGGGTATCGTTTTGCTCCAGCGATTGATACGTCGATGCATAGCGACATCGAGAGATCGAGGATTCTCGACCTTTCTGAGAGTTTGGCTGGGCGTACGGGTGTCAAAATTCTTTATTTCATGCAACTACACACTTTCAATACGATAAAACTGGTATCGCAGTTCTGCAGCGATTGATACGTCGATGCCTAGCGAAATCGAGAGATCGAGGATTCCCGGCGTTTCTGAGAGTTTAACTGGGTGTACGGGTGTGAAAATTCTTTATTTCATGCAACTTCACACTTGCAATACGATAAAACGGGTATCGTGGTGCTGCAGCAATTGATACGTCGATGCATAGCGACATCGAGAGATCAAGGATTCCCGGCGTTTCTGAGACTTTGGCTGGCTGTACGGGTGTCAAAATGCATCATTCTATGTAAATACACACTCTCAATACGATAAAACTGGTATCGCAGTTCTGCAGCGATCGATACGTCGAAGCTTAGCGGAATCGAAAGATCGAGGATTCTCGGCGTTTCTGAGAGTTTGGCTGGCTGTACGGGTGTGAAAATTCTTTATTTCATGCAACTACACACTTGCAATACGATAAAATGGGTATCGCGGTGCTGCAGCGATTGATACGTCGATGCACAGCGTCATCGATAGATCGTGGATTCCCGGCGTTTCTGAGAGTTTAACTGGGTGTACGGGTTTGAAAATTCTTTATTTCATGAAACTACACACTTGCAATACCATAAAACGGGTATCGTGTTGCTGCAGCGATTGATACGTCGATGCTTAGCGACATCGAGAGATCGATGATTCCCGGCGTTTCTGAGACTTTGGCTGGCTGTACGGGTTTGTAGATTCGTTATTTCATGCAACTACACACACTCAGAACGATAAAACTGGTATCGCAGTTCTGCAGCGATTGATACGTCGATGCCTAGCGAAATCGAGAGATCGAGGATTCCCGGCGTTTCTGAGAGTTTAACTGGGTGTACGGGTTTGAAAATTCTTTATTTCATGCAACTACACACTTGCAATACCATAAAACGGGTATCGGGTTGCTGCAGCGATTGATACGTCGATTCTTAGCGACATCGAGAGATCGATGATTCCTGGCGTTTCTGAGACTTTGGCTGGCTGTACGGGTGTCAAAATCGTTCATTCTATGTAAATACACACTCTCAATACGATAAAACTGGTATCGCAGTTCTGCAGCGATCGATACGTCGAAGCTTGGCGCAATAGAAAGATCGAGGATTCTCGGCGTTTCTGAGAGTTTGGCTGGCTGTACGGGTTTGTAGATTCGTTATTTCATGCAACTACACACACTCAAAACGATAAAACTGGTATCGCAGTTCTGCAGCGATTGATACGTCGATGCCTAGCGAAATCGAGAGATCGAGGATTCCCGGCGTTTCTGAGAGTTTAACTGGGTGTACGGGTTTGAAAATTCATTATTTCATGCAACTACACACTTGCAATACCATAAAACGGGTATCGGGTTGCTGCAGCGATTGATACGTCGATGCTTAGCGACATCGAGAGATCGATGATTCCCGGCGTTTCTGAGACTTTGGCTGGCTGTACGGGTGTCAAAATCGTTCATTCTATGTAAATACATACTCTCAATACGATAAAACTGGTATCGCAGTTCTGCAGCGATCGATACGTCGAAGCATGGCGGAATCGAAAGATCGAGGATTCTCGGCGTTTCTGAGAATTTGGCTGGCTGTACGGGTTTGTAAATTCGTTATTTCATGCAACTACACACACTCAAAATGATAAAACTGGTATCGCAGTTCTGCAGCGATTGATACGTGGATGCCTAGCGAAATCGAGAGATCGAGGATTCCCGGCGTTTCTGAGAGTTTAACTGGGTGTACGGGTGTGAAAATTCTTTATTTCATGCAACTACACACTTGCAATACGATAAAACGGGTATCGTGTTGCTGCAGCGATTGATACGTCGATGCTTAGCGACATCGAGAGATCGATGATTCCCGGCGTTTCTGAGACTTTGGCTGGCTGTACGGGTGTCAAAATCCTTCATTCTATGTAAGTACACACTCTCAATACGATAAAACTGGTATCGCAGTTCTGCAGCGATCGATACGTCGAAGCTTAGCGACATCGAGAGATCGAGGATTCCCGGCCTTTCTGAGAGTTTGGCTGGGCGTACGGGTGTCAAAATTCTTTATTTCATGCAACTACACACTCTCAATACGATAAGACTGGTATCGCAGTTCTGCAGCGATTGATACGTCGATGCTTAGCGAAATCGAAAGATCGCGGATTCCCGGCGTTTCTGAGAGTTTGGCTGGGCGTACGGGTGTCCAAATTCTTTATTTCATGGAACTACACACTTGCAATACGATAAAACGGGTATCGTCGTGCTCCAGCGATTGATACGTCGATGCTTCACAACTAAGTGAACCAAATTTTGTTGTCAACAGAACTGCTTTCAAAAGATTTGCAAACTATACACAGAAAATAATAGATAAAAGAAACCAAAGATGAAAATGAAGAATAGCCTAGGGAACGGATTAAATCAGAAATAAACAAAACAAAGAAAGGACAAGAGAAACGACATGGACAGAAAGAATGAATACTACAGAATCTAAACATACCCGTAAAAAAATAAACATATATACGACTTACAATCATAAAAGAGCGCCTAAACAGCGCGAGTCCCCAAGAAAGCATAAACAGCCGTATGAAAACAAGACCGTCGGTATATTAAAATAGGAACGGCGGGGGTGGTGGAGGGAAAAAAAAAAAAAAAAAAAAAAAAAAAAAAAAAAAAAAAAAAAACGTCGATGCTTAGCGACATCGAGAGATCGATGATTCCCGGCGTTTCTGAGACTTTGGCTGGCTGTACGGGTGTCAAAATCATTCATTCCATGTAAATACACACTCTCAATACGATAAAACTGGTATCGCAGTTCTGCAGCGATCGATACGTCGAAGCTTAACGGAATCGAAAGATTGAGGATTCTCGGCGTTTCTGAGACTTTGGCTGGCTGTACGGGTGTCAAAATCCTTCATTCTATGTAAGTACACACTCTCAATACGATAAAACTGGTATCGCAGTTCTGCAGCGATCGATACGTCGAAGCTTAGCGACATCGAGAGATCGAGGATTCCCGGCCTTCCTGAGAGTTTGGCTGGGCGTACGGGTGTCAAAATTCTTTATTTCATGCAACTACACACTTTCAATACGATAAAACTGGTATCTCAGTTCTGCAGCGATTGATACGTCGATGCTTAGCAAAATCGGAAGATCGCGGATTCTCGGCGTTTCTGAGAGTTTGGCTGGGTGTACGGGTGTGAAAATTCATTATTTCATGCAACTACACACTCTCAATACAATAAAACGGGTATCGTGGTGCTGCAGCGATTGATACGTCGATGCTTAGCGACATCGAGAGATCGATGATTCCCGGCGTTTCTGAGAGTTTAACTGGGTGTACGGGTGTCAAAATCCTTCATTCTATGTAAGTACACACTCTCAATACGATAAAACTGGTATCGCAGTTCTGCAGCGATCGATACGTCGAAGCTTAGCGACATCGAGAGATCGAGGATTCCCGGCCTTTCTGAGAGTTTGATTGGGCGTACGGGTGTCAAAATTCTTTATTTCATGCAACTACACACTCTCAATACGATAAGACTGGTATCGCAGTTCTGCAGCGATTGATACGTCGATGCTTAGCGAAATCGAAAGATCGCGGATTCCCGGCGTTTCTGAGAGTTTGGCTGGGCGTACGGGTGTCCAAATTCTTTATTTCATGGAACTACACACTTGCAATACGATAAAACGGGTATCGTGGTGCTCCAGCGATTGATACGTCGATGCTTCACAACTAAGTGAACCAAATTTTGTTGTCAACAGAACTGCTTTCAAAAGATTTGCAAACTATACACAGAAAATAATAGATAAAAGAAACCAAAGATGAAAATGAAGAATAGCCTAGGGAACGGATTAAATCAGAAATAAACAAAACAAAGAAAGGACAAGAGAAACGACATGGACAGAAAGAATGAATACTACAGAATCTAAACATACCCGTAAAAAAATAAACATATATACGACTTACAATCATAAAAGAGCGCCTAAACAGCGCGAGTCCCCAAGAAAGCATAAACAGCCGTATGAAAACAAGACCGCCGGTATATTAAAATAGGAACGGCGGGGGTGGTGGAGGGAAAAAAAAAAAAAAAAAAAAAAAAAAAAAAAACGTCGATGCTTAGCGACATCGAGAGATCGATGATTCCCGGCGTTTCTGAGACTTTGGCTGGCTGTACGGGTGTCAAAATCATTCATTCCATGTAAATACACACTCTCAATACGATAAAACTGGTATCGCAGTTCTGCAGCGATCGATACGTCGAAGCTTAACGGAATCGAAAGATTGAGGATTCTCGGCGTTTCTGAGACTTTGGCTGGCTGTACGGGTGTCAAAATCCTTCATTCTATGTAAGTACACACTCTCAATACGATAAAACTGGTATCGCAGTTCTGCAGCGATCGATACGTCGAAGCTTAGCGACATCGAGAGATCGAGGATTCCCGGCCTTCCTGAGAGTTTGGCTGGGCGTACGGGTGTCAAAATTCTTTATTTCATGCAACTACACACTTTCAATACGATAAAACTGGTATCTCAGTTCTGCAGCGATTGATACGTCGATGCTTAGCAAAATCGGAAGATCGCGGATTCCCGGCGTTTCTGAGAGTTTGGCTGGGTGTACGGGTGTGAAAATTCATTATTTCATGCAACTACATACTTGCAGTACGATAAAACGGGTATCGTGGTGCTGCAGCGATTGATACGTCGATGCTTAGCGACATCGAGAGATCGAGGATTTCCGGCGTTTCTGAGAGTTTGGCTGGGCGTACGGGTGTGAAAATTCTTTATTTCATGCAACTACACACTCTCAATACAATAAAACGGGTATCGTGGTGCTGCAGCGATTGATACGTCGATGCTTAGCGACATCGAGAGATCGATGATTCCCAGCGGTTTTGAGACTTTGGCTGGCTGTACGGGTGTCAAAATCCTTCTTTCTATGTAAGTACACACTCTGAATACGATAAAACTAGTATCGCAGTTCTGCAGCGATCGATACGTCGAAGCTTAGCGGAATCGAAAGATCGAGGATTCTCGGCGTTTCTGAGAGTTTGGCTGGCTGTACGGGTGTGAAAATTCTTTATTTCATGCAACTACACACTTGCAATACGATAAAATGGGTATCGTGGTGCTGCAGCGATTGATACGTCGATGCACAGCGACATCGAGAGATCGTGAAATCCCGGCGTTTCTGAGAGTTTGGCTTGGCCTACGGGTGATAAAATTCTTTATTTCATGCAACTACACACTCTCAATACGATAAAACGGGTATCGTGGTGCTCCAGCGATTGATACGTCGATACATAGCGACATCGAGAGATCGAGGATTCCCGGCCTTTCTGAGAGTTTGGCTGGGCGTACGGGTGTCAAAATTCTTTATTTCATGCAACTACACACTCTCAATACGATAAGACTGGTATCGCAGTTCTGCAGCGATTGATACGTCGATGCTTAGCAAAATCGGAAGATCGCGGATACCCGGCGTTTCTGAGAGTTTGGCTGGGTGTACGGGTGTGAAAATTCATTATTTCATGCAACTACACACTTGCAGTACGATAAAACGGGTATCGTGGTGCTGCAGCGATTGATACGTCGATGCTTAGCGACATCGAGAGATCGAGGATTTCCGGCGTTTCTGAGAGTTTAACTGGGTGTACGGGTTTGAAAATTCTTTATTTCATGTAACTACACACTTGCAATACCATAAAACGGGTTTCGTGTTGCTGCAGCGATTGATACGTCGATGCTTAGCGACATCGAGAGATCGATGATTCCCGGCGTTTCTGAGACTTTGGCTGGCTGTACGGGTGTCAAAATCGTTCATTCTATGTAAATACACACTCTCAATACGATAAAACTGGTATCGCAGATCTGCAGCGATCGATACGTCGAAGCTTAGCGGAATCGAACGATCGAGGATTCTCGGCGTTTCTGAGAGTTTGGCTGGCTGTACGGGTTTGTAAATTCGTTATTTCATGCAACTACACACACTCAAAACGATAAAACTGGTATCGCAGTTCTGCAGCGATTGATACGTCGATGCCTAGCGAAATCGAGAGATCGAGGATTCCCGGCGTTTCTGAGAGTTTATCTGGGTGTACGGGTGTGAAAATTCTTTATTTCATGCAACTACACACTTGCAATACGATAAAACGGGTATCGTGGTGCTCCAGCGATTGATACGTCGATGCATAGCGACATCGAGAGATCGAGGATTCCCGATCTTTCTGAGAGTCTGGCTGGGCGTACGGGTGTCAAAATTCTTTATTTCATGCAACTACACACTTTCAATACGATAAAACTGGTATCGCAGTTCTGCAGCGATTGATACGTCGATGCTTAGCAAAATCGAAAGATCGCGGATTCCCGGCGTTTCTGAGAGTTTGACTGGGCGTACGGGTGTCAAAATTCTTTATTTCATGAAACTACACACTCTCAATACAATAAAACGGATATCGTGGTGCTGCAGCAATTGATACGTCGATGCATAGCGACATCGAGAGATCGAGGATTCCCGGCGTTTCTGAGACTTTGGCTGGATGTACGGGTGTCAAAATCCTTCATTCTATGTAAATACACACTCTCAATACGATAAAACTGGTATCGCAGTTCTGCAGCGATCGATACGTCGATGCTTAGCGACATCGAGAGATCGAGGATTTCCGGCGTTTCTGAGAGTTTAACTGGGTGTACGGGTTTGAAAATTCTTTATTTCATGCAACTACACACTTGCAATACCATAAAACGGGTATCGGGTTGCTGCAGCGATTGATACGTCGATGCTTAGCGACATCGAGAGATCGATGATTCCCGGCGTTTCTGAGACTTTGGCTGGCTGTACGGGTGTCAAAATCCTTCATTCTATGTAAGTACACACTCTCAATACGATAAAACTGGTATCGCAGTTCTGCAGCGATTGATACGTCGATGCTTAGCGACATCGAGAGATCGAGGATTCCCGGCCTTTCTGAGAGTTTGGCTGGGCGTACGGGTGTCAAAATTCTTTATTTTATGCAACTACACACTCTCAATACGATAAGACTGGTATCGCAGTTCTGCAGCGATTGACACGTCGATGCTTAGCGAAATCGAAAGATCGCGGATTCCCGGCGTTTATGAGAGTTTGGCTGGGCGTACGGGTGTCAAAATTCTTTATTTCATGGAACTACACACTTGCAATACGATAAAACGGGTATCGTGGTGCTCCAGCGATTGATACGTCGATGCTTAGCGACATCGAGAGATCGAGGATTCCCGGCCTTTCTGAGAGTTTGGCTGGGCGTACGGGTGTCAAAATTCTTTATTTTATGCAACTACACACTCTCAATACGATAAGACTGGTATCGCAGTTCTGCAGCGATTGACACGTCGATGCTTAGCGAAATCGAAAGATCGCGGATTCCCGGCGTTTATGAGAGTTTGGCTGGGCGTACGGGTGTCAAAATTCTTTATTTCATGCAACTACACACTTGCAATACGATAAAACGGGTATCGTGTTGCTGCAGCGATTGATACGTCGATGCTTAGCGACATCGAGAGATCGATGATTCCCGGCGTTTCTGAGACTTTGGCTGTCTGTACGGGTGTGAAAATTCATTATTTCATGCAACTTCACACTTGCAGTACGATAAAACGGGTATCGTGGTGTTGCAGCGATTGATACGTCGATGCTTAGCGACATCGAGAGATCGAGGATTTCCGGCGTTTCTGAGAGTTCGGCTGGGCGTACGGGTGTGAAAATTCTTCATTTCATGCAACTACACACTCTCAATACAATAAAACTGGTATCGCAGTTCTGCAGCGATCGATACGTCGATGCTTAGCGACATCGAGAGATCGAGGATTCCCGGCGTTTCTGAGACTTTGGCTGGCTGTACGGGTGTCAAAATTCTTCATTCTATGTAACTACACACTCTCAAAACGATAAAACTGGTATCGCAGTTCTGCAGCGATTGATACGTCGATTCCTAGCGAAATCGAGAGATCGAGGATTCCCGGCGTTTCTGAGAGTTGAACTGGGTGTACGGGTTTGAAAATTTTTTATTTCATGCAACTACACACTTGCAATACCATAAAACGGGTTTCGTGTTGCTGCAGCGATTGATACGTCGATGCTTAGCGACATCGAGAGATCGATGATTCCCGGCGTTTCTGAGACTTTGGCTGGCTGTACGGGTGTCAAAATCGTTCATTCTATGTAAATACACACTCTCAATACGATAACACTGGTATCGCAGATCTGCAGCGATCGATACGTCGAAGCTTAGCGGAATCGAACGATCGAGGATTCTCGGCGTTTCTGAGAGTTTGGCTGGCTGTACGGGTTTGTAAATTCTTTATTTCATGCAACTACACACACTCAAAACGATAAAACTGGTATCGCAGTTCTGCAGCGATTGATACGTCGATGCCTAGCGAAATCGAGAGATCGAGGATTCCCGGCGTTTCTGAGAGTTTAACTGGGTGTATGGGTGTGAAAATTCTTTATTTCATGCAACTTCACACTTGCAATACGATAAAACGGGTATCGTGTTGCTGCAGCGATTGATACGTCGATGCTTAGCAACATCGAGAGATCGATGATTCCCGGCGTTTCTGAGACTTTGGCTGGCTGTACGGGTGTCAAAATCCTCCATTCTATGTAAGTACAGACTCTCAATACGATAAAACGGGTATCGTGGTGCTCCAGCGATTGATACGTCGATACATAGCGACATCGAGAGATCGAGGATTCCCGGCCTTTCTGAGAGTTTGGCTGGGCGTACGGGTGTCAAAATTCTTTATTTCATGCAACTACACACTCTGAATACGATAAGACTGGTATCGCAGTTCTGCAGCGATTGATACGTCGATGCTTAGCGAAATCGAAAGATCGCGGATTCCCGGCGTTTCTGAGAGTTTGGCTGGGTGTACGGGTATGAAAATTCATTATTTCATGCAACTACACACTTGCAATACGATAAAACGGGTATCGTGGTGCTGCAGCGATTGATACGTCGATGCTTAGCGACATCGAGAGATCGAGGATTCCCGGCGTTTCTGAGACTTTGGCTGGCTGTACGGGTGTCAAAATCCTTCATTCTATGTAAGTACACACTCTCAATACGATAAAACTGGTATCGCAGTTCTGCAGCGATTGATACGTCGATGCTTAGCGACATCGAGAGATCGAGGATTCCCGGCCTTTCTGAGAGTTTGGCTGGGCGTACGGGTGTCAAAATTCTTTATTTTATGCAACTACACACTCTCAATACGATAAGACTGGTATCGCAGTTCTGCAGCGATCGATACGTGGATTCCTAGCGAAATCGAGAGATCGAGGATTCCCGGCGTTTCTGAGAGTTTGGCTTGGCCTACGGGTGTTAAAATTCTTTATTTCATGCAACTACAGACTCTCAATACGATAAAACGGGTATCGTGGTGCTCCAGCGATTGATACGTCGATACATAGCGACATCGAGAGATCGAGGATTCCCGGCCTTTCTGAGAGTTTGGCTGGGCGTACGGGTGTCAAAATTCTTTATTTCATGCAACTACACACTTTCAATACGATAAAACTGGTATCGCAGTTCTGCAGCGATTGATACGTCGATGCTTAGCAAAATAGGAAGATCGCGGATTCCCGGCGTTTCTGAGAGTTTGGCTGGGTGTACGGGTGTGAAAATTCATTATTTCATGCAACTACACACTTGCAGTATGATAAAACGGGTATCGTGGTGCTGCAGCGATTGATACGTCGATGCTTAGCGACATCGAGAGATCGAGGATTTCCGGCGTTTCTGAGAGTTTGGCTGGGCGTACGGGTGTGAAAATTCTTCATTTCATGCAACTTTACACTCTCAATACAATAAAACGGGTATCGTGGTGCTGCAGCGATTGATACGTCGATGCTTAGCGACATCGAGAGATCGATGATTCCCGGCGTTTTTGAGACTTTGGCTGGCTGTACGGGTGTCAAAATCCTTCTTTCTATGTAAATACACACTCTCAATACGATAAAACTGGTATCGCAGTTCTGCAGCGATCGATACGTCGATGCTTAGCGGAATCGAAAGATCGATGATTCCCGGCGTTTCTGAGACTTTGGCTGGCTGTACGGGTGTCAAAATTCTTCATTCTATCTAACTACACACTCTCAAAACGATAAAACTGGTATCGCAGTTCTGCAGCGATCGATACGTCGAAGCTTAGCGGAATCGAAAGATCGAGGATTCTCGGCGTTTCTGAGAGTTTGGCTGGGTGTACGGGTGTGAAAATTCATTATTTCATGCAACTACACACTTGCAGGACGATAAAACGGGTATCGTGGTGCTGCAGCGATTGATACGTCGATGCTTAGCGACATCGAGAGATCGAGGATTCCCGGCGTTTCTGAGAGTTTGGCTGGGCGTACGGGTGTGAAAATTCTTCATTTCATGCAACTACACACTCTCAATACAATAAAACGGGTATCGTGGTGCTCCAGCGATTGATACGTCGATGCATAGCGACATCGAGAGATCGAGGATTCCCGATCTTTCTGAGAGTCTGGCTGGGCGTACGGGTGTCCAAATTCTTTATTTCATGCAACTACACACTTTCAATACGATAAAACTGGTATCGTAGTTCTGCAGCGATTGATACGTCGATGCTTAGCAAAATCGAAAGATCGCGGATTCCCGGCGTTACTGAGAGTTTGACTGGGCGTACGGGTGTCAAAATTCTTTATTTCATGCAACTACACACTCTCAATACAATAAAACGGGTATCGTGGTGCTGCAGCAATTGATACGTCGATGCATAGCGACATCGAGAGATCGAAGATTCCCGGCGTTTCTGAGACTTTGGCTGGATGTACGGGTGTCAAAATCCTTCATTCTATGTAAATACACACTCTCAATACGATAAAACTGGTATCGCAGTTCTGCAGCGATCGATACGTCGAAGCTTAGCGGAATCGAAAGATCGAGGATTCTCGGCGTTTCTGAGAGTTTGGCTGGCTGTACGGGTGTGAAAATTCTGTATTTCATGCAACTACACATTTGCAATATGATAAAATGGGTATCGTGGTGCTGCAGCGATTGATACGTCGATGCACAGCGTCATCGAGAGATCGAGGATTCCCGGCGTTTCTGAGAGTTTGGCTTGGCCTACGGGTGTTAAAATTCTTTATTTCATGCAACTACACACTCTCAATACGATAAAACGGGTATCGTGGTGCTCCAGCGATTGATACGTCGATACATAGCGACATCGAGAGATCGAGGATTCCCGGCCTTTCTGAGACTTTGGTTGGATGTACGGGTGTCAAAATCCTTCATTCTATGTAAATACACACTCTCAATACGATAAAACTGGTATCGCAGTTCTGCAGCGATCGATACGTCGAAGCTTAGCGGAATCGAAAGATCGAGGATTCTCGGCGTTTCTGAGAGTTTGGCTGGCTGTACGGGTGTGAAAATTCTGTATTTCATGCAACTACACATTTGCAATATGATAAAATGGGTATCGTGGTGCTGCAGCGATTGATACGTCGATGCACAGCGTCATCGAGAGATCGAGGATTCCCGGCGTTTCTGAGAGTTTGGCTGGGCGTACGGGTGTCAAAATTCTTTATTTTATGCAACTACACACTCTCAATACGATAAGACTGGTATCGCAGATCTGCAGCGATCGATACGTCGAAGCTTAGCGGAATCGTACGATCGAGGATTCTCGGCGTTTCTGAGAGTTTGGCTGGCTGTACGGGTTTGTAAATTCGTTATTTCATGCAACTACACACACTCAAAACGATAAAACTGGTATCGCAGTTCTGCAGCGATTGATACGTCGATGCCTAGCGAAATCGAGAGATCGAGGATTCCCGGCGTTTCTGAGAGTTTATCTGGGTGTACGGGTGTGAAAATTCTTTATTTCATGCAACTACACACTTGCAATACGATAAAACGGGTATCGTGGTGCTCCAGCGATTGATACGTCGATGCATAGCGACATCGAGAGATCGAGGATTCCCGATCTTTCTGAGAGTCTGGCTGGGCGTACGGGTGTCAAAATTCTTTATTTCATGCAACTACACACTTTCAATACGATAAAACTGGTATCGCAGTTCTGCAGCGATTGATACGTCGATGCTTAGCAAAATCGAAAGATCGCGGATTCCCGGCGTTTCTGAGAGTTTGACTGGGCGTACGGGTGTCAAAATTCTTTATTTCATGAAACTACACGCTCTCAATACAATAAAACGGATATCGTGGTGCTGCAGCAATTGATACGTCGATGCATAGCGACATCGAGAGATCGAGGATTCCCGGCGTTTCTGAGACTTTGGCTGGATGTACGGGTGTCAAAATCCTTCATTCTATGTAAATACACACTCTCAATACGATAAAACTGGTATCGCAGTTCTGCAGCGATCGATACGTCGATGCTTAGCGACATCGAGAGATCGAGGATTTCCGGCGTTTCTGAGAGTTTAACTGGGTGTACGGGTTTGGAAATTCTTTATTTCATGCAACTACACACTTGCAATACCATAAAACGGGTATCGGGTTGCTGCAGCGATTGATACGTCGATGCTTAGCGACATCGAGAGATCGATGATTCCCGGCGTTTCTGAGACTTTGGCTGGCTGTACGGGTGTCAAAATCCTTCATTCTATGTAAGTACACACTCTCAATACGATAAAACTGGTATCGCAGTTCTGCAGCGATTGATACGTCGATGCTTAGCGACATCGAGAGATCGAGGATTCCCGGCCTTTCTGAGAGTTTGGCTGGGCGTACGGGTGTCAAAATTCTTTATTTTATGCAACTACACACTCTCAATACGATAAGACTGGTATCGCAGTTCTGCAGCGATTGACACGTCGATGCTTAGCGAAATCGAAAGATCGCGGATTCCCGGCGTTTATGAGAGTTTGGCTGGGCGTACGGGTGTCAAAATTCTTTATTTCATGGAACTACACACTTGCAATACGATAAAACGGGTATCGTGGTGCTCCAGCGATTGATACGTCGATGCTTAGCGACATCGAGAGATCGATGATTCCCGGCCTTTCTGAGAGTTTGGCTGGGCGTACGGGTGTCAAAATTCTTTATTTCATGCAACTACACACTCTCAATACGATAAGACTGGTATCGCAGTTCTGCAGCGATCGATACGTCGAAGCTTAACGGAATCGAAAGATTGAGGATTCTCGGCGTTTCTGAGAGTTTGGCTGGCTGTACGGGTGTGTAAATTCTTTATTTCATGCAACTACACACACTCAAAACGATAAAACTGGTATCGCAGTTCTGCAGCGATTGATACGTCGATGCCTAGCGAAATCGAGAGATCGAGGATTCCCGGCGTTTCTGAGACTTTGGCTGGATGTACGGGTGTGAAAATTCTTTATTTCATGCAACTACACACTTGCAATACGATAAAATGGGTATCGTGGTGCTGCAGCGATTGATACGTCGATGCACAGCGTCATCGAGAGATCGAAGATTCCCGGCGTTTCTGAGAGTTTGGCTTGGCCTACGGGTGTTAAAATTCTTTATTTCATGCAACTACAGACTCTCAATACGATAAAACGGGTATCGTGGTGCTCCAGCGATTGATACGTCGATACATAGCGACATCGAGAGATCGAGGATTCCCGGCCTTTCTGAGAGTTTGGCTGGGCGTACGGTTGTCAAAATTCTTTATTTCATGCAACTACACACTTTCAATACGATAAAACGGGTATCGTGGTGCTCCAGCGATTGATACGTCGATGCATAGCGACATCGAGAGATCGAGGATTCCCGATCTTTCTGAGAGTCTGGCTGGGCGTACGGGTGTCCAAATTCTTTATTTCATGCAACTACACACTTTCAATACGATAAAACTGGTATCGTAGTTCTGCAGCGATTGATACGTCGATGCTTAGCAAAATCGAAAGATCGCGGATTCCCGGCGTTTCTGAGAGTTTGACTGGGCGTACGGGTGTCAAAATTCTTTATTTCATGCAACTACACACTCTCAATACAATAAAACGGATATCGTGGTGCTGCAGCAATTGATACGTCGATGCATAGCGACATCGAGAGATCGAAGATTCCCGGCGTTTCTGAGACTTTGGCTGGGCGTACGGGTGTCAAAATTCTTTATTTCATGCAACTACACACTCTCAATACGATAAGACTGGTATCGCAGTTCTGCAGCGATTGATACGTCGATGCTTAGCAAAATCGGAAGATCGCGGATACCCGGCGTTTCTGAGAGTTTGGCTGGGTGTACGGGTGTGAAAATTCATTATTTCATGCAACTACACACTTGCAGTACGATAAAACGGGTATCGTGGTGCTGCAGCGATTGATACGTCGATGCTTAGCGACATCGAGAGATCGAGGATTTCCGGCGTTTCTGAGAGTTTAACTGGGTGTACGGGTTTGAAAATTCTTTATTTCATGCAACTACACACTTGCAATACCATAAAACGGGTATCGGGTTGCTGCAGCGATTGATACGTCGATGCTTAGCGACATCGAGAGATCGATGATTCCCGGCGTTTCTGAGACTTTGGCTGGCTGTACGGGTGTCAAAATCCTTCATTCTATGTAAGTACACACTCTCAATACGATAAAACTGGTATCGCAGTTCTGCAGCGATTGATACGTCGATGCTTAGCGACATCGAGAGATCGAGGATTCCCGGCCTTTCTGAGAGTTTGGCTGGGCGTACGGGTGTCAAAATTCTTTATTTTATGCAACTACACACTCTCAATACGATAAGACTGGTATCGCAGTTCTGCAGCGATTGATACGTGGATTCCTAGCGAAATCGAGAGATCGAGGATTCCCGGCGTTTCTGAGAGTTTGGCTTGGCCTACGGGTGTTAAAATTCTTTATTTCATGCAACTACAGACTCTCAATACGATAAAACGGGTATCGTGGTGCTCCAGCGATTGATACGTCGATACATAGCGACATCGAGAGATCGAGGATTCCCGGCCTTTCTGAGAGTTTGGCTGGGCGTACGGGTGTCAAAATTCTTTATTTCATGCAACTACACACTTTCAATACGATAAAACTGGTATCGCAGTTCTGCAGCGATTGATACGTCGATGCTTAGCAAAATAGGAAGATCGCGGATTCCCGGCGTTTCTGAGAGTTTGGCTGGGTGTACGGGTGTGAAAATTCATTATTTCATGCAACTACACACTTGCAGTACGATAAAACGGGTATCGTGGTGCTGCAGCGATTGATACGTCGATGCTTAGCGACATCGAGAGATCGAGGATTTCCGGCGTTTCTGAGAGTTTGGCTGGGCGTACGGGTGTGAAAATTCTTCATTTCATGCAACTACACACTCTCAATACAATAAAACGGGTATCGTGGTGCTGCAGCGATTGATACGTCGATGCTTAGCGACATCGAGAGATCGATGATTCCCGGCGTTTTTGAGACTTTGGCTGGCTGTACGGGTGTCAAAATCCTTCTTTCTATGTAAATACACACTCTCAATACGATAAAACTGGTATCGCAGTTCTGCAGCGATCGATACGTCGATGCTTAGCGGAATCGAAAGATCGATGATTCCCGGCGTTTCTGAGACTTTGGCTGGCTGTACGGGTGTCAAAATTCTTCATTCTATCTAACTACACACTCTCAAAACGATAAAACTGGTATCGCAGTTCTGCAGCGATCGATACGTCGAAGCTTAGCGGAATCGAAAGATCGAGGATTCTCGGCGTTTCTGAGAGTTTGGCTGGGTGTACGGGTGTGAAAATTCATTATTTCATGCAACTACACACTTGCAGGACGATAAAACGGGTATCGTGGTGCTGCAGCGATTGATACGTCGATGCACAGCGTCATCGATAGATCGTGGATTCCCGGCGTTTCTGAGAGTTTGGCTTGGCCTACGGGTGTTTAAATTCTTCATTTCATGCAACTACACACTCTCAATACGATAAAACGGGTATCGTTTTGCTCCAGCGATTGATACGTCGATGCATAGCGACATCGAGAGATCGAGGATTCTCGACCTTTCTGAGAGTTTGGCTGGGCGTACGGGTGTCAAAATTCTTTATTTCATGCAACTACACACTTTCAATACGATAAAACTGGTATCGCAGTTCTGCAGCGATTGATACGTCGATGCCTAGCGAAATCGAGAGATCGAGGATTCCCGGCGTTTCTGAGAGTTTAACTGGGTGTACGGGTGTGAAAATTCTTTATTTCATGCAACTTCACACTTGCAATACGATAAAACGGGTATCGTGGTGCTGCAGCAATTGATACGTCGATGCATAGCGACATCGAGAGATCAAGGATTCCCGGCGTTTCTGAGACTTTGGCTGGCTGTACGGGTGTCAAAATGCATCATTCTATGTAAATACACACTCTCAATACGATAAAACTGGTATCGCAGTTCTGCAGCGATCGATACGTCGAAGCTTAGCGGAATCGAAAGATCGAGGATTCTCGGCGTTTCTGAGAGTTTGGCTGGCTGTACGGGTGTGAAAATTCTTTATTTCATGCAACTACACACTTGCAATACGATAAAATGGGTATCGCGGTGCTGCAGCGATTGATACGTCGATGCACAGCGTCATCGATAGATCGTGGATTCCCGGCGTTTCTGAGAGTTTAACTGGGTGTACGGGTTTGAAAATTCTTTATTTCATGAAACTACACACTTGCAATACCATAAAACGGGTATCGTGTTGCTGCAGCGATTGATACGTCGATGCTTAGCGACATCGAGAGATCGATGATTCCCGGCGTTTCTGAGACTTTGGCTGGCTGTACGGGTTTGTAGATTCGTTATTTCATGCAACTACACACACTCAAAACGATAAAACTGGTATCGCAGTTCTGCAGCGATTGATACGTCGATGCCTAGCGAAATCGAGAGATCGAGGATTCCCGGCGTTTCTGAGAGTTTAACTGGGTGTACGGGTTTGAAAATTCTTTATTTCATGCAACTACACACTTGCAATACCATAAAACGGGTATCGGGTTGCTGCAGCGATTGATACGTCGATTCTTAGCGACATCGAGAGATCGATGATTCCTGGCGTTTCTGAGACTTTGGCTGGCTGTACGGGTGTCAAAATCGTTCATTCTATGTAAATACACACTCTCAATACGATAAAACTGGTATCGCAGTTCTGCAGCGATCGATACGTCGAAGCTTGGCGCAATAGAAAGATCGAGGATTCTCGGCGTTTCTGAGAGTTTGGCTGGCTGTACGGGTTTGTAGATTCGTTATTTCATGCAACTACACACACTCAAAACGATAAAACTGGTATCGCAGTTCTGCAGCGATTGATACGTCGATGCCTAGCGAAATCGAGAGATCGAGGATTCCCGGCGTTTCTGAGAGTTTAACTGGGTGTACGGGTTTGAAAATTCATTATTTCATGCAACTACACACTTGCAATACCATAAAACGGGTATCGGGTTGCTGCAGCGATTGATACGTCGATGCTTAGCGACATCGAGAGATCGATGATTCCCGGCGTTTCTGAGACTTTGGCTGGCTGTACGGGTGTCAAAATCGTTCATTCTATGTAAATACATACTCTCAATACGATAAAACTGGTATCGCAGTTCTGCAGCGATCGATACGTCGAAGCATGGCGGAATCGAAAGATCGAGGATTCTCGGCGTTTCTGAGAATTTGGCTGGCTGTACGGGTTTGTAAATTCGTTATTTCATGCAACTACACACACTCAAAATGATAAAACTGGTATCGCAGTTCTGCAGCGATTGATACGTGGATGCCTAGCGAAATCGAGAGATCGAGGATTCCCGGCGTTTCTGAGAGTTTAACTGGGTGTACGGGTGTGAAAATTCTTTATTTCATGCAACTACACACTTGCAATACGATAAAACGGGTATCGTGTTGCTGCAGCGATTGATACGTCGATGCTTAGCGACATCGAGAGATCGATGATTCCCGGCGTTTCTGAGACTTTGGCTGGCTGTACGGGTGTCAAAATCCTTCATTCTATGTAAGTACACACTCTCAATACGATAAAACTGGTATCGCAGTTCTGCAGCGATCGATACGTCGAAGCTTAGCGACATCGAGAGATCGAGGATTCCCGGCCTTTCTGAGAGTTTGGCTGGGCGTACGGGTGTCAAAATTCTTTATTTCATGCAACTACACACTCTCAATACGATAAGACTGGTATCGCAGTTCTGCAGCGATTGATACGTCGATGCTTAGCGAAATCGAAAGATCGCGGATTCCCGGCGTTTCTGAGAGTTTGGCTGGGCGTACGGGTGTCCAAATTCTTTATTTCATGGAACTACACACTTGCAATACGATAAAACGGGTATCGTCGTGCTCCAGCGATTGATACGTCGATGCTTCACAACTAAGTGAACCAAATTTTGTTGTCAACAGAACTGCTTTCAAAAGATTTGCAAACTATACACAGAAAATAATAGATAAAAGAAACCAAAGATGAAAATGAAGAATAGCCTAGGGAACGGATTAAATCAGAAATAAACAAAACAAAGAAAGGACAAGAGAAACGACATGGACAGAAAGAATGAATACTACAGAATCTAAACATACCCGTAAAAAAATAAACATATATACGACTTACAATCATAAAAGAGCGCCTAAACAGCGCGAGTCCCCAAGAAAGCATAAACAGCCGTATGAAAACAAGACCGTCGGTATATTAAAATAGGAACGGCGGGGGTGGTGGAGGGAAAAAAAAAAAAAAAAAAAAAAAAAAAAAAAAAAAAAAAAAAAAACGTCGATGCTTAGCGACATCGAGAGATCGATGATTCCCGGCGTTTCTGAGACTTTGGCTGGCTGTACGGGTGTCAAAATCATTCATTCCATGTAAATACACACTCTCAATACGATAAAACTGGTATCGCAGTTCTGCAGCGATCGATACGTCGAAGCTTAACGGAATCGAAAGATTGAGGATTCTCGGCGTTTCTGAGACTTTGGCTGGCTGTACGGGTGTCAAAATCCTTCATTCTATGTAAGTACACACTCTCAATACGATAAAACTGGTATCGCAGTTCTGCAGCGATCGATACGTCGAAGCTTAGCGACATCGAGAGATCGAGGATTCCCGGCCTTCCTGAGAGTTTGGCTGGGCGTACGGGTGTCAAAATTCTTTATTTCATGCAACTACACACTTTCAATACGATAAAACTGGTATCTCAGTTCTGCAGCGATTGATACGTCGATGCTTAGCAAAATCGGAAGATCGCGGATTCTCGGCGTTTCTGAGAGTTTGGCTGGGTGTACGGGTGTGAAAATTCATTATTTCATGCAACTACACACTCTCAATACAATAAAACGGGTATCGTGGTGCTGCAGCGATTGATACGTCGATGCTTAGCGACATCGAGAGATCGATGATTCCCGGCGTTTCTGAGAGTTTAACTGGGTGTACGGGTGTCAAAATCCTTCATTCTATGTAAGTACACACTCTCAATACGATAAAACTGGTATCGCAGTTCTGCAGCGATCGATACGTCGAAGCTTAGCGACATCGAGAGATCGAGGATTCCCGGCCTTTCTGAGAGTTTGATTGGGCGTACGGGTGTCAAAATTCTTTATTTCATGCAACTACACACTCTCAATACGATAAGACTGGTATCGCAGTTCTGCAGCGATTGATACGTCGATGCTTAGCGAAATCGAAAGATCGCGGATTCCCGGCGTTTCTGAGAGTTTGGCTGGGCGTACGGGTGTCCAAATTCTTTATTTCATGGAACTACACACTTGCAATACGATAAAACGGGTATCGTGGTGCTCCAGCGATTGATACGTCGATGCTTCACAACTAAGTGAACCAAATTTTGTTGTCAACAGAACTGCTTTCAAAAGATTTGCAAACTATACACAGAAAATAATAGATAAAAGAAACCAAAGATGAAAATGAAGAATAGCCTAGGGAACGGATTAAATCAGAAATAAACAAAACAAAGAAAGGACAAGAGAAACGACATGGACAGAAAGAATGAATACTACAGAATCTAAACATACCCGTAAAAAAATAAACATATATACGACTTACAATCATAAAAGAGCGCCTAAACAGCGCGAGTCCCCAAGAAAGCATAAACAGCCGTATGAAAACAAGACCGCCGGTATATTAAAATAGGAACGGCGGGGGTGGTGGAGGGAAAAAAAAAAAAAAAAAAAAAAAAAAAAAAAACGTCGATGCTTAGCGACATCGAGAGATCGATGATTCCCGGCGTTTCTGAGACTTTGGCTGGCTGTACGGGTGTCAAAATCATTCATTCCATGTAAATACACACTCTCAATACGATAAAACTGGTATCGCAGTTCTGCAGCGATCGATACGTCGAAGCTTAACGGAATCGAAAGATTGAGGATTCTCGGCGTTTCTGAGACTTTGGCTGGCTGTACGGGTGTCAAAATCCTTCATTCTATGTAAGTACACACTCTCAATACGATAAAACTGGTATCGCAGTTCTGCAGCGATCGATACGTCGAAGCTTAGCGACATCGAGAGATCGAGGATTCCCGGCCTTCCTGAGAGTTTGGCTGGGCGTACGGGTGTCAAAATTCTTTATTTCATGCAACTACACACTTTCAATACGATAAAACTGGTATCTCAGTTCTGCAGCGATTGATACGTCGATGCTTAGCAAAATCGGAAGATCGCGGATTCCCGGCGTTTCTGAGAGTTTGGCTGGGTGTACGGGTGTGAAAATTCATTATTTCATGCAACTACACACTTGCAGTACGATAAAACGGGTATCGTGGTGCTGCAGCGATTGATACGTCGATGCTTAGCGACATCGAGAGATCGAGGATTTCCGGCGTTTCTGAGAGTTTGGCTGGGCGTACGGGTGTGAAAATTCTTTATTTCATGCAACTACACACTCTCAATACAATAAAACGGGTATCGTGGTGCTGCAGCGATTGATACGTCGATGCTTAGCGACATCGAGAGATCGATGATTCCCAGCGGTTTTGAGACTTTGGCTGGCTGTACGGGTGTCAAAATCCTTCTTTCTATGTAAGTACACACTCTGAATACGATAAAACTAGTATCGCAGTTCTGCAGCGATCGATACGTCGAAGCTTAGCGGAATCGAAAGATCGAGGATTCTCGGCGTTTCTGAGAGTTTGGCTGGCTGTACGGGTGTGAAAATTCTTTATTTCATGCAACTACACACTTGCAATACGATAAAATGGGTATCGTGGTGCTGCAGCGATTGATACGTCGATGCACAGCGACATCGAGAGATCGTGAAATCCCGGCGTTTCTGAGAGTTTGGCTTGGCCTACGGGTGATAAAATTCTTTATTTCATGCAACTACACACTCTCAATACGATAAAACGGGTATCGTGGTGCTCCAGCGATTGATACGTCGATACATAGCGACATCGAGAGATCGAGGATTCCCGGCCTTTCTGAGAGTTTGGCTGGGCGTACGGGTGTCAAAATTCTTTATTTCATGCAACTACACACTCTCAATACGATAAGACTGGTATCGCAGTTCTGCAGCGATTGATACGTCGATGCTTAGCAAAATCGGAAGATCGCGGATACCCGGCGTTTCTGAGAGTTTGGCTGGGTGTACGGGTGTGAAAATTCATTATTTCATGCAACTACACACTTGCAGTACGATAAAACGGGTATCGTGGTGCTGCAGCGATTGATACGTCGATGCTTAGCGACATCGAGAGATCGAGGATTTCCGGCGTTTCTGAGAGTTTAACTGGGTGTACGGGTTTGAAAATTCTTTATTTCATGTAACTACACACTTGCAATACCATAAAACGGGTTTCGTGTTGCTGCAGCGATTGATACGTCGATGCTTAGCGACATCGAGAGATCGATGATTCCCGGCGTTTCTGAGACTTTGGCTGGCTGTACGGGTGTCAAAATCGTTCATTCTATGTAAATACACACTCTCAATACGATAAAACTGGTATCGCAGATCTGCAGCGATCGATACGTCGAAGCTTAGCGGAATCGAACGATCGAGGATTCTCGGCGTTTCTGAGAGTTTGGCTGGCTGTACGGGTTTGTAAATTCGTTATTTCATGCAACTACACACACTCAAAACGATAAAACTGGTATCGCAGTTCTGCAGCGATTGATACGTCGATGCCTAGCGAAATCGAGAGATCGAGGATTCCCGGCGTTTCTGAGAGTTTATCTGGGTGTACGGGTGTGAAAATTCTTTATTTCATGCAACTACACACTTGCAATACGATAAAACGGGTATCGTGGTGCTCCAGCGATTGATACGTCGATGCATAGCGACATCGAGAGATCGAGGATTCCCGATCTTTCTGAGAGTCTGGCTGGGCGTACGGGTGTCAAAATTCTTTATTTCATGCAACTACACACTTTCAATACGATAAAACTGGTATCGCAGTTCTGCAGCGATTGATACGTCGATGCTTAGCAAAATCGAAAGATCGCGGATTCCCGGCGTTTCTGAGAGTTTGACTGGGCGTACGGGTGTCAAAATTCTTTATTTCATGAAACTACACACTCTCAATACAATAAAACGGATATCGTGGTGCTGCAGCAATTGATACGTCGATGCATAGCGACATCGAGAGATCGAGGATTCCCGGCGTTTCTGAGACTTTGGCTGGATGTACGGGTGTCAAAATCCTTCATTCTATGTAAATACACACTCTCAATACGATAAAACTGGTATCGCAGTTCTGCAGCGATCGATACGTCGATGCTTAGCGACATCGAGAGATCGAGGATTTCCGGCGTTTCTGAGAGTTTAACTGGGTGTACGGGTTTGAAAATTCTTTATTTCATGCAACTACACACTTGCAATACCATAAAACGGGTATCGGGTTGCTGCAGCGATTGATACGTCGATGCTTAGCGACATCGAGAGATCGATGATTCCCGGCGTTTCTGAGACTTTGGCTGGCTGTACGGGTGTCAAAATCCTTCATTCTATGTAAGTACACACTCTCAATACGATAAAACTGGTATCGCAGTTCTGCAGCGATTGATACGTCGATGCTTAGCGACATCGAGAGATCGAGGATTCCCGGCCTTTCTGAGAGTTTGGCTGGGCGTACGGGTGTCAAAATTCTTTATTTTATGCAACTACACACTCTCAATACGATAAGACTGGTATCGCAGTTCTGCAGCGATTGACACGTCGATGCTTAGCGAAATCGAAAGATCGCGGATTCCCGGCGTTTATGAGAGTTTGGCTGGGCGTACGGGTGTCAAAATTCTTTATTTCATGGAACTACACACTTGCAATACGATAAAACGGGTATCGTGGTGCTCCAGCGATTGATACGTCGATGCTTAGCGACATCGAGAGATCGAGGATTCCCGGCCTTTCTGAGAGTTTGGCTGGGCGTACGGGTGTCAAAATTCTTTATTTTATGCAACTACACACTCTCAATACGATAAGACTGGTATCGCAGTTCTGCAGCGATTGACACGTCGATGCTTAGCGAAATCGAAAGATCGCGGATTCCCGGCGTTTATGAGAGTTTGGCTGGGCGTACGGGTGTCAAAATTCTTTATTTCATGCAACTACACACTTGCAATACGATAAAACGGGTATCGTGTTGCTGCAGCGATTGATACGTCGATGCTTAGCGACATCGAGAGATCGATGATTCCCGGCGTTTCTGAGACTTTGGCTGTCTGTACGGGTGTGAAAATTCATTATTTCATGCAACTTCACACTTGCAGTACGATAAAACGGGTATCGTGGTGCTGCAGCGATTGATACGTCGATGCTTAGCGACATCGAGAGATCGAGGATTTCCGGCGTTTCTGAGAGTTCGGCTGGGCGTACGGGTGTGAAAATTCTTCATTTCATGCAACTACACACTCTCAATACAATAAAACTGGTATCGCAGTTCTGCAGCGATCGATACGTCGATGCTTAGCGACATCGAGAGATCGAGGATTCCCGGCGTTTCTGAGACTTTGGCTGGCTGTACGGGTGTCAAAATTCTTCATTCTATGTAACTACACACTCTCAAAACGATAAAACTGGTATCGCAGTTCTGCAGCGATTGATACGTCGATTCCTAGCGAAATCGAGAGATCGAGGATTCCCGGCGTTTCTGAGAGTTGAACTGGGTGTACGGGTTTGAAAATTTTTTATTTCATGCAACTACACACTTGCAATACCATAAAACGGGTTTCGTGTTGCTGCAGCGATTGATACGTCGATGCTTAGCGACATCGAGAGATCGATGATTCCCGGCGTTTCTGAGACTTTGGCTGGCTGTACGGGTGTCAAAATCGTTCATTCTATGTAAATACACACTCTCAATACGATAACACTGGTATCGCAGATCTGCAGCGATCGATACGTCGAAGCTTAGCGGAATCGAACGATCGAGGATTCTCGGCGTTTCTGAGAGTTTGGCTGGCTGTACGGGTTTGTAAATTCTTTATTTCATGCAACTACACACACTCAAAACGATAAAACTGGTATCGCAGTTCTGCAGCGATTGATACGTCGATGCCTAGCGAAATCGAGAGATCGAGGATTCCCGGCGTTTCTGAGAGTTTAACTGGGTGTATGGGTGTGAAAATTCTTTATTTCATGCAACTTCACACTTGCAATACGATAAAACGGGTATCGTGTTGCTGCAGCGATTGATACGTCGATGCTTAGCAACATCGAGAGATCGATGATTCCCGGCGTTTCTGAGACTTTGGCTGGCTGTACGGGTGTCAAAATCCTCCATTCTATGTAAGTACAGACTCTCAATACGATAAAACGGGTATCGTGGTGCTCCAGCGATTGATACGTCGATACATAGCGACATCGAGAGATCGAGGATTCCCGGCCTTTCTGAGAGTTTGGCTGGGCGTACGGGTGTCAAAATTCTTTATTTCATGCAACTACACACTCTGAATACGATAAGACTGGTATCGCAGTTCTGCAGCGATTGATACGTCGATGCTTAGCGAAATCGAAAGATCGCGGATTCCCGGCGTTTCTGAGAGTTTGGCTGGGTGTACGGGTATGAAAATTCATTATTTCATGCAACTACACACTTGCAATACGATAAAACGGGTATCGTGGTGCTGCAGCGATTGATACGTCGATGCTTAGCGACATCGAGAGATCGAGGATTCCCGGCGTTTCTGAGAGTTTGGCTTGGCCTACGGGTGTTAAAATTCTTCATTCTATCTAACTACACACTCTCAAAACGATAAAACTGGTATCGCAGTTCTGCAGCGATCGATACGTCGAAGCTTAGCGAATCCGAAAGATCGCGGATTCCCGGCGTTTCTGAGAGTTTGGCTGGGTGTACGAGTGTCAAAATTCTTCATTCTATCTAACTACACACTCTCAATACGATAAAACTGGTATCGCAGTTCTGCAGCGATTTATACGTCGATGCCTAGCGAAACCGAGAGATCGATGATTCCCGGCGTTTCTGCGAGTTTAACTGGGTGTACGGGTGTGAAAATTCTTTATTTCATGCAACTTCACACTTGCAATACGATAAAACGGGTATCGTGGTGCTGCAGCAATTGATACGTCGATGCATAGCGACATCGAGAGATCAAGGATTCCCGGCGTTTCTGAGACTTTGGCTGGCTGTACGGGTGTCAAAATGCATCATTCTATGTAAATACACACTCTCAATACGATAAAACTGGTATCGCAGTTCTGCAGCGATCGATACGTCGAAGCTTAGCGGAATCGAAAGATCGAGGATTCTCGGCGTTTCTGAGAGTTTGGCTGGCTGTACGGGTGTGAAAATTCTTTATTTCATGCAACTACACACTTGCAATACGATAAAATGGGTATCGCGGTGCTGCAGCGATTGATACGTCGATGCACAGCGTCATCGATAGATCGTGGATTCCCGGCGTTTCTGAGAGTTTAACTGGGTGTACGGGTTTGAAAATTCTTTATTTCATGAAACTACACACTTGCAATACCATAAAACGGGTATCGTGTTGCTGCAGCGATTGATACGTCGATGCTTAGCGACATCGAGAGATCGATGATTCCCGGCGTTTCTGAGACTTTGGCTGGCTGTACGGGTTTGTAGATTCGTTATTTCATGCAACTACACACACTCAAAACGATAAAACTGGTATCGCAGTTCTGCAGCGATTGATACGTCGATGCCTAGCGAAATCGAGAGATCGAGGATTCCCGGCGTTTCTGAGAGTTTAACTGGGTGTACGGGTTTGAAAATTCTTTATTTCATGCAACTACACACTTGCAATACCATAAAACGGGTATCGGGTTGCTGCAGCGATTGATACGTCGATTCTTAGCGACATCGAGAGATCGATGATTCCTGGCGTTTCTGAGACTTTGGCTGGCTGTACGGGTGTCAAAATCGTTCATTCTATGTAAATACACACTCTCAATACGATAAAACTGGTATCGCAGTTCTGCAGCGATCGATACGTCGAAGCTTGGCGCAATAGAAAGATCGAGGATTCTCGGCGTTTCTGAGAGTTTGGCTGGCTGTACGGGTTTGTAGATTCGTTATTTCATGCAACTACACACACTCAAAACGATAAAACTGGTATCGCAGTTCTGCAGCGATTGATACGTCGATGCCTAGCGAAATCGAGAGATCGAGGATTCCCGGCGTTTCTGAGAGTTTAACTGGGTGTACGGGTTTGAAAATTCATTATTTCATGCAACTACACACTTGCAATACCATAAAACGGGTATCGGGTTGCTGCAGCGATTGATACGTCGATGCTTAGCGACATCGAGAGATCGATGATTCCCGGCGTTTCTGAGACTTTGGCTGGCTGTACGGGTGTCAAAATCGTTCATTCTATGTAAATACATACTCTCAATACGATAAAACTGGTATCGCAGTTCTGCAGCGATCGATACGTCGAAGCATGGCGGAATCGAAAGATCGAGGATTCTCGGCGTTTCTGAGAATTTGGCTGGCTGTACGGGTTTGTAAATTCGTTATTTCATGCAACTACACACACTCAAAATGATAAAACTGGTATCGCAGTTCTGCAGCGATTGATACGTGGATGCCTAGCGAAATCGAGAGATCGAGGATTCCCGGCGTTTCTGAGAGTTTAACTGGGTGTACGGGTGTGAAAATTCTTTATTTCATGCAACTACACACTTGCAATACGATAAAACGGGTATCGTGTTGCTGCAGCGATTGATACGTCGATGCTTAGCGACATCGAGAGATCGATGATTCCCGGCGTTTCTGAGACTTTGGCTGGCTGTACGGGTGTCAAAATCCTTCATTCTATGTAAGTACACACTCTCAATACGATAAAACTGGTATCGCAGTTCTGCAGCGATCGATACGTCGAAGCTTAGCGACATCGAGAGATCGAGGATTCCCGGCCTTTCTGAGAGTTTGGCTGGGCGTACGGGTGTCAAAATTCTTTATTTCATGCAACTACACACTCTCAATACGATAAGACTGGTATCGCAGTTCTGCAGCGATTGATACGTCGATGCTTAGCGAAATCGAAAGATCGCGGATTCCCGGCGTTTCTGAGAGTTTGGCTGGGCGTACGGGTGTCCAAATTCTTCATTTCATGGAACTACACACTTGCAATACGATAAAACGGGTATCGTCGTGCTCCAGCGATTGATACGTCGATGCTTCACAACTAAGTGAACCAAATTTTGTTGTCAACAGAACTGCTTTCAAAAGATTTGCAAACTATACACAGAAAATAATAGATAAAAGAAACCAAAGATGAAAATGAAGAATAGCCTAGGGAACGGATTAAATCAGAAATAAACAAAACAAAGAAAGGACAAGAGAAACGACATGGACAGAAAGAATGAATACTACAGAATCTAAACATACCCGTAAAAAAATAAACATATATACGACTTACAATCATAAAAGAGCGCCTAAACAGCGCGAGTCCCCAAGAAAGCATAAACAGCCGTATGAAAACAAGACCGTCGGTATATTAAAATAGGAACGGCGGGGGTGGTGGAGGAAAAAAAAAAAAAAAAAAAAAAAAAAAAAAAAAAACGTCGATGCTTAGCGACATCGAGAGATCGATGATTCCCGGCGTTTCTGAGACTTTGGCTGGCTGTACGGGTGTCAAAATCATTCATTCCATGTAAATACACACTCTCAATACGATAAAACTGGTATCGCAGTTCTGCAGCGATCGATACGTCGAAGCTTAACGGAATCGAAAGATTGAGGATTCTCGGCGTTTCTGAGACTTTGGCTGGCTGTACGGGTGTCAAAATCCTTCATTCTATGTAAGTACACACTCTCAATACGATAAAACTGGTATCGCAGTTCTGCAGCGATCGATACGTCGAAGCTTAGCGACATCGAGAGATCGAGGATTCCCGGCCTTCCTGAGAGTTTGGCTGGGCGTACGGGTGTCAAAATTCTTTATTTCATGCAACTACACACTTTCAATACGATAAAACTGGTATCTCAGTTCTGCAGCGATTGATACGTCGATGCTTAGCAAAATCGGAAGATCGCGGATTCTCGGCGTTTCTGAGAGTTTGGCTGGGTGTACGGGTGTGAAAATTCATTATTTCATGCAACTACACACTCTCAATACAATAAAACGGGTATCGTGGTGCTGCAGCGATTGATACGTCGATGCTTAGCGACATCGAGAGATCGATGATTCCCGGCGTTTCTGAGAGTTTAACTGGGTGTACGGGTGTCAAAATCCTTCATTCTATGTAAGTACACACTCTCAATACGATAAAACTGGTATCGCAGTTCTGCAGCGATCGATACGTCGAAGCTTAGCGACATCGAGAGATCGAGGATTCCCGGCCTTTCTGAGAGTTTGGCTGGGCGTACGGGTGTCAAAATTCTTTATTTCATGCAACTACACACTCTCAATACGATAAGACTGGTATCGCAGTTCTGCAGCGATTGATACGTCGATGCTTAGCGAAATCGAAAGATCGCGGATTCCCGGCGTTTCTGAGAGTTTGGCTGGGCGTACGGGTGTCCAAATTCTTTATTTCATGGAACTACACACTTGCAATACGATAAAACGGGTATCGTGGTGCTCCAGCGATTGATACGTCGATGCTTCACAACTAAGTGAACCAAATTTTGTTGTCAACAGAACTGCTTTCAAAAGATTTGCAAACTATACACAGAGAATAATAGATAAAAGAAACCAAAGATGAAAATGAAGAATAGCCTAGGGAACGGATTAAATCAGAAATAAACAAAACAAAGAAAGGACAAGAGAAACGACATGGACAGAAAGAATGAATACTACAGAATCTAAACATACCCGTAAAAAAATAAACATATATACGACTTACAATCATAAAAGAGCGCCTAAACAGCGCGAGTCCCCAAGAAAGCATAAACAGCCGTATGAAAACAAGACCGCCGGTATATTAAAATAGGAACGGCGGGGGTGGTGGAGGGAAAAAAAAAAAAAAAAAAAAAAAAAAAAAAAACGTCGATGCTTAGCGACATCGAGAGATCGATGATTCCCGGCGTTTCTGAGACTTTGGCTGGCTGTACGGGTGTCAAAATCATTCATTCCATGTAAATACACACTCTCAATACGATAAAACTGGTATCGCAGTTCTGCAGCGATCGATACGTCGAAGCTTAACGGAATCGAAAGATTGAGGATTCTCGGCGTTTCTGAGACTTTGGCTGGCTGTACGGGTGTCAAAATCCTTCATTCTATGTAAGTACACACTCTCAATACGATAAAACTGGTATCGCAGTTCTGCAGCGATCGATACGTCGAAGCTTAGCGACATCGAGAGATCGAGGATTCCCGGCCTTCCTGAGAGTTTGGCTGGGCGTACGGGTGTCAAAATTCTTTATTTCATGCAACTACACACTTTCAATACGATAAAACTGGTATCTCAGTTCTGCAGCGATTGATACGTCGATGCTTAGCAAAATCGGAAGATCGCGGATTCCCGGCGTTTCTGAGAGTTTGGCTGGGTGTACGGGTGTGAAAATTCATTATTTCATGCAACTACACACTTGCAGTACGATAAAACGGGTATCGTGGTGCTGCAGCGATTGATACGTCGATGCTTAGCGACATCGAGAGATCGAGGATTTCCGGCGTTTCTGAGAGTTTGGCTGGGCGTACGGGTGTGAAAATTCTTTATTTCATGCAACTACACACTCTCAATACAATAAAACGGGTATCGTGGTGCTGCAGCGATTGATACGTCGATGCTTAGCGACATCGAGAGATCGATGATTCCCAGCGGTTTTGAGACTTTGGCTGGCTGTACGGGTGTCAAAATCCTTCTTTCTATGTAAGTACACACTCTGAATACGATAAAACTAGTATCGCAGTTCTGCAGCGATCGATACGTCGAAGCTTAGCGGAATCGAAAGATCGAGGATTCTCGGCGTTTCTGAGAGTTTGGCTGGCTGTACGGGTGTGAAAATTCTTTATTTCATGCAACTACACACTTGCAATACGATAAAATGGGTATCGTGGTGCTGCAGCGATTGATACGTCGATGCACAGCGACATCGAGAGATCGTGAAATCCCGGCGTTTCTGAGAGTTTGGCTTGGCCTACGGGTGATAAAATTCTTTATTTCATGCAACTACACACTCTCAATACGATAAAACGGGTATCGTGGTGCTCCAGCGATTGATACGTCGATACATAGCGACATCGAGAGATCGAGGATTCCCGGCCTTTCTGAGAGTTTGGCTGGGCGTACGGGTGTCAAAATTCTTTATTTCATGCAACTACACACTCTCAATACGATAAGACTGGTATCGCAGTTCTGCAGCGATTGATACGTCGATGCTTAGCAAAATCGGAAGATCGCGGATACCCGGCGTTTCTGAGAGTTTGGCTGGGTGTACGGGTGTGAAAATTCATTATTTCATGCAACTACACACTTGCAGTACGATAAAACGGGTATCGTGGTGCTGCAGCGATTGATACGTCGATGCTTAGCGACATCGAGAGATCGAGGATTTCCGGCGTTTCTGAGAGTTTAACTGGGTGTACGGGTTTGAAAATTCTTTATTTCATGTAACTACACACTTGCAATACCATAAAACGGGTTTCGTGTTGCTGCAGCGATTGATACGTCGATGCTTAGCGACATCGAGAGATCGATGATTCCCGGCGTTTCTGAGACTTTGGCTGGCTGTACGGGTGTCAAAATCGTTCATTCTATGTAAATACACACTCTCAATACGATAAAACTGGTATCGCAGATCTGCAGCGATCGATACGTCGAAGCTTAGCGGAATCGAACGATCGAGGATTCTCGGCGTTTCTGAGAGTTTGGCTGGCTGTACGGGTTTGTAAATTCGTTATTTCATGCAACTACACACACTCAAAACGATAAAACTGGTATCGCAGTTCTGCAGCGATTGATACGTCGATGCCTAGCGAAATCGAGAGATCGAGGATTCCCGGCGTTTCTGAGAGTTTATCTGGGTGTACGGGTGTGAAAATTCTTTATTTCATGCAACTACACACTTGCAATACGATAAAACGGGTATCGTGGTGCTCCAGCGATTGATACGTCGATGCATAGCGACATCGAGAGATCGAGGATTCCCGATCTTTCTGAGAGTCTGGCTGGGCGTACGGGTGTCAAAATTCTTTATTTCATGCAACTACACACTTTCAATACGATAAAACTGGTATCGCAGTTCTGCAGCGATTGATACGTCGATGCTTAGCAAAATCGAAAGATCGCGGATTCCCGGCGTTTCTGAGAGTTTGACTGGGCGTACGGGTGTCAAAATTCTTTATTTCATGAAACTACACACTCTCAATACAATAAAACGGATATCGTGGTGCTGCAGCAATTGATACGTCGATGCATAGCGACATCGAGAGATCGAGGATTCCCGGCGTTTCTGAGACTTTGGCTGGATGTACGGGTGTCAAAATCCTTCATTCTATGTAAATACACACTCTCAATACGATAAAACTGGTATCGCAGTTCTGCAGCGATCGATACGTCGATGCTTAGCGACATCGAGAGATCGAGGATTTCCGGCGTTTCTGAGAGTTTAACTGGGTGTACGGGTTTGAAAATTCTTTATTTCATGCAACTACACACTTGCAATACCATAAAACGGGTATCGGGTTGCTGCAGCGATTGATACGTCGATGCTTAGCGACATCGAGAGATCGATGATTCCCGGCGTTTCTGAGACTTTGGCTGGCTGTACGGGTGTCAAAATCCTTCATTCTATGTAAGTACACACTCTCAATACGATAAAACTGGTATCGCAGTTCTGCAGCGATTGATACGTCGATGCTTAGCGACATCGAGAGATCGAGGATTCCCGGCCTTTCTGAGAGTTTGGCTGGGCGTACGGGTGTCAAAATTCTTTATTTTATGCAACTACACACTCTCAATACGATAAGACTGGTATCGCAGTTCTGCAGCGATTGACACGTCGATGCTTAGCGAAATCGAAAGATCGCGGATTCCCGGCGTTTATGAGAGTTTGGCTGGGCGTACGGGTGTCAAAATTCTTTATTTCATGGAACTACACACTTGCAATACGATAAAACGGGTATCGTGGTGCTCCAGCGATTGATACGTCGATGCTTAGCGACATCGAGAGATCGAGGATTCCCGGCCTTTCTGAGAGTTTGGCTGGGCGTACGGGTGTCAAAATTCTTTATTTTATGCAACTACACACTCTCAATACGATAAGACTGGTATCGCAGTTCTGCAGCGATTGACACGTCGATGCTTAGCGAAATCGAAAGATCGCGGATTCCCGGCGTTTATGAGAGTTTGGCTGGGCGTACGGGTGTCAAAATTCTTTATTTCATGCAACTACACACTTGCAATACGATAAAACGGGTATCGTGTTGCTGCAGCGATTGATACGTCGATGCTTAGCGACATCGAGAGATCGATGATTCCCGGCGTTTCTGAGACTTTGGCTGTCTGTACGGGTGTGAAAATTCATTATTTCATGCAACTTCACACTTGCAGTACGATAAAACGGGTATCGTGGTGTTGCAGCGATTGATACGTCGATGCTTAGCGACATCGAGAGATCGAGGATTTCCGGCGTTTCTGAGAGTTCGGCTGGGCGTACGGGTGTGAAAATTCTTCATTTCATGCAACTACACACTCTCAATACAATAAAACTGGTATCGCAGTTCTGCAGCGATCGATACGTCGATGCTTAGCGACATCGAGAGATCGAGGATTCCCGGCGTTTCTGAGACTTTGGCTGGCTGTACGGGTGTCAAAATTCTTCATTCTATGTAACTACACACTCTCAAAACGATAAAACTGGTATCGCAGTTCTGCAGCGATTGATACGTCGATTCCTAGCGAAATCGAGAGATCGAGGATTCCCGGCGTTTCTGAGAGTTGAACTGGGTGTACGGGTTTGAAAATTCATTATTTCATGCAACTACACACTTGCAATACCATAAAACGGGTATCGGGTTGCTGCAGCGATTGATACGTCGATGCTTAGCGACATCGAGAGATCGATGATTCCCGGCGTTTCTGAGACTTTGGCTGGCTGTACGGGTGTCAAAATCGTTCATTCTATGTAAATACATACTCTCAATACGATAAAACTGGTATCGCAGTTCTGCAGCGATCGATACGTCGAAGCATGGCGGAATCGAAAGATCGAGGATTCTCGGCGTTTCTGAGAATTTGGCTGGCTGTACGGGTTTGTAAATTCGTTATTTCATGCAACTACACACACTCAAAATGATAAAACTGGTATCGCAGTTCTGCAGCGATTGATACGTGGATGCCTAGCGAAATCGAGAGATCGAGGATTCCCGGCGTTTCTGAGAGTTTAACTGGGTGTACGGGTGTGAAAATTCTTTATTTCATGCAACTACACACTTGCAATACGATAAAACGGGTATCGTGTTGCTGCAGCGATTGATACGTCGATGCTTAGCGACATCGAGAGATCGATGATTCCCGGCGTTTCTGAGACTTTGGCTGGCTGTACGGGTGTCAAAATCCTTCATTCTATGTAAGTACACACTCTCAATACGATAAAACTGGTATCGCAGTTCTGCAGCGATCGATACGTCGAAGCTTAGCGACATCGAGAGATCGAGGATTCCCGGCCTTTCTGAGAGTTTGGCTGGGCGTACGGGTGTCAAAATTCTTTATTTCATGCAACTACACACTCTCAATACGATAAGACTGGTATCGCAGTTCTGCAGCGATTGATACGTCGATGCTTAGCGAAATCGAAAGATCGCGGATTCCCGGCGTTTCTGAGAGTTTGGCTGGGCGTACGGGTGTCCAAATTCTTCATTTCATGGAACTACACACTTGCAATACGATAAAACGGGTATCGTCGTGCTCCAGCGATTGATACGTCGATGCTTCACAACTAAGTGAACCAAATTTTGTTGTCAACAGAACTGCTTTCAAAAGATTTGCAAACTATACACAGAAAATAATAGATAAAAGAAACCAAAGATGAAAATGAAGAATAGCCTAGGGAACGGATTAAATCAGAAATAAACAAAACAAAGAAAGGACAAGAGAAACGACATGGACAGAAAGAATGAATACTACAGAATCTAAACATACCCGTAAAAAAATAAACATATATACGACTTACAATCATAAAAGAGCGCCTAAACAGCGCGAGTCCCCAAGAAAGCATAAACAGCCGTATGAAAACAAGACCGTCGGTATATTAAAATAGGAACGGCGGGGGTGGTGGAGGAAAAAAAAAAAAAAAAAAAAAAAAAAAAAAAAAAACGTCGATGCTTAGCGACATCGAGAGATCGATGATTCCCGGCGTTTCTGAGACTTTGGCTGGCTGTACGGGTGTCAAAATCATTCATTCCATGTAAATACACACTCTCAATACGATAAAACTGGTATCGCAGTTCTGCAGCGATCGATACGTCGAAGCTTAACGGAATCGAAAGATTGAGGATTCTCGGCGTTTCTGAGACTTTGGCTGGCTGTACGGGTGTCAAAATCCTTCATTCTATGTAAGTACACACTCTCAATACGATAAAACTGGTATCGCAGTTCTGCAGCGATCGATACGTCGAAGCTTAGCGACATCGAGAGATCGAGGATTCCCGGCCTTCCTGAGAGTTTGGCTGGGCGTACGGGTGTCAAAATTCTTTATTTCATGCAACTACACACTTTCAATACGATAAAACTGGTATCTCAGTTCTGCAGCGATTGATACGTCGATGCTTAGCAAAATCGGAAGATCGCGGATTCTCGGCGTTTCTGAGAGTTTGGCTGGGTGTACGGGTGTGAAAATTCATTATTTCATGCAACTACACACTCTCAATACAATAAAACGGGTATCGTGGTGCTGCAGCGATTGATACGTCGATGCTTAGCGACATCGAGAGATCGATGATTCCCGGCGTTTCTGAGAGTTTAACTGGGTGTACGGGTGTCAAAATCCTTCATTCTATGTAAGTACACACTCTCAATACGATAAAACTGGTATCGCAGTTCTGCAGCGATCGATACGTCGAAGCTTAGCGACATCGAGAGATCGAGGATTCCCGGCCTTTCTGAGAGTTTGGCTGGGCGTACGGGTGTCAAAATTCTTTATTTCATGCAACTACACACTCTCAATACGATAAGACTGGTATCGCAGTTCTGCAGCGATTGATACGTCGATGCTTAGCGAAATCGAAAGATCGCGGATTCCCGGCGTTTCTGAGAGTTTGGCTGGGCGTACGGGTGTCCAAATTCTTTATTTCATGGAACTACACACTTGCAATACGATAAAACGGGTATCGTGGTGCTCCAGCGATTGATACGTCGATGCTTCACAACTAAGTGAACCAAATTTTGTTGTCAACAGAACTGCTTTCAAAAGATTTGCAAACTATACACAGAGAATAATAGATAAAAGAAACCAAAGATGAAAATGAAGAATAGCCTAGGGAACGGATTAAATCAGAAATAAACAAAACAAAGAAAGGACAAGAGAAACGACATGGACAGAAAGAATGAATACTACAGAATCTAAACATACCCGTAAAAAAATAAACATATATACGACTTACAATCATAAAAGAGCGCCTAAACAGCGCGAGTCCCCAAGAAAGCATAAACAGCCGTATGAAAACAAGACCGCCGGTATATTAAAATAGGAACGGCGGGGGTGGTGGAGGGAAAAAAAAAAAAAAAAAAAAAAAAAAAAAAAACGTCGATGCTTAGCGACATCGAGAGATCGATGATTCCCGGCGTTTCTGAGACTTTGGCTGGCTGTACGGGTGTCAAAATCATTCATTCCATGTAAATACACACTCTCAATACGATAAAACTGGTATCGCAGTTCTGCAGCGATCGATACGTCGAAGCTTAACGGAATCGAAAGATTGAGGATTCTCGGCGTTTCTGAGACTTTGGCTGGCTGTACGGGTGTCAAAATCCTTCATTCTATGTAAGTACACACTCTCAATACGATAAAACTGGTATCGCAGTTCTGCAGCGATCGATACGTCGAAGCTTAGCGACATCGAGAGATCGAGGATTCCCGGCCTTCCTGAGAGTTTGGCTGGGCGTACGGGTGTCAAAATTCTTTATTTCATGCAACTACACACTTTCAATACGATAAAACTGGTATCTCAGTTCTGCAGCGATTGATACGTCGATGCTTAGCAAAATCGGAAGATCGCGGATTCCCGGCGTTTCTGAGAGTTTGGCTGGGTGTACGGGTGTGAAAATTCATTATTTCATGCAACTACACACTTGCAGTACGATAAAACGGGTATCGTGGTGCTGCAGCGATTGATACGTCGATGCTTAGCGACATCGAGAGATCGAGGATTTCCGGCGTTTCTGAGAGTTTGGCTGGGCGTACGGGTGTGAAAATTCTTTATTTCATGCAACTACACACTCTCAATACAATAAAACGGGTATCGTGGTGCTGCAGCGATTGATACGTCGATGCTTAGCGACATCGAGAGATCGATGATTCCCAGCGGTTTTGAGACTTTGGCTGGCTGTACGGGTGTCAAAATCCTTCTTTCTATGTAAGTACACACTCTGAATACGATAAAACTAGTATCGCAGTTCTGCAGCGATCGATACGTCGAAGCTTAGCGGAATCGAAAGATCGAGGATTCTCGGCGTTTCTGAGAGTTTGGCTGGCTGTACGGGTGTGAAAATTCTTTATTTCATGCAACTACACACTTGCAATACGATAAAATGGGTATCGTGGTGCTGCAGCGATTGATACGTCGATGCACAGCGACATCGAGAGATCGTGAAATCCCGGCGTTTCTGAGAGTTTGGCTTGGCCTACGGGTGATAAAATTCTTTATTTCATGCAACTACACACTCTCAATACGATAAAACGGGTATCGTGGTGCTCCAGCGATTGATACGTCGATACATAGCGACATCGAGAGATCGAGGATTCCCGGCCTTTCTGAGAGTTTGGCTGGGCGTACGGGTGTCAAAATTCTTTATTTCATGCAACTACACACTCTCAATACGATAAGACTGGTATCGCAGTTCTGCAGCGATTGATACGTCGATGCTTAGCAAAATCGGAAGATCGCGGATACCCGGCGTTTCTGAGAGTTTGGCTGGGTGTACGGGTGTGAAAATTCATTATTTCATGCAACTACACACTTGCAGTACGATAAAACGGGTATCGTGGTGCTGCAGCGATTGATACGTCGATGCTTAGCGACATCGAGAGATCGAGGATTTCCGGCGTTTCTGAGAGTTTAACTGGGTGTACGGGTTTGAAAATTCTTTATTTCATGTAACTACACACTTGCAATACCATAAAACGGGTTTCGTGTTGCTGCAGCGATTGATACGTCGATGCTTAGCGACATCGAGAGATCGATGATTCCCGGCGTTTCTGAGACTTTGGCTGGCTGTACGGGTGTCAAAATCGTTCATTCTATGTAAATACACACTCTCAATACGATAAAACTGGTATCGCAGATCTGCAGCGATCGATACGTCGAAGCTTAGCGGAATCGAACGATCGAGGATTCTCGGCGTTTCTGAGAGTTTGGCTGGCTGTACGGGTTTGTAAATTCGTTATTTCATGCAACTACACACACTCAAAACGATAAAACTGGTATCGCAGTTCTGCAGCGATTGATACGTCGATGCCTAGCGAAATCGAGAGATCGAGGATTCCCGGCGTTTCTGAGAGTTTATCTGGGTGTACGGGTGTGAAAATTCTTTATTTCATGCAACTACACACTTGCAATACGATAAAACGGGTATCGTGGTGCTCCAGCGATTGATACGTCGATGCATAGCGACATCGAGAGATCGAGGATTCCCGATCTTTCTGAGAGTCTGGCTGGGCGTACGGGTGTCAAAATTCTTTATTTCATGCAACTACACACTTTCAATACGATAAAACTGGTATCGCAGTTCTGCAGCGATTGATACGTCGATGCTTAGCAAAATCGAAAGATCGCGGATTCCCGGCGTTTCTGAGAGTTTGACTGGGCGTACGGGTGTCAAAATTCTTTATTTCATGAAACTACACACTCTCAATACAATAAAACGGATATCGTGGTGCTGCAGCAATTGATACGTCGATGCATAGCGACATCGAGAGATCGAGGATTCCCGGCGTTTCTGAGACTTTGGCTGGATGTACGGGTGTCAAAATCCTTCATTCTATGTAAATACACACTCTCAATACGATAAAACTGGTATCGCAGTTCTGCAGCGATCGATACGTCGATGCTTAGCGACATCGAGAGATCGAGGATTTCCGGCGTTTCTGAGAGTTTAACTGGGTGTACGGGTTTGAAAATTCTTTATTTCATGCAACTACACACTTGCAATACCATAAAACGGGTATCGGGTTGCTGCAGCGATTGATACGTCGATGCTTAGCGACATCGAGAGATCGATGATTCCCGGCGTTTCTGAGACTTTGGCTGGCTGTACGGGTGTCAAAATCCTTCATTCTATGTAAGTACACACTCTCAATACGATAAAACTGGTATCGCAGTTCTGCAGCGATTGATACGTCGATGCTTAGCGACATCGAGAGATCGAGGATTCCCGGCCTTTCTGAGAGTTTGGCTGGGCGTACGGGTGTCAAAATTCTTTATTTTATGCAACTACACACTCTCAATACGATAAGACTGGTATCGCAGTTCTGCAGCGATTGACACGTCGATGCTTAGCGAAATCGAAAGATCGCGGATTCCCGGCGTTTATGAGAGTTTGGCTGGGCGTACGGGTGTCAAAATTCTTTATTTCATGGAACTACACACTTGCAATACGATAAAACGGGTATCGTGGTGCTCCAGCGATTGATACGTCGATGCTTAGCGACATCGAGAGATCGAGGATTCCCGGCCTTTCTGAGAGTTTGGCTGGGCGTACGGGTGTCAAAATTCTTTATTTTATGCAACTACACACTCTCAATACGATAAGACTGGTATCGCAGTTCTGCAGCGATTGACACGTCGATGCTTAGCGAAATCGAAAGATCGCGGATTCCCGGCGTTTATGAGAGTTTGGCTGGGCGTACGGGTGTCAAAATTCTTTATTTCATGCAACTACACACTTGCAATACGATAAAACGGGTATCGTGTTGCTGCAGCGATTGATACGTCGATGCTTAGCGACATCGAGAGATCGATGATTCCCGGCGTTTCTGAGACTTTGGCTGTCTGTACGGGTGTGAAAATTCATTATTTCATGCAACTTCACACTTGCAGTACGATAAAACGGGTATCGTGGTGTTGCAGCGATTGATACGTCGATGCTTAGCGACATCGAGAGATCGAGGATTTCCGGCGTTTCTGAGAGTTCGGCTGGGCGTACGGGTGTGAAAATTCTTCATTTCATGCAACTACACACTCTCAATACAATAAAACTGGTATCGCAGTTCTGCAGCGATCGATACGTCGATGCTTAGCGACATCGAGAGATCGAGGATTCCCGGCGTTTCTGAGACTTTGGCTGGCTGTACGGGTGTCAAAATTCTTCATTCTATGTAACTACACACTCTCAAAACGATAAAACTGGTATCGCAGTTCTGCAGCGATTGATACGTCGATTCCTAGCGAAATCGAGAGATCGAGGATTCCCGGCGTTTCTGAGAGTTGAACTGGGTGTACGGGTTTGAAAATTTTTTATTTCATGCAACTACACACTTGCAATACCATAAAACGGGTTTCGTGTTGCTGCAGCGATTGATACGTCGATGCTTAGCGACATCGAGAGATCGATGATTCCCGGCGTTTCTGAGACTTTGGCTGGCTGTACGGGTGTCAAAATCGTTCATTCTATGTAAATACACACTCTCAATACGATAACACTGGTATCGCAGATCTGCAGCGATCGATACGTCGAAGCTTAGCGGAATCGAACGATCGAGGATTCTCGGCGTTTCTGAGAGTTTGGCTGGCTGTACGGGTTTGTAAATTCTTTATTTCATGCAACTACACACACTCAAAACGATAAAACTGGTATCGCAGTTCTGCAGCGATTGATACGTCGATGCCTAGCGAAATCGAGAGATCGAGGATTCCCGGCGTTTCTGAGAGTTTAACTGGGTGTATGGGTGTGAAAATTCTTTATTTCATGCAACTTCACACTTGCAATACGATAAAACGGGTATCGTGTTGCTGCAGCGATTGATACGTCGATGCTTAGCAACATCGAGAGATCGATGATTCCCGGCGTTTCTGAGACTTTGGCTGGCTGTACGGGTGTCAAAATCCTCCATTCTATGTAAGTACAGACTCTCAATACGATAAAACGGGTATCGTGGTGCTCCAGCGATTGATACGTCGATACATAGCGACATCGAGAGATCGAGGATTCCCGGCCTTTCTGAGAGTTTGGCTGGGCGTACGGGTGTCAAAATTCTTTATTTCATGCAACTACACACTCTGAATACGATAAGACTGGTATCGCAGTTCTGCAGCGATTGATACGTCGATGCTTAGCGAAATCGAAAGATCGCGGATTCCCGGCGTTTCTGAGAGTTTGGCTGGGTGTACGGGTATGAAAATTCATTATTTCATGCAACTACACACTTGCAATACGATAAAACGGGTATCGTGGTGCTGCAGCGATTGATACGTCGATGCTTAGCGACATCGAGAGATCGAGGATTCCCGGCGTTTCTGAGACTTTGGCTGGCTGTACGGGTGTCAAAATCCTTCATTCTATGTAAGTACACACTCTCAATACGATAAAACTGGTATCGCAGTTCTGCAGCGATTGATACGTCGATGCTTAGCGACATCGAGAGATCGAGGATTCCCGGCCTTTCTGAGAGTTTGGCTGGGCGTACGGGTGTCAAAATTCTTTATTTTATGCAACTACACACTCTCAATACGATAAGACTGGTATCGCAGTTCTGCAGCGATCGATACGTGGATTCCTAGCGAAATCGAGAGATCGAGGATTCCCGGCGTTTCTGAGAGTTTGGCTTGGCCTACGGGTGTTAAAATTCTTTATTTCATGCAACTACAGACTCTCAATACGATAAAACGGGTATCGTGGTGCTCCAGCGATTGATACGTCGATACATAGCGACATCGAGAGATCGAGGATTCCCGGCCTTTCTGAGAGTTTGGCTGGGCGTACGGGTGTCAAAATTCTTTATTTCATGCAACTACACACTTTCAATACGATAAAACTGGTATCGCAGTTCTGCAGCGATTGATACGTCGATGCTTAGCAAAATAGGAAGATCGCGGATTCCCGGCGTTTCTGAGAGTTTGGCTGGGTGTACGGGTGTGAAAATTCATTATTTCATGCAACTACACACTTGCAGTATGATAAAACGGGTATCGTGGTGCTGCAGCGATTGATACGTCGATGCTTAGCGACATCGAGAGATCGAGGATTTCCGGCGTTTCTGAGAGTTTGGCTGGGCGTACGGGTGTGAAAATTCTTCATTTCATGCAACTTTACACTCTCAATACAATAGAACGGGTATCGTGGTGCTGCAGCGATTGATACGTCGATGCTTAGCGACATCGAGAGATCGATGATTCCCGGCGTTTTTGAGACTTTGGCTGGCTGTACGGGTGTCAAAATCCTTCTTTCTATGTAAATACACACTCTCAATACGATAAAACTGGTATCGCAGTTCTGCAGCGATCGATACGTCGATGCTTAGCGGAATCGAAAGATCGATGATTCCCGGCGTTTCTGAGACTTTGGCTGGCTGTACGGGTGTCAAAATTCTTCATTCTATCTAACTACACACTCTCAAAACGATAAAACTGGTATCGCAGTTCTGCAGCGATCGATACGTCGAAGCTTAGCGGAATCGAAAGATCGAGGATTCTCGGCGTTTCTGAGAGTTTGGCTGGGTGTACGGGTGTGAAAATTCATTATTTCATGCAACTACACACTTGCAGGACGATAAAACGGGTATCGTGGTGCTGCAGCGATTGATACGTCGATGCTTAGCGACATCGAGAGATCGAGGATTCCCGGCGTTTCTGAGAGTTTGGCTGGGCGTACGGGTGTGAAAATTCTTCATTTCATGCAACTACACACTCTCAATACAATAAAACGGGTATCGTGGTGCTCCAGCGATTGATACGTCGATGCATAGCGACATCGAGAGATCGAGGATTCCCGATCTTTCTGAGAGTCTGGCTGGGCGTACGGGTGTCCAAATTCTTTATTTCATGCAACTACACACTTTCAATACGATAAAACTGGTATCGTAGTTCTGCAGCGATTGATACGTCGATGCTTAGCAAAATCGAAAGATCGCGGATTCCCGGCGTTACTGAGAGTTTGACTGGGCGTACGGGTGTCAAAATTCTTTATTTCATGCAACTACACACTCTCAATACAATAAAACGGGTATCGTGGTGCTGCAGCAATTGATACGTCGATGCATAGCGACATCGAGAGATCGAAGATTCCCGGCGTTTCTGAGACTTTGGCTGGATGTACGGGTGTCAAAATCCTTCATTCTATGTAAATACACACTCTCAATACGATAAAACTGGTATCGCAGTTCTGCAGCGATCGATACGTCGAAGCTTAGCGGAATCGAAAGATCGAGGATTCTCGGCGTTTCTGAGAGTTTGGCTGGCTGTACGGGTGTGAAAATTCTGTATTTCATGCAACTACACATTTGCAATATGATAAAATGGGTATCGTGGTGCTGCAGCGATTGATACGTCGATGCACAGCGTCATCGAGAGATCGAGGATTCCCGGCGTTTCTGAGAGTTTGGCTTGGCCTACGGGTGTTAAAATTCTTTATTTCATGCAACTACACACTCTCAATACGATAAAACGGGTATCGTGGTGCTCCAGCGATTGATACGTCGATACATAGCGACATCGAGAGATCGAGGATTCCCGGCCTTTCTGAGACTTTGGTTGGATGTACGGGTGTCAAAATCCTTCATTCTATGTAAATACACACTCTCAATACGATAAAACTGGTATCGCAGTTCTGCAGCGATCGATACGTCGAAGCTTAGCGGAATCGAAAGATCGAGGATTCTCGGCGTTTCTGAGAGTTTGGCTGGCTGTACGGGTGTGAAAATTCTGTATTTCATGCAACTACACATTTGCAATATGATAAAATGGGTATCGTGGTGCTGCAGCGATTGATACGTCGATGCACAGCGTCATCGAGAGATCGAGGATTCCCGGCGTTTCTGAGAGTTTGGCTGGGCGTACGGGTGTCAAAATTCTTTATTTTATGCAACTACACACTCTCAATACGATAAGACTGGTATCGCAGATCTGCAGCGATCGATACGTCGAAGCTTAGCGGAATCGTACGATCGAGGATTCTCGGCGTTTCTGAGAGTTTGGCTGGCTGTACGGGTTTGTAAATTCGTTATTTCATGCAACTACACACACTCAAAACGATAAAACTGGTATCGCAGTTCTGCAGCGATTGATACGTCGATGCCTAGCGAAATCGAGAGATCGAGGATTCCCGGCGTTTCTGAGAGTTTATCTGGGTGTACGGGTGTGAAAATTCTTTATTTCATGCAACTACACACTTGCAATACGATAAAACGGGTATCGTGGTGCTCCAGCGATTGATACGTCGATGCATAGCGACATCGAGAGATCGAGGATTCCCGATCTTTCTGAGAGTCTGGCTGGGCGTACGGGTGTCAAAATTCTTTATTTCATGCAACTACACACTTTCAATACGATAAAACTGGTATCGCAGTTCTGCAGCGATTGATACGTCGATGCTTAGCAAAATCGAAAGATCGCGGATTCCCGGCGTTTCTGAGAGTTTGACTGGGCGTACGGGTGTCAAAATTCTTTATTTCATGAAACTACACGCTCTCAATACAATAAAACGGATATCGTGGTGCTGCAGCAATTGATACGTCGATGCATAGCGACATCGAGAGATCGAGGATTCCCGGCGTTTCTGAGACTTTGGCTGGATGTACGGGTGTCAAAATCCTTCATTCTATGTAAATACACACTCTCAATACGATAAAACTGGTATCGCAGTTCTGCAGCGATCGATACGTCGATGCTTAGCGACATCGAGAGATCGAGGATTTCCGGCGTTTCTGAGAGTTTAACTGGGTGTACGGGTTTGGAAATTCTTTATTTCATGCAACTACACACTTGCAATACCATAAAACGGGTATCGGGTTGCTGCAGCGATTGATACGTCGATGCTTAGCGACATCGAGAGATCGATGATTCCCGGCGTTTCTGAGACTTTGGCTGGCTGTACGGGTGTCAAAATCCTTCATTCTATGTAAGTACACACTCTCAATACGATAAAACTGGTATCGCAGTTCTGCAGCGATTGATACGTCGATGCTTAGCGACATCGAGAGATCGAGGATTCCCGGCCTTTCTGAGAGTTTGGCTGGGCGTACGGGTGTCAAAATTCTTTATTTTATGCAACTACACACTCTCAATACGATAAGACTGGTATCGCAGTTCTGCAGCGATTGACACGTCGATGCTTAGCGAAATCGAAAGATCGCGGATTCCCGGCGTTTATGAGAGTTTGGCTGGGCGTACGGGTGTCAAAATTCTTTATTTCATGGAACTACACACTTGCAATACGATAAAACGGGTATCGTGGTGCTCCAGCGATTGATACGTCGATGCTTAGCGACATCGAGAGATCGATGATTCCCGGCCTTTCTGAGAGTTTGGCTGGGCGTACGGGTGTCAAAATTCTTTATTTCATGCAACTACACACTCTCAATACGATAAGACTGGTATCGCAGTTCTGCAGCGATCGATACGTCGAAGCTTAACGGAATCGAAAGATTGAGGATTCTCGGCGTTTCTGAGAGTTTGGCTGGCTGTACGGGTGTGTAAATTCTTTATTTCATGCAACTACACACACTCAAAACGATAAAACTGGTATCGCAGTTCTGCAGCGATTGATACGTCGATGCCTAGCGAAATCGAGAGATCGAGGATTCCCGGCGTTTCTGAGACTTTGGCTGGATGTACGGGTGTGAAAATTCTTTATTTCATGCAACTACACACTTGCAATACGATAAAATGGGTATCGTGGTGCTGCAGCGATTGATACGTCGATGCACAGCGTCATCGAGAGATCGAAGATTCCCGGCGTTTCTGAGAGTTTGGCTTGGCCTACGGGTGTTAAAATTCTTTATTTCATGCAACTACAGACTCTCAATACGATAAAACGGGTATCGTGGTGCTCCAGCGATTGATACGTCGATACATAGCGACATCGAGAGATCGAGGATTCCCGGCCTTTCTGAGAGTTTGGCTGGGCGTACGGTTGTCAAAATTCTTTATTTCATGCAACTACACACTTTCAATACGATAAAACGGGTATCGTGGTGCTCCAGCGATTGATACGTCGATGCATAGCGACATCGAGAGATCGAGGATTCCCGATCTTTCTGAGAGTCTGGCTGGGCGTACGGGTGTCCAAATTCTTTATTTCATGCAACTACACACTTTCAATACGATAAAACTGGTATCGTAGTTCTGCAGCGATTGATACGTCGATGCTTAGCAAAATCGAAAGATCGCGGATTCCCGGCGTTTCTGAGAGTTTGACTGGGCGTACGGGTGTCAAAATTCTTTATTTCATGCAACTACACACTCTCAATACAATAAAACGGATATCGTGGTGCTGCAGCAATTGATACGTCGATGCATAGCGACATCGAGAGATCGAAGATTCCCGGCGTTTCTGAGACTTTGGCTGGGCGTACGGGTGTCAAAATTCTTTATTTCATGCAACTACACACTCTCAATACGATAAGACTGGTATCGCAGTTCTGCAGCGATTGATACGTCGATGCTTAGCAAAATCGGAAGATCGCGGATACCCGGCGTTTCTGAGAGTTTGGCTGGGTGTACGGGTGTGAAAATTCATTATTTCATGCAACTACACACTTGCAGTACGATAAAACGGGTATCGTGGTGCTGCAGCGATTGATACGTCGATGCTTAGCGACATCGAGAGATCGAGGATTTCCGGCGTTTCTGAGAGTTTAACTGGGTGTACGGGTTTGAAAATTCTTTATTTCATGCAACTACACACTTGCAATACCATAAAACGGGTATCGGGTTGCTGCAGCGATTGATACGTCGATGCTTAGCGACATCGAGAGATCGATGATTCCCGGCGTTTCTGAGACTTTGGCTGGCTGTACGGGTGTCAAAATCCTTCATTCTATGTAAGTACACACTCTCAATACGATAAAACTGGTATCGCAGTTCTGCAGCGATTGATACGTCGATGCTTAGCGACATCGAGAGATCGAGGATTCCCGGCCTTTCTGAGAGTTTGGCTGGGCGTACGGGTGTCAAAATTCTTTATTTTATGCAACTACACACTCTCAATACGATAAGACTGGTATCGCAGTTCTGCAGCGATTGATACGTGGATTCCTAGCGAAATCGAGAGATCGAGGATTCCCGGCGTTTCTGAGAGTTTGGCTTGGCCTACGGGTGTTAAAATTCTTTATTTCATGCAACTACAGACTCTCAATACGATAAAACGGGTATCGTGGTGCTCCAGCGATTGATACGTCGATACATAGCGACATCGAGAGATCGAGGATTCCCGGCCTTTCTGAGAGTTTGGCTGGGCGTACGGGTGTCAAAATTCTTTATTTCATGCAACTACACACTTTCAATACGATAAAACTGGTATCGCAGTTCTGCAGCGATTGATACGTCGATGCTTAGCAAAATAGGAAGATCGCGGATTCCCGGCGTTTCTGAGAGTTTGGCTGGGTGTACGGGTGTGAAAATTCATTATTTCATGCAACTACACACTTGCAGTACGATAAAACGGGTATCGTGGTGCTGCAGCGATTGATACGTCGATGCTTAGCGACATCGAGAGATCGAGGATTTCCGGCGTTTCTGAGAGTTTGGCTGGGCGTACGGGTGTGAAAATTCTTCATTTCATGCAACTACACACTCTCAATACAATAAAACGGGTATCGTGGTGCTGCAGCGATTGATACGTCGATGCTTAGCGACATCGAGAGATCGATGATTCCCGGCGTTTTTGAGACTTTGGCTGGCTGTACGGGTGTCAAAATCCTTCTTTCTATGTAAATACACACTCTCAATACGATAAAACTGGTATCGCAGTTCTGCAGCGATCGATACGTCGATGCTTAGCGGAATCGAAAGATCGATGATTCCCGGCGTTTCTGAGACTTTGGCTGGCTGTACGGGTGTCAAAATTCTTCATTCTATCTAACTACACACTCTCAAAACGATAAAACTGGTATCGCAGTTCTGCAGCGATCGATACGTCGAAGCTTAGCGGAATCGAAAGATCGAGGATTCTCGGCGTTTCTGAGAGTTTGGCTGGGTGTACGGGTGTGAAAATTCATTATTTCATGCAACTACACACTTGCAGGACGATAAAACGGGTATCGTGGTGCTGCAGCGATTGATACGTCGATGCACAGCGTCATCGATAGATCGTGGATTCCCGGCGTTTCTGAGAGTTTGGCTTGGCCTACGGGTGTTTAAATTCTTCATTTCATGCAACTACACACTCTCAATACGATAAAACGGGTATCGTTTTGCTCCAGCGATTGATACGTCGATGCATAGCGACATCGAGAGATCGAGGATTCTCGACCTTTCTGAGAGTTTGGCTGGGCGTACGGGTGTCAAAATTCTTTATTTCATGCAACTACACACTTTCAATACGATAAAACTGGTATCGCAGTTCTGCAGCGATTGATACGTCGATGCCTAGCGAAATCGAGAGATCGAGGATTCCCGGCGTTTCTGAGAGTTTAACTGGGTGTACGGGTGTGAAAATTCTTTATTTCATGCAACTTCACACTTGCAATACGATAAAACGGGTATCGTGGTGCTGCAGCAATTGATACGTCGATGCATAGCGACATCGAGAGATCAAGGATTCCCGGCGTTTCTGAGACTTTGGCTGGCTGTACGGGTGTCAAAATGCATCATTCTATGTAAATACACACTCTCAATACGATAAAACTGGTATCGCAGTTCTGCAGCGATCGATACGTCGAAGCTTAGCGGAATCGAAAGATCGAGGATTCTCGGCGTTTCTGAGAGTTTGGCTGGCTGTACGGGTGTGAAAATTCTTTATTTCATGCAACTACACACTTGCAATACGATAAAATGGGTATCGCGGTGCTGCAGCGATTGATACGTCGATGCACAGCGTCATCGATAGATCGTGGATTCCCGGCGTTTCTGAGAGTTTAACTGGGTGTACGGGTTTGAAAATTCTTTATTTCATGAAACTACACACTTGCAATACCATAAAACGGGTATCGTGTTGCTGCAGCGATTGATACGTCGATGCTTAGCGACATCGAGAGATCGATGATTCCCGGCGTTTCTGAGACTTTGGCTGGCTGTACGGGTTTGTAGATTCGTTATTTCATGCAACTACACACACTCAAAACGATAAAACTGGTATCGCAGTTCTGCAGCGATTGATACGTCGATGCCTAGCGAAATCGAGAGATCGAGGATTCCCGGCGTTTCTGAGAGTTTAACTGGGTGTACGGGTTTGAAAATTCTTTATTTCATGCAACTACACACTTGCAATACCATAAAACGGGTATCGGGTTGCTGCAGCGATTGATACGTCGATTCTTAGCGACATCGAGAGATCGATGATTCCTGGCGTTTCTGAGACTTTGGCTGGCTGTACGGGTGTCAAAATCGTTCATTCTATGTAAATACACACTCTCAATACGATAAAACTGGTATCGCAGTTCTGCAGCGATCGATACGTCGAAGCTTGGCGCAATAGAAAGATCGAGGATTCTCGGCGTTTCTGAGAGTTTGGCTGGCTGTACGGGTTTGTAGATTCGTTATTTCATGCAACTACACACACTCAAAACGATAAAACTGGTATCGCAGTTCTGCAGCGATTGATACGTCGATGCCTAGCGAAATCGAGAGATCGAGGATTCCCGGCGTTTCTGAGAGTTTAACTGGGTGTACGGGTTTGAAAATTCATTATTTCATGCAACTACACACTTGCAATACCATAAAACGGGTATCGGGTTGCTGCAGCGATTGATACGTCGATGCTTAGCGACATCGAGAGATCGATGATTCCCGGCGTTTCTGAGACTTTGGCTGGCTGTACGGGTGTCAAAATCGTTCATTCTATGTAAATACATACTCTCAATACGATAAAACTGGTATCGCAGTTCTGCAGCGATCGATACGTCGAAGCATGGCGGAATCGAAAGATCGAGGATTCTCGGCGTTTCTGAGAATTTGGCTGGCTGTACGGGTTTGTAAATTCGTTATTTCATGCAACTACACACACTCAAAATGATAAAACTGGTATCGCAGTTCTGCAGCGATTGATACGTGGATGCCTAGCGAAATCGAGAGATCGAGGATTCCCGGCGTTTCTGAGAGTTTAACTGGGTGTACGGGTGTGAAAATTCTTTATTTCATGCAACTACACACTTGCAATACGATAAAACGGGTATCGTGTTGCTGCAGCGATTGATACGTCGATGCTTAGCGACATCGAGAGATCGATGATTCCCGGCGTTTCTGAGACTTTGGCTGGCTGTACGGGTGTCAAAATCCTTCATTCTATGTAAGTACACACTCTCAATACGATAAAACTGGTATCGCAGTTCTGCAGCGATCGATACGTCGAAGCTTAGCGACATCGAGAGATCGAGGATTCCCGGCCTTTCTGAGAGTTTGGCTGGGCGTACGGGTGTCAAAATTCTTTATTTCATGCAACTACACACTCTCAATACGATAAGACTGGTATCGCAGTTCTGCAGCGATTGATACGTCGATGCTTAGCGAAATCGAAAGATCGCGGATTCCCGGCGTTTCTGAGAGTTTGGCTGGGCGTACGGGTGTCCAAATTCTTTATTTCATGGAACTACACACTTGCAATACGATAAAACGGGTATCGTCGTGCTCCAGCGATTGATACGTCGATGCTTCACAACTAAGTGAACCAAATTTTGTTGTCAACAGAACTGCTTTCAAAAGATTTGCAAACTATACACAGAAAATAATAGATAAAAGAAACCAAAGATGAAAATGAAGAATAGCCTAGGGAACGGATTAAATCAGAAATAAACAAAACAAAGAAAGGACAAGAGAAACGACATGGACAGAAAGAATGAATACTACAGAATCTAAACATACCCGTAAAAAAATAAACATATATACGACTTACAATCATAAAAGAGCGCCTAAACAGCGCGAGTCCCCAAGAAAGCATAAACAGCCGTATGAAAACAAGACCGTCGGTATATTAAAATAGGAACGGCGGGGGTGGTGGAGGGAAAAAAAAAAAAAAAAAAAAAAAAAAAAAAAAAAAAAAAAAACGTCGATGCTTAGCGACATCGAGAGATCGATGATTCCCGGCGTTTCTGAGACTTTGGCTGGCTGTACGGGTGTCAAAATCATTCATTCCATGTAAATACACACTCTCAATACGATAAAACTGGTATCGCAGTTCTGCAGCGATCGATACGTCGAAGCTTAACGGAATCGAAAGATTGAGGATTCTCGGCGTTTCTGAGACTTTGGCTGGCTGTACGGGTGTCAAAATCCTTCATTCTATGTAAGTACACACTCTCAATACGATAAAACTGGTATCGCAGTTCTGCAGCGATCGATACGTCGAAGCTTAGCGACATCGAGAGATCGAGGATTCCCGGCCTTCCTGAGAGTTTGGCTGGGCGTACGGGTGTCAAAATTCTTTATTTCATGCAACTACACACTTTCAATACGATAAAACTGGTATCTCAGTTCTGCAGCGATTGATACGTCGATGCTTAGCAAAATCGGAAGATCGCGGATTCTCGGCGTTTCTGAGAGTTTGGCTGGGTGTACGGGTGTGAAAATTCATTATTTCATGCAACTACACACTCTCAATACAATAAAACGGGTATCGTGGTGCTGCAGCGATTGATACGTCGATGCTTAGCGACATCGAGAGATCGATGATTCCCGGCGTTTCTGAGAGTTTAACTGGGTGTACGGGTGTCAAAATCCTTCATTCTATGTAAGTACACACTCTCAATACGATAAAACTGGTATCGCAGTTCTGCAGCGATCGATACGTCGAAGCTTAGCGACATCGAGAGATCGAGGATTCCCGGCCTTTCTGAGAGTTTGATTGGGCGTACGGGTGTCAAAATTCTTTATTTCATGCAACTACACACTCTCAATACGATAAGACTGGTATCGCAGTTCTGCAGCGATTGATACGTCGATGCTTAGCGAAATCGAAAGATCGCGGATTCCCGGCGTTTCTGAGAGTTTGGCTGGGCGTACGGGTGTCCAAATTCTTTATTTCATGGAACTACACACTTGCAATACGATAAAACGGGTATCGTGGTGCTCCAGCGATTGATACGTCGATGCTTCACAACTAAGTGAACCAAATTTTGTTGTCAACAGAACTGCTTTCAAAAGATTTGCAAACTATACACAGAAAATAATAGATAAAAGAAACCAAAGATGAAAATGAAGAATAGCCTAGGGAACGGATTAAATCAGAAATAAACAAAACAAAGAAAGGACAAGAGAAACGACATGGACAGAAAGAATGAATACTACAGAATCTAAACATACCCGTAAAAAAATAAACATATATACGACTTACAATCATAAAAGAGCGCCTAAACAGCGCGAGTCCCCAAGAAAGCATAAACAGCCGTATGAAAACAAGACCGCCGGTATATTAAAATAGGAACGGCGGGGGTGGTGGAGGGAAAAAAAAAAAAAAAAAAAAAAAAAAAAAAAAACGTCGATGCTTAGCGACATCGAGAGATCGATGATTCCCGGCGTTTCTGAGACTTTGGCTGGCTGTACGGGTGTCAAAATCATTCATTCCATGTAAATACACACTCTCAATACGATAAAACTGGTATCGCAGTTCTGCAGCGATCGATACGTCGAAGCTTAACGGAATCGAAAGATTGAGGATTCTCGGCGTTTCTGAGACTTTGGCTGGCTGTACGGGTGTCAAAATCCTTCATTCTATGTGAGTACACACTCTCAATACGATAAAACTGGTATCGCAGTTCTGCAGCGATCGATACGTCGAAGCTTAGCGACATCGAGAGATCGAGGATTCCCGGCCTTCCTGAGAGTTTGGCTGGGCGTACGGGTGTCAAAATTCTTTATTTCATGCAACTACACACTTTCAATACGATAAAACTGGTATCTCAGTTCTGCAGCGATTGATACGTCGATGCTTAGCAAAATCGGAAGATCGCGGATTCCCGGCGTTTCTGAGAGTTTGGCTGGGTGTACGGGTGTGAAAATTCATTATTTCATGCAACTACACACTTGCAGTACGATAAAACGGGTATCGTGGTGCTGCAGCGATTGATACGTCGATGCTTAGCGACATCGAGAGATCGAGGATTTCCGGCGTTTCTGAGAGTTTGGCTGGGCGTACGGGTGTGAAAATTCTTTATTTCATGCAACTACACACTCTCAATACAATAAAACGGGTATCGTGGTGCTGCAGCGATTGATACGTCGATGCTTAGCGACATCGAGAGATCGATGATTCCCAGCGGTTTTGAGACTTTGGCTGGCTGTACGGGTGTCAAAATCCTTCTTTCTATGTAAGTACACACTCTGAATACGATAAAACTAGTATCGCAGTTCTGCAGCGATCGATACGTCGAAGCTTAGCGGAATCGAAAGATCGAGGATTCTCGGCGTTTCTGAGAGTTTGGCTGGCTGTACGGGTGTGAAAATTCTTTATTTCATGCAACTACACACTTGCAATACGATAAAATGGGTATCGTGGTGCTGCAGCGATTGATACGTCGATGCACAGCGACATCGAGAGATCGTGAAATCCCGGCGTTTCTGAGAGTTTGGCTTGGCCTACGGGTGATAAAATTCTTTATTTCATGCAACTACACACTCTCAATACGATAAAACGGGTATCGTGGTGCTCCAGCGATTGATACGTCGATACATAGCGACATCGAGAGATCGAGGATTCCCGGCCTTTCTGAGAGTTTGGCTGGGCGTACGGGTGTCAAAATTCTTTATTTCATGCAACTACACACTCTCAATACGATAAGACTGGTATCGCAGTTCTGCAGCGATTGATACGTCGATGCTTAGCAAAATCGGAAGATCGCGGATACCCGGCGTTTCTGAGAGTTTGGCTGGGTGTACGGGTGTGAAAATTCATTATTTCATGCAACTACACACTTGCAGTACGATAAAACGGGTATCGTGGTGCTGCAGCGATTGATACGTCGATGCTTAGCGACATCGAGAGATCGAGGATTTCCGGCGTTTCTGAGAGTTTAACTGGGTGTACGGGTTTGAAAATTCTTTATTTCATGTAACTACACACTTGCAATACCATAAAACGGGTTTCGTGTTGCTGCAGCGATTGATACGTCGATGCTTAGCGACATCGAGAGATCGATGATTCCCGGCGTTTCTGAGACTTTGGCTGGCTGTACGGGTGTCAAAATCGTTCATTCTATGTAAATACACACTCTCAATACGATAAAACTGGTATCGCAGATCTGCAGCGATCGATACGTCGAAGCTTAGCGGAATCGAACGATCGAGGATTCTCGGCGTTTCTGAGAGTTTGGCTGGCTGTACGGGTTTGTAAATTCGTTATTTCATGCAACTACACACACTCAAAACGATAAAACTGGTATCGCAGTTCTGCAGCGATTGATACGTCGATGCCTAGCGAAATCGAGAGATCGAGGATTCCCGGCGTTTCTGAGAGTTTATCTGGGTGTACGGGTGTGAAAATTCTTTATTTCATGCAACTACACACTTGCAATACGATAAAACGGGTATCGTGGTGCTCCAGCGATTGATACGTCGATGCATAGCGACATCGAGAGATCGAGGATTCCCGATCTTTCTGAGAGTCTGGCTGGGCGTACGGGTGTCAAAATTCTTTATTTCATGCAACTACACACTTTCAATACGATAAAACTGGTATCGCAGTTCTGCAGCGATTGATACGTCGATGCTTAGCAAAATCGAAAGATCGCGGATTCCCGGCGTTTCTGAGAGTTTGACTGGGCGTACGGGTGTCAAAATTCTTTATTTCATGAAACTACACACTCTCAATACAATAAAACGGATATCGTGGTGCTGCAGCAATTGATACGTCGATGCATAGCGACATCGAGAGATCGAGGATTCCCGGCGTTTCTGAGACTTTGGCTGGATGTACGGGTGTCAAAATCCTTCATTCTATGTAAATACACACTCTCAATACGATAAAACTGGTATCGCAGTTCTGCAGCGATCGATACGTCGATGCTTAGCGACATCGAGAGATCGAGGATTTCCGGCGTTTCTGAGAGTTTAACTGGGTGTACGGGTTTGAAAATTCTTTATTTCATGCAACTACACACTTGCAATACCATAAAACGGGTATCGGGTTGCTGCAGCGATTGATACGTCGATGCTTAGCGACATCGAGAGATCGATGATTCCCGGCGTTTCTGAGACTTTGGCTGGCTGTACGGGTGTCAAAATCCTTCATTCTATGTAAGTACACACTCTCAATACGATAAAACTGGTATCGCAGTTCTGCAGCGATTGATACGTCGATGCTTAGCGACATCGAGAGATCGAGGATTCCCGGCCTTTCTGAGAGTTTGGCTGGGCGTACGGGTGTCAAAATTCTTTATTTTATGCAACTACACACTCTCAATACGATAAGACTGGTATCGCAGTTCTGCAGCGATTGACACGTCGATGCTTAGCGAAATCGAAAGATCGCGGATTCCCGGCGTTTATGAGAGTTTGGCTGGGCGTACGGGTGTCAAAATTCTTTATTTCATGGAACTACACACTTGCAATACGATAAAACGGGTATCGTGGTGCTCCAGCGATTGATACGTCGATGCTTAGCGACATCGAGAGATCGAGGATTCCCGGCCTTTCTGAGAGTTTGGCTGGGCGTACGGGTGTCAAAATTCTTTATTTTATGCAACTACACACTCTCAATACGATAAGACTGGTATCGCAGTTCTGCAGCGATTGACACGTCGATGCTTAGCGAAATCGAAAGATCGCGGATTCCCGGCGTTTATGAGAGTTTGGCTGGGCGTACGGGTGTCAAAATTCTTTATTTCATGCAACTACACACTTGCAATACGATAAAACGGGTATCGTGTTGCTGCAGCGATTGATACGTCGATGCTTAGCGACATCGAGAGATCGATGATTCCCGGCGTTTCTGAGACTTTGGCTGTCTGTACGGGTGTGAAAATTCATTATTTCATGCAACTTCACACTTGCAGTACGATAAAACGGGTATCGTGGTGTTGCAGCGATTGATACGTCGATGCTTAGCGACATCGAGAGATCGAGGATTTCCGGCGTTTCTGAGAGTTCGGCTGGGCGTACGGGTGTGAAAATTCTTCATTTCATGCAACTACACACTCTCAATACAATAAAACTGGTATCGCAGTTCTGCAGCGATCGATACGTCGATGCTTAGCGACATCGAGAGATCGAGGATTCCCGGCGTTTCTGAGACTTTGGCTGGCTGTACGGGTGTCAAAATTCTTCATTCTATGTAACTACACACTCTCAAAACGATAAAACTGGTATCGCAGTTCTGCAGCGATTGATACGTCGATTCCTAGCGAAATCGAGAGATCGAGGATTCCCGGCGTTTCTGAGAGTTGAACTGGGTGTACGGGTTTGAAAATTTTTTATTTCATGCAACTACACACTTGCAATACCATAAAACGGGTTTCGTGTTGCTGCAGCGATTGATACGTCGATGCTTAGCGACATCGAGAGATCGATGATTCCCGGCGTTTCTGAGACTTTGGCTGGCTGTACGGGTGTCAAAATCGTTCATTCTATGTAAATACACACTCTCAATACGATAACACTGGTATCGCAGATCTGCAGCGATCGATACGTCGAAGCTTAGCGGAATCGAACGATCGAGGATTCTCGGCGTTTCTGAGAGTTTGGCTGGCTGTACGGGTTTGTAAATTCTTTATTTCATGCAACTACACACACTCAAAACGATAAAACTGGTATCGCAGTTCTGCAGCGATTGATACGTCGATGCCTAGCGAAATCGAGAGATCGAGGATTCCCGGCGTTTCTGAGAGTTTAACTGGGTGTATGGGTGTGAAAATTCTTTATTTCATGCAACTTCACACTTGCAATACGATAAAACGGGTATCGTGTTGCTGCAGCGATTGATACGTCGATGCTTAGCAACATCGAGAGATCGATGATTCCCGGCGTTTCTGAGACTTTGGCTGGCTGTACGGGTGTCAAAATCCTCCATTCTATGTAAGTACAGACTCTCAATACGATAAAACGGGTATCGTGGTGCTCCAGCGATTGATACGTCGATACATAGCGACATCGAGAGATCGAGGATTCCCGGCCTTTCTGAGAGTTTGGCTGGGCGTACGGGTGTCAAAATTCTTTATTTCATGCAACTACACACTCTGAATACGATAAGACTGGTATCGCAGTTCTGCAGCGATTGATACGTCGATGCTTAGCGAAATCGAAAGATCGCGGATTCCCGGCGTTTCTGAGAGTTTGGCTGGGTGTACGGGTATGAAAATTCATTATTTCATGCAACTACACACTTGCAATACGATAAAACGGGTATCGTGGTGCTGCAGCGATTGATACGTCGATGCTTAGCGACATCGAGAGATCGAGGATTCCCGGCGTTTCTGAGACTTTGGCTGGCTGTACGGGTGTCAAAATCCTTCATTCTATGTAAGTACACACTCTCAATACGATAAAACTGGTATCGCAGTTCTGCAGCGATTGATACGTCGATGCTTAGCGACATCGAGAGATCGAGGATTCCCGGCCTTTCTGAGAGTTTGGCTGGGCGTACGGGTGTCAAAATTCTTTATTTTATGCAACTACACACTCTCAATACGATAAGACTGGTATCGCAGTTCTGCAGCGATCGATACGTGGATTCCTAGCGAAATCGAGAGATCGAGGATTCCCGGCGTTTCTGAGAGTTTGGCTTGGCCTACGGGTGTTAAAATTCTTTATTTCATGCAACTACAGACTCTCAATACGATAAAACGGGTATCGTGGTGCTCCAGCGATTGATACGTCGATACATAGCGACATCGAGAGATCGAGGATTCCCGGCCTTTCTGAGAGTTTGGCTGGGCGTACGGGTGTCAAAATTCTTTATTTCATGCAACTACACACTTTCAATACGATAAAACTGGTATCGCAGTTCTGCAGCGATTGATACGTCGATGCTTAGCAAAATAGGAAGATCGCGGATTCCCGGCGTTTCTGAGAGTTTGGCTGGGTGTACGGGTGTGAAAATTCATTATTTCATGCAACTACACACTTGCAGTATGATAAAACGGGTATCGTGGTGCTGCAGCGATTGATACGTCGATGCTTAGCGACATCGAGAGATCGAGGATTTCCGGCGTTTCTGAGAGTTTGGCTGGGCGTACGGGTGTGAAAATTCTTCATTTCATGCAACTTTACACTCTCAATACAATAAAACGGGTATCGTGGTGCTGCAGCGATTGATACGTCGATGCTTAGCGACATCGAGAGATCGATGATTCCCGGCGTTTTTGAGACTTTGGCTGGCTGTACGGGTGTCAAAATCCTTCTTTCTATGTAAATACACACTCTCAATACGATAAAACTGGTATCGCAGTTCTGCAGCGATCGATACGTCGATGCTTAGCGGAATCGAAAGATCGATGATTCCCGGCGTTTCTGAGACTTTGGCTGGCTGTACGGGTGTCAAAATTCTTCATTCTATCTAACTACACACTCTCAAAACGATAAAACTGGTATCGCAGTTCTGCAGCGATCGATACGTCGAAGCTTAGCGGAATCGAAAGATCGAGGATTCTCGGCGTTTCTGAGAGTTTGGCTGGGTGTACGGGTGTGAAAATTCATTATTTCATGCAACTACACACTTGCAGGACGATAAAACGGGTATCGTGGTGCTGCAGCGATTGATACGTCGATGCTTAGCGACATCGAGAGATCGAGGATTCCCGGCGTTTCTGAGAGTTTGGCTGGGCGTACGGGTGTGAAAATTCTTCATTTCATGCAACTACACACTCTCAATACAATAAAACGGGTATCGTGGTGCTCCAGCGATTGATACGTCGATGCATAGCGACATCGAGAGATCGAGGATTCCCGATCTTTCTGAGAGTCTGGCTGGGCGTACGGGTGTCCAAATTCTTTATTTCATGCAACTACACACTTTCAATACGATAAAACTGGTATCGTAGTTCTGCAGCGATTGATACGTCGATGCTTAGCAAAATCGAAAGATCGCGGATTCCCGGCGTTACTGAGAGTTTGACTGGGCGTACGGGTGTCAAAATTCTTTATTTCATGCAACTACACACTCTCAATACAATAAAACGGGTATCGTGGTGCTGCAGCAATTGATACGTCGATGCATAGCGACATCGAGAGATCGAAGATTCCCGGCGTTTCTGAGACTTTGGCTGGATGTACGGGTGTCAAAATCCTTCATTCTATGTAAATACACACTCTCAATACGATAAAACTGGTATCGCAGTTCTGCAGCGATCGATACGTCGAAGCTTAGCGGAATCGAAAGATCGAGGATTCTCGGCGTTTCTGAGAGTTTGGCTGGCTGTACGGGTGTGAAAATTCTGTATTTCATGCAACTACACATTTGCAATATGATAAAATGGGTATCGTGGTGCTGCAGCGATTGATACGTCGATGCACAGCGTCATCGAGAGATCGAGGATTCCCGGCGTTTCTGAGAGTTTGGCTTGGCCTACGGGTGTTAAAATTCTTTATTTCATGCAACTACACACTCTCAATACGATAAAACGGGTATCGTGGTGCTCCAGCGATTGATACGTCGATACATAGCGACATCGAGAGATCGAGGATTCCCGGCCTTTCTGAGACTTTGGTTGGATGTACGGGTGTCAAAATCCTTCATTCTATGTAAATACACACTCTCAATACGATAAAACTGGTATCGCAGTTCTGCAGCGATCGATACGTCGAAGCTTAGCGGAATCGAAAGATCGAGGATTCTCGGCGTTTCTGAGAGTTTGGCTGGCTGTACGGGTGTGAAAATTCTGTATTTCATGCAACTACACATTTGCAATATGATAAAATGGGTATCGTGGTGCTGCAGCGATTGATACGTCGATGCACAGCGTCATCGAGAGATCGAGGATTCCCGGCGTTTCTGAGAGTTTGGCTGGGCGTACGGGTGTCAAAATTCTTTATTTTATGCAACTACACACTCTCAATACGATAAGACTGGTATCGCAGATCTGCAGCGATCGATACGTCGAAGCTTAGCGGAATCGTACGATCGAGGATTCTCGGCGTTTCTGAGAGTTTGGCTGGCTGTACGGGTTTGTAAATTCGTTATTTCATGCAACTACACACACTCAAAACGATAAAACTGGTATCGCAGTTCTGCAGCGATTGATACGTCGATGCCTAGCGAAATCGAGAGATCGAGGATTCCCGGCGTTTCTGAGAGTTTATCTGGGTGTACGGGTGTGAAAATTCTTTATTTCATGCAACTACACACTTGCAATACGATAAAACGGGTATCGTGGTGCTCCAGCGATTGATACGTCGATGCATAGCGACATCGAGAGATCGAGGATTCCCGATCTTTCTGAGAGTCTGGCTGGGCGTACGGGTGTCAAAATTCTTTATTTCATGCAACTACACACTTTCAATACGATAAAACTGGTATCGCAGTTCTGCAGCGATTGATACGTCGATGCTTAGCAAAATCGAAAGATCGCGGATTCCCGGCGTTTCTGAGAGTTTGACTGGGCGTACGGGTGTCAAAATTCTTTATTTCATGAAACTACACGCTCTCAATACAATAAAACGGATATCGTGGTGCTGCAGCAATTGATACGTCGATGCATAGCGACATCGAGAGATCGAGGATTCCCGGCGTTTCTGAGACTTTGGCTGGATGTACGGGTGTCAAAATCCTTCATTCTATGTAAATACACACTCTCAATACGATAAAACTGGTATCGCAGTTCTGCAGCGATCGATACGTCGATGCTTAGCGACATCGAGAGATCGAGGATTTCCGGCGTTTCTGAGAGTTTAACTGGGTGTACGGGTTTGGAAATTCTTTATTTCATGCAACTACACACTTGCAATACCATAAAACGGGTATCGGGTTGCTGCAGCGATTGATACGTCGATGCTTAGCGACATCGAGAGATCGATGATTCCCGGCGTTTCTGAGACTTTGGCTGGCTGTACGGGTGTCAAAATCCTTCATTCTATGTAAGTACACACTCTCAATACGATAAAACTGGTATCGCAGTTCTGCAGCGATTGATACGTCGATGCTTAGCGACATCGAGAGATCGAGGATTCCCGGCCTTTCTGAGAGTTTGGCTGGGCGTACGGGTGTCAAAATTCTTTATTTTATGCAACTACACACTCTCAATACGATAAGACTGGTATCGCAGTTCTGCAGCGATTGACACGTCGATGCTTAGCGAAATCGAAAGATCGCGGATTCCCGGCGTTTATGAGAGTTTGGCTGGGCGTACGGGTGTCAAAATTCTTTATTTCATGGAACTACACACTTGCAATACGATAAAACGGGTATCGTGGTGCTCCAGCGATTGATACGTCGATGCTTAGCGACATCGAGAGATCGATGATTCCCGGCCTTTCTGAGAGTTTGGCTGGGCGTACGGGTGTCAAAATTCTTTATTTCATGCAACTACACACTCTCAATACGATAAGACTGGTATCGCAGTTCTGCAGCGATCGATACGTCGAAGCTTAACGGAATCGAAAGATTGAGGATTCTCGGCGTTTCTGAGAGTTTGGCTGGCTGTACGGGTGTGTAAATTCTTTATTTCATGCAACTACACACACTCAAAACGATAAAACTGGTATCGCAGTTCTGCAGCGATTGATACGTCGATGCCTAGCGAAATCGAGAGATCGAGGATTCCCGGCGTTTCTGAGACTTTGGCTGGATGTACGGGTGTGAAAATTCTTTATTTCATGCAACTACACACTTGCAATACGATAAAATGGGTATCGTGGTGCTGCAGCGATTGATACGTCGATGCACAGCGTCATCGAGAGATCGAAGATTCCCGGCGTTTCTGAGAGTTTGGCTTGGCCTACGGGTGTTAAAATTCTTTATTTCATGCAACTACAGACTCTCAATACGATAAAACGGGTATCGTGGTGCTCCAGCGATTGATACGTCGATACATAGCGACATCGAGAGATCGAGGATTCCCGGCCTTTCTGAGAGTTTGGCTGGGCGTACGGTTGTCAAAATTCTTTATTTCATGCAACTACACACTTTCAATACGATAAAACGGGTATCGTGGTGCTCCAGCGATTGATACGTCGATGCATAGCGACATCGAGAGATCGAGGATTCCCGATCTTTCTGAGAGTCTGGCTGGGCGTACGGGTGTCCAAATTCTTTATTTCATGCAACTACACACTTTCAATACGATAAAACTGGTATCGTAGTTCTGCAGCGATTGATACGTCGATGCTTAGCAAAATCGAAAGATCGCGGATTCCCGGCGTTTCTGAGAGTTTGACTGGGCGTACGGGTGTCAAAATTCTTTATTTCATGCAACTACACACTCTCAATACAATAAAACGGATATCGTGGTGCTGCAGCAATTGATACGTCGATGCATAGCGACATCGAGAGATCGAAGATTCCCGGCGTTTCTGAGACTTTGGCTGGGCGTACGGGTGTCAAAATTCTTTATTTCATGCAACTACACACTCTCAATACGATAAGACTGGTATCGCAGTTCTGCAGCGATTGATACGTCGATGCTTAGCAAAATCGGAAGATCGCGGATACCCGGCGTTTCTGAGAGTTTGGCTGGGTGTACGGGTGTGAAAATTCATTATTTCATGCAACTACACACTTGCAGTACGATAAAACGGGTATCGTGGTGCTGCAGCGATTGATACGTCGATGCTTAGCGACATCGAGAGATCGAGGATTTCCGGCGTTTCTGAGAGTTTAACTGGGTGTACGGGTTTGAAAATTCTTTATTTCATGCAACTACACACTTGCAATACCATAAAACGGGTATCGGGTTGCTGCAGCGATTGATACGTCGATGCTTAGCGACATCGAGAGATCGATGATTCCCGGCGTTTCTGAGACTTTGGCTGGCTGTACGGGTGTCAAAATCCTTCATTCTATGTAAGTACACACTCTCAATACGATAAAACTGGTATCGCAGTTCTGCAGCGATTGATACGTCGATGCTTAGCGACATCGAGAGATCGAGGATTCCCGGCCTTTCTGAGAGTTTGGCTGGGCGTACGGGTGTCAAAATTCTTTATTTTATGCAACTACACACTCTCAATACGATAAGACTGGTATCGCAGTTCTGCAGCGATTGATACGTGGATTCCTAGCGAAATCGAGAGATCGAGGATTCCCGGCGTTTCTGAGAGTTTGGCTTGGCCTACGGGTGTTAAAATTCTTTATTTCATGCAACTACAGACTCTCAATACGATAAAACGGGTATCGTGGTGCTCCAGCGATTGATACGTCGATACATAGCGACATCGAGAGATCGAGGATTCCCGGCCTTTCTGAGAGTTTGGCTGGGCGTACGGGTGTCAAAATTCTTTATTTCATGCAACTACACACTTTCAATACGATAAAACTGGTATCGCAGTTCTGCAGCGATTGATACGTCGATGCTTAGCAAAATAGGAAGATCGCGGATTCCCGGCGTTTCTGAGAGTTTGGCTGGGTGTACGGGTGTGAAAATTCATTATTTCATGCAACTACACACTTGCAGTACGATAAAACGGGTATCGTGGTGCTGCAGCGATTGATACGTCGATGCTTAGCGACATCGAGAGATCGAGGATTTCCGGCGTTTCTGAGAGTTTGGCTGGGCGTACGGGTGTGAAAATTCTTCATTTCATGCAACTACACACTCTCAATACAATAAAACGGGTATCGTGGTGCTGCAGCGATTGATACGTCGATGCTTAGCGACATCGAGAGATCGATGATTCCCGGCGTTTTTGAGACTTTGGCTGGCTGTACGGGTGTCAAAATCCTTCTTTCTATGTAAATACACACTCTCAATACGATAAAACTGGTATCGCAGTTCTGCAGCGATCGATACGTCGATGCTTAGCGGAATCGAAAGATCGATGATTCCCGGCGTTTCTGAGACTTTGGCTGGCTGTACGGGTGTCAAAATTCTTCATTCTATCTAACTACACACTCTCAAAACGATAAAACTGGTATCGCAGTTCTGCAGCGATCGATACGTCGAAGCTTAGCGGAATCGAAAGATCGAGGATTCTCGGCGTTTCTGAGAGTTTGGCTGGGTGTACGGGTGTGAAAATTCATTATTTCATGCAACTACACACTTGCAGGACGATAAAACGGGTATCGTGGTGCTGCAGCGATTGATACGTCGATGCACAGCGTCATCGATAGATCGTGGATTCCCGGCGTTTCTGAGAGTTTGGCTTGGCCTACGGGTGTTTAAATTCTTCATTTCATGCAACTACACACTCTCAATACGATAAAACGGGTATCGTTTTGCTCCAGCGATTGATACGTCGATGCATAGCGACATCGAGAGATCGAGGATTCTCGACCTTTCTGAGAGTTTGGCTGGGCGTACGGGTGTCAAAATTCTTTATTTCATGCAACTACACACTTTCAATACGATAAAACTGGTATCGCAGTTCTGCAGCGATTGATACGTCGATGCCTAGCGAAATCGAGAGATCGAGGATTCCCGGCGTTTCTGAGAGTTTAACTGGGTGTACGGGTGTGAAAATTCTTTATTTCATGCAACTTCACACTTGCAATACGATAAAACGGGTATCGTGGTGCTGCAGCAATTGATACGTCGATGCATAGCGACATCGAGAGATCAAGGATTCCCGGCGTTTCTGAGACTTTGGCTGGCTGTACGGGTGTCAAAATGCATCATTCTATGTAAATACACACTCTCAATACGATAAAACTGGTATCGCAGTTCTGCAGCGATCGATACGTCGAAGCTTAGCGGAATCGAAAGATCGAGGATTCTCGGCGTTTCTGAGAGTTTGGCTGGCTGTACGGGTGTGAAAATTCTTTATTTCATGCAACTACACACTTGCAATACGATAAAATGGGTATCGCGGTGCTGCAGCGATTGATACGTCGATGCACAGCGTCATCGATAGATCGTGGATTCCCGGCGTTTCTGAGAGTTTAACTGGGTGTACGGGTTTGAAAATTCTTTATTTCATGAAACTACACACTTGCAATACCATAAAACGGGTATCGTGTTGCTGCAGCGATTGATACGTCGATGCTTAGCGACATCGAGAGATCGATGATTCCCGGCGTTTCTGAGACTTTGGCTGGCTGTACGGGTTTGTAGATTCGTTATTTCATGCAACTACACACACTCAAAACGATAAAACTGGTATCGCAGTTCTGCAGCGATTGATACGTCGATGCCTAGCGAAATCGAGAGATCGAGGATTCCCGGCGTTTCTGAGAGTTTAACTGGGTGTACGGGTTTGAAAATTCTTTATTTCATGCAACTACACACTTGCAATACCATAAAACGGGTATCGGGTTGCTGCAGCGATTGATACGTCGATTCTTAGCGACATCGAGAGATCGATGATTCCTGGCGTTTCTGAGACTTTGGCTGGCTGTACGGGTGTCAAAATCGTTCATTCTATGTAAATACACACTCTCAATACGATAAAACTGGTATCGCAGTTCTGCAGCGATCGATACGTCGAAGCTTGGCGCAATAGAAAGATCGAGGATTCTCGGCGTTTCTGAGAGTTTGGCTGGCTGTACGGGTTTGTAGATTCGTTATTTCATGCAACTACACACACTCAAAACGATAAAACTGGTATCGCAGTTCTGCAGCGATTGATACGTCGATGCCTAGCGAAATCGAGAGATCGAGGATTCCCGGCGTTTCTGAGAGTTTAACTGGGTGTACGGGTTTGAAAATTCATTATTTCATGCAACTACACACTTGCAATACCATAAAACGGGTATCGGGTTGCTGCAGCGATTGATACGTCGATGCTTAGCGACATCGAGAGATCGATGATTCCCGGCGTTTCTGAGACTTTGGCTGGCTGTACGGGTGTCAAAATCGTTCATTCTATGTAAATACATACTCTCAATACGATAAAACTGGTATCGCAGTTCTGCAGCGATCGATACGTCGAAGCATGGCGGAATCGAAAGATCGAGGATTCTCGGCGTTTCTGAGAATTTGGCTGGCTGTACGGGTTTGTAAATTCGTTATTTCATGCAACTACACACACTCAAAATGATAAAACTGGTATCGCAGTTCTGCAGCGATTGATACGTGGATGCCTAGCGAAATCGAGAGATCGAGGATTCCCGGCGTTTCTGAGAGTTTAACTGGGTGTACGGGTGTGAAAATTCTTTATTTCATGCAACTACACACTTGCAATACGATAAAACGGGTATCGTGTTGCTGCAGCGATTGATACGTCGATGCTTAGCGACATCGAGAGATCGATGATTCCCGGCGTTTCTGAGACTTTGGCTGGCTGTACGGGTGTCAAAATCCTTCATTCTATGTAAGTACACACTCTCAATACGATAAAACTGGTATCGCAGTTCTGCAGCGATCGATACGTCGAAGCTTAGCGACATCGAGAGATCGAGGATTCCCGGCCTTTCTGAGAGTTTGGCTGGGCGTACGGGTGTCAAAATTCTTTATTTCATGCAACTACACACTCTCAATACGATAAGACTGGTATCGCAGTTCTGCAGCGATTGATACGTCGATGCTTAGCGAAATCGAAAGATCGCGGATTCCCGGCGTTTCTGAGAGTTTGGCTGGGCGTACGGGTGTCCAAATTCTTTATTTCATGGAACTACACACTTGCAATACGATAAAACGGGTATCGTCGTGCTCCAGCGATTGATACGTCGATGCTTCACAACTAAGTGAACCAAATTTTGTTGTCAACAGAACTGCTTTCAAAAGATTTGCAAACTATACACAGAAAATAATAGATAAAAGAAACCAAAGATGAAAATGAAGAATAGCCTAGGGAACGGATTAAATCAGAAATAAACAAAACAAAGAAAGGACAAGAGAAACGACATGGACAGAAAGAATGAATACTACAGAATCTAAACATACCCGTAAAAAAATAAACATATATACGACTTACAATCATAAAAGAGCGCCTAAACAGCGCGAGTCCCCAAGAAAGCATAAACAGCCGTATGAAAACAAGACCGTCGGTATATTAAAATAGGAACGGCGGGGGTGGTGGAGGGAAAAAAAAAAAAAAAAAAAAAAAAAAAAAAAAAAAAAAAAAAAAACGTCGATGCTTAGCGACATCGAGAGATCGATGATTCCCGGCGTTTCTGAGACTTTGGCTGGCTGTACGGGTGTCAAAATCATTCATTCCATGTAAATACACACTCTCAATACGATAAAACTGGTATCGCAGTTCTGCAGCGATCGATACGTCGAAGCTTAACGGAATCGAAAGATTGAGGATTCTCGGCGTTTCTGAGACTTTGGCTGGCTGTACGGGTGTCAAAATCCTTCATTCTATGTAAGTACACACTCTCAATACGATAAAACTGGTATCGCAGTTCTGCAGCGATCGATACGTCGAAGCTTAGCGACATCGAGAGATCGAGGATTCCCGGCCTTCCTGAGAGTTTGGCTGGGCGTACGGGTGTCAAAATTCTTTATTTCATGCAACTACACACTTTCAATACGATAAAACTGGTATCTCAGTTCTGCAGCGATTGATACGTCGATGCTTAGCAAAATCGGAAGATCGCGGATTCTCGGCGTTTCTGAGAGTTTGGCTGGGTGTACGGGTGTGAAAATTCATTATTTCATGCAACTACACACTCTCAATACAATAAAACGGGTATCGTGGTGCTGCAGCGATTGATACGTCGATGCTTAGCGACATCGAGAGATCGATGATTCCCGGCGTTTCTGAGAGTTTAACTGGGTGTACGGGTGTCAAAATCCTTCATTCTATGTAAGTACACACTCTCAATACGATAAAACTGGTATCGCAGTTCTGCAGCGATCGATACGTCGAAGCTTAGCGACATCGAGAGATCGAGGATTCCCGGCCTTTCTGAGAGTTTGATTGGGCGTACGGGTGTCAAAATTCTTTATTTCATGCAACTACACACTCTCAATACGATAAGACTGGTATCGCAGTTCTGCAGCGATTGATACGTCGATGCTTAGCGAAATCGAAAGATCGCGGATTCCCGGCGTTTCTGAGAGTTTGGCTGGGCGTACGGGTGTCCAAATTCTTTATTTCATGGAACTACACACTTGCAATACGATAAAACGGGTATCGTGGTGCTCCAGCGATTGATACGTCGATGCTTCACAACTAAGTGAACCAAATTTTGTTGTCAACAGAACTGCTTTCAAAAGATTTGCAAACTATACACAGAAAATAATAGATAAAAGAAACCAAAGATGAAAATGAAGAATAGCCTAGGGAACGGATTAAATCAGAAATAAACAAAACAAAGAAAGGACAAGAGAAACGACATGGACAGAAAGAATGAATACTACAGAATCTAAACATACCCGTAAAAAAATAAACATATATACGACTTACAATCATAAAAGAGCGCCTAAACAGCGCGAGTCCCCAAGAAAGCATAAACAGCCGTATGAAAACAAGACCGCCGGTATATTAAAATAGGAACGGCGGGGGTGGTGGAGGGAAAAAAAAAAAAAAAAAAAAAAAAAAAAAAAACGTCGATGCTTAGCGACATCGAGAGATCGATGATTCCCGGCGTTTCTGAGACTTTGGCTGGCTGTACGGGTGTCAAAATCATTCATTCCATGTAAATACACACTCTCAATACGATAAAACTGGTATCGCAGTTCTGCAGCGATCGATACGTCGAAGCTTAACGGAATCGAAAGATTGAGGATTCTCGGCGTTTCTGAGACTTTGGCTGGCTGTACGGGTGTCAAAATCCTTCATTCTATGTAAGTACACACTCTCAATACGATAAAACTGGTATCGCAGTTCTGCAGCGATCGATACGTCGAAGCTTAGCGACATCGAGAGATCGAGGATTCCCGGCCTTCCTGAGAGTTTGGCTGGGCGTACGGGTGTCAAAATTCTTTATTTCATGCAACTACACACTTTCAATACGATAAAACTGGTATCTCAGTTCTGCAGCGATTGATACGTCGATGCTTAGCAAAATCGGAAGATCGCGGATTCCCGGCGTTTCTGAGAGTTTGGCTGGGTGTACGGGTGTGAAAATTCATTATTTCATGCAACTACACACTTGCAGTACGATAAAACGGGTATCGTGGTGCTGCAGCGATTGATACGTCGATGCTTAGCGACATCGAGAGATCGAGGATTTCCGGCGTTTCTGAGAGTTTGGCTGGGCGTACGGGTGTGAAAATTCTTTATTTCATGCAACTACACACTCTCAATACAATAAAACGGGTATCGTGGTGCTGCAGCGATTGATACGTCGATGCTTAGCGACATCGAGAGATCGATGATTCCCAGCGGTTTTGAGACTTTGGCTGGCTGTACGGGTGTCAAAATCCTTCTTTCTATGTAAGTACACACTCTGAATACGATAAAACTAGTATCGCAGTTCTGCAGCGATCGATACGTCGAAGCTTAGCGGAATCGAAAGATCGAGGATTCTCGGCGTTTCTGAGAGTTTGGCTGGCTGTACGGGTGTGAAAATTCTTTATTTCATGCAACTACACACTTGCAATACGATAAAATGGGTATCGTGGTGCTGCAGCGATTGATACGTCGATGCACAGCGACATCGAGAGATCGTGAAATCCCGGCGTTTCTGAGAGTTTGGCTTGGCCTACGGGTGATAAAATTCTTTATTTCATGCAACTACACACTCTCAATACGATAAAACGGGTATCGTGGTGCTCCAGCGATTGATACGTCGATACATAGCGACATCGAGAGATCGAGGATTCCCGGCCTTTCTGAGAGTTTGGCTGGGCGTACGGGTGTCAAAATTCTTTATTTCATGCAACTACACACTCTCAATACGATAAGACTGGTATCGCAGTTCTGCAGCGATTGATACGTCGATGCTTAGCAAAATCGGAAGATCGCGGATACCCGGCGTTTCTGAGAGTTTGGCTGGGTGTACGGGTGTGAAAATTCATTATTTCATGCAACTACACACTTGCAGTACGATAAAACGGGTATCGTGGTGCTGCAGCGATTGATACGTCGATGCTTAGCGACATCGAGAGATCGAGGATTTCCGGCGTTTCTGAGAGTTTAACTGGGTGTACGGGTTTGAAAATTCTTTATTTCATGTAACTACACACTTGCAATACCATAAAACGGGTTTCGTGTTGCTGCAGCGATTGATACGTCGATGCTTAGCGACATCGAGAGATCGATGATTCCCGGCGTTTCTGAGACTTTGGCTGGCTGTACGGGTGTCAAAATCGTTCATTCTATGTAAATACACACTCTCAATACGATAAAACTGGTATCGCAGATCTGCAGCGATCGATACGTCGAAGCTTAGCGGAATCGAACGATCGAGGATTCTCGGCGTTTCTGAGAGTTTGGCTGGCTGTACGGGTTTGTAAATTCGTTATTTCATGCAACTACACACACTCAAAACGATAAAACTGGTATCGCAGTTCTGCAGCGATTGATACGTCGATGCCTAGCGAAATCGAGAGATCGAGGATTCCCGGCGTTTCTGAGAGTTTATCTGGGTGTACGGGTGTGAAAATTCTTTATTTCATGCAACTACACACTTGCAATACGATAAAACGGGTATCGTGGTGCTCCAGCGATTGATACGTCGATGCATAGCGACATCGAGAGATCGAGGATTCCCGATCTTTCTGAGAGTCTGGCTGGGCGTACGGGTGTCAAAATTCTTTATTTCATGCAACTACACACTTTCAATACGATAAAACTGGTATCGCAGTTCTGCAGCGATTGATACGTCGATGCTTAGCAAAATCGAAAGATCGCGGATTCCCGGCGTTTCTGAGAGTTTGACTGGGCGTACGGGTGTCAAAATTCTTTATTTCATGAAACTACACACTCTCAATACAATAAAACGGATATCGTGGTGCTGCAGCAATTGATACGTCGATGCATAGCGACATCGAGAGATCGAGGATTCCCGGCGTTTCTGAGACTTTGGCTGGATGTACGGGTGTCAAAATCCTTCATTCTATGTAAATACACACTCTCAATACGATAAAACTGGTATCGCAGTTCTGCAGCGATCGATACGTCGATGCTTAGCGACATCGAGAGATCGAGGATTTCCGGCGTTTCTGAGAGTTTAACTGGGTGTACGGGTTTGAAAATTCTTTATTTCATGCAACTACACACTTGCAATACCATAAAACGGGTATCGGGTTGCTGCAGCGATTGATACGTCGATGCTTAGCGACATCGAGAGATCGATGATTCCCGGCGTTTCTGAGACTTTGGCTGGCTGTACGGGTGTCAAAATCCTTCATTCTATGTAAGTACACACTCTCAATACGATAAAACTGGTATCGCAGTTCTGCAGCGATTGATACGTCGATGCTTAGCGACATCGAGAGATCGAGGATTCCCGGCCTTTCTGAGAGTTTGGCTGGGCGTACGGGTGTCAAAATTCTTTATTTTATGCAACTACACACTCTCAATACGATAAGACTGGTATCGCAGTTCTGCAGCGATTGACACGTCGATGCTTAGCGAAATCGAAAGATCGCGGATTCCCGGCGTTTATGAGAGTTTGGCTGGGCGTACGGGTGTCAAAATTCTTTATTTCATGGAACTACACACTTGCAATACGATAAAACGGGTATCGTGGTGCTCCAGCGATTGATACGTCGATGCTTAGCGACATCGAGAGATCGAGGATTCCCGGCCTTTCTGAGAGTTTGGCTGGGCGTACGGGTGTCAAAATTCTTTATTTTATGCAACTACACACTCTCAATACGATAAGACTGGTATCGCAGTTCTGCAGCGATTGACACGTCGATGCTTAGCGAAATCGAAAGATCGCGGATTCCCGGCGTTTATGAGAGTTTGGCTGGGCGTACGGGTGTCAAAATTCTTTATTTCATGCAACTACACACTTGCAATACGATAAAACGGGTATCGTGTTGCTGCAGCGATTGATACGTCGATGCTTAGCGACATCGAGAGATCGATGATTCCCGGCGTTTCTGAGACTTTGGCTGTCTGTACGGGTGTGAAAATTCATTATTTCATGCAACTTCACACTTGCAGTACGATAAAACGGGTATCGTGGTGCTGCAGCGATTGATACGTCGATGCTTAGCGACATCGAGAGATCGAGGATTTCCGGCGTTTCTGAGAGTTCGGCTGGGCGTACGGGTGTGAAAATTCTTCATTTCATGCAACTACACACTCTCAATACAATAAAACTGGTATCGCAGTTCTGCAGCGATCGATACGTCGATGCTTAGCGACATCGAGAGATCGAGGATTCCCGGCGTTTCTGAGACTTTGGCTGGCTGTACGGGTGTCAAAATTCTTCATTCTATGTAACTACACACTCTCAAAACGATAAAACTGGTATCGCAGTTCTGCAGCGATTGATACGTCGATTCCTAGCGAAATCGAGAGATCGAGGATTCCCGGCGTTTCTGAGAGTTGAACTGGGTGTACGGGTTTGAAAATTTTTTATTTCATGCAACTACACACTTGCAATACCATAAAACGGGTTTCGTGTTGCTGCAGCGATTGATACGTCGATGCTTAGCGACATCGAGAGATCGATGATTCCCGGCGTTTCTGAGACTTTGGCTGGCTGTACGGGTGTCAAAATCGTTCATTCTATGTAAATACACACTCTCAATACGATAACACTGGTATCGCAGATCTGCAGCGATCGATACGTCGAAGCTTAGCGGAATCGAACGATCGAGGATTCTCGGCGTTTCTGAGAGTTTGGCTGGCTGTACGGGTTTGTAAATTCTTTATTTCATGCAACTACACACACTCAAAACGATAAAACTGGTATCGCAGTTCTGCAGCGATTGATACGTCGATGCCTAGCGAAATCGAGAGATCGAGGATTCCCGGCGTTTCTGAGAGTTTAACTGGGTGTATGGGTGTGAAAATTCTTTATTTCATGCAACTTCACACTTGCAATACGATAAAACGGGTATCGTGTTGCTGCAGCGATTGATACGTCGATGCTTAGCAACATCGAGAGATCGATGATTCCCGGCGTTTCTGAGACTTTGGCTGGCTGTACGGGTGTCAAAATCCTCCATTCTATGTAAGTACAGACTCTCAATACGATAAAACGGGTATCGTGGTGCTCCAGCGATTGATACGTCGATACATAGCGACATCGAGAGATCGAGGATTCCCGGCCTTTCTGAGAGTTTGGCTGGGCGTACGGGTGTCAAAATTCTTTATTTCATGCAACTACACACTCTGAATACGATAAGACTGGTATCGCAGTTCTGCAGCGATTGATACGTCGATGCTTAGCGAAATCGAAAGATCGCGGATTCCCGGCGTTTCTGAGAGTTTGGCTGGGTGTACGGGTATGAAAATTCATTATTTCATGCAACTACACACTTGCAATACGATAAAACGGGTATCGTGGTGCTGCAGCGATTGATACGTCGATGCTTAGCGACATCGAGAGATCGAGGATTCCCGGCGTTTCTGAGAGTTTGGCTTGGCCTACGGGTGTTAAAATTCTTCATTCTATCTAACTACACACTCTCAAAACGATAAAACTGGTATCGCAGTTCTGCAGCGATCGATACGTCGAAGCTTAGCGAATCCGAAAGATCGCGGATTCCCGGCGTTTCTGAGAGTTTGGCTGGGTGTACGAGTGTCAAAATTCTTCATTCTATCTAACTACACACTCTCAATACGATAAAACTGGTATCGCAGTTCTGCAGCGATTTATACGTCGATGCCTAGCGAAACCGAGAGATCGATGATTCCCGGCGTTTCTGCGAGTTTAACTGGGTGTACGGGTGTGAAAATTCTTTATTTCATGCAACTACACACTTGCAATACGATGAAACGGGTATCGCGTCTCTGCAGCGATTGATACGTCGATGCTTAGCGACATCGAGAGATCGATGATTCCCGGCGTTTCTGAAACTTTGGCTGGCTGTACGGGTGTCGAAATCCTTCATTCTATGTAAATACACACTCTCAATACGATAAAACTGGTATCGCAGTTCTGCAGCGATCGATACGTCGAAGCTTAACGGAATCGAAAGATTGAGGATTCTCGGCGTTTCTGAGAGTTTGGCTGGCTGTACGGGTGTGTAAATTCTTTATTTCATGCAACTACACACACTCAAAACGATAAAACTGGTATCGCAGTTCTGCAGCGATTGATACGTCGATGCCTAGCGAAATCGAGAGATCGAGGATTCCCGGCGTTTCTGAGAGTTTAACTGGGTGTACGGGTGTGAAAATTCTTTATTTCATGCAACTACACACTTGCAATACGATAAAACGGGTATCGTGTTGCTGCAGCGATTGATACGTCGATGCTTAGCGACATCGAGAGATCGATGATTCCCGGCGTTTCTGAGACTTTGGCTGTCTGTACGGGTGTCAAATCCTTCATTCTATGTAAGTACACACTCTCAATACGATAAAACTGGTATCGCAGTTCTGCAGCGATCGAAACGTCGAAGCTTAGCGACATAAAGAGATCGAGGATTCCCGGCCTTTCTGAGAGTTTGGCTGGGCGGACGGGTGTCAAAATTCGTTATTTCATGCAACTACACACTCTCAATACGATAAGACTGGTATCGCAGTTCTGCAGCGATTGATACGTCGATGCATAGCGACATCGAGAGATCGAGGATTCCCGGCGTTTCTGAGACTTTGGCTGGATGTACGGGTGTGAAAATTCTTTATTTCATGCAACTACACACTTGCAATACGATAAAATGGGTATCGTGGTGCTGCAGCGATTGATACGTCGATGCACAGCGTCATCGAGAGATCGAGGATTCCCGGCGTTTCTGAGAGTTTGGCTTGGCCTACGGGTGTTAAAATTCTTTATTTCATGCAACTACAGACTCTCAATACGATAAAACGGGTATCGTGGTGCTCCAGCGATTGATACGTCGATACATAGCGACATCGAGAGATCGAGGATTCCCGGCCTTTCTGAGAGTTTGGCTGGGCGTACGGGTGTCAAAATTCTTTATTTCATGCAACTACACACTTTCAATACGATAAAACTGGTATCGCAGTTCTGCAGCGATTGATACGTCGATGCTTAGCAAAATAGGAAGATCGCGGATTCCCGGCGTTTCTGAGAGTTTGGCTGGGTGTACGGGTGTGAAAATTCATTATTTCATGCAACTACACACTTGCAGTACGATAAAACGGGTATCGTGGTGCTGCAGCGATTGATACGTCGATGCTTAGCGACATCGAGAGATCGAGGATTTCCGGCGTTTCTGAGAGTTTGGCTGGGCGTACGGGTGTGAAAATTCTTCATTTCATGCAACTACACACTCTCAATACAATAAAACGGGTATCGTGGTGCTGCAGCGATTGATACGTCGATGCTTAGCGACATCGAGAGATCGATGATTCCCGGCGTTTTTGAGACTTTGGCTGGCTGTACGGGTGTCAAAATCCTTCTTTCTATGTAAATACACACTCTCAATACGATAAAACTGGTATCGCAGTTCTGCAGCGATCGATACGTCGATGCTTAGCGGAATCGAAAGATCGATGATTCCCGGCGTTTCTGAGACTTTGGCTGGCTGTACGGGTGTCAAAATTCTTCATTCTATCTAACTACACACTCTCAAAACGATAAAACTGGTATCGCAGTTCTGCAGCGATCGATACGTCGAAGCTTAGCGGAATCGAAAGATCGAGGATTCTCGGCGTTTCTGAGAGTTTGGCTGGGCGTACGGGTGTCAAAATTCTTTATTTCATGCAACTACACACTTTCAATACGATAAAACTGGTATCGCAGTTCTGCAGCGATTGATACGTCGATGCTTAGCAAAACAGGAAGATCGCGGATTCCCGGCGTTTCTGAGAGTTTGGCTGGGTGTACGGGTGTGAAAATTCATTATTTCATGCAACTACACACTTGCAGTACGATAAAACGGGTATCGTGGTGCTGCAGCGATTGATACGTCGATGCTTAGCGACATCGAGAGATCGAGGATTTCCGGCGTTTCTGAGAGTTTGGCTGGGCGTACGGGTGTGAAAATTCTTCATTTCATGCAACTACACACTCTCAATACAATAAAACGGGTATCGTGGTGCTGCAGCGATTGATACGTCGATGCTTAGCGACATCGAGAGATCGATGATTCCCGGCGTTTTTGAGACTTTGGCTGGCTGTACGGGTGTCAAAATCCTTCTTTCTATGTAAATACACACTCTCAATACGATAAAACTAGTATCGCAGTTCTGCAGCGATCGATACGTCGATGCTTAGCGGAATCGAAAGATCGATGATTCCCGGCGTTTCTGAGACTTTGGCTGGCTGTACGGGTGTCAAAATTCTTCATTCTATCTAACTACACACTCTCAAAACGATAAAACTGGTATCGCAGTTCTGCAGCGATCGATACGTCGAAGCTTAGCGGAATCGAAAGATCGAGGATTCTCGGCGTTTCTGAGAGTTTGGCTGGGTGTACGGGTGTGAAAATTCATTATTTCATGCAACTACACACTTGCAGTACGATAAAACGGGTATCGTGGTGCTGCAGCGATTGATACGTCGATGCTTAGCGACATCGAGAGATCGAGGATTTCCGGCGTTTCTGAGAGTTTGGCTGGGCGTACGGGTGTGAAAATTCTTCATTTCATGCAACTACACACTCTCAATACAATAAAACGGGTATCGTGGTGCTGCAGCGATTGATACGTCGATGCTTAGCGACATCGAGAGATCGATGATTCCCGGCGTTTTTGAGACTTTGGCTGGCTGTACGGGTGTCAAAATCCTTCTTTCTATGTAGATACACACTCTCAATACGATAAAACTGGTATCGCAGTTCTGCAGCGATCGATACGTCGAAGCTTAGGGGAATCGAAAGATCGAGGATTTTCGGCGTTTCTGAGAGTTTGGCTGGCTGTACGGGTGTGAAAATTCTTTATTTCATGCAACTACACACTTGCAATACGATAAAATGGGTATCGTGGTGCTGCAGCGATTGATACGTCGATGCACAGCGACATCGAGAGATCGTGAAATCCCGGCGTTTCTGACAGTTTGGCTTGGCCTACGGGTGTTAAAATTCTTTATTTCGTGCAACTACACACTCTCAATACGATAAAACGGGTATCGTGGTGCTCCAGCGATTGATACGTCGATGCATAGCGACATCGAGAGATCGAGGATTCCCGATCTTTCTGAGAGTCTGGCTGGGCGTACGGGTGTCCAAATTCTTTATTTCATGCAACTACACACTTTCAATACGATAAAACTGGTATCGTAGTTCTGCAGCGATTGATACGTCGATGCTTAGCAAAATCGAAAGATCGCGGATTCCCGGCGTTACTGAGAGTTTGACTGGGCGTACGGGTGTCAAAATTCTTTATTTCATGCAACTACACACTCTCAATACAATAAAACGGGTATCGTGGTGCTGCAGCAATTGATACGTCGATGCATAGCGACATCGAGAGATCGAAGATTCCCGGCGTTTCTGAGACTTTGGCTGGATGTACGGGTGTCAAAATCCTTCATTGTATGTAAATACACACTCTCAATACGATAAAACTGGTATCGCAGTTCTGCAGCGATCGATACGTCGAAGCTTAGCGGAATCGAAAGATCGAGGATTCTCGGCGTTTCTGAGAGTTTGGCTGGCTGTACGGGTGTGAAAATTCTGTATTTCATGCAACTACACATTTGCAATATGATAAAATGGGTATCGTGGTGCTGCAGCGATTGATACGTCGATGCACAGCGTCATCGAGAGATCGAGGATTCCCGGCGTTTCTGAGAGTTTGGCTTGGCCTACGGGTGTTAAAATTCTTTATTTCATGCAACTACACACTCTCAATACGATAAAACGGGTATCGTGGTGCTCCAGCGATTGATACGTCGATACATAGCGACATCGAGAGATCGAGGATTCCCGGCCTTTCTGAGAGTTTGGCTGGGCGTACGGGTGTCAAAATTCTTTATTTCATGCAACTACACACTCTCAATACGATAAGACTGGTATCGCAGTTCTGCAGCGATTGATACGTCGATACATAGCGACATCGAGAGATCGAGGATTCCCGGCCTTTCTGAGAGTTTGGCTGGGCGTACGGGTGTCAAAATTCTTTATTTCATGCAACTACACACTTTCAATACGATAAAACTGGTATCGCAGTTCTGCAGCGATTGATACGTCGATGCTTAGCAAAACAGGAAGATCGCGGATTCCCGGCGTTTCTGAGAGTTTGGCTGGGTGTACGGGTGTGAAAATTCATTATTTCATGCAACTACACACTTGCAGTACGATAAAACGGGTATCGTGGTGCTGCAGCGATTGATACGTCGATGCTTAGCGACATCGAGAGATCGAGGATTTCCGGCGTTTCTGAGAGTTTGGCTGGGCGTACGGGTGTGAAAATTCTTCATTTCATGCAACTACACACTCTCAATACAATAAAACGGGTATCGTGGTGCTGCAGCGATTGATACGTCGATGCTTAGCGACATCGAGAGATCGATGATTCCCGGCGTTTTTGAGACTTTGGCTGGCTGTACGGGTGTCAAAATCCTTCTTTCTATGTAAATACACACTCTCAATACGATAAAACTGGTATCGCAGTTCTGCAGCGATCGATACGTCGATGCTTAGCGGAATCGAAAGATCGATGATTCCCGGCGTTTCTGAGACTTTGGCTGGCTGTACGGGTGTCAAAATTCTTCATTCTATCTAACTACACACTCTCAAAACGATAAAACTGGTATCGCAGTTCTGCAGCGATCGATACGTCGAAGCTTAGCGGAATCGAAAGATCGAGGATTCTCGGCGTTACTGAGAGTTTGACTGGGCGTACGGGTGTCAAAATTCTTTATTTGATGCAACTACACACTCTCAATACAATAAAACGGGTATCGTGGTGCTGCAGCAATTGATACGTCGATGCATAGCGACATCGAGAGATCGAAGATTCCCGGCGTTTCTGAGACTTTGGTTGGATGTACGGGTGTCAAAATCCTTCATTCTATGTAAATACACACTCTCAATACGATAAAACTGGTATCGCAGTTCTGCAGCGATCGATACGTCGAAGCTTAGCGGAATCGAAAGATCGAGGATTCTCGGCGTTTCTGAGAGTTTGGCTGGCTGTACGGGTGTGAAAATTCTGTATTTCATGCAACTACACATTTGCAATATGATAAAATGGGTATCGTGGTGCTGCAGCGATTGATACGTCGATGCACAGCGTCATCGAGAGATCGAGGATTCCCGGCGTTTCTGAGAGTTTGGCTTGGCCTACGGGTGTTAAAATTCTTTATTTCATGCAACTACACACTCTCAATACGATAAAACGGGTATCGTGGTGCTCCAGCGATTGATACGTCGATACATAGCGACATCGAGAGATCGAGGATTCCCGGCCTTTCTGAGAGTTTGGCTGGGCGTACGGGTGTCAAAATTCTTTATTTCATGCAACTACACACTCTCAATACGATAAGACTGGTATCGCAGTTCTGCAGCGATTGATACGTCGATGCTTAGCAAAATCGGAAGATCGCGGATACCCGGCGTTTCTGAGAGTTTGGCTGGGTGTACGGGTGTGAAAATTCATTATTTCATGCAACTACACACTTGCAGTACGATAAAACGGGTATCGTGGTGCTGCAGCGATTGATACGTCGATGCTTAGCGACATCGAGAGATCGAGGATTTCCGGCGTTTCTGAGAGTTTAACTGGGTGTACGGGTTTGAAAATTCTTTATTTCATGCAACTACACACTTGCAATACCATAAAACGGGTATCGGGTTGCTGCAGCGATTGATACGTCGATGCTTAGCGACATCGAGAGATCGATGATTCCCGGCGTTTCTGAGACTTTGGCTGGCTGTACGGGTGTCAAAATCCTTCATTCTATGTAAGTACACACTCTCAATACGATAAAACTGGTATCGCAGTTCTGCAGCGATTGATACGTCGATGCTTAGCGACATCGAGAGATCGAGGATTCCCGGCCTTTCTGAGAGTTTGGCTGGGCGTACGGGTGTCAAAATTCTTTATTTTATGCAACTACACACTCTCAATACGATAAGACTGGTATCGCAGATCTGCAGCGATCGATACGTCGAAGCTTAGCGGAATCGTACGATCGAGGATTCTCGGCGTTTCTGAGAGTTTGGCTGGCTGTACGGGTTTGTAAATTCGTTATTTCATGCAACTACACACACTCAAAACGATAAAACTGGTATCGCAGTTCTGCAGCGATTGATACGTCGATGCCTAGCGAAATCGAGAGATCGAGGATTCCCGGCGTTTCTGAGAGTTTATCTGGGTGTACGGGTGTGAAAATTCTTTATTTCATGCAACTACACACTTGCAATACGATAAAACGGGTATCGTGGTGCTCCAGCGATTGATACGTCGATGCATAGCGACATCGAGAGATCGAGGATTCCCGATCTTTCTGAGAGTCTGGCTGGGCGTACGGGTGTCAAAATTCTTTATTTCATGCAACTACACACTTTCAATACGATAAAACTGGTATCGCAGTTCTGCAGCGATTGATACGTCGATGCTTAGCAAAATCGAAAGATCGCGGATTCCCGGCGTTTCTGAGAGTTTGACTGGGCGTACGGGTGTCAAAATTCTTTATTTCATGAAACTACACGCTCTCAATACAATAAAACGGATATCGTGGTGCTGCAGCAATTGATACGTCGATGCATAGCGACATCGAGAGATCGAGGATTCCCGGCGTTTCTGAGACTTTGGCTGGATGTACGGGTGTCAAAATCCTTCATTCTATGTAAATACACACTCTCAATACGATAAAACTGGTATCGCAGTTCTGCAGTGATCGATACGTCGATGCTTAGCGACATTGAGAGATCGAGGATTTCCGGCGTTTCTGAGAGTTTAACTGGGTGTACGGGTTTGGAAATTCTTTATTTCATGCAACTACACACTTGCAATACCATAAAACGGGTATCGGGTTGCTGCAGCGATTGATACGTCGATGCTTAGCGACATCGAGAGATCGATGATTCCCGGCGTTTCTGAGACTTTGGCTGGCTGTACGGGTGTCAAAATCCTTCATTCTATGTAAGTACACACTCTCAATACGATAAAACTGGTATCGCAGTTCTGCAGCGATTGATACGTCGATGCTTAGCGACATCGAGAGATCGAGGATTCCCGGCCTTTCTGAGAGTTTGGCTGGGCGTACGGGTGTCAAAATTCTTTATTTTATGCAACTACACACTCTCAATACGATAAGACTGGTATCGCAGTTCTGCAGCGATTGACACGTCGATGCTTAGCGAAATCGAAAGATCGCGGATTCCCGGCGTTTATGAGAGTTTGGCTGGGCGTACGGGTGTCAAAATTCTTTATTTCATGGAACTACACACTTGCAATACGATAAAACGGGTATCGTGGTGCTCCAGCGATTGATACGTCGATGCTTAGCGACATCGAGAGATCGAGGATTCCCGGCCTTTCTGAGAGTTTGGCTGGGCGTACGGGTGTCAAAATTCTTTATTTCATGCAACTACACACTCTCAATACGATAAGACTGGTATCGCAGTTCTGCAGCGATCGATACGTCGAAGCTTAACGGAATCGAAAGATTGAGGATTCTCGGCGTTTCTGAGAGTTTGGCTGGCTGTACGGGTGTGTAAATTCTTTATTTCATGCAACTACACACACTCAAAACGATAAAACTGGTATCGCAGTTCTGCAGCGATTGATACGTCGATGCCTAGCGAAATCGAGAGATCGAGGATTCCCGGCGTTTCTGAGAGTTTAACTGGGTGTACGGGTGTGAAAATTCTTTATTTCATGCAACTACACACTTGCAATACGATAAAACGGGTATCGTGTTGCTGCAGCGATTGATACGTCGATGCTTAGCGACATCGAGAGATCGAGGATTCCCGGCGTTTCTGAGACTTTGGCTGGATGTACGGGTGTGAAAATTCTTTATTTCATGCAACTACACACTTGCAATACGATAAAATGGGTATCGTGGTGCTGCAGCGATTGATACGTCGATGCACAGCGTCATCGAGAGATCGAAGATTCCCGGCGTTTCTGAGAGTTTGGCTTGGCCTACGGGTGTTAAAATTCTTTATTTCATGCAACTACAGACTCTCAATACGATAAAACGGGTATCGTGGTGCTCCAGCGATTGATACGTCGATACATAGCGACATCGAGAGATCGAGGATTCCCGGCCTTTCTGAGAGTTTGGCTGGGCGTACGGTTGTCAAAATTCTTTATTTCATGCAACTACACACTTTCAATACGATAAAACGGGTATCGTGGTGCTCCAGCGATTGATACGTCGATGCATAGCGACATCGAGAGATCGAGGATTCCCGATCTTTCTGAGAGTCTGGCTGGGCGTACGGGTGTCCAAATTCTTTATTTCATGCAACTACACACTTTCAATACGATAAAACTGGTATCGTACTTCTGCAGCGATTGATACGTCGATGCTTAGCAAAATCGAAAGATCGCGGATTCCCGGCGTTTCTGAGAGTTTGACTGGGCGTACGGGTGTCAAAATTCTTTATTTCATGCAACTACACACTCTCAAAACAATAAAACGGATATCGTGGTGCTGCAGCAATTGATACGTCGATGCATAGCGACATCGAGAGATCGAAGATTCCCGGCGTTTCTGAGACTTTGGCTGGGCGTACGGGTGTCAAAATTCTTTATTTCATGCAACTACACACTCTCAATACGATAAGACTGGTATCGCAGTTCTGCAGCGATTGATACGTCGATGCTTAGCAAAATCGGAAGATCGCGGATACCCGGCGTTTCTGAGAGTTTGGCTGGGTGTACGGGTGTGAAAATTCATTATTTCATGCAACTACACACTTGCAGTACGATAAAACGGGTATCGTGGTGCTGCAGCGATTGATACGTCGATGCTTAGCGACATCGAGAGATCGAGGATTTCCGGCGTTTCTGAGAGTTTAACTGGGTGTACGGGTTTGAAAATTCTTTATTTCATGCAACTACACACTTGCAATACCATAAAACGGGTATCGGGTTGCTGCAGCGATTGATACGTCGATGCTTAGCGACATCGAGAGATCGATGATTCCCGGCGTTTCTGAGACTTTGGCTGGCTGTACGGGTGTCAAAATCCTTCATTCTATGTAAGTACACACTCTCAATACGATAAAACTGGTATCGCAGTTCTGCAGCGATTGATACGTCGATGCTTAGCGACATCGAGAGATCGAGGATTCCCGGCCTTTCTGAGAGTTTGGCTGGGCGTACGGGTGTCAAAATTCTTTATTTTATGCAACTACACACTCTCAATACGATAAGACTGGTATCGCAGTTCTGCAGCGATTGATACGTGGATTCCTAGCGAAATCGAGAGATCGAGGATTCCCGGCGTTTCTGAGAGTTTGGCTTGGCCTACGGGTGTTAAAATTCTTTATTTCATGCAACTACAGACTCTCAATACGATAAAACGGGTATCGTGGTGCTCCAGCGATTGATACGTCGATACATAGCGACATCGAGAGATCGAGGATTCCCGGCCTTTCTGAGAGTTTGGCTGGGCGTACGGGTGTCAAAATTCTTTATTTCATGCAACTACACACTTTCAATACGATAAAACTGGTATCGCAGTTCTGCAGCGATTGATACGTCGATGCTTAGCAAAATAGGAAGATCGCGGATTCCCGGCGTTTCTGAGAGTTTGGCTGGGTGTACGGGTGTGAAAATTCATTATTTCATGCAACTACACACTTGCAGTACGATAAAACGGGTATCGTGGTGCTGCAGCGATTGATACGTCGATGCTTAGCGACATCGAGAGATCGAGGATTTCCGGCGTTTCTGAGAGTTTGGCTGGGCGTACGGGTGTGAAAATTCTTCATTTCATGCAACTACACACTCTCAATACAATAAAACGGGTATCGTGGTGCTGCAGCGATTGATACGTCGATGCTTAGCGACATCGAGAGATCGATGATTCCCGGCGTTTTTGAGACTTTGGCTGGCTGTACGGGTGTCAAAATCCTTCTTTCTATGTAAATACACACTCTCAATACGATAAAACTGGTATCGCAGTTCTGCAGCGATCGATACGTCGATGCTTAGCGGAATCGAAAGATCGATGATTCCCGGCGTTTCTGAGACTTTGGCTGGCTGTACGGGTGTCAAAATTCTTCATTCTATCTAACTACACACTCTCAAAACGATAAAACTGGTATCGCAGTTCTGCAGCGATCGATACGTCGAAGCTTAGCGGAATCGAAAGATCGAGGATTCTCGGCGTTTCTAAGAGTTTGGCTGGGTGTACGGGTGTGAAAATTCATTATTTCATGCAACTACACACTTGCAGGACGATAAAACGGGTATCGTGGTGCTGCAGCGATTGATACGTCGATGCACAGCGTCATCGATAGATCGTGGATTCCCGGCGTTTCTGAGAGTTTGGCTTGGCCTACGGGTGTTTAAATTCTTCATTTCATGCAACTACACACTCTCAATACGATAAAACGGGTATCGTTTTGCTCCAGCGATTGATACGTCGATGCATAGCGACATCGAGAGATCGAGGATTCTCGACCTTTCTGAGAGTTTGGCTGGCTGTACGGGTTTGTAGATTCGTTATTTCATGCAACTACACACACTCAAAACGATAAAACTGGTATCGCAGTTCTGCAGCGATTGATACGTCGATGCCTAGCGAAATCGAGAGATCGAGGATTCCCGGCGTTTCTGAGAGTTTAACTGGGTGTACGGGTTTGAAAATTCATTATTTCATGCAACTACACACTTGCAATACCATAAAACGGGTATCGGGTTGCTGCAGCGATTGATACGTCGATGCTTAGCGACATCGAGAGATCGATGATTCCCGGCGTTTCTGAGACTTTGGCTGGCTGTACGGGTGTCAAAATCGTTCATTCTATGTAAATACATACTCTCAATACGATAAAACTGGTATCGCAGTTCTGCAGCGATCGATACGTCGAAGCATGGCGGAATCGAAAGATCGAGGATTCTCGGCGTTTCTGAGAATTTGGCTGGCTGTACGGGTTTGTAAATTCGTTATTTCATGCAACTACACACACTCAAAATGATAAAACTGGTATCGCAGTTCTGCAGCGATTGATACGTGGATGCCTAGCGAAATCGAGAGATCGAGGATTCCCGGCGTTTCTGAGAGTTTAACTGGGTGTACGGGTGTGAAAATTCTTTATTTCATGCAACTACACACTTGCAATACGATAAAACGGGTATCGTGTTGCTGCAGCGATTGATACGTCGATGCTTAGCGACATCGAGAGATCGATGATTCCCGGCGTTTCTGAGACTTTGGCTGGCTGTACGGGTGTCAAAATCCTTCATTCTATGTAAGTACACACTCTCAATACGATAAAACTGGTATCGCAGTTCTGCAGCGATCGATACGTCGAAGCTTAGCGACATCGAGAGATCGAGGATTCCCGGCCTTTCTGAGAGTTTGGCTGGGCGTACGGGTGTCAAAATTCTTTATTTCATGCAACTACACACTCTCAATACGATAAGACTGGTATCGCAGTTCTGCAGCGATTGATACGTCGATGCTTAGCGAAATCGAAAGATCGCGGATTCCCGGCGTTTCTGAGAGTTTGGCTGGGCGTACGGGTGTCCAAATTCTTTATTTCATGGAACTACACACTTGCAATACGATAAAACGGGTATCGTGGTGCTCCAGCGATTGATACGTCGATGCTTCACAACTAAGTGAACCAAATTTTGTTGTCAACAGAACTGCTTTCAAAAGATTTGCAAACTATACACAGAAAATAATAGATAAAAGAAACCAAAGATGAAAATGAAGAATAGCCTAGGGAACGGATTAAATCAGAAATAAACAAAACAAAGAAAGGACAAGAGAAACGACATGGACAGAAAGAATGAATACTACAGAATCTAAACATACCCGTAAAAAAATAAACATATATACGACTTACAATCATAAAAGAGCGCCTAAACAGCGCGAGTCCCCAAGAAAGCATAAACAGCCGTATGAAAACAAGACCGTCGGTATATTAAAATAGGAACGGCGGGGGTGGTGGAGGGAAAAAAAAAAAAAAAAAAAAAAAAAAAAAAAAAAAACGTCGATGCTTAGCGACATCGAGAGATCGATGATTCCCGGCGTTTCTGAGACTTTGGCTGGCTGTACGGGTGTCAAAATCATTCATTCCATGTAAATACACACTCTCAATACGATAAAACTGGTATCGCAGTTCTGCAGCGATCGATACGTCGAAGCTTAACGGAATCGAAAGATTGAGGATTCTCGGCGTTTCTGAGACTTTGGCTGGCTGTACGGGTGTCAAAATCCTTCATTCTATGTAAGTACACACTCTCAATACGATAAAACTGGTATCGCAGTTCTGCAGCGATCGATACGTCGAAGCTTAGCGACATCGAGAGATCGAGGATTCCCGGCCTTCCTGAGAGTTTGGCTGGGCGTACGGGTGTCAAAATTCTTTATTTCATGCAACTACACACTTTCAATACGATAAAACTGGTATCTCAGTTCTGCAGCGATTGATACGTCGATGCTTAGCAAAATCGGAAGATCGCGGATTCTCGGCGTTTCTGAGAGTTTGGCTGGGTGTACGGGTGTGAAAATTCATTATTTCATGCAACTACACACTCTCAATACAATAAAACGGGTATCGTGGTGCTGCAGCGATTGATACGTCGATGCTTAGCGACATCGAGAGATCGATGATTCCCGGCGTTTCTGAGAGTTTAACTGGGTGTACGGGTGTCAAAATCCTTCATTCTATGTAAGTACACACTCTCAATACGATAAAACTGGTATCGCAGTTCTGCAGCGATCGATACGTCGAAGCTTAGCGACATCGAGAGATCGAGGATTCCCGGCCTTTCTGAGAGTTTGGCTGGGCGTACGGGTGTCAAAATTCTTTATTTCATGCAACTACACACTCTCAATACGATAAGACTGGTATCGCAGTTCTGCAGCGATTGATACGTCGATGCTTAGCGAAATCGAAAGATCGCGGATTCCCGGCGTTTCTGAGAGTTTGGCTGGGCGTACGGGTGTCCAAATTCTTTATTTCATGGAACTACACACTTGCAATACGATAAAACGGGTATCGTGGTGCTCCAGCGATTGATACGTCGATGCTTCACAACTAAGTGAACCAAATTTTGTTGTCAACAGAACTGCTTTCAAAAGATTTGCAAACTATACACAGAAAATAATAGATAAAAGAAACCAAAGATGAAAATGAAGAATAGCCTAGGGAACGGATTAAATCAGAAATAAACAAAACAAAGAAAGGACAAGAGAAACGACATGGACAGAAAGAATGAATACTACAGAATCTAAACATACCCGTAAAAAAATAAACATATATACGACTTACAATCATAAAAGAGCGCCTAAACAGCGCGAGTCCCCAAGAAAGCATAAACAGCCGTATGAAAACAAGACCGCCGGTATATTAAAATAGGAACGGCGGGGGTGGTGGAGGGAAAAAAAAAAAAAAAAAAAAAAAAAAAAACGTCGATGCTTAGCGACATCGAGAGATCGATGATTCCCGGCGTTTCTGAGACTTTGGCTGGCTGTACGGGTGTCAAAATCATTCATTCCATGTAAATACACACTCTCAATACGATAAGACTGGTATCGCAGTTCTGCAGCGATTGATACGTCGATGCTTAGCGAAATCGAAAGATCGCGGATTCCCGGCGTTTCTGAGAGTTTGGCTGGGCGTACGGGTGTCCAAATTCTTTATTTCATGGAACTACACACTTGCAATACGATAAAACGGGTATCGTGGTGCTCCAGCGATTGATACGTCGATGCTTCACAACTAAGTGAACCAAATTTTGTTGTCAACAGAACTGCTTTCAAAAGATTTGCAAACTATACACAGAAAATAATAGATAAAAGAAACCAAAGATGAAAATGAAGAATAGCCTAGGGAACGGATTAAATCAGAAATAAACAAAACAAAGAAAGGACAAGAGAAACGACATGGACAGAAAGAATGAATACTACAGAATCTAAACATACCCGTAAAAAAATAAACATATATACGACTTACAATCATAAAAGAGCGCCTAAACAGCGCGAGTCCCCAAGAAAGCATAAACAGCCGTATGAAAACAAGACCGCCGGTATATTAAAATAGGAACGGCGGGGGTGGTGGAGGGAAAAAAAAAAAAAAAAAAAAAAAAAAAAACGTCGATGCTTAGCGACATCGAGAGATCGATGATTCCCGGCGTTTCTGAGACTTTGGCTGGCTGTACGGGTGTCAAAATCATTCATTCCATGTAAATACACACTCTCAATACGATAAAACTGGTATCGCAGTTCTGCAGCGATCGATACGTCGAAGCTTAACGGAATCGAAAGATTGAGGATTCTCGGCGTTTCTGAGACTTTGGCTGGCTGTACGGGTGTCAAAATCCTTCATTCTATGTAAGTACACACTCTCAATACGATAAAACTGGTATCGCAGTTCTGCAGCGATCGATACGTCGAAGCTTAGCGACATCGAGAGATCGAGGATTCCCGGCCTTCCTGAGAGTTTGGCTGGGCGTACGGGTGTCAAAATTCTTTATTTCATGCAACTACACACTTTCAATACGATAAAACTGGTATCTCAGTTCTGCAGCGATTGATACGTCGATGCTTAGCAAAATCGGAAGATCGCGGATTTCCGGCGTTTCTGAGAGTTTGGCTGGGTGTACGGGTGTGAAAATTCATTATTTCATGCAACTACACACTTGCAGTACGATAAAACGGGTATCGTGGTGCTGCAGCGATTGATACGTCGATGCTTAGCGACATCGAGAGATCGAGGATTTCCGGCGTTTCTGAGAGTTTGGCTGGGCGTACGGGTGTGAAAATTCTTTATTTCATGCAACTACACACTCTCAATACAATAAAACGGGTATCGTGGTGCTGCAGCGATTGATACGTCGATGCTTAGCGACATCGAGAGATCGATGATTCCCAGCGGTTTTGAGACTTTGGCTGGCTGTACGGGTGTCAAAATCCTTCTTTCTATGTAAGTACACACTCTGAATACGATAAAACTAGTATCGCAGTTCTGCAGCGATCGATACGTCGAAGCTTAGCGGAATCGAAAGATCGAGGATTCTCGGCGTTTCTGAGAGTTTGGCTGGCTGTACGGGTGTGAAAATTCTTTATTTCATGCAACTACACACTTGCAATACGATAAAATGGGTATCGTGGTGCTGCAGCGATTGATACGTCGATGCACAGCGACATCGAGAGATCGTGAAATCCCGGCGTTTCTGAGAGTTTGGCTTGGCCTACGGGTGATAAAATTCTTTATTTCATGCAACTACACACTCTCAATACGATAAAACGGGTATCGTGGTGCTCCAGCGATTGATACGTCGATGCATAGCGACATCGAGAGATCGAGGATTCCCGACCTTTCTGAGAGTCTGGCTGGGCGTACGGGTGTCAAAATTCTTTATTTCATCCAACTACACACTTTCAATACGATAAAACTGGTATCTCAGTTCTGCAGCGATTGATACGTCGATGCTTAGCAAAATCGAAAGATCGCGGATTCCCGGCGTTTCTGAGAGTTTGGCTGGGTGGTGTACGGGTGTGAAAATTCATTATTTCATGCAACTACACACTTGCAGTACGATAAAACGGGTATCGTGGTGCTGCAGCGATTGATACGTCGGTGCTTAGCGACATCGAGAGATCGAGGATTTCCGGCGTTTCTGAGAGTTTGGCTGGGCGTACGGGTGTGAAAATTCTTTATTTCATGCAACTACACACTCTCAATACAATAAAACTGGTATCGCAGTTCTGCAGCGATCGATACGTCGATGCTTAGCGACATCGAGAGATCGAGGATTCCCGGCGTTTCTGAGACTTTGGCTGGCTGTACGGGTGTCAAAATTCTTCATTCTATGTAACTACACACTCTCAAAACGATAAAACTGGTATCGCAGTTCTGCAGCGATTGATACGTCGATTCCTAGCGAAATCGAGAGATCGAGGATTCCCGGCGTTTCTGAGAGTTGAACTGGGTGTACGGGTTTGAAAATTTTTTATTTCATGCAACTACACACTTGCAATACCATAAAACGGGTTTCGTGTTGCTGCAGCGATTGATACGTCGATGCTTAGCGACATCGAGAGATCGAGGATTTCCGGCGTTTCTGAGAGTTTGGCTGGGCGTACGGGTGTGAAAATTCTTCATTTCATGCAACTACACACTCTCAATACAATAAAACGGGTATCGTGGTGCTGCAGCAATTGATACGTCGATGCATAGCGACATCGAGAGATCGAAGATTCCCGGCGTTTCTGAGACTTTGGCTGGATGTACGGGTGTCAAAATCCTTCATTCTATGTAAATACACACTCTCAATACGATAAAACTGGTATCGCAGTTCTGCAGCGATCGATACGTCGAAGCTTAGCGGAATCGAAAGATCGAGGATTCTCGGCGTTTCTGAGAGTTTGGCTGGCTGTACGGGTGTGAAAATTCTGTATTTCATGCAACTACACATTTGCAATATGATAAAATGGGTATCGTGGTGCTGCAGCGATTGATACGTCGATGCACAGCGTCATCGAGAGATCGAGGATTCCCGGCGTTTCTGAGAGTTTGGCTTGGCCTACGGGTGTTAAAATTCTTTATTTCATGCAACTACACACTCTCAATACGATAAAACGGGTATCGTGGTGCTCCAGCGATTGATACGTCGATACATAGCGACATCGAGAGATCGAGGATTCCCGGCCTTTCTGAGAGTTTGGCTGGGCGTACGGGTGTCAAAATTCTTTATTTCATGCAACTACACACTCTCAATACGATAAGACTGGTATCGCAGTTCTGCAGCGATTGATACGTCGATGCTTAGCAAAATCGGAAGATCGCGGATACCCGGCGTTTCTGAGAGTTTGGCTGGGTGTACGGGTGTGAAAATTCATTATTTCATGCAACTACACACTTGCAGTACGATAAAACGGGTATCGTGGTGCTGCAGCGATTGATACGTCGATGCTTAGCGACATCGAGAGATCGGGGATTTCCGGCGTTTCTGAGAGTTTAACTGGGTGTACGGGTTTGAAAATTCTTTATTTCATGTAACTACACACTTGCAATACCATAAAACGGGTTTCGTGTTGCTGCAGCGATTGATACGTCGATGCTTAGCGACATCGAGAGATCGATGATTCCCGGCGTTTCTGAGACTTTGGCTGGCTGTACGGGTGTCAAAATCGTTCATTCTATGTAAATACACACTCTCAATACGATAAAACTGGTATCGCAGATCTGCAGCGATCGATACGTCGAAGCTTAGCGGAATCGAACGATCGAGGATTCTCGGCGTTTCTGAGAGTTTGGCTGGCTGTACGGGTTTGTAAATTCGTTATTTCATGCAACTACACACACTCAAAACGATAAAACTGGTATCGCAGTTCTGCAGCGATTGATACGTCGATGCCTAGCGAAATCGAGAGATCGAGGATTCCCGGCGTTTCTGAGAGTTTATCTGGGTGTACGGGTGTGAAAATTCTTTATTTCATGCAACTACACACTTGCAATACGATAAAACGGGTATCGTGGTGCTCCAGCGATTGATACGTCGATGCATAGCGACATCGAGAGATCGAGGATTCCCGATCTTTCTGAGAGTCTGGCTGGGCGTACGGGTGTCAAAATTCTTTATTTCATGCAACTACACACTTTCAATACGATAAAACTGGTATCGCAGTTCTGCAGCGATTGATACGTCGATGCTTAGCAAAATCGAAAGATCGCGGATTCCCGGCGTTTCTGAGAGTTTGACTGGGCGTACGGGTGTCAAAATTCTTTATTTCATGAAACTACACACTCTCAATACAATAAAACGGATATCGTGGTGCTGCAGCAATTGATACGTCGATGCATAGCGACATCGAGAGATCGAGGATTCCCGGCGTTTCTGAGACTTTGGCTGGATGTACGGGTGTCAAAATCCTTCATTCTATGTAAATACACACTCTCAATACGATAAAACTGGTATCGCAGTTCTGCAGCGATCGATACGTCGATGCTTAGCGACATCGAGAGATCGAGGATTTCCGGCGTTTCTGAGAGTTTAACTGGGTGTACGGGTTTGAAAATTCTTTATTTCATGCAACTACACACTTGCAATACCATAAAACGGGTATCGGGTTGCTGCAGCGATTGATACGTCGATGCTTAGCGACATCGAGAGATCGATGATTCCCGGCGTTTCTGAGACTTTGGCTGGCTGTACGGGTGTCAAAATCCTTCATTCTATGTAAGTACACACTCTCAATACGATAAAACTGGTATCGCAGTTCTGCAGCGATTGATACGTCGATGCTTAGCGACATCGAGAGATCGAGGATTCCCGGCCTTTCTGAGAGTTTGGCTGGGCGTACGGGTGTCAAAATTCTTTATTTTATGCAACTACACACTCTCAATACGATAAGACTGGTATCGCAGTTCTGCAGCGATTGACACGTCGATGCTTAGCGAAATCGAAAGATCGCGGATTCCCGGCGTTTATGAGAGTTTGGCTGGGCGTACGGGTGTCAAAATTCTTTATTTCATGGAACTACACACTTGCAATACGATAAAACGGGTATCGTGGTGCTCCAGCGATTGATACGTCGATGCTTAGCGACATCGAGAGATCGAGGATTCCCGGCCTTTCTGAGAGTTTGGCTGGGCGTACGGGTGTCAAAATTCTTTATTTTATGCAACTACACACTCTCAATACGATAAGACTGGTATCGCAGTTCTGCAGCGATTGACACGTCGATGCTTAGCGAAATCGAAAGATCGCGGATTCCCGGCGTTTATGAGAGTTTGGCTGGGCGTACGGGTGTCAAAATTCTTTATTTCATGCAACTACACACTTGCAATACGATAAAACGGGTATCGTGTTGCTGCAGCGATTGATACGTCGATGCTTAGCGACATCGAGAGATCGATGATTCCCGGCGTTTCTGAGACTTTGGCTGTCTGTACGGGTGTGAAAATTCATTATTTCATGCAACTTCACACTTGCAGTACGATAAAACGGGTATCGTGGTGCTGCAGCGATTGATACGTCGATGCTTAGCGACATCGAGAGATCGAGGATTTCCGGCGTTTCTGAGAGTTCGGCTGGGCGTACGGGTGTGAAAATTCTTCATTTCATGCAACTACACACTCTCAATACAATAAAACTGGTATCGCAGTTCTGCAGCGATCGATACGTCGATGCTTAGCGACATCGAGAGATCGAGGATTCCCGGCGTTTCTGAGACTTTGGCTGGCTGTACGGGTGTCAAAATTCTTCATTCTATGTAACTACACACTCTCAAAACGATAAAACTGGTATCGCAGTTCTGCAGCGATTGATACGTCGATTCCTAGCGAAATCGAGAGATCGAGGATTCCCGGCGTTTCTGAGAGTTGAACTGGGTGTACGGGTTTGAAAATTTTTTATTTCATGCAACTACACACTTGCAATACCATAAAACGGGTTTCGTGTTGCTGCAGCGATTGATACGTCGATGCTTAGCGACATCGAGAGATCGATGATTCCCGGCGTTTCTGAGACTTTGGCTGGCTGTACGGGTGTCAAAATCGTTCATTCTATGTAAATACACACTCTCAATACGATAACACTGGTATCGCAGATCTGCAGCGATCGATACGTCGAAGCTTAGCGGAATCGAACGATCGAGGATTCTCGGCGTTTCTGAGAGTTTGGCTGGCTGTACGGGTTTGTAAATTCTTTATTTCATGCAACTACACACACTCAAAACGATAAAACTGGTATCGCAGTTCTGCAGCGATTGATACGTCGATGCCTAGCGAAATCGAGAGATCGAGGATTCCCGGCGTTTCTGAGAGTTTAACTGGGTGTATGGGTGTGAAAATTCTTTATTTCATGCAACTTCACACTTGCAATACGATAAAACGGGTATCGTGTTGCTGCAGCGATTGATACGTCGATGCTTAGCGACATCGAGAGATCGATGATTCCCGGCGTTTCTGAGACTTTGGCTGGCTGTACGGGTGTCAAAATCCTCCATTCTATGTAAGTACACACTCTCAATTCGATAAAACTGGTATCGCAGTTCTGCAGCGATCGATACGTCGAAGCTGAGCGACATCGAGAGATCGAGGATTCCCGGCCTTTCTGAGAGTTTGGCTGGGCGTACGGGTGTCAAAATTCTTTATTTCATGCAACTACACACTCTGAATACGATAAGACTGGTATCGCAGTTCTGCAGCGATTGATACGTCGATGCTTAGCGAAATCGAAAGATCGCGGATTCCCGGCGTTTCTGAGAGTTTGGCTGGGTGTACGGGTATGAAAATTCATTATTTCATGCAACTACACACTTGCAATACGATAAAACGGGTATCGTGGTGCTGCAGCGATTGATACGTCGATGCTTAGCGACATCGAGAGATCGAGGATTCCCGGCGTTTCTGAGAGTTTGGCTTGGCCTACGGGTGTTAAAATTCTTCATTCTATCTAACTACACACTCTCAAAACGATAAAACTGGTATCGCAGTTCTGCAGCGATCGATACGTCGAAGCTTAGCGAATCCGAAAGATCGCGGATTCCCGGCGTTTCTGAGAGTTTGGCTGGGTGTACGAGTGTCAAAATTCTTCATTCTATCTAACTACACACTCTCAATACGATAAAACTGGTATCGCAGTTCTGCAGCGATTTATACGTCGATTCCTAGCGAAACCGAGAGATCGATGATTCCCGGCGTTTCTGCGAGTTTAACTGGGTGTACGGGTGTGAAAATTCTTTATTTCATGCAACTACACACTTGCAATACGATGAAACGGGTATCGCGTCTCTGCAGCGATTGATACGTCGATGCTTAGCGACATCGAGAGATCGATGATTCCCGGCGTTTCTGAAACTTTGGCTGGCTGTACGGGTGTCGAAATCCTTCATTCTATGTAAATACACACTCTCAATACGATAAAACTGGTATCGCAGTTCTGCAGCGATCGATACGTCGAAGCTTAACGGAATCGAAAGATTGAGGATTCTCGGCGTTTCTGAGAGTTTGGCTGGCTGTACGGGTGTCAAAATCCTCCATTCTATGTAAGTACACACTCTCAATTCGATAAAACTGGTATCGCAGTTCTGCAGCGATCGATACGTCGAAGCTGAGCGACATCGAGAGATCGAGGATTCCCGGCCTTTCTGAGAGTTTGGCTGGGCGTACGGGTGTCAAAATTCTCTATTTCATGCAACTACACACTCTGAATACGATAAAACGGGTATCGTGTTGCTGCAGCGATTGATACGTCGATGCTTAGCGACATCGAGAGATCGATGATTCCCGGCGTTTCTGAGACTTTGGCTGTCTGTACGGGTGTCAAATCCTTCATTCTATGTAAGTACACACTCTCAATACGATAAAACTGGTATCGCAGTTCTGCAGCGATCGAAACGTCGAAGCTTAGCGACATAAAGAGATCGAGGATTCCCGGCCTTTCTGAGAGTTTGGCTGGGCGGACGGGTGTCAAAATTCGTTATTTCATGCAACTACACACTCTCAATACGATAAGACTGGTATCGCAGTTCTGCAGCGATTGATACGTCGATGCATAGCGACATCGAGAGATCGAGGATTCCCGGCGTTTCTGAGACTTTGGCTGGATGTACGGGTGTGAAAATTCTTTATTTCATGCAACTACACACTTGCAATACGATAAAATGGGTATCGTGGTGCTGCAGCGATTGATACGTCGATGCACAGCGTCATCGAGAGATCGAGGATTCCCGGCGTTTCTGAGAGTTTGGCTTGGCCTACGGGTGTTAAAATTCTTTATTTCATGCAACTACAGACTCTCAATACGATAAAACGGGTATCGTGGTGCTCCAGCGATTGATACGTCGATACATAGCGACATCGAGAGATCGAGGATTCCCGGCCTTTCTGAGAGTTTGGCTGGGCGTACGGGTGTCAAAATTCTTTATTTCATGCAACTACACACTTTCAATACGATAAAACTGGTATCGCAGTTCTGCAGCGATTGATACGTCGATGCTTAGCAAAATAGGAAGATCGCGGATTCCCGGCGTTTCTGAGAGTTTGGCTGGGTGTACGGGTGTGAAAATTCATTATTTCATGCAACTACACACTTGCAGTACGATAAAACGGGTATCGTGGTGCTGCAGCGATTGATACGTCGATGCTTAGCGACATCGAGAGATCGAGGATTTCCGGCGTTTCTGAGAGTTTGGCTGGGCGTACGGGTGTGAAAATTCTTCATTTCATGCAACTACACACTCTCAATACAATAAAACGGGTATCGTGGTGCTGCAGCGATTGATACGTCGATGCTTAGCGACATCGAGAGATCGATGATTCCCGGCGTTTTTGAGACTTTGGCTGGCTGTACGGGTGTCAAAATCCTTCTTTCTATGTAAATACACACTCTCAATACGATAAAACTGGTATCGCAGTTCTGCAGCGATCGATACGTCGATGCTTAGCGGAATCGAAAGATCGATGATTCCCGGCGTTTCTGAGACTTTGGCTGGCTGTACGGGTGTCAAAATTCTTCATTCTATCTAACTACACACTCTCAAAACGATAAAACTGGTATCGCAGTTCTGCAGCGATCGATACGTCGAAGCTTAGCGGAATCGAAAGATCGAGGATTCTCGGCGTTTCTGAGAGTTTGGCTGGGTGTACGGGTGTGAAAATTCATTATTTCATGCAACTACACACTTGCAGTACGATAAAACGGGTATCGTGGTGCTGCAGCGATTGATACGTCGATGCTTAGCGACATCGAGAGATCGAGGATTCCCGGCGTTTCTGAGAGTTTGGCTGGGCGTACGGGTGTGAAAATTCTTCATTTCATGCAACTACACACTCTCAATACAATAAAACGGGTATCGTGGTGCTCCAGCGATTGATACGTCGATACATAGCGACATCGAGAGATCGAGGATTCCCGGCCTTTCTGAGAGTTTGGCTGGGCGTACGGGTGTCAAAATTCTTTATTTCATGCAACTACACACTTTCAATACGATAAAACTGGTATCGCTGTTCTGCAGCGATTGATACGTCGATGCTTAGCAAAACAGGAAGATCGCGGATTCCCGGCGTTTCTGAGAGTTTGGCTGGGTGTACGGGTGTGAAAATTCATTATTTCATGCAACTACACACTTGCAGTACGATAAAACGGGTATCGTGGTGCTGCAGCGATTGATACGTCGATGCTTAGCGACATCGAGAGATCGAGGATTTCCGGCGTTTCTGAGAGTTTGGCTGGGCGTACGGGTGTGAAAATTCTTCATTTCATGCAACTACACACTCTCAATACAATAAAACGGGTATCGTGGTGCTGCAGCGATTGATACGTCGATGCTTAGCGACATCGAGAGATCGATGATTCCCGGCGTTTTTGAGACTTTGGCTGGCTGTACGGGTGTCAAAATCCTTCTTTCTATGTAAATACACACTCTCAATACGATAAAACTGGTATCGCAGTTCTGCAGCGATCGATACGTCGATGCTTAGCGGAATCGAAAGATCGATGATTCCCGGCGTTTCTGAGACTTTGGCTGGCTGTACGGGTGTCAAAATTCTTCATTCTATCTAACTACACACTCTCAAAACGATAAAACTGGTATCGCAGTTCTGCAGCGATCGATACGTCGAAGCTTAGCGGAATCGAAAGATCGAGGATTCTCGGCGTTTCTGAGAGTTTGGCTGGGTGTACGGGTGTGAAAATTCATTATTTCATGCAACTACACACTTGCAGTACGATAAAACGGGTATCGTGGTGCTGCAGCGATTGATACGTCGATGCTTAGCGACATCGAGAGATCGAGGATTCCCGGCGTTTCTGAGAGTTTGGCTGGGCGTACGGGTGTGAAAATTCTTCATTTCATGCAACTACACACTCTCAATACAATAAAACGGGTATCGTGGTGCTCCAGCGATTGATACGTCGATACATAGCGACATCGAGAGATCGAGGATTCCCGGCCTTTCTGAGAGTTTGGCTGGGCGTACGGGTGTCAAAATTCTTTATTTCATGCAACTACACACTTTCAATACGATAAAACTGGTATCGCAGTTCTGCAGCGATTGATACGTCGATGCTTAGCAAAACAGGAAGATCGCGGATTCCCGGCGTTTCTGAGAGTTTGGCTGGGTGTACGGGTGTGAAAATTCATTATTTCATGCAACTACACACTTGCAGTACGATAAAACGGGTATCGTGGTGCTGCAGCGATTGATACGTCGATGCTTAGCGACATCGAGAGATCGAGGATTTCCGGCGTTTCTGAGAGTTTGGCTGGGCGTACGGGTGTGAAAATTCTTCATTTCATGCAACTACACACTCTCAATACAATAAAACGGGTATCGTGGTGCTGCAGCGATTGATACGTCGATGCTTAGCGACATCGAGAGATCGATGATTCCCGGCGTTTTTGAGACTTTGGCTGGCTGTACGGGTGTCAAAATCCTTCTTTCTATGTAAATACACACTCTCAATACGATAAAACTGGTATCGCAGTTCTGCAGCGATCGATACGTCGATGCTTAGCGGAATCGAAAGATCGATGATTCCCGGCGTTTCTGAGACTTTGGCTGGCTGTACGGGTGTCAAAATTCTTCATTCTATCTAACTACACACTCTCAAAACGATAAAACTGGTATCGCAGTTCTGCAGCGATCGATACGTCGAAGCTTAGCGGAATCGAAAGATCGAGGATTCTCGGCGTTTCTGAGAGTTTGGCTGGGTGTACGGGTGTGAAAATTCATTATTTCATGCAACTACACACTTGCAGTACGATAAAACGGGTATCGTGGTGCTGCAGCGATTGATACGTCGATGCTTAGCGACATCGAGAGATCGAGGATTTCCGGCGTTTCTGAGAGTTTGGCTGGGCGTACGGGTGTGAAAATTCTTCATTTCATGCAACTACACACTCTCAATACAATAAAACGGGTATCGTGGTGCTGCAGCGATTGATACGTCGATGCTTAGCGACATCGAGAGATCGATGATTCCCGGCGTTTTTGAGACTTTGGCTGGCTGTACGGGTGTCAAAATCCTTCTTTCTATGTAGATACACACTCTCAATACGATAAAACTGGTATCGCAGTTCTGCAGCGATCGATACGTCGAAGCTTAGGGGAATCGAAAGATCGAGGATTTTCGGCGTTTCTGAGAGTTTGGCTGGCTGTACGGGTGTGAAAATTCTTTATTTCATGCAACTACACACTTGCAATACGATAAAATGGGTATCGTGGTGCTGCAGCGATTGATACGTCGATGCACAGCGACATCGAGAGATCGTGAAATCCCGGCGTTTCTGAGAGTTTGGCTTGGCCTACGGGTGTTAAAATTCTTTATTTCGTGCAACTACACACTCTCAATACGATAAAACGGGTATCGTGGTGCTCCAGCGATTGATACGTCGATGCATAGCGACATCGAGAGATCGAGGATTCCCGATCTTTCTGAGAGTCTGGCTGGGCGTACGGGTGTCCAAATTCTTTATTTCATGCAACTACACACTTTCAATACGATAAAACTGGTATCGTAGTTCTGCAGCGATTGATACGTCGATGCTTAGCAAAATCGAAAGATCGCGGATTCCCGGCGTTACTGAGAGTTTGACTGGGCGTACGGGTGTCAAAATTCTTTATTTCATGCAACTACACACTCTCAATACAATAAAACGGGTATCGTGGTGCTGCAGCAATTGATACGTCGATGCATAGCGACATCGAGAGATCGAAGATTCCCGGCGTTTCTGAGACTTTGGCTGGATGTACGGGTGTCAAAATCCTTCATTCTATGTAAATACACACTCTCAATACGATAAAACTGGTATCGCAGTTCTGCAGCGATCGATACGTCGAAGCTTAGCGGAATCGAAAGATCGAGGATTCTCGGCGTTTCTGAGAGTTTGGCTGGCTGTACGGGTGTGAAAATTCTGTATTTCATGCAACTACACATTTGCAATATGATAAAATGGGTATCGTGGTGCTGCAGCGATTGATACGTCGATGCACAGCGTCATCGAGAGATCGAGGATTCCCGGCGTTTCTGAGAGTTTGGCTTGGCCTACGGGTGTTAAAATTCTTTATTTCATGCAACTACACACTCTCAATACGATAAAACGGGTATCGTGGTGCTCCAGCGATTGATACGTCGATACATAGCGACATCGAGAGATCGAGGATTCCCGGCCTTTCTGAGAGTTTGGCTGGGCGTACGGGTGTCAAAATTCTTTATTTCATGCAACTACACACTCTCAATACGATAAGACTGGTATCGCAGTTCTGCAGCGATTGATACGTCGATGCTTAGCAAAATCGGAAGATCGCGGATACCCGGCGTTTCTGAGAGTTTGGCTGGGTGTACGGGTGTGAAAATTCATTATTTCATGCAACTACACACTTGCAGTACGATAAAACGGGTATCGTGGTGCTGCAGCGATTGATACGTCGATGCTTAGCGACATCGAGAGATCGAGGATTTCCGGCGTTTCTGAGAGTTTAACTGGGTGTACGGGTTTGAAAATTCTTTATTTCATGCAACTACACACTTGCAATACCATAAAACGGGTATCGGGTTGCTGCAGCGGTTGATACGTCGATGCTTAGCGACATCGAGAGATCGATGATTCCCGGCGTTTCTGAGACTTTGGCTGGCTGTACGGGTGTCAAAATCCTTCATTCTATGTAAGTACACACTCTCAATACGATAAAACTGGTATCGCAGTTCTGCAGCGATTGATACGTCGATGCTTAGCGACATCGAGAGATCGAGGATTCCCGGCCTTTCTGAGAGTTTGGCTGGGCGTACGGGTGTCAAAATTCTTTATTATATGCAACTACACACTCTCAATACGATAAGACTGGTATCGCAGTTCTGCAGCGATTGATACGTGGATTCCTAGCGAAATCGAGAGATCGAGGATTCCCGGCGTTTCTGAGAGTTTGGCTTGGCTTACGGGTGTTAAAATTCTTTATTTCATGCAACTACAGACTCTCAATACGATAAAACGGGTATCGTGGTGCTCCAGCGATTGATACGTCGATACATAGCGACATCGAGAGATCGAGGATTCCCGGCCTTTCTGAGAGTTTGGCTGGGCGTACGGGTGTCAAAATTCTTTATTTCATGCAACTACACACTTTCAATACGATAAAACTGGTATCGCAGTTCTGCAGCGATTGATACGTCGATGCTTAGCAAAATAGGAAGATCGCGGATTCCCGGCGTTTCTGAGAGTTTGGCTGGGTGTACGGGTGTGAAAATTCATTATTTCATGCAACTACACACTCTCAAAACGATAAAACTGGTATCGCAGTTCTGCAGCGATCGATACGTCGAAGCTTAGCGGAATCGAAAGATCGAGGATTCTCGGCGTTTCTGAGAGTTTGGCTGGGTGTACGGGTGTGAAAATTCATTATTTCATGCAACTACACACTTGCAGGACGATAAAACGGGTATCGTGGTGCTGCAGCGATTGATACGTCGATGCTTAGCGACATCGAGAGATCGAGGATTCCCGGCGTTTCTGAGAGTTTGGCTGGGCGTACGGGTGTGAAAATTCTTCATTTCATGCAACTACACACTCTCAATACAATAAAACGGGTATCGTGGTGCTCCAGCGATTGATACGTCGATACATAGCGACATCGAGAGATCGAGGATTCCCGGCCTTTCTGAGAGTTTGGCTGGGCGTACGGGTGTCAAAATTCTTTATTTCATGCAACTACACACTTTCAATACGATAAAACTGGTATCGCAGTTCTGCAGCGATTGATACGTCGATGCTTAGCAAAATAGGAAGATCGCGGATTCCCGGCGTTTCTGAGAGTTTGGCTGGGTGTACGGGTGTGAAAATTCATTATTTCATGCAACTACACACTTGCAGTACGATAAAACGGGTATCGTGGTGCTGCAGCGATTGATACGTCGATGCTTAGCGACATCGAGAGATCGAGGATTTCCGGCGTTTCTGAGAGTTCGGCTGGGCGTACGGGTGTGAAAATTCTTCATTTCATGCAACTACACACTCTCAATACAATAAAACGGGTATCGTGGTGCTGCAGCGATTGATACGTCGATGCTTAGCGACATTGAGAGATCGATGATTCCCGGCGTTTTTGAGACTTTGGCTGGCTGTACGGGTGTCAAAATCCTTCTTTCTATGTAAATACACACTCTCAATACGATAAAACTGGTATCGCAGTTCTGCAGCGATCGATACGTCGATGCTTAGCGGAATCGAAAGATCGATGATTCCCGGCGTTTCTGAGACTTTGGCTGGCTGTACGGGTGTCAAAATTCTTCATTCTATCTAACTACACACTCTCAAAACGATAAAACTGGTATCGCAGTTCTGCAGCGATCGATACGTCGAAGCTTAGCGGAATCGAAAGATCGAGGATTCTCGGCGTTTCTGAGAGTTTGGCTGGGTGTACGGGCGTGAAAATTCATTATTTCATGAAACTACACACTCTCAATACAATAAAACGGATATCGTGGTGCTGCAGCAATTGATACGTCGATGCATAGCGACATCGAGAGATCGAGGATTCCCGGCGTTTCTGAGACTTTGGCTGGATGTACGGGTGTCAAAATCCTTCATTCTATGTAAATACACACTCTCAATACGATAAAACTGGTATCGCAGTTCTGCAGCGATCGATACGTCGATGCTTAGCGACATCGAGAGATCGAGGATTTCCGGCGTTTCTGAGAGTTTAACTGGGTGTACGGGTTTGAAAATTCTTTATTTCATGCAACTACACACTTGCAATACCATAAAACGGGTATCGGGTTGCTGCAGCGATTGATACGTCGATGCTTAGCGACATCGAGAGATCGATGATTCCCGGCGTTTCTGAGACTTTGGCTGGCTGTACGGGTGTCAAAATCCTTCATTCTATGTAAGTACACACTCTCAATACGATAAAACTGGTATCGCAGTTCTGCAGCGATTGATACGTCGATGCTTAGCGACATCGAGAGATCGAGGATTCCCGGCCTTTCTGAGAGTTTGGCTGGGCGTACGGGTGTCAAAATTCTTTATTTTATGCAACTACACACTCTCAATACGATAAGACTGGTATCGCAGTTCTGCAGCGATTGACACGTCGATGCTTAGCGAAATCGAAAGATCGCGGATTCCCGGCGTTTATGAGAGTTTGGCTGGGCGTACGGGTGTCAAAATTCTTTATTTCATGGAACTACACACTTGCAATACGATAAAACGGGTATCGTGGTGCTCCAGCGATTGATACGTCGATGCTTAGCGACATCGAGAGATCGAGGATTCCCGGCCTTTCTGAGAGTTTGGCTGGGCGTACGGGTGTCAAAATTCTTTATTTTATGCAACTACACACTCTCAATACGATAAGACTGGTATCGCAGTTCTGCAGCGATTGACACGTCGATGCTTAGCGAAATCGAAAGATCGCGGATTCCCGGCGTTTATGAGAGTTTGGCTGGGCGTACGGGTGTCAAAATTCTTTATTTCATGCAACTACACACTTGCAATACGATAAAACGGGTATCGTGTTGCTGCAGCGATTGATACGTCGATGCTTAGCGACATCGAGAGATCGATGATTCCCGGCGTTTCTGAGACTTTGGCTGTCTGTACGGGTGTGAAAATTCATTATTTCATGCAACTTCACACTTGCAGTACGATAAAACGGGTATCGTGGTGCTGCAGCGATTGATACGTCGATGCTTAGCGACATCGAGAGATCGAGGATTTCCGGCGTTTCTGAGAGTTCGGCTGGGCGTACGGGTGTGAAAATTCTTCATTTCATGCAACTACACACTCTCAATACAATAAAACTGGTATCGCAGTTCTGCAGCGATCGATACGTCGATGCTTAGCGACATCGAGAGATCGAGGATTCCCGGCGTTTCTGAGACTTTGGCTGGCTGTACGGGTGTCAAAATTCTTCATTCTATGTAACTACACACTCTCAAAACGATAAAACTGGTATCGCAGTTCTGCAGCGATTGATACGTCGATTCCTAGCGAAATCGAGAGATCGAGGATTCCCGGCGTTTCTGAGAGTTGAACTGGGTGTACGGGTTTGAAAATTTTTTATTTCATGCAACTACACACTTGCAATACCATAAAACGGGTTTCGTGTTGCTGCAGCGATTGATACGTCGATGCTTAGCGACATCGAGAGATCGATGATTCCCGGCGTTTCTGAGACTTTGGCTGGCTGTACGGGTGTCAAAATCGTTCATTCTATGTAAATACACACTCTCAATACGATAACACTGGTATCGCAGATCTGCAGCGATCGATACGTCGAAGCTTAGCGGAATCGAACGATCGAGGATTCTCGGCGTTTCTGAGAGTTTGGCTGGCTGTACGGGTTTGTAAATTCTTTATTTCATGCAACTACACACACTCAAAACGATAAAACTGGTATCGCAGTTCTGCAGCGATTGATACGTCGATGCCTAGCGAAATCGAGAGATCGAGGATTCCCGGCGTTTCTGAGAGTTTAACTGGGTGTATGGGTGTGAAAATTCTTTATTTCATGCAACTTCACACTTGCAATACGATAAAACGGGTATCGTGTTGCTGCAGCGATTGATACGTCGATGCTTAGCGACATCGAGAGATCGATGATTCCCGGCGTTTCTGAGACTTTGGCTGGCTGTACGGGTGTCAAAATCCTCCATTCTATGTAAGTACACACTCTCAATTCGATAAAACTGGTATCGCAGTTCTGCAGCGATCGATACGTCGAAGCTGAGCGACATCGAGAGATCGAGGATTCCCGGCCTTTCTGAGAGTTTGGCTGGGCGTACGGGTGTCAAAATTCTTTATTTCATGCAACTACACACTCTGAATACGATAAGACTGGTATCGCAGTTCTGCAGCGATTGATACGTCGATGCTTAGCGAAATCGAAAGATCGCGGATTCCCGGCGTTTCTGAGAGTTTGGCTGGGTGTACGGGTATGAAAATTCATTATTTCATGCAACTACACACTTGCAATACGATAAAACGGGTATCGTGGTGCTGCAGCGATTGATACGTCGATGCTTAGCGACATCGAGAGATCGAGGATTCCCGGCGTTTCTGAGAGTTTGGCTTGGCCTACGGGTGTTAAAATTCTTCATTCTATCTAACTACACACTCTCAAAACGATAAAACTGGTATCGCAGTTCTGCAGCGATCGATACGTCGAAGCTTAGCGAATCCGAAAGATCGCGGATTCCCGGCGTTTCTGAGAGTTTGGCTGGGTGTACGAGTGTCAAAATTCTTCATTCTATCTAACTACACACTCTCAATACGATAAAACTGGTATCGCAGTTCTGCAGCGATTTATACGTCGATTCCTAGCGAAACCGAGAGATCGATGATTCCCGGCGTTTCTGCGAGTTTAACTGGGTGTACGGGTGTGAAAATTCTTTATTTCATGCAACTACACACTTGCAATACGATGAAACGGGTATCGCGTCTCTGCAGCGATTGATACGTCGATGCTTAGCGACATCGAGAGATCGATGATTCCCGGCGTTTCTGAAACTTTGGCTGGCTGTACGGGTGTCGAAATCCTTCATTCTATGTAAATACACACTCTCAATACGATAAAACTGGTATCGCAGTTCTGCAGCGATCGATACGTCGAAGCTTAACGGAATCGAAAGATTGAGGATTCTCGGCGTTTCTGAGAGTTTGGCTGGCTGTACGGGTGTCAAAATCCTCCATTCTATGTAAGTACACACTCTCAATTCGATAAAACTGGTATCGCAGTTCTGCAGCGATCGATACGTCGAAGCTGAGCGACATCGAGAGATCGAGGATTCCCGGCCTTTCTGAGAGTTTGGCTGGGCGTACGGGTGTCAAAATTCTCTATTTCATGCAACTACACACTCTGAATACGATAAAACGGGTATCGTGTTGCTGCAGCGATTGATACGTCGATGCTTAGCGACATCGAGAGATCGATGATTCCCGGCGTTTCTGAGACTTTGGCTGTCTGTACGGGTGTCAAATCCTTCATTCTATGTAAGTACACACTCTCAATACGATAAAACTGGTATCGCAGTTCTGCAGCGATCGAAACGTCGAAGCTTAGCGACATAAAGAGATCGAGGATTCCCGGCCTTTCTGAGAGTTTGGCTGGGCGGACGGGTGTCAAAATTCGTTATTTCATGCAACTACACACTCTCAATACGATAAGACTGGTATCGCAGTTCTGCAGCGATTGATACGTCGATGCATAGCGACATCGAGAGATCGAGGATTCCCGGCGTTTCTGAGACTTTGGCTGGATGTACGGGTGTGAAAATTCTTTATTTCATGCAACTACACACTTGCAATACGATAAAATGGGTATCGTGGTGCTGCAGCGATTGATACGTCGATGCACAGCGTCATCGAGAGATCGAGGATTCCCGGCGTTTCTGAGAGTTTGGCTTGGCCTACGGGTGTTAAAATTCTTTATTTCATGCAACTACAGACTCTCAATACGATAAAACGGGTATCGTGGTGCTCCAGCGATTGATACGTCGATACATAGCGACATCGAGAGATCGAGGATTCCCGGCCTTTCTGAGAGTTTGGCTGGGCGTACGGGTGTCAAAATTCTTTATTTCATGCAACTACACACTTTCAATACGATAAAACTGGTATCGCAGTTCTGCAGCGATTGATACGTCGATGCTTAGCAAAATAGGAAGATCGCGGATTCCCGGCGTTTCTGAGAGTTTGGCTGGGTGTACGGGTGTGAAAATTCATTATTTCATGCAACTACACACTTGCAGTACGATAAAACGGGTATCGTGGTGCTGCAGCGATTGATACGTCGATGCTTAGCGACATCGAGAGATCGAGGATTTCCGGCGTTTCTGAGAGTTTGGCTGGGCGTACGGGTGTGAAAATTCTTCATTTCATGCAACTACACACTCTCAATACAATAAAACGGGTATCGTGGTGCTGCAGCGATTGATACGTCGATGCTTAGCGACATCGAGAGATCGATGATTCCCGGCGTTTTTGAGACTTTGGCTGGCTGTACGGGTGTCAAAATCCTTCTTTCTATGTAAATACACACTCTCAATACGATAAAACTGGTATCGCAGTTCTGCAGCGATCGATACGTCGATGCTTAGCGGAATCGAAAGATCGATGATTCCCGGCGTTTCTGAGACTTTGGCTGGCTGTACGGGTGTCAAAATTCTTCATTCTATCTAACTACACACTCTCAAAACGATAAAACTGGTATCGCAGTTCTGCAGCGATCGATACGTCGAAGCTTAGCGGAATCGAAAGATCGAGGATTCTCGGCGTTTCTGAGAGTTTGGCTGGGTGTACGGGTGTGAAAATTCATTATTTCATGCAACTACACACTTGCAGTACGATAAAACGGGTATCGTGGTGCTGCAGCGATTGATACGTCGATGCTTAGCGACATCGAGAGATCGAGGATTCCCGGCGTTTCTGAGAGTTTGGCTGGGCGTACGGGTGTGAAAATTCTTCATTTCATGCAACTACACACTCTCAATACAATAAAACGGGTATCGTGGTGCTCCAGCGATTGATACGTCGATACATAGCGACATCGAGAGATCGAGGATTCCCGGCCTTTCTGAGAGTTTGGCTGGGCGTACGGGTGTCAAAATTCTTTATTTCATGCAACTACACACTTTCAATACGATAAAACTGGTATCGCTGTTCTGCAGCGATTGATACGTCGATGCTTAGCAAAACAGGAAGATCGCGGATTCCCGGCGTTTCTGAGAGTTTGGCTGGGTGTACGGGTGTGAAAATTCATTATTTCATGCAACTACACACTTGCAGTACGATAAAACGGGTATCGTGGTGCTGCAGCGATTGATACGTCGATGCTTAGCGACATCGAGAGATCGAGGATTTCCGGCGTTTCTGAGAGTTTGGCTGGGCGTACGGGTGTGAAAATTCTTCATTTCATGCAACTACACACTCTCAATACAATAAAACGGGTATCGTGGTGCTGCAGCGATTGATACGTCGATGCTTAGCGACATCGAGAGATCGATGATTCCCGGCGTTTTTGAGACTTTGGCTGGCTGTACGGGTGTCAAAATCCTTCTTTCTATGTAAATACACACTCTCAATACGATAAAACTGGTATCGCAGTTCTGCAGCGATCGATACGTCGATGCTTAGCGGAATCGAAAGATCGATGATTCCCGGCGTTTCTGAGACTTTGGCTGGCTGTACGGGTGTCAAAATTCTTCATTCTATCTAACTACACACTCTCAAAACGATAAAACTGGTATCGCAGTTCTGCAGCGATCGATACGTCGAAGCTTAGCGGAATCGAAAGATCGAGGATTCTCGGCGTTTCTGAGAGTTTGGCTGGGTGTACGGGTGTGAAAATTCATTATTTCATGCAACTACACACTTGCAGTACGATAAAACGGGTATCGTGGTGCTGCAGCGATTGATACGTCGATGCTTAGCGACATCGAGAGATCGAGGATTCCCGGCGTTTCTGAGAGTTTGGCTGGGCGTACGGGTGTGAAAATTCTTCATTTCATGCAACTACACACTCTCAATACAATAAAACGGGTATCGTGGTGCTCCAGCGATTGATACGTCGATACATAGCGACATCGAGAGATCGAGGATTCCCGGCCTTTCTGAGAGTTTGGCTGGGCGTACGGGTGTCAAAATTCTTTATTTCATGCAACTACACACTTTCAATACGATAAAACTGGTATCGCAGTTCTGCAGCGATTGATACGTCGATGCTTAGCAAAACAGGAAGATCGCGGATTCCCGGCGTTTCTGAGAGTTTGGCTGGGTGTACGGGTGTGAAAATTCATTATTTCATGCAACTACACACTTGCAGTACGATAAAACGGGTATCGTGGTGCTGCAGCGATTGATACGTCGATGCTTAGCGACATCGAGAGATCGAGGATTTCCGGCGTTTCTGAGAGTTTGGCTGGGCGTACGGGTGTGAAAATTCTTCATTTCATGCAACTACACACTCTCAATACAATAAAACGGGTATCGTGGTGCTGCAGCGATTGATACGTCGATGCTTAGCGACATCGAGAGATCGATGATTCCCGGCGTTTTTGAGACTTTGGCTGGCTGTACGGGTGTCAAAATCCTTCTTTCTATGTAAATACACACTCTCAATACGATAAAACTGGTATCGCAGTTCTGCAGCGATCGATACGTCGATGCTTAGCGGAATCGAAAGATCGATGATTCCCGGCGTTTCTGAGACTTTGGCTGGCTGTACGGGTGTCAAAATTCTTCATTCTATCTAACTACACACTCTCAAAACGATAAAACTGGTATCGCAGTTCTGCAGCGATCGATACGTCGAAGCTTAGCGGAATCGAAAGATCGAGGATTCTCGGCGTTTCTGAGAGTTTGGCTGGGTGTACGGGTGTGAAAATTCATTATTTCATGCAACTACACACTTGCAGTACGATAAAACGGGTATCGTGGTGCTGCAGCGATTGATACGTCGATGCTTAGCGACATCGAGAGATCGAGGATTTCCGGCGTTTCTGAGAGTTTGGCTGGGCGTACGGGTGTGAAAATTCTTCATTTCATGCAACTACACACTCTCAATACAATAAAACGGGTATCGTGGTGCTGCAGCGATTGATACGTCGATGCTTAGCGACATCGAGAGATCGATGATTCCCGGCGTTTTTGAGACTTTGGCTGGCTGTACGGGTGTCAAAATCCTTCTTTCTATGTAGATACACACTCTCAATACGATAAAACTGGTATCGCAGTTCTGCAGCGATCGATACGTCGAAGCTTAGGGGAATCGAAAGATCGAGGATTTTCGGCGTTTCTGAGAGTTTGGCTGGCTGTACGGGTGTGAAAATTCTTTATTTCATGCAACTACACACTTGCAATACGATAAAATGGGTATCGTGGTGCTGCAGCGATTGATACGTCGATGCACAGCGACATCGAGAGATCGTGAAATCCCGGCGTTTCTGAGAGTTTGGCTTGGCCTACGGGTGTTAAAATTCTTTATTTCGTGCAACTACACACTCTCAATACGATAAAACGGGTATCGTGGTGCTCCAGCGATTGATACGTCGATGCATAGCGACATCGAGAGATCGAGGATTCCCGATCTTTCTGAGAGTCTGGCTGGGCGTACGGGTGTCCAAATTCTTTATTTCATGCAACTACACACTTTCAATACGATAAAACTGGTATCGTAGTTCTGCAGCGATTGATACGTCGATGCTTAGCAAAATCGAAAGATCGCGGATTCCCGGCGTTACTGAGAGTTTGACTGGGCGTACGGGTGTCAAAATTCTTTATTTCATGCAACTACACACTCTCAATACAATAAAACGGGTATCGTGGTGCTGCAGCAATTGATACGTCGATGCATAGCGACATCGAGAGATCGAAGATTCCCGGCGTTTCTGAGACTTTGGCTGGATGTACGGGTGTCAAAATCCTTCATTCTATGTAAATACACACTCTCAATACGATAAAACTGGTATCGCAGTTCTGCAGCGATCGATACGTCGAAGCTTAGCGGAATCGAAAGATCGAGGATTCTCGGCGTTTCTGAGAGTTTGGCTGGCTGTACGGGTGTGAAAATTCTGTATTTCATGCAACTACACATTTGCAATATGATAAAATGGGTATCGTGGTGCTGCAGCGATTGATACGTCGATGCACAGCGTCATCGAGAGATCGAGGATTCCCGGCGTTTCTGAGAGTTTGGCTTGGCCTACGGGTGTTAAAATTCTTTATTTCATGCAACTACACACTCTCAATACGATAAAACGGGTATCGTGGTGCTCCAGCGATTGATACGTCGATACATAGCGACATCGAGAGATCGAGGATTCCCGGCCTTTCTGAGAGTTTGGCTGGGCGTACGGGTGTCAAAATTCTTTATTTCATGCAACTACACACTCTCAATACGATAAGACTGGTATCGCAGTTCTGCAGCGATTGATACGTCGATGCTTAGCAAAATCGGAAGATCGCGGATACCCGGCGTTTCTGAGAGTTTGGCTGGGTGTACGGGTGTGAAAATTCATTATTTCATGCAACTACACACTTGCAGTACGATAAAACGGGTATCGTGGTGCTGCAGCGATTGATACGTCGATGCTTAGCGACATCGAGAGATCGAGGATTTCCGGCGTTTCTGAGAGTTTAACTGGGTGTACGGGTTTGAAAATTCTTTATTTCATGCAACTACACACTTGCAATACCATAAAACGGGTATCGGGTTGCTGCAGCGGTTGATACGTCGATGCTTAGCGACATCGAGAGATCGATGATTCCCGGCGTTTCTGAGACTTTGGCTGGCTGTACGGGTGTCAAAATCCTTCATTCTATGTAAGTACACACTCTCAATACGATAAAACTGGTATCGCAGTTCTGCAGCGATTGATACGTCGATGCTTAGCGACATCGAGAGATCGAGGATTCCCGGCCTTTCTGAGAGTTTGGCTGGGCGTACGGGTGTCAAAATTCTTTATTATATGCAACTACACACTCTCAATACGATAAGACTGGTATCGCAGTTCTGCAGCGATTGATACGTGGATTCCTAGCGAAATCGAGAGATCGAGGATTCCCGGCGTTTCTGAGAGTTTGGCTTGGCTTACGGGTGTTAAAATTCTTTATTTCATGCAACTACAGACTCTCAATACGATAAAACGGGTATCGTGGTGCTCCAGCGATTGATACGTCGATACATAGCGACATCGAGAGATCGAGGATTCCCGGCCTTTCTGAGAGTTTGGCTGGGCGTACGGGTGTCAAAATTCTTTATTTCATGCAACTACACACTTTCAATACGATAAAACTGGTATCGCAGTTCTGCAGCGATTGATACGTCGATGCTTAGCAAAATAGGAAGATCGCGGATTCCCGGCGTTTCTGAGAGTTTGGCTGGGTGTACGGGTGTGAAAATTCATTATTTCATGCAACTACACACTCTCAAAACGATAAAACTGGTATCGCAGTTCTGCAGCGATCGATACGTCGAAGCTTAGCGGAATCGAAAGATCGAGGATTCTCGGCGTTTCTGAGAGTTTGGCTGGGTGTACGGGTGTGAAAATTCATTATTTCATGCAACTACACACTTGCAGGACGATAAAACGGGTATCGTGGTGCTGCAGCGATTGATACGTCGATGCTTAGCGACATCGAGAGATCGAGGATTCCCGGCGTTTCTGAGAGTTTGGCTGGGCGTACGGGTGTGAAAATTCTTCATTTCATGCAACTACACACTCTCAATACAATAAAACGGGTATCGTGGTGCTCCAGCGATTGATACGTCGATACATAGCGACATCGAGAGATCGAGGATTCCCGGCCTTTCTGAGAGTTTGGCTGGGCGTACGGGTGTCAAAATTCTTTATTTCATGCAACTACACACTTTCAATACGATAAAACTGGTATCGCAGTTCTGCAGCGATTGATACGTCGATGCTTAGCAAAATAGGAAGATCGCGGATTCCCGGCGTTTCTGAGAGTTTGGCTGGGTGTACGGGTGTGAAAATTCATTATTTCATGCAACTACACACTTGCAGTACGATAAAACGGGTATCGTGGTGCTGCAGCGATTGATACGTCGATGCTTAGCGACATCGAGAGATCGAGGATTTCCGGCGTTTCTGAGAGTTCGGCTGGGCGTACGGGTGTGAAAATTCTTCATTTCATGCAACTACACACTCTCAATACAATAAAACGGGTATCGTGGTGCTGCAGCGATTGATACGTCGATGCTTAGCGACATTGAGAGATCGATGATTCCCGGCGTTTTTGAGACTTTGGCTGGCTGTACGGGTGTCAAAATCCTTCTTTCTATGTAAATACACACTCTCAATACGATAAAACTGGTATCGCAGTTCTGCAGCGATCGATACGTCGATGCTTAGCGGAATCGAAAGATCGATGATTCCCGGCGTTTCTGAGACTTTGGCTGGCTGTACGGGTGTCAAAATTCTTCATTCTATCTAACTACACACTCTCAAAACGATAAAACTGGTATCGCAGTTCTGCAGCGATCGATACGTCGAAGCTTAGCGGAATCGAAAGATCGAGGATTCTCGGCGTTTCTGAGAGTTTGGCTGGGTGTACGGGCGTGAAAATTCATTATTTCATGCAACTACACACTTGCAGGCCGATAAAACGGGTATCGTGGTGCTGCAGCGATTGATACGTCGATGCTTAGCGACATCGAGAGATCGAGGATTCCCGGCGTTTCTGAGAGTTTGGCTGGGCGTACGGGTGTGAAAATTCTTCATTTCATGCAACTACACACTCTCAATACAATAAAACGGGTATCGTGGTGCTGCAGCGATTGATACGTCGATGCTTAGCGACATCGAGAGATCGATGATTCCCGGCGTTTTTGAGACTTTGGCTGGCTGTACGGGTGTCAAAATCCTTCTTTCTATGTAAATACACACTCTCAATACGATAAAACTGGTATCGCAGTTCTGCAGCGATCGATACGTCGAAGCTTAGCGGAATCGAAAGATCGAGGATTCTCGGCGTTTCTGAGAGTTTGGCTGGCTGTACGGGTGTGAAAATTCTTTATTTCATGCAACTACACACTTGCAATACGATAAAATGGGTATCGTTGTGCTGCAGCGATTGATACGTCGATGCAAAGCGACATCGAGAGATCGTGGAATCCCGGCGTTTCTGAGAGTTTGGCTTGGCCTACGGTTGTTAAAATTCGTTATTTCGTGCAACTACACACTCTCAATACGATAAAACGGGTATCGTGGTGCTCCAGCGATTGATACGTCGATGCATAGCGACATCGAGAGATCGAGGATTCCCGATCTTTCTGAGAGTCTGGCTGGGCGTACGGGTGTCCAAATTCTTTATTTCATGCAACTACACACTTTCAATACGATAAAACTGGTATCGTAGTTCTGCAGCGATTGATACGTCGATGCTTAGCAAAATCGAAAGATCGCGGATTCCCGGCGTTTCTGAGAGTTTGACTGGGCGTACGGGTGTCAAAATTCTTTATTTCATGCAACTACACACTCTCAATACAATAAAACGGATATCGTGGTGCTGCAGCAATTGATACGTCGATGCATAGCGACATCGAGAGATCGAAGATTCCCGGCGTTTCTGAGACTTTGGCTGGATGTACGGGTGTCAGAATCCTTCATTCTATGTAAATACACACTCTCAATACGATAAAACTGGTATCGCAGTTCTGCAGCGATCGATACGTCGAAGCTTAGCGGAATCGAAAGATCGAGGATTCTCGGCGTTTCTGAGAGTTTGGCTGGCTGTACGGGTGTGAAAATTCTGTATTTCATGCAACTACACATTTGCAATATGATAAAATGGGTATCGTGGTGCTGCAGCGATTGATACGTCGATGCACAGCGTCATCGAGAGATCGAGGATTCCCGGCGTTTCTGAGAGTTTGGCTTGGCCTACGGGTGTTAAAATTCTTTATTTCATGCAACTACACACTCTCAATACGATAAAACGGGTATCGTGGTGCTCCAGTGATTGATACGTCGATACATAGCGACATCGAGAGATCGAGGATTCCCGGCCTTTCTGAGAGTTTGGCTGGGCGTACGGGTGTCAAAATTCTTTATTTCATGCAACTACACACTCTCAATACGATAAGACTGGTATCGCAGTTCTGCAGCGATTGATACGTCGATGCTTAGCAAAATCGGAAGATCGCGGATACCCGGCGTTTCTGAGAGTTTGGCTGGGTGTACGGGTGTGAAAATTCAGTATTTCATGCAACTACACACTTGCAGTACGATAAAACGGGTATCGTGGTGCTGCAGCGATTGATACGTCGATGCTTAGCGACATCGAGAGATCGAGGATTTCCGGCGTTTCTGAGAGTTTAACTGGGTGTACGGGTTTGAAAATTCTTTATTTCATGCAACTACACACTTGCAATACTATAAAACGGGTATCGGGTTGCTGCAGCGATTGATACGTCGATGCTTAGCGACATCGAGAGATCGATGATTCCCGGCGTTTCTGAGACTTTGGCTGGCTGTACGGGTGTCAAAATCCTTCATTCTATGTAAGTACACACTCTCAATACGATAAAACTGGTATCGCAGTTCTGCAGCGATTGATACGTCGATGCTTAGCGACATCGAGAGATCGAGGATTCCCGGCCTTTCTGAGAATTTGGCTGGGCGTACGGGTGTCAAAATTCTTTATTTTATGCAACTACACACTCTCAATACGATAAGACTGGTATCGCAGTTCTGCAGCGATTGATACGTGGATTCCTAGCGAAATCGAGAGATCGAGGATTCCCGGCGTTTCTGAGAGTTGAACTGGGTGTACGGGTTTGAAAATTCTTTATTTCATGCAACTACACACTTGCAATACCATAAAACGGGTTTCGTGTTGCTGCAGCGATTGATACGTCGATGCTTAGCGACATCGAGAGATCGATGATTCCCGGCGTTACTGAGACTTTGGCTGGCTGTACGGGTGTCAAAATCGTTCATTCTATGTAAATACACACTCTCAATACGATAAAACTGGTATCGCAGATCTGCAGCGATCGATACGTCGAAGCTTAGCGGAATCGAACGATCGAGGATTCTCGGCGTTTCTGAGAGTTTGGCTGGCTGTACGGGTTTGTAAATTCGTTATTTCATGCAACTACACACACTCAAAACGATAAAACTGGTATCGCAGTTCTGCAGCGATTGATACGTCGATGCCTAGCGAAATCGAGAGATCGAGGATTCCCGGCGTTTCTGAGAGTTTAACTGGGTGTACGGGTGTGAAAATTCTTTATTTCATGCAACTACACACTTGCAATACGATAAAACGGGTATCGTGGTGCTCCAGCGATTGATACGTCGATGCATAGCGACATCGAGAGATCGAGGATTCCCGATCTTTCTGAGAGTCTGGCTGGGCGTACGGGTGTCAAAATTCTTTATTTCATGCAACTACACACTTTCAATACGATAAAACTGGTATCGCAGTTCTGCAGCGATTGATACGTCGATGCTTAGCAAAATCGAAAGATCGCGGATTCCCGGCGTTTCTGAGAGTTTGACTGGGCGTACGGGTGTCAAAATTCTTTATTTCATGCAACTACACACTCTCAATACAATAAAACGGATATCGTGGTGCTGCAGCAATTGATACGTCGATGCATAGCGACATCGAGAGATCGAGGATTCCCGGCGTTTCTGAGACTTTGGCTGGATGTACGGGTGTCAAAATCCTTCATTCTATGTAAATACACACTCTCAATACGATAAAACTGGTATCGCAGTTCTGCAGCGATCGATACGTCGAAGCTTAGGGGAATCGAAAGATCGAGGATTTTCGGCGTTTCTGAGAGTTTGGCTGGCTGTACGGGTGTGAAAATTCTTTATTTCATGCAACTACACACTTGCAATACGATAAAATGGGTATCGTGGTGCTGCAGCGATTGATACGTCGATGCACAGCGACATCGAGAGATCGTGAAATCCCGGCGTTTCTGAGAGTTTGGCTTGGCCTACGGGTGTTAAAATTCTTTATTTCGTGCAACTACACACTCTCAATACGATAAAACGGGTATCGTGGTGCTCCAGCGATTGATACGTCGATGCATAGCGACATCGAGAGATCGAGGATTCACGATCTTTCTGAGAGTCTGGCTGGGCGTACGGGTGTCCAAATTCTTTATTTCATGCAACTACACACTTTCAATACGATAAAACTGGTATCGTAGTTCTGCAGCGATTGATACGTCGATGCTTAGCAAAATCGAAATATCGCGGATTCCCGGCGTTTCTGAGAGTTTGACTGGGCGTACGGGTGTCAAGATTCTTTATTTCATGCAACTACACACTCTCAATACAATAAAACGGATATCGTGGTGCTGCAGCAATTGATACGTCGATGCATAGCGACATCGAGAGATCGAAGATTCCCGGCGTTTCTGAGACTTTGGCTGGATGTACGGGTGTCAAAATCCTTCATTCTATGTAAATACACACTCTCAATACGATAAAACTGGTATCGCAGTTCTGCAGCGATCGATACGTCGAAGCTTAGCGGAATCGAAAGATCGAGGATTCTCGGCGTTTCTGAGAGTTTTGCTGGCTGTACGGGTGTGAAAATTCTGTATTTCATGCAACTACACATTTGCAATATGATAAAATGGGTATCGTGGTGCTGCAGCGATTGATACGTCGATGCACAGCGTCATCGAGAGATCGAGGATTCCCGGCGTTTCTGAGAGTTTGGCTTGGCCTACGGGTGTTAAAATTCTTTATTTCATGCAACTACACACTCTCAATACGATAAAACGGGTATCGTGGTGCTCCAGCGATTGATACGTCGATACATAGCGACATCGAGAGATCGAGGATTCCCGGCCTTTCTGAGAGTTTGGCTAGGCGTACGGGTGTCAAAATTCTTTACTTCATGCAACTACACACTCTCAATACAATAAGACTGGTATCGCAGTTCTGCAGCGATTGATACGTCGATGCTTAGCAAAATCGGAAGATCGCGGATACCCGGCGTTTCTGAGAGTTTGGCTGGGTGTACGGGTGTGAAAATTCATTATTTCATGCAACTACACACTTGCAGTACGATAAAACGGGTATCGTGGTGCTGCAGCGATTGATACGTCGATGCTTAGCGACATCGAGAGATCGAGGATTTCCGGCGTTTCTGAGAGTTTAACTGGGTGTACGGGTTTGAAAATTCTTTATTTCATGCAACTACACACTTGCAATACCATAAAACGGGTATCGGGTTGCTGCAGCGATTGATACGTCGATGCTTAGCGACATCGAGAGATCGATGATTCCCGGCGTTTCTGAGACTTTGGCTGGCTGTACGGGTGTCAAAATCCTTCATTCTATGTAAGTACACACTCTCAATACGATAAAACTGGTATCGCAGTTCTGCAGCGATTGATACGTCGATGCTTAGCGACATCGAGAGATCGAGGATTCCCGGCCTTTCTGAGAGTTTGGCTGGGCGTACGGGTGTCAAAATTCTTTATTTTATGCAACTACACACTCTCAATACGATAAGACTGGTATCGCAGTTCTGCAGCGATTGATACGTCGATGCTTAGCGACATCGAGAGATCGAGGATTTCCGGCGTTTCTGAGAGTTTAACTGGGTGTACGAGTTTGAAAATTCTTTATTTCATGCAACTACACACTTGCAATACCATAAAACGGGTTTCGTGTTGCTGCAGCGATTGATACGTCGATGCTTAGCGACATCGAGAGATCGATGATTCCCGGCGTTTCTGAGACTTTGGCTGGCTGTACGGGTGTCAAAATCGTTCATTCTATGTAAATACACACTCTCAATACGATAAAACTGGTATCGCAGATCTGCAGCGATCGATACGTCGAAGCTTAGCGGAATCGAACGATCGAGGATTCTCGGCGTTTCTGAGAGTTTGGCTTGCTGTACGGGTTTGTAAATTCGTTATTTCATGCAACTACACACACTCAAAACGATAAAACTGGTATCGCAGTTCTGCAGCGATTGATACGTCGATGCCTAGCGAAATCGAGAGATCGAGGATTCCCGGCCTTTCTGAGAGTTTATCTGGGTGTACGGGTGTGAAAATTCTTTATTTCATGCAACTACACACTTGCAATACGATAAAACGGGTATCGTGGTGCTCCAGCGATTGATACGTCGATGCATAGCGACATCGAGAGATCGAGGATTCCCGATCTTTCTGAGAGTCTGGCTGGGCGTACGGGTGTCAAAATTCTTTATTTCATGCAACTACACACTTTCAATACGATAAAACTGGTATCGCAGTTCTGCAGCGATTGATACGTCGATGCTTAGCAAAATCGAAAGATCGCGGATTCCCGGCGTTTCTGAGAGTTTGACTGGGCGTACGGGTGTCAAAATTCTTTATTTCATGAAACTACACACTCTCAATACAATAAAACGGATATCGTGGTGCTGCAGCAATTGATACGTCGATGCATAGCGACATCGAGAGATCGAGGATTCCCGGCGTTTCTGAGACTTTGGCTGGATGTACGGGTGTCAAAATCCTTCATTCTATGTAAATACACACTCTCAATACGATTAAACTGGTATCGCAGTTCTGCAGCGATCGATACGTCGATGCTTAGCGACATCGAGAGATCGAGGATTTCCGGCGTTTCTGAGAGTTTAACTGGGTGTACGGGTTTGAAAATTCTTTATTTCATGCAACTACACACTTGCAATACCATAAAACGGGTATCGGGTTGCTGCAGCGATTGATACGTCGATGCTTAGCGACATCGAGAGATCGATGATTCCCGGCGTTTCTGAGACTTTGGCTGGCTGTACGGGTGTCAAAATCCTTCATTCTATGTAAGTACACACTCTCAATACGATAAAACTGGTATCGCAGTTCTGCAGCGATTGATACGTCGATGCTTAGCGACATCGAGAGATCGAGGATTCCCGGCCTTTCTGAGAGTTTGGCTGGGCGTACGGGTGTCAAAATTCTTTATTTTATGCAACTACACACTCTCAATACGATAAGACTGGTATCGCAGTTCTGCAGCGATTGACACGTCGATGCTTAGCGAAATCGAAAGATCGCGGATTTCCGGCGTTTATGAGAGTTTGGCTGGGCGTACGGGTGTCAAAATTCTTTATTTCATGGAACTACACACTTGCAATACGATAAAACGGGTATCGTGGTGCTCCAGCGATTGATACGTCGATGCTTAGCGACATCGAGAGATCGATGATTCCCGGCCTTTCTGAGAGTTTGGCTGGGCGTACGGGTGTCAAAATTCTTTATTTCATGCAACTACACACTCTCAATACGATAAGACTGGTATCGCAGTTCTGCAGCGATCGATACGTCGAAGCTTAACGGAATCGAAAGATTGAGGATTCTCGGCGTTTCTGAGAGTTTGGCTGGCTGTACGGGTGTGTAAATTCTTTATTTCATGCAACTACACACACTCAAAACGATAAAACTGGTATCGCAGTTCTGCAGCGATTGATACGTCGATGCCTAGCGAAATCGAGAGATCGAGGATTCCCGGCGTTTCTGAAAGTTTAACTGGGTGTACGGGTGTGAAAATTCTTTATTTCATGCAACTACACACTTGCAATACGATAAAACGGGTATCGTGTTGCTGCAGCGATTGATACGTCGATGCTTAGCGACATCGAGAGATCGATGATTCCCGGCGTTTCTGAGACTTTGGCTGTCTGTACGGGTGTCAAAATCCTTCATTCTATGTAAGTACACACTCTCAATACGATAAAACTGGTATCGCAGTTCTGCAGCGATCGAAACGTCGAAGCTTAGCGACATAAAGAGATCGAGGATTCCCGGCCTTTCTGAGAGTTTGGCTGGGCGGACGGGTGTCAAAATTCGTTATTTCATGCAACTACACACTCTCAATACGATAAGACTGGTATCGCAGTTCTGCAGCGATTGATACGTCGATGCATAGCGACATCGAGAGATCGAGGATTCCCGGCGTTTCTGAGACTTTGGCTGGATGTACGGGTGTGAAAATTCTTTATTTCATGCAACTACACACTTGCAATACGATAAAATGGGTATCGTGGTGCTGCAGCGATTGATACGTCGATGCACAGCGTCATCGAGAGATCGAGGATTCCCGGCGTTTCTGAGAGTTTGGCTTGGCCTACGGGTGTTAAAATTCTTTATTTCATGCAACTACAGACTCTCAATACGATAAAACGGGTATCGTGGTGCTCCAGCGATTGATACGTCGATACATAGCGACATCGAGAGATCGAGGATTCCCGGCCTTTCTGAGAGTTTGGCTGGGCGTACGGGTGTCAAAATTCTTTATTTCATGCAACTACACACTTTCAATACGATAAAACTGGTATCGCAGTTCTGCAGCGATTCATACGTCGATGCTTAGCAAAATAGGAAGATCGCGGATTCCCGGCGTTTCTGAGAGTTTGGCTGGGTGTACGGGTGTGAAAATTCATTATTTCATGCAACTACACACTTGCAGTACGATAAAACGGGTATCGTGGTGCTGCAGCGATTGATACGTCGATGCTTAGCGACATCGAGAGATCGAGGATTTCCGGCGTTTCTGAGAGTTTGGCTGGGCGTACGGGTGTGAAAATTCTTCATTTCATGCAACTACACACTCTCAATACAATAAAACGGGTATCGTGGTGCTGCAGCGATTGATACGTCGATGCTTAGCGACATCGAGAGATCGATGATTCCCGGCGTTTTTGAGACTTTGGCTGGCTGTACGGGTGTCAAAATCCTTCTTTCTATGTAAATACACACTCTCAATACGATAAAACTGGTATCGCAGTTCTGCAGCGATCGATACGTCGATGCTTAGCGGAATCGAAAGATCGATGATTCCCGGCGTTTCTGAGACTTTGGCTGGCCGTACGGGTGTCAAAATTCTTCATTCTATCTAACTACACACTCTCAAAACGATAAAACTGGTATCGCAGTTCTGCAGCGATCGATACGTCGAAGCTTAGCGGAATCGAAAGATCGAGGATTCTCGGCGTTTCTGAGAGTTTGGCTGGGTGTACGGGTGTGAAAATTCATTATTTCATGCAACTACACACTTGCTGGACGATAAAACGGGTATCGTGGTGCTGCAGCGATTGATACGTCGATGCTTAGCGACATCGAGAGATCGAGGATTCCCGGCGTTTCTGAAAGTTTGGCTGGGCGTACGGGTGTGAAAATTCTTCATTTCATGCAACTACACACTCTCAATACAATAAAACGGGTATCGTGGTGCTCCAGCGATTGATACGTCGATACATAGCGACATCGAGAGATCGAGGATTCCCGGCCTTTCTGAGAGTTTGGCTGGGCGTACGGGTGTCAAAATTCTTTATTTCATGCAACTACACACTTTCAATACGATAAAACTGGTATCGCAGTTCTGCAGCGATTGATACGTCGATGCTTAGCAAAATAGGAAGATCGCGGATTCCCGGCGTTTCTGAGAGTTTGGCTGGGTGTACGGGTGTGAAAATTCATTATTTCATGCAACTACACACTTGCAGTACGATAAAACGGGTATCGTGGTGCTGCAGCGATTGATACGTCGATGCTTAGCGACATCGAGAGATCGAGGATTTCCGGCGTTTCTGAGAGTTCGGCTGGGCGTACGGGTGTGAAAATTCTTCATTTCATGCAACTACACACTCTCAATACAATAAAACGGGTATCGTGGTGCTGCAGCGATTGATACGTCGATGCTTAGCGACATCGAGAGATCGATGATTACCGGCGTTTTTGAGACTTTGGCTGGCTGTACGGGTGTCAAAATCCTTCTTTCTATGTAAATACACACTCTCAATACGATAAAACTGGTATCGCAGTTCTGCAGCGATCGATACGTCGATGCTTAGCGGAATCGAAAGATCGATGATTCCCGGCGTTTCTGAGACTTTGGCTGGCTGTACGGGTGTCAAAATTCTTCATTCTATCTAACTACACACTCTCAAAACGATAAAACTGGTATCGCAGTTCTGCAGCGATCGATACGTCGAAGCTTAGCGGAATCGAAAGATCGAGGATTCTCGGCGTTTCTGAGAGTTTGGCTGGGTGTACGGGTGTGAAAATTCATTATTTCATGCAACTACACACTTGCAGTACGATAAAACGGGTATCGTGGTGCTGCAGCGATTGATACGTCGATGCTTAGCGACATCGAGAGATCGAGGATTTCCGGCGTTTCTGAGAGTTTGGCTGGGCGTACGGGTGTGAAAATTCTTCATTTCATGCAACTACACACTCTCAATACAATAAAACGGGTATCGTGGTGCTGCAGCGATTGATACGTCGATGCTTAGCGACATCGAGAGATCGATGATTCCCGGCGTTTTTGAGACTTTGGCTGGCTGTACGGGTGTCAAAATCCTTCTTTCTATGTAAATACACACTCTCAATACGATAAAACTGGTATCGCAGTTCTGCAGCGATCGATACGTCGAAGCTTAGCGGAATCGAAAGATCGAGGATTCTCGGCGTTTCTGAGAGTTTGGCTGGCTGTACGGGTGTGAAAATTCTTTATTTCATGCAACTACACACTTGCAATACGATAAAATGGGTATCGTTGTGCTGCAGCGATTGATACGTCGATGCAAAGCGACATCGAGAGATCGTGGAATCCCGGCGTTTCTGAGAGTTTGGCTTGGCCTACGGTTGTTAAAATTCTTTATTTCGTGCAACTACACACTCTCAATACGATAAAACGGGTATCGTGGTGCTCCAGCGATTGATACGTCGATGCATAGCGACATCGAGAGATCGAGGATTCCCGATCTTTCTGAGAGTCTGGCTGGGCGTACGGGTGTCCAAATTCTTTATTTCATGCAACTACACACTTTCAATACGATAAAACTGGTATCGTAGTTCTGCAGCGATTGATACGTCGATGCTTAGCAAAATCGAAAGATCGCGGATTCCCGGCGTTTCTGAGAGTTTGACTGGGCGTACGGGTGTCAAAATTCTTTATTTCATGCAACTACACACTCTCAATACAATAAAACGGATATCGTGGTGCTGCAGCAATTGATACGTCGATGCATAGCGACATCGAGAGATCGAAGATTCCCGGCGTTTCTGAGACTTTGGCTGGATGTACGGGTGTCAGAATCCTTCATTCTATGTAAATACACACTCTCAATACGACAAAACTGGTATCGCAGTTCTGCAGCGATCGATACGTCGAAGCTTAGCGGAATCGAAAGATCGAGGATTCTCGGCGTTTCTGAGAGTTTGGCTGGCTGTACGGGTGTGAAAATTCTGTATTTCATGCAACTACACATTTGCAATATGATAAAATGGGTATCGTGGTGCTGCAGCGATTGATACGTCGATGCACAGCGTCATCGAGAGATCGAGGATTCCCGGCGTTTCTGAGAGTTTGGCTTGGCCTACGGGTGTTAAAATTCTTTATTTCATGCAACTACACACTCTCAATACGATAAAACGGGTATCGTGGTGCTCCAGTGATTGATACGTCGATACATAGCGACATCGAGAGATCGAGGATTCCCGGCCTTTCTGAGAGTTTGGCTGGGCGTACGGGTGTCAAAATTCTTTATTTCATGCAACTACACACTCTCAATACGATAAGACTGGTATCGCAGTTCTGCAGCGATTCATACGTCGATGCTTAGCAAAATCGGAAGATCGCGGATACCCGGCGTTTCTGAGAGTTTGGCTGGGTGTACGGGTGTGAAAATTCAGTATTTCATGCAACTACACACTTGCAGTACGATAAAACGGGTATCGTGGTGCTGCAGCGATTGATACGTCGATGCTTAGCGACATCGAGAGATCGAGGATTTCCGGCGTTTCTGAGAGTTTAACTGGGTGTACGGGTTTGAAAATTCTTTATTTCATGCAACTACACACTTGCAATACTATAAAACGGGTATCGGGTTGCTGCAGCGATTGATACGTCGATGCTTAGCGACATCGAGAGATCGATGATTCCCGGCGTTTCTGAGACTTTGGCTGGCTGTACGGGTGTCAAAATCCTTCATTCTATGTAAGTACACACTCTCAATACGATAAAACTGGTATCGCAGTTCTGCAGCGATTGATACGTCGATGCTTAGCGACATCGAGAGATCGAGGATTCCCGGCCTTTCTGAGAATTTGGCTGGGCGTACGGGTGTCAAAATTCTTTATTTTATGCAACTACACACTCTCAATACGATAAGACTGGTATCGCAGTTCTGCAGCGATTGATACGTGGATTCCTAGCGAAATCGAGAGATCGAGGATTCCCGGCGTTTCTGAGAGTTGAACTGGGTGTACGGGTTTGAAAATTCTTTATTTTATGCAACTACACACTTGCAATACCATAAAACGGGTTTCGTGTTGCTGCAGCGATTGATACGTCGATGCTTAGCGACATCGAGAGATCGATGATTCCCGGCGTTACTGAGACTTTGGCTGGCTGTACGGGTGTCAAAGTCGTTCATTCTATGTAAATACACACTCTCAATACGATAAAACTGGTATCGCAGATCTGCAGCGATCGATACGTCGAAGCTTAGCGGAATCGAACGATCGAGGATTCTCGGCGTTTCTGAGAGTTTGGCTGGCTGTACGGGTTTGTAAATTCGTTATTTCATGCAACTACACACACTCAAAACGATAAAACTGGTATCGCAGTTCTGCAGCGATTGATACGTCGATGCCTAGCGAAATCGAGAGATCGAGGATTCCCGGCGTTTCTGAGAGTTTAACTGGGTGTACGGGTGTGAAAATTCTTTATTTCATGCAACTACACACTTGCAATACGATAAAACGGGTATCGTGGTGCTCCAGCGATTGATACGTCGATGCATAGCGACATCGAGAGATCGAGGATTCCCGATCTTTCTGAGAGTCTGGCTGGGCGTACGGGTGTCAAAATTCTTTATTTCATGCAACTACACACTTTCAATACGATAAAACTGGTATCGCAGTTCTGCAGCGATTGATACGTCGATGCTTAGCAAAATCGAAAGATCGCGGATTCCCGGCGTTTCTGAGAGTTTGACTGGGCGTACGGGTGTCAAAATTCTTTATTTCATGCAACTACACACTCTCAATACAATAAAACGGATATCGTGGTGCTGCAGCAATTGATACGTCGATGCATAGCGACATCGAGAGATCGAGGATTCCCGGCGTTTCTGAGACTTTGGCTGGATGTACGGGTGTCAAAATCCTTCATTCTATGTAAATACACACTCTCAATACGATAAAACTGGTATCGCAGTTCTGCAGCGATCGATACGTCGAAGCTTAGGGGAATCGAAAGATCGAGGATTTTCGGCGTTTCTGAGAGTTTGGCTGGCTGTACGGGTGTGAAAATTCTTTATTTCATGCAACTACACACTTGCAATACGATAAAATGGGTATCGTGGTGCTGCAGCGATTGATACGTCGATGCACAGCGACATCGAGAGATCGTGAAATCCCGGCGTTTCTGAGAGTTTGGCTTGGCCTACGGGTGTTAAAATTCTTTATTTCGTGCAACTACACACTCTCAATACGATAAAACGGGTATCGTGGTGCTCCAGCGATTGATACGTCGATGCATAGCGACATCGAGAGATCGAGGATTCCCGATCTTTCTGAGAGTCTGGCTGGGCGTACGGGTGTCAAAATTCTTTATTTCATGCAACTACACACTTTCAATACGATAAAACTGGTATCGCAGTTCTGCAGCGATTGATACGTCGATGCTTAGCAAAATCGAAAGATCGCGGATTCCCGGCGTTTCTGAGAGTTTGACTGGGCGTACGGGTGTCAAAATTCTTTATTTCATGCAACTACACACTCTCAATACAATAAAACGGATATCGTGGTGCTGCAGCAATTGATACGTCGATGCATAGCGACATCGAGAGATCGAGGATTCCCGGCGTTTCTGAGACTTTGGCTGGATGTACGGGTGTCAAAATCCTTCATTCTATGTAAATACACACTCTCAATACGATAAAACTGGTATCGCAGTTCTGCAGCGATCGATACGTCGAAGCTTAGGGGAATCGAAAGATCGAGGATTTTCGGCGTTTCTGAGAGTTTGGCTGGCTGTACGGGTGTGAAAATTCTTTATTTCATGCAACTACACACTTGCAATACGATAAAATGGGTATCGTGGTGCTGCAGCGATTGATACGTCGATGCACAGCGTCATCGAGAGATCGAGGATTCCCGGCGTTTCTGAGAGTTTGGCTTGGCCTACGGGTGTTAAAATTCTTTATTTCATGCAACTACACACTCTCAATACGATAAAACGGGTATCGTGGTGCTCCAGCGATTGATACGTCGATACATAGCGACATCGAGAGATCGAGGATTCCCGGCCTTTCTGAGAGTTTGGCTGGGCGTACGGGTGTCAAAATTCTTTATTTCATGCAACTACACACTCTCAATACGATAAGACTGGTATCGCAGTTCTGCAGCGATCGATACGTCGAAGCTTAACGGAATCGAAAGATTGAGGATTCTCGGCGTTTCTGAGAGTTTGGCTGGCTGTACGGGTGTGTAAATTCTTTATTTCATGCAACTACACACACTCAAAACGATAAAACTGGTATCGCAGTTCTGCAGCGATTGATACGTCGATGCCTAGCGAAATCGAGAGATCGAGGATTCCCGGCGTTTCTGAAAGTTTAACTGGGTGTACGGGTGTGAAAATTCTTTATTTCATGCAACTACACACTTGCAATACGATAAAACGGGTATCGTGTTGCTGCAGCGATTGATACGTCGATGCTTAGCGACATCGAGAGATCGATGATTCCCGGCGTTTCTGAGACTTTGGCTGTCTGTACGGGTGTCAAAATCCTTCATTCTATGTAAGTACACACTCTCAATACGATAAAACTGTTATCGCAGTTCTGCAGCGATCGAAACGTCGAAGCTTAGCGACATAAAGAGATCGAGGATTCCCGGCCTTTCTGAGAGTTTGGCTGGGCGGACGGGTGTCAAAATTCGTTATTTCATGCAACTACACACTCTCAATACGATAAGACTGGTATCGCAGTTCTGCAGCGATTGATACGTCGATGCATAGCGACATCGAGAGATCGAGGATTCCCGGCGTTTCTGAGACTTTGGCTGGATGTACGGGTGTGAAAATTCTTTATTTCATGCAACTACACACTTGCAATACGATAAAATGGGTATCGTGGTGCTGCAGCGATTGATACGTCGATGCACAGCGTCATCGAGAGATCGAGGATTCCCGGCGTTTCTGAGAGTTTGGCTTGGCCTACGGGTGTTAAAATTCTTTATTTCATGCAACTACAGACTCTCAATACGATAAAACGGGTATCGTGGTGCTCCAGCGATTGATACGTCGATACATAGCGACATCGAGAGATCGAGGATTCCCGGCCTTTCTGAGAGTTTGGCTGGGCGTACGGGTGTCAAAATTCTTTATTTCATGCAACTACACACTTTCAATACGATAAAACTGGTATCGCAGTTCTGCAGCGATTGATACGTCGATGCTTAGCAAAATAGGAAGATCGCGGATTCCCGGCGTTTCTGAGAGTTTGGCTGGGTGTACGGGTGTGAAAATTCATTATTTCATGCAACTACACACTTGCAGTACGATAAAACGGGTATCGTGGTGCTGCAGCGATTGATACGTCGATGCTTAGCGACATCGAGAGATCGAGGATTTCCGGCGTTTCTGAGAGTTTGGCTGGGCGTACGGGTGTGAAAATTCTTCATTTCATGCAACTACACACTCTCAATACAATAAAACGGGTATCGTGGTGCTGCAGCGATTGATACGTCGATGCTTAGCGACATCGAGAGATCGATGATTCCCGGCGTTTTTGAGACTTTGGCTGGCTGTACGGGTGTCAAAATCCTTCTTTCTATGTAAATACACACTCTCAATACGATAAAACTGGTATCGCAGTTCTGCAGCGATCGATACGTCGATGCTTAGCGGAATCGAAAGATCGATGATTCCCGGCGTTTCTGAGACTTTGGCTGGCCGTACGGGTGTCAAAATTCTTCATTCTATCTAACTACACACTCTCAAAACGATAAAACTGGTATCGCAGTTCTGCAGCGATCGATACGTCGAAGCTTAGCGGAATCGAAAGATCGAGGATTCTCGGCGTTTCTGAGAGTTTGGCTGGGTGTACGGGTGTGAAAATTCATTATTTCATGCAACTACACACTTGCTGGACGATAAAACGGGTATCGTGGTGCTGCAGCGATTGATACGTCGATGCTTAGCGACATCGAGAGATCGAGGATTCCCGGCGTTTCTGAAAGTTTGGCTGGGCGTACGGGTGTGAAAATTCTTCATTTCATGCAACTACACACTCTCAATACAATAAAACGGGTATCGTGGTGCTCCAGCGATTGATACGTCGATACATAGCGACATCGAGAGATCGAGGATTCCCGGCCTTTCTGAGAGTTTGGCTGGGCGTACGGGTGTCAAAATTCTTTATTTCATGCAACTACACACTTTCAATACGATAAAACTGGTATCGCAGTTCTGCAGCGATTGATACGTCGATGCTTAGCAAAATAGGAAGATCGCGGATTCCCGGCGTTTCTGAGAGTTTGGCTGGGTGTACGGGTGTGAAAATTCATTATTTCATGCAACTACACACTTGCAGTACGATAAAACGGGTATCGTGGTGCTGCAGCGATTGATACGTCGATGCTTAGCGACATCGAGAGATCGAGGATTTCCGGCGTTTCTGAGAGTTCGGCTGGGCGTACGGGTGTGAAAATTCTTCATTTCATGCAACTACACACTCTCAATACAATAAAACGGGTATCGTGGTGCTGCAGCGATTGATACGTCGATGCTTAGCGACATCGAGAGATCGATGATTCCCGGCGTTTTTGAGACTTTGGCTGGCTGTACGGGTGTCAAAATCCTTCTTTCTATGTAAATACACACTCTCAATACGATAAAACTGGTATCGCAGTTCTGCAGCGATCGATACGTCGATGCTTAGCGGAATCGAAAGATCGATGATTCCCGGCGTTTCTGAGACTTTGGCTGGCTGTACGGGTGTCAAAATTCTTCATTCTATCTAACTACACACTCTCAAAACGATAAAACTGGTATCGCAGTTCTGCAGCGATCGATACGTCGAAGCTTAGCGGAATCGAAAGATCGAGGATTCTCGGCGTTTCTGAGAGTTTGGCTGGGTGTACGGGTGTGAAAATTCATTATTTCATGCAACTACACACTTGCAGTACGATAAAACGGGTATCGTGGTGCTGCAGCGATTGATACGTCGATGCTTAGCGACATCGAGAGATCGAGGATTTCCGGCGTTTCTGAGAGTTTGGCTGGGCGTACGGGTGTGAAAATTCTTCATTTCATGCAACTACACACTCTCAATACAATAAAACGGGTATCGTGGTGCTGCAGCGATTGATACGTCGATGCTTAGCGACATCGAGAGATCGATGATTCCCGGCGTTTTTGAGACTTTGGCTGGCTGTACGGGTGTCAAAATCCTTCTTTCTATGTAAATACACACTCTCAATACGATAAAACTGGTATCGCAGTTCTGCAGCGATCGATACGTCGAAGCTTAGCGGAATCGAAAGATCGAGGATTCTCGGCGTTTCTGAGAGTTTGGCTGGCTGTACGGGTGTGAAAATTCTTTATTTCATGCAACTACACACTTGCAATACGATAAAATGGGTATCGTTGTGCTGCAGCGATTGATACGTCGATGCAAAGCGACATCGAGAGATCGTGGAATCCCGGCGTTTCTGAGAGTTTGGCTTGGCCTACGGTTGTTAAAATTCTTTATTTCGTGCAACTACACACTCTCAATACGATAAAACGGGTATCGTGGTGCTCCAGCGATTGATACGTCGATGCATAGCGACATCGAGAGATCGAGGATTCCCGATCTTTCTGAGAGTCTGGCTGGGCGTACGGGTGTCCAAATTCTTTATTTCATGCAACTACACACTTTCAATACGATAAAACTGGTATCGTAGTTCTGCAGCGATTGATACGTCGATGCTTAGCAAAATCGAAAGATCGCGGATTCCCGGCGTTTCTGAGAGTTTGACTGGGCGTACGGGTGTCAAAATTCTTTATTTCATGCAACTACACACTCTCAATACAATAAAACGGATATCGTGGTGCTGCAGCAATTGATACGTCGATGCATAGCGACATCGAGAGATCGAAGATTCCCGGCGTTTCTGAGACTTTGGCTGGATGTACGGGTGTCAGAATCCTTCATTCTATGTAAATACACACTCTCAATACGATAAAACTGGTATCGCAGTTCTGCAGCGATCGATACGTCGAAGCTTAGCGGAATCGAAAGATCGAGGATTCTCGGCGTTTCTGAGAGTTTGGCTGGCTGTACGGGTGTGAAAATTCTGTATTTCATGCAACTACACATTTGCAATATGATAAAATGGGTATCGTGGTGCTGCAGCGATTGATACGTCGATGCACAGCGTCATCGAGAGATCGAGGATTCCCGGCGTTTCTGAGAGTTTGGCTTGGCCTACGGGTGTTAAAATTCTTTATTTCATGCAACTACACACTCTCAATACGATAAAACGGGTATCGTGGTGCTCCAGTGATTGATACGTCGATACATAGCGACATCGAGAGATCGAGGATTCCCGGCCTTTCTGAGAGTTTGGCTGGGCGTACGGGTGTCAAAATTCTTTATTTCATGCAACTACACACTCTCAATACGATAAGACTGGTATCGCAGTTCTGCAGCGATTGATACGTCGATGCTTAGCAAAATCGGAAGATCGCGGATACCCGGCGTTTCTGAGAGTTTGGCTGGGTGTACGGGTGTGAAAATTCAGTATTTCATGCAACTACACACTTGCAGTACGATAAAACGGGTATCGTGGTGCTGCAGCGATTGATACGTCGATGCTTAGCGACATCGAGAGATCGAGGATTTCCGGCGTTTCTGAGAGTTTAACTGGGTGTACGGGTTTGAAAATTCTTTATTTCATGCAACTACACACTTGCAATACGATAAAACGGGTATCGGGTTGCTGCAGCGATTGATACGTCGATGCTTAGCGACATCGAGAGATCGATGATTCCCGGCGTTTCTGAGACTTTGGCTGGCTGTACGGGTGTCAAAATCCTTCATTCTATGTAAGTACACACTCTCAATACGATAAAACTGGTATCGCAGTTCTGCAGCGATTGATACGTCGATGCTTAGCGACATCGAGAGATCGAGGATTCCCGGCCTTTCTGAGAATTTGGCTGGGCGTACGGGTGTCAAAATTCTTTATTTTATGCAACTACACACTCTCAATACGATAAGACTGGTATCGCAGTTCTGCAGCGATTGATACGTGGATTCCTAGCGAAATCGAGAGATCGAGGATTCCCGGCGTTTCTGAGAGTTGAACTGGGTGTACGGGTTTGAAAATTCTTTATTTTATGCAACTACACACTTGCAATACCATAAAACGGGTTTCGTGTTGCTGCAGCGATTGATACGTCGATGCTTAGCGACATCGAGAGATCGATGATTCCCGGCGTTACTGAGACTTTGGCTGGCCGTACGGGTGTCAAAATTCTTCATTCTATCTAACTACACACTCTCAAAACGATAAAACTGGTATCGCAGTTCTGCAGCGATCGATACGTCGAAGCTTAGCGGAATCGAAAGATCGAGGATTCTCGGCGTTTCTGAGAGTTTGGCTGGGTGTACGGGTGTGAAAATTCATTATTTCATGCAACTACACACTTGCTGGACGATAAAACGGGTATCGTGGTGCTGCAGCGATTGATACGTCGATGCTTAGCGACATCGAGAGATCGAGGATTCCCGGCGTTTCTGAAAGTTTGGCTGGGCGTACGGGTGTGAAAATTCTTCATTTCATGCAACTACACACTCTCAATACAATAAAACGGGTATCGTGGTGCTCCAGCGATTGATACGTCGATACATAGCGACATCGAGAGATCGAGGATTCCCGGCCTTTCTGAGAGTTTGGCTGGGCGTACGGGTGTCAAAATTCTTTATTTCATGCAACTACACACTTTCAATACGATAAAACTGGTATCGCAGTTCTGCAGCGATTGATACGTCGATGCTTAGCAAAATAGGAAGATCGCGGATTCCCGGCGTTTCTGAGAGTTTGGCTGGGTGTACGGGTGTGAAAATTCATTATTTCATGCAACTACACACTTGCAGTACGATAAAACGGGTATCGTGGTGCTGCAGCGATTGATACGTCGATGCTTAGCGACATCGAGAGATCGAGGATTTCCGGCGTTTCTGAGAGTTCGGCTGGGCGTACGGGTGTGAAAATTCTTCATTTCATGCAACTACACACTCTCAATACAATAAAACGGGTATCGTGGTGCTGCAGCGATTGATACGTCGATGCTTAGCGACATCGAGAGATCGATGATTACCGGCGTTTTTGAGACTTTGGCTGGCTGTACGGGTGTCAAAATCCTTCTTTCTATGTAAATACACACTCTCAATACGATAAAACTGGTATCGCAGTTCTGCAGCGATCGATACGTCGATGCTTAGCGGAATCGAAAGATCGATGATTCCCGGCGTTTCTGAGACTTTGGCTGGCTGTACGGGTGTCAAAATTCTTCATTCTATCTAACTACACACTCTCAAAACGATAAAACTGGTATCGCAGTTCTGCAGCGATCGATACGTCGAAGCTTAGCGGAATCGAAAGATCGAGGATTCTCGGCGTTTCTGAGAGTTTGGCTGGGTGTACGGGTGTGAAAATTCATTATTTCATGCAACTACACACTTGCAGTACGATAAAACGGGTATCGTGGTGCTGCAGCGATTGATACGTCGATGCTTAGCGACATCGAGAGATCGAGGATTTCCGGCGTTTCTGAGAGTTTGGCTGGGCGTACGGGTGTGAAAATTCTTCATTTCATGCAACTACACACTCTCAATACAATAAAACGGGTATCGTGGTGCTGCAGCGATTGATACGTCGATGCTTAGCGACATCGAGAGATCGATGATTCCCGGCGTTTTTGAGACTTTGGCTGGCTGTACGGGTGTCAAAATCCTTCTTTCTATGTAAATACACACTCTCAATACGATAAAACTGGTATCGCAGTTCTGCAGCGATCGATACGTCGAAGCTTAGCGGAATCGAAAGATCGAGGATTCTCGGCGTTTCTGAGAGTTTGGCTGGCTGTACGGGTGTGAAAATTCTTTATTTCATGCAACTACACACTTGCAATACGATAAAATGGGTATCGTTGTGCTGCAGCGATTGATACGTCGATGCAAAGCGACATCGAGAGATCGTGGAATCCCGGCGTTTCTGAGAGTTTGGCTTGGCCTACGGTTGTTAAAATTCTTTATTTCGTGCAACTACACACTCTCAATACGATAAAACGGGTATCGTGGTGCTCCAGCGATTGATACGTCGATGCATAGCGACATCGAGAGATCGAGGATTCCCGATCTTTCTGAGAGTCTGGCTGGGCGTACGGGTGTCCAAATTCTTTATTTCATGCAACTACACACTTTCAATACGATAAAACTGGTATCGTAGTTCTGCAGCGATTGATACGTCGATGCTTAGCAAAATCGAAAGATCGCGGATTCCCGGCGTTTCTGAGAGTTTGACTGGGCGTACGGGTGTCAAAATTCTTTATTTCATGCAACTACACACTCTCAATACAATAAAACGGATATCGTGGTGCTGCAGCAATTGATACGTCGATGCATAGCGACATCGAGAGATCGAAGATTCCCGGCGTTTCTGAGACTTTGGCTGGATGTACGGGTGTCAGAATCCTTCATTCTATGTAAATACACACTCTCAATACGACAAAACTGGTATCGCAGTTCTGCAGCGATCGATACGTCGAAGCTTAGCGGAATCGAAAGATCGAGGATTCTCGGCGTTTCTGAGAGTTTGGCTGGCTGTACGGGTGTGAAAATTCTGTATTTCATGCAACTACACATTTGCAATATGATAAAATGGGTATCGTGGTGCTGCAGCGATTGATACGTCGATGCACAGCGTCATCGAGAGATCGAGGATTCCCGGCGTTTCTGAGAGTTTGGCTTGGCCTACGGGTGTTAAAATTCTTTATTTCATGCAACTACACACTCTCAATACGATAAAACGGGTATCGTGGTGCTCCAGTGATTGATACGTCGATACATAGCGACATCGAGAGATCGAGGATTCCCGGCCTTTCTGAGAGTTTGGCTGGGCGTACGGGTGTCAAAATTCTTTATTTCATGCAACTACACACTCTCAATACGATAAGACTGGTATCGCAGTTCTGCAGCGATTCATACGTCGATGCTTAGCAAAATCGGAAGATCGCGGATACCCGGCGTTTCTGAGAGTTTGGCTGGGTGTACGGGTGTGAAAATTCAGTATTTCATGCAACTACACACTTGCAGTACGATAAAACGGGTATCGTGGTGCTGCAGCGATTGATACGTCGATGCTTAGCGACATCGAGAGATCGAGGATTTCCGGCGTTTCTGAGAGTTTAACTGGGTGTACGGGTTTGAAAATTCTTTATTTCATGCAACTACACACTTGCAATACTATAAAACGGGTATCGGGTTGCTGCAGCGATTGATACGTCGATGCTTAGCGACATCGAGAGATCGATGATTCCCGGCGTTTCTGAGACTTTGGCTGGCTGTACGGGTGTCAAAATCCTTCATTCTATGTAAGTACACACTCTCAATACGATAAAACTGGTATCGCAGTTCTGCAGCGATTGATACGTCGATGCTTAGCGACATCGAGAGATCGAGGATTCCCGGCCTTTCTGAGAATTTGGCTGGGCGTACGGGTGTCAAAATTCTTTATTTTATGCAACTACACACTCTCAATACGATAAGACTGGTATCGCAGTTCTGCAGCGATTGATACGTGGATTCCTAGCGAAATCGAGAGATCGAGGATTCCCGGCGTTTCTGAGAGTTGAACTGGGTGTACGGGTTTGAAAATTCTTTATTTTATGCAACTACACACTTGCAATACCATAAAACGGGTTTCGTGTTGCTGCAGCGATTGATACGTCGATGCTTAGCGACATCGAGAGATCGATGATTCCCGGCGTTACTGAGACTTTGGCTGGCTGTACGGGTGTCAAAGTCGTTCATTCTATGTAAATACACACTCTCAATACGATAAAACTGGTATCGCAGATCTGCAGCGATCGATACGTCGAAGCTTAGCGGAATCGAACGATCGAGGATTCTCGGCGTTTCTGAGAGTTTGGCTGGCTGTACGGGTTTGTAAATTCGTTATTTCATGCAACTACACACACTCAAAACGATAAAACTGGTATCGCAGTTCTGCAGCGATTGATACGTCGATGCCTAGCGAAATCGAGAGATCGAGGATTCCCGGCGTTTCTGAGAGTTTAACTGGGTGTACGGGTGTGAAAATTCTTTATTTCATGCAACTACACACTTGCAATACGATAAAACGGGTATCGTGGTGCTCCAGCGATTGATACGTCGATGCATAGCGACATCGAGAGATCGAGGATTCCCGATCTTTCTGAGAGTCTGGCTGGGCGTACGGGTGTCAAAATTCTTTATTTCATGCAACTACACACTTTCAATACGATAAAACTGGTATCGCAGTTCTGCAGCGATTGATACGTCGATGCTTAGCAAAATCGAAAGATCGCGGATTCCCGGCGTTTCTGAGAGTTTGACTGGGCGTACGGGTGTCAAAATTCTTTATTTCATGCAACTACACACTCTCAATACAATAAAACGGATATCGTGGTGCTGCAGCAATTGATACGTCGATGCATAGCGACATCGAGAGATCGAGGATTCCCGGCGTTTCTGAGACTTTGGCTGGATGTACGGGTGTCAAAATCCTTCATTCTATGTAAATACACACTCTCAATACGATAAAACTGGTATCGCAGTTCTGCAGCGATCGATACGTCGAAGCTTAGGGGAATCGAAAGATCGAGGATTTTCGGCGTTTCTGAGAGTTTGGCTGGCTGTACGGGTGTGAAAATTCTTTATTTCATGCAACTACACACTTGCAATACGATAAAATGGGTATCGTGGTGCTGCAGCGATTGATACGTCGATGCACAGCGACATCGAGAGATCGTGAAATCCCGGCGTTTCTGAGAGTTTGGCTTGGCCTACGGGTGTTAAAATTCTTTATTTCGTGCAACTACACACTCTCAATACGATAAAACGGGTATCGTGGTGCTCCAGCGATTGATACGTCGATGCATAGCGACATCGAGAGATCGAGGATTCCCGATCTTTCTGAGAGTCTGGCTGGGCGTACGGGTGTCCAAATTCTTTATTTCATGCAACTACACACTTTCAATACGATAAAACTGGTATCGTAGTTCTGCAGCGATTGATACGTCGATGCTTAGCAAAATCGAAATATCGCGGATTCCCGGCGTTTCTGAGAGTTTGACTGGGCGTACGGGTGTCAAAATTCTTTATTTCATGCAACTACACACTCTCAATACAATAAAACGGATATCGTGGTGCTGCAGCAATTGATACGTCGATGCATAGCGACATCGAGAGATCGAAGATTCCCGGCGTTTCTGAGACTTTGGCTGGATGTACGGGTGTCAAAATCCTTCATTCTATGTAAATACACACTCTCAATACGATAAAACTGGTATCGCAGTTCTGCAGCGATCGATACGTCGAAGCTTAGCGGAATCGAAAGATCGAGGATTCTCGGCGTTTCTGAGAGTTTGGCTGGCTGTACGGGTGTGAAAATTCTGTATTTCATGCAACTACACATTTGCAATATGATAAAATGGGTATCGTGGTGCTGCAGCGATTGATACGTCGATGCACAGCGTCATCGAGAGATCGAGGATTCCCGGCGTTTCTGAGAGTTTGGCTTGGCCTACGGGTGTTAAAATTCTTTATTTCATGCAACTACACACTCTCAATACGATAAAACGGGTATCGTGGTGCTCCAGCGATTGATACGTCGATACATAGCGACATCGAGAGATCGAGGATTCCCGGCCTTTCTGAGAGTTTGGCTGGGCGTACGGGTGTCAAAATTCTTTATTTCATGCAACTACACACTCTCAATACGATAAGACTGGTATCGCAGTTCTGCAGCGATCGATACGTCGAAGCTTAACGGAATCGAAAGATTGAGGATTCTCGGCGTTTCTGAGAGTTTGGCTGGCTGTACGGGTGTGTAAATTCTTTATTTCATGCAACTACACACACTCAAAACGATAAAACTGGTATCGCAGTTCTGCAGCGATTGATACGTCGATGCCTAGCGAAATCGAGAGATCGAGGATTCCCGGCGTTTCTGAAAGTTTAACTGGGTGTACGGGTGTGAAAATTCTTTATTTCATGCAACTACACACTTGCAATACGATAAAACGGGTATCGTGTTGCTGCAGCGATTGATACGTCGATGCTTAGCGACATCGAGAGATCGATGATTCCCGGCGTTTCTGAGACTTTGGCTGTCTGTACGGGTGTCAAAATCCTTCATTCTATGTAAGTACACACTCTCAATACGATAAAACTGTTATCGCAGTTCTGCAGCGATCGAAACGTCGAAGCTTAGCGACATAAAGAGATCGAGGATTCCCGGCCTTTCTGAGAGTTTGGCTGGGCGGACGGGTGTCAAAATTCGTTATTTCATGCAACTACACACTCTCAATACGATAAGACTGGTATCGCAGTTCTGCAGCGATTGATACGTCGATGCATAGCGACATCGAGAGATCGAGGATTCCCGGCGTTTCTGAGACTTTGGCTGGATGTACGGGTGTGAAAATTCTTTATTTCATGCAACTACACACTTGCAATACGATAAAATGGGTATCGTGGTGCTGCAGCGATTGATACGTCGATGCACAGCGTCATCGAGAGATCGAGGATTCCCGGCGTTTCTGAGAGTTTGGCTTGGCCTACGGGTGTTAAAATTCTTTATTTCATGCAACTACAGACTCTCAATACGATAAAACGGGTATCGTGGTGCTCCAGCGATTGATACGTCGATACATAGCGACATCGAGAGATCGAGGATTCCCGGCCTTTCTGAGAGTTTGGCTGGGCGTACGGGTGTCAAAATTCTTTATTTCATGCAACTACACACTTTCAATACGATAAAACTGGTATCGCAGTTCTGCAGCGATTGATACGTCGATGCTTAGCAAAATAGGAAGATCGCGGATTCCCGGCGTTTCTGAGAGTTTGGCTGGGTGTACGGGTGTGAAAATTCATTATTTCATGCAACTACACACTTGCAGTACGATAAAACGGGTATCGTGGTGCTGCAGCGATTGATACGTCGATGCTTAGCGACATCGAGAGATCGAGGATTTCCGGCGTTTCTGAGAGTTTGGCTGGGCGTACGGGTGTGAAAATTCTTCATTTCATGCAACTACACACTCTCAATACAATAAAACGGGTATCGTGGTGCTGCAGCGATTGATACGTCGATGCTTAGCGACATCGAGAGATCGATGATTCCCGGCGTTTTTGAGACTTTGGCTGGCTGTACGGGTGTCAAAATCCTTCTTTCTATGTAAATACACACTCTCAATACGATAAAACTGGTATCGCAGTTCTGCAGCGATCGATACGTCGATGCTTAGCGGAATCGAAAGATCGATGATTCCCGGCGTTTCTGAGACTTTGGCTGGCCGTACGGGTGTCAAAATTCTTCATTCTATCTAACTACACACTCTCAAAACGATAAAACTGGTATCGCAGTTCTGCAGCGATCGATACGTCGAAGCTTAGCGGAATCGAAAGATCGAGGATTCTCGGCGTTTCTGAGAGTTTGGCTGGGTGTACGGGTGTGAAAATTCATTATTTCATGCAACTACACACTTGCTGGACGATAAAACGGGTATCGTGGTGCTGCAGCGATTGATACGTCGATGCTTAGCGACATCGAGAGATCGAGGATTCCCGGCGTTTCTGAAAGTTTGGCTGGGCGTACGGGTGTGAAAATTCTTCATTTCATGCAACTACACACTCTCAATACAATAAAACGGGTATCGTGGTGCTCCAGCGATTGATACGTCGATACATAGCGACATCGAGAGATCGAGGATTCCCGGCCTTTCTGAGAGTTTGGCTGGGCGTACGGGTGTCAAAATTCTTTATTTCATGCAACTACACACTTTCAATACGATAAAACTGGTATCGCAGTTCTGCAGCGATTGATACGTCGATGCTTAGCAAAATAGGAAGATCGCGGATTCCCGGCGTTTCTGAGAGTTTGGCTGGGTGTACGGGTGTGAAAATTCATTATTTCATGCAACTACACACTTGCAGTACGATAAAACGGGTATCGTGGTGCTGCAGCGATTGATACGTCGATGCTTAGCGACATCGAGAGATCGAGGATTTCCGGCGTTTCTGAGAGTTCGGCTGGGCGTACGGGTGTGAAAATTCTTCATTTCATGCAACTACACACTCTCAATACAATAAAACGGGTATCGTGGTGCTGCAGCGATTGATACGTCGATGCTTAGCGACATCGAGAGATCGATGATTCCCGGCGTTTTTGAGACTTTGGCTGGCTGTACGGGTGTCAAAATCCTTCTTTCTATGTAAATACACACTCTCAATACGATAAAACTGGTATCGCAGTTCTGCAGCGATCGATACGTCGATGCTTAGCGGAATCGAAAGATCGATGATTCCCGGCGTTTCTGAGACTTTGGCTGGCTGTACGGGTGTCAAAATTCTTCATTCTATCTAACTACACACTCTCAAAACGATAAAACTGGTATCGCAGTTCTGCAGCGATCGATACGTCGAAGCTTAGCGGAATCGAAAGATCGAGGATTCTCGGCGTTTCTGAGAGTTTGGCTGGGTGTACGGGTGTGAAAATTCATTATTTCATGCAACTACACACTTGCAGTACGATAAAACGGGTATCGTGGTGCTGCAGCGATTGATACGTCGATGCTTAGCGACATCGAGAGATCGAGGATTTCCGGCGTTTCTGAGAGTTTGGCTGGGCGTACGGGTGTGAAAATTCTTCATTTCATGCAACTACACACTCTCAATACAATAAAACGGGTATCGTGGTGCTGCAGCGATTGATACGTCGATGCTTAGCGACATCGAGAGATCGATGATTCCCGGCGTTTTTGAGACTTTGGCTGGCTGTACGGGTGTCAAAATCCTTCTTTCTATGTAAATACACACTCTCAATACGATAAAACTGGTATCGCAGTTCTGCAGCGATCGATACGTCGAAGCTTAGCGGAATCGAAAGATCGAGGATTCTCGGCGTTTCTGAGAGTTTGGCTGGCTGTACGGGTGTGAAAATTCTTTATTTCATGCAACTACACACTTGCAATACGATAAAATGGGTATCGTTGTGCTGCAGCGATTGATACGTCGATGCAAAGCGACATCGAGAGATCGTGGAATCCCGGCGTTTCTGAGAGTTTGGCTTGGCCTACGGTTGTTAAAATTCTTTATTTCGTGCAACTACACACTCTCAATACGATAAAACGGGTATCGTGGTGCTCCAGCGATTGATACGTCGATGCATAGCGACATCGAGAGATCGAGGATTCCCGATCTTTCTGAGAGTCTGGCTGGGCGTACGGGTGTCCAAATTCTTTATTTCATGCAACTACACACTTTCAATACGATAAAACTGGTATCGTAGTTCTGCAGCGATTGATACGTCGATGCTTAGCAAAATCGAAAGATCGCGGATTCCCGGCGTTTCTGAGAGTTTGACTGGGCGTACGGGTGTCAAAATTCTTTATTTCATGCAACTACACACTCTCAATACAATAAAACGGATATCGTGGTGCTGCAGCAATTGATACGTCGATGCATAGCGACATCGAGAGATCGAAGATTCCCGGCGTTTCTGAGACTTTGGCTGGATGTACGGGTGTCAGAATCCTTCATTCTATGTAAATACACACTCTCAATACGATAAAACTGGTATCGCAGTTCTGCAGCGATCGATACGTCGAAGCTTAGCGGAATCGAAAGATCGAGGATTCTCGGCGTTTCTGAGAGTTTGGCTGGCTGTACGGGTGTGAAAATTCTGTATTTCATGCAACTACACATTTGCAATATGATAAAATGGGTATCGTGGTGCTGCAGCGATTGATACGTCGATGCACAGCGTCATCGAGAGATCGAGGATTCCCGGCGTTTCTGAGAGTTTGGCTTGGCCTACGGGTGTTAAAATTCTTTATTTCATGCAACTACACACTCTCAATACGATAAAACGGGTATCGTGGTGCTCCAGTGATTGATACGTCGATACATAGCGACATCGAGAGATCGAGGATTCCCGGCCTTTCTGAGAGTTTGGCTGGGCGTACGGGTGTCAAAATTCTTTATTTCATGCAACTACACACTCTCAATACGATAAGACTGGTATCGCAGTTCTGCAGCGATTGATACGTCGATGCTTAGCAAAATCGGAAGATCGCGGATACCCGGCGTTTCTGAGAGTTTGGCTGGGTGTACGGGTGTGAAAATTCAGTATTTCATGCATCTACACACTTGCAGTACGATAAAACGGGTATCGTGGTGCTGCAGCGATTGATACGTCGATGCTTAGCGACATCGAGAGATCGAGGATTTCCGGCGTTTCTGAGAGTTTAACTGGGTGTACGGGTTTGAAAATTCTTTATTTCATGCAACTACACACTTGCAATACGATAAAACGGGTATCGGGTTGCTGCAGCGATTGATACGTCGATGCTTAGCGACATCGAGAGATCGATGATTCCCGGCGTTTCTGAGACTTTGGCTGGCTGTACGGGTGTCAAAATCCTTCATTCTATGTAAGTACACACTCTCAATACGATAAAACTGGTATCGCAGTTCTGCAGCGATTGATACGTCGATGCTTAGCGACATCGAGAGATCGAGGATTCCCGGCCTTTCTGAGAATTTGGCTGGGCGTACGGGTGTCAAAATTCTTTATTTTATGCAACTACACACTCTCAATACGATAAGACTGGTATCGCAGTTCTGCAGCGATTGATACGTGGATTCCTAGCGAAATCGAGAGATCGAGGATTCCCGGCGTTTCTGAGAGTTGAACTGGGTGTACGGGTTTGAAAATTCTTTATTTTATGCAACTACACACTTGCAATACCATAAAACGGGTTTCGTGTTGCTGCAGCGATTGATACGTCGATGCTTAGCGACATCGAGAGATCGATGATTCCCGGCGTTACTGAGACTTTGGCTGGCTGTACGGGTGTCAAAGTCGTTCATTCTATGTAAATACACACTCTCAATACGATAAAACTGGTATCGCAGATCTGCAGCGATCGATACGTCGAAGCTTAGCGGAATCGAACGATCGAGGATTCTCGGCGTTTCTGAGAGTTTGGCTGGCTGTACGGGTTTGTAAATTCGTTATTTCATGCAACTACACACACTCAAAACGATAAAACTGGTATCGCAGTTCTGCAGCGATTGATACGTCGATGCCTAGCGAAATCGAGAGATCGAGGATTCCCGGCGTTTCTGAGAGTTTAACTGGGTGTACGGGTGTGAAAATTCTTTATTTCATGCAACTACACACTTGCAATACGATAAAACGGGTATCGTGGTGCTCCAGCGATTGATACGTCGATGCATAGCGACATCGAGAGATCGAGGATTCCCGATCTTTCTGAGAGTCTGGCTGGGCGTACGGGTGTCAAAATTCTTTATTTCATGCAACTACACACTTTCAATACGATAAAACTGGTATCGCAGTTCTGCAGCGATTGATACGTCGATGCTTAGCAAAATCGAAAGATCGCGGATTCCCGGCGTTTCTGAGAGTTTGACTGGGCGTACGGGTGTCAAAATTCTTTATTTCATGCAACTACACACTCTCAATACAATAAAACGGATATCGTGGTGCTGCAGCAATTGATACGTCGATGCATAGCGACATCGAGAGATCGAGGATTCCCGGCGTTTCTGAGACTTTGGCTGGATGTACGGGTGTCAAAATCCTTCATTCTATGTAAATACACACTCTCAATACGATAAAACTGGTATCGCAGTTCTGCAGCGATCGATACGTCGAAGCTTAGGGGAATCGAAAGATCGAGGATTTTCGGCGTTTCTGAGAGTTTGGCTGGCTGTACGGGTGTGAAAATTCTTTATTTCATGCAACTACACACTTGCAATACGATAAAATGGGTATCGTGGTGCTGCAGCGATTGATACGTCGATGCACAGCGACATCGAGAGATCGTGAAATCCCGGCGTTTCTGAGAGTTTGGCTTGGCCTACGGGTGTTAAAATTCTTTATTTCGTGCAACTACACACTCTCAATACGATAAAACGGGTATCGTGGTGCTCCAGCGATTGATACGTCGATGCATAGCGACATCGAGAGATCGAGGATTCCCGATCTTTCTGAGAGTCTGGCTGGGCGTACGGGTGTCCAAATTCTTTATTTCATGCAACTACACACTTTCAATACGATAAAACTGGTATCGTAGTTCTGCAGCGATTGATACGTCGATGCTTAGCAAAATCGAAATATCGCGGATTCCCGGCGTTTCTGAGAGTTTGACTGGGCGTACGGGTGTCAAAATTCTTTATTTCATGCAACTACACACTCTCAATACAATAAAACGGATATCGTGGTGCTGCAGCAATTGATACGTCGATGCATAGCGACATCGAGAGATCGAAGATTCCCGGCGTTTCTGAGACTTTGGCTGGATGTACGGGTGTCAAAATCCTTCATTCTATGTAAATACACACTCTCAATACGATAAAACTGGTATCGCAGTTCTGCAGCGATCGATACGTCGAAGCTTAGCGGAATCGAAAGATCGAGGATTCTCGGCGTTTCTGAGAGTTTGGCTGGCTGTACGGGTGTGAAAATTCTGTATTTCATGCAACTACACATTTGCAATATGATAAAATGGGTATCGTGGTGCTGCAGCGATTGATACGTCGATGCACAGCGTCATCGAGAGATCGAGGATTCCCGGCGTTTCTGAGAGTTTGGCTTGGCCTACGGGTGTTAAAATTCTTTATTTCATGCAACTACACACTCTCAATACGATAAAACGGGTATCGTGGTGCTCCAGCGATTGATACGTCGATACATAGCGACATCGAGAGATCGAGGATTCCCGGCCTTTCTGAGAGTTTGGCTGGGCGTACGGGTGTCAAAATTCTTTATTTCATGCAACTACACACTCTCAATACAATAAGACTGGTATCGCAGTTCTGCAGCGATTGATACGTCGATGCTTAGCAAAATCGGAAGATCGCGGATACCCGGCGTTTCTGAGAGTTTGGCTGGGTGTACGGGTGTGAAAATTCATCATTTCATGCAACTACACACTTGCAGTACGATAAAACGGGTATCGTGGTGCTGCAGCGATTGATACGTCGATGCTTAGCGACATCGAGAGATCGAGGATTTCCGGCGTTTCTGAGAGTTTAACTGGGTGTACGGGTTTGAAAATTCTTTATTTCATGCAACTACACACTTGCAATACCATAAAACGGGTATCGGGTTGCTGCAGCGATTGATACGTCGATGCTTAGCGACATCGAGAGATCGATGATTCCCGGCGTTTCTGAGACTTTGGCTGGCTGTACGGGTGTCAAAATCCTTCATTCTATGTAAGTACACACTCTCAATACGATAAAACTGGTATCGCAGTTCTGCAGCGATTGATACGTCGATGCTTAGCGACATCGAGAGATCGAGGATTCCCGGCCTTTCTGAGAGTTTGGCTGGGCGTACGGGTGTCAAAATTCTTTATTTTATGCAACTACACACTCTCAATACGATAAGACTGGTATCGCAGTTCTGCAGCGATTGATACGTCGATGCTTAGCGACATCGAGAGATCGAGGATTTCCGGCGTTTCTGAGAGTTTAACTGGGTGTACGGGTTTGAAAATTCTTTATTTCATGCAACTACACACTTGCAATACCATAAAACGGGTTTCGTGTTGCTGCAGCGATTGATACGTCGATGCTTAGCGACATCGAGAGATCGATGATTCCCGGCGTTTCTGAGACTTTGGCTGGCTGTACGGGTGTCAAAATCGTTCATTCTATGTAAATACACACTCTCAATACGATAAAACTGGTATCGCAGATCTGCAGCGATCGATACGTCGAAGCTTAGCGGAATCGAACGATCGAGGATTCTCGGCGTTTCTGAGAGTTTGGCTGGCTGTACGGGTTTGTAAATTCGTTATTTCATGCAACTACACACACTCAAAACGATAAAACTGGTATCGCAGTTCTGCAGCGATTGATACGTCGATGCCTAGCGAAATCGAGAGATCGAGGATTCCCGGCGTTTCTGAGAGTTTATCTGGGTGTACGGGTGTGAAAATTCTTTATTTCATGCAACTACACACTTGCAATACGATAAAACGGGTATCGTGGTGCTCCAGCGATTGATACGTCGATGCATAGCGACATCGAGAGATCGAGGATTCCCGATCTTTCTGAGAGTCTGGCTGGGCGTACGGGTGTCAAAATTCTTTATTTCATGCAACTACACACTTTCAATACGATAAAACTGGTATCGCAGTTCTGCAGCGATTGATACGTCGATGCTTAGCAAAATCGAAAGATCGCGGATTCCCGGCGTTTCTGAGAGTTTGACTGGGCGTACGGGTGTCAAAATTCTTTATTTCATGAAACTACACACTCTCAATACAATAAAACGGATATCGTGGTGCTGCAGCAATTGATACGTCGATGCATAGCGACATCGAGAGATCGAGGATTCCCGGCGTTTCTGAGACTTTGGCTGGATGTACGGGTGTCAAAATCCTTCATTCTATGTAAATACACACTCTCAATACGATTAAACTGGTATCGCAGTTCTGCAGCGATCGATACGTCGATGCTTAGCGACATCGAGAGATCGAGGATTTCCGGCGTTTCTGAGAGTTTAACTGGGTGTACGGGTTTGAAAATTCTTTATTTCATGCAACTACACACTTGCAATACCATAAAACGGGTATCGGGTTGCTGCAGCGATTGATACGTCGATGCTTAGCGACATCGAGAGATCGATGATTCCCGGCGTTTCTGAGACTTTGGCTGGCTGTACGGGTGTCAAAATCCTTCATTCTATGTAAGTACACAATCTCAATACGATAAAACTGGTATCGCAGTTCTGCAGCGATTGATACGTCGATGCTTAGCGACATCGAGAGATCGAGGATTCCCGGCCTTTCTGAGAGTTTGGCTGGGCGTACGGGTGTCAAAATTCTTTATTTTATGCACCTACACACTCTCAATACGATAAGACTGGTATCGCAGTTCTGCAGCGATTGACACGTCGATGCTTAGCGAAATCGAAAGATCGCGGATTTCCGGCGTTTATGAGAGTTTGGCTGGGCGTACGGGTGTCAAAATTCTTTATTTCATGGAACTACACACTTGCAATACGATAAAACGGGTATCGTGGTGCTCCAGCGATTGATACGTCGATGCTTAGCGACATCGAGAGATCGATGATTCCCGGCCTTTCTGAGAGTTTGGCTGGGCGTACGGGTGTCAAAATTCTTTATTTCATGCAACTACACACTCTCAATACGATAAGACTGGTATCGCAGTTCTGCAGCGATCGATACGTCGAAGCTTAACGGAATCGAAAGATTGAGGATTCTCGGCGTTTCTGAGAGTTTGGCTGGCTGTACGGGTGTGTAAATTCTTTATTTCATGCAACTACACACACTCAAAACGATAAAACTGGTATCGCAGTTCTGCAGCGATTGATACGTCGATGCCTAGCGAAATCGAGAGATCGAGGATTCCCGGCGTTTCTGAAAGTTTAACTGGGTGTACGGGTGTGAAAATTCTTTATTTCATGCAACTACACACTTGCAATACGATAAAACGGGTATCGTGTTGCTGCAGCGATTGATACGTCGATGCTTAGCGACATCGAGAGATCGATGATTCCCGGCGTTTCTGAGACTTTGGCTGTCTGTACGGGTGTCAAAATCCTTCATTCTATGTAAGTACACACTCTCAATACGATAAAACTGGTATCGCAGTTCTGCAGCGATCGAAACGTCGAAGCTTAGCGACATAAAGAGATCGAGGATTCCCGGCCTTTCTGAGAGTTTGGCTGGGCGGACGGGTGTCAAAATTCGTTATTTCATGCAACTACACACTCTCAATACGATAAGACTGGTATCGCAGTTCTGCAGCGATTGATACGTCGATGCATAGCGACATCGAGAGATCGAGGATTCCCGGCGTTTCTGAGACTTTGGCTGGATGTACGGGTGTGAAAATTCTTTATTTCATGCAACTACACACTTGCAATACGATAAAATGGGTATCGTGGTGCTGCAGCGATTGATACGTCGATGCACAGCGTGATCGAGAGATCGAGGATTCCCGGCGTTTCTGAGAGTTTGGCTTGGCCTACGGGTGTTAAAATTCTTTATTTCATGCAACTACAGACTCTCAATACGATAAAACGGGTATCGTGGTGCTCCAGCGATTGATACGTCGATACATAGCGACATCGAGAGATCGAGGATTCCCGGCCTTTCTGAGAGTTTGGCTGGGCGTACGGGTGTCAAAATTCTTTATTTCATGCAACTACACACTTTCAATACGATAAAACTGGTATCGCAGTTCTGCAGCGATTGATACGTCGATGCTTAGCAAAATAGGAAGATCGCGGATTCCCGGCGTTTCTGAGAGTTTGGCTGGGTGTACGGGTGTGAAAATTCATTATTTCATGCAACTACACACTTGCAGTACGATAAAACGGGTATCGTGGTGCTGCAGCGATTGATACGTCGATGCTTAGCGACATCGAGAGATCGAGGATTTCCGGCGTTTCTGAGAGTTTGGCTGGGCGTACGGGTGTGAAAATTCTTCATTTCATGCAACTACACACTCTCAATACAATAAAACGGGTATCGTGGTGCTGCAGCGATTGATACGTCGATGCTTAGCGACATCGAGAGATCGATGATTCCCGGCGTTTTTGAGACTTTGGCTGGCTGTACGGGTGTCAAAATCCTTCTTTCTATGTAAATACACACTCTCAATACGATAAAACTGGTATCGCAGTTCTGCAGCGATCGATACGTCGATGCTTAGCGGAATCGAAAGATCGATGATTCCCGGCGTTTCTGAGACTTTGGCTGTCTGTACGGGTGTCAAAATCCTTCATTCTATGTAAGTACACACTCTCAATACGATAAAACTGGTATCGCAGTTCTGCAGCGATCGAAACGTCGAAGCTTAGCGACATAAAGAGATCGAGGATTCCCGGCCTTTCTGAGAGTTTGGCTGGGCGTACGGGTGTCAAAATTCTTTATTTCATGCAACTACACACTCTCAATACGATAAGACTGGTATCGCAGTTCTGCAGCGATTGATACGTCGATGCATAGCGACATCGAGAGATCGAGGATTCCCGGCGTTTCTGAGACTTTGGCTGGATGTACGGGTGTGAAAATTCTTTATTTCATGCAACTACACACTTGCAATACGATAAAATGGGTATCGTGGTGCTGCAGCGATTGATACGTCGATGCACAGCGTGATCGAGAGATCGAGGATTCCCGGCGTTTCTGAGAGTTTGGCTTGGCCTACGGGTGTTAAAATTCTTTATTTCATGCAACTACAGACTCTCAATACGATAAAACGGGTATCGTGGTGCTCCAGCGATTGATACGTCGATACATAGCGACATCGAGAGATCGAGGATTCCCGGCCTTTCTGAGAGTTTGGCTGGGCGTACGGGTGTCAAAATTCTTTATTTCATGCAACTACACACTTTCAATACGATAAAACTGGTATCGCAGTTCTGCAGCGATTGATACGTCGATGCTTAGCAAAATAGGAAGATCGCGGATTCCCGGCGTTTCTGAGAGTTTGGCTGGGTGTACGGGTGTGAAAATTCATTATTTCATGCAACTACACACTTGCAGTACGATAAAACGGGTATCGTGGTGCTGCAGCGATTGATACGTCGATGCTTAGCGACATCGAGAGATCGAGGATTTCCGGCGTTTCTGAGAGTTCGGCTGGGCGTACGGGTGTGAAAATTCTTCATTTCATGCAACTACACACTCTCAATACAATAAAACGGGTATCGTGGTGCTGCAGCGATTGATACGTCGATGCTTAGCGACATCGAGAGATCGATGATTCCCGGCGTTTTTGAGACTTTGGCTGGCTGTACGGGTGTCAAAATCCTTCTTTCTATGTAAATACACACTCTCAATACGATAAAACTGGTATCGCAGTTCTGCAGCGATCGATACGTCGATGCTTAGCGGAATCGAAAGATCGATGATTCCCGGCGTTTCTGAGACTTTGGCTGGCTGTACGGGTGTCAAAATTCTTCATTCTATCTAACTACACACTCTCAAAACGATAAAACTGGTATCGCAGTTCTGCAGCGATCGATACGTCGAAGCTTAGCGGAATCGAAAGATCGAGGATTCTCGGCGTTTCTGAGAGTTTGGCTGGGTGTACGGGTGTGAAAATTCATTATTTCATGCAACTACACACTTGCAGTACGATAAAACGGGTATCGTGGTGCTGCAGCGATTGATACGTCGATGCTTAGCGACATCGAGAGATCGAGGATTTCCGGCGTTTCTGAGAGTTTGGCTGGGCGTACGGGTGTGAAAATTCTTCATTTCATGCAACTACACACTCTCAATACAATAAAACGGGTATCGTGGTGCTGCAGCGATTGATACGTCGATGCTTAGCGACATCGAGAGATCGATGATTCCCGGCGTTTTTGAGACTTTGGCTGGCTGTACGGGTGTCAAAATCCTTCTTTCTATGTAAATACACACTCTCAATACGATAAAACTGGTATCGCAGTTCTGCAGCGATCGATACGTCGAAGCTTAGCGGAATCGAAAGATCGAGGATTCTCGGCGTTTCTGAGAGTTTGGCTGGCTGTACGGGTGTGAAAATTCTTTATTTCATGCAACTACACACTTGCAATACGATAAAATGGGTATCGTTGTGCTGCAGCGATTGATACGTCGATGCAAAGCGACATCGAGAGATCGTGGAATCCCGGCGTTTCTGAGAGTTTGGCTTGGCCTACGGTTGTTAAAATTCTTTATTTCGTGCAACTACACACTCTCAATACGATAAAACGGGTATCGTGGTGCTCCAGCGATTGATACGTCGATGCATAGCGACATCGAGAGATCGAGGATTCCCGATCTTTCTGAGAGTCTGGCTGGGCGTACGGGTGTCCAAATTCTTTATTTCATGCAACTACACACTTTCAATACGATAAAACTGGTATCGTAGTTCTGCAGCGATTGATACGTCGATGCTTAGCAAAATCGAAAGATCGCGGATTCCCGGCGTTTCTGAGAGTTTGACTGGGCGTACGGGTGTCAAAATTCTTTATTTCATGCAACTACACACTCTCAATACAATAAAACGGATATCGTGGTGCTGCAGCAATTGATACGTCGATGCATAGCGACATCGAGAGATCGAAGATTCCCGGCGTTTCTGAGACTTTGGCTGGATGTACGGGTGTCAAAATCCTTCATTCTATGTAAATACACACTCTCAATACGATAAAACTGGTATCGCAGTTCTGCAGCGATCGATACGTCGAAGCTTAGCGGAATCGAAAGATCGAGGATTCTCGGCGTTTCTGAGAGTTTGGCTGGCTGTACGGGTGTGAAAATTCTGTATTTCATGCAACTACACATTTGCAATATGATAAAATGGGTATCGTGGTGCTGCAGCGATTGATACGTCGATGCACAGCGTCATCGAGAGATCGAGGATTCCCGGCGTTTCTGAGAGTTTGGCTTGGCCTACGGGTGTTAAAATTCTTTATTTCATGCAACTACACACTCTCAATACGATAAAACGGGTATCGTGGTGCTCCAGTGATTGATACGTCGATACATAGCGACATCGAGAGATCGAGGATTCCCGGCCTTTCTGAGAGTTTGGCTGGGCGTACGGGTGTCAAAATTCTTTATTTCATGCAACTACACACTCTCAATACGATAAGACTGGTATCGCAGTTCTGCAGCGATTGATACGTCGATGCTTAGCAAAATCGGAAGATCGCGGATACCCGGCGTTTCTGAGAGTTTGGCTGGGTGTACGGGTGTGAAAATTCATTATTTCATGCAACTACACACTTGCAGTACGATAAAACGGGTATCGTGGTGCTGCAGCGATTGATACATCGATGCTTAGCGACATCGAGAGATCGAGGATTTCCGGCGTTTCTGAGAGTTTAACTGGGTGTACGGGTTTGAAAATTCTTTATTTCATGCAACTACACACTTGCAATACCATAAAACGGGTATCAGGTTGCTGCAGCGATTGATACGTCGATGCTTAGCGACATGGAGAGATCGATGATTCCCGGCGTTTCTGAGACTTTGGCTGGCTGTACGGGTGTCAAAATCCTTCATTCTCTGTAAGTACACACTCTCAATACGATAAAACTGGTATCGCAGTTCTGCAGCGATTGATACGTCGATGCTTAGCGACATCGAGAGATCGAGGATTCCCGGCCTTTCTGAGAGTTTGGCTGGGCGTACGGGCGTCAAAATTCTTTATTTTATGCAACTACACACTCTCAATACGATAAGACTGGTATCGCAGTTCTGCAGCGATTGATACGTGGATTCCTAGCGAAATCGAGAGATCGAGGATTCCCGGCGTTTCTGAGAGTTTGGCTTGGCCTACGGGTGTTAAAATTCTTTATTTCATGCAACTACAGACTCTCAATACGATAAAACGGGTATCGTGGTGCTCCAGCGATTGATACGTCGATACATAGCGACATCGAGAGATCGAGGATTCCCGGCCTTTCTGAGAGTTTGGCTGGGCGTACGGGTGTCAAAATTCTTTATTTCATGCAACTACACACTTTCAATACGATAAAACTGGTATCGCAGTTCTGCAGCGATTGATACGTCGATGCATAGCAAAATAGGAAGATCGCGGATTCCCGGCGTTTCTGAGAGTTTGGCTGGGTGTACGGGTGTGAAAATTCATTATTTCATGCAACTACACACTTGCAGTACGATAAAACGGGTATCGTGGTGCTGCAGCGATTGATACGTCGATGCTTAGCGACATCGAGAGATCGAGGATTTCCGGCGTTTCTGAGAGTTCGGCTGGGCGTACGGGTGTGAAAATTCTTCATTTCATGCAACTACACACTCTCAATACAATAAAACGGGTATCGTGGTGCTGCAGCGATTGATACGTCGATGCTTAGCGACATCGAGAGATCGATGATTCCCGGCGTTTTTGAGACTTTGGCTGGCTGTACGGGTGTCAAAATCCTTCTTTCTATGTAAATACACACTCTCAATACGATAAAACTGGTATCGCAGTTCTGCAGCGATCGATACGTCGATGCTTAGCGGAATCGAAAGATCGATGATTCCCGGCGTTTCTGAGACTTTGGCTGGCTGTACGGGTGTCAAAATTCTTCATTCTATCTAACTACACACTCTCAAAACGATAAAACTGGTATCGCAGTTCGATACGTCGAAGCTTAGCGGAATCGAAAGATCGAGGATTCTCGGCGTTTCTGAGAGTTTGGCTGGCTGTACGGGTGTGAAAATTCTTTATATCATGCAACTACACACTTGCAATACGATAAAATGGGTATCGTTGTGCTGCAGCGATAGATACGTCGATGCAAAGCGACATCGAGAGATCGTGGAATCCCGGCGTTTCTGAGAGTTTGGCTTGGCCTACGGTTGTTAAAATTCTTTATTTCGTGCAACTACACACTCTCAATACGATAAAACGGGTATCGTGGTGCTCCAGCGATTGATACGTCGATGCATAGCGACATCGAGAGATCGAGGATTCCCGATCTTTCTGAGAGTCTGGCTGGGCGTACGGGTGTCCAAATTCTTTATTTCATGCAACTACACACTTTCAATACGATAAAACTGGTATCGTAGTTCTGCAGCGATTGATACGTCGATGCTTAGCAAAATCGAAAGATCGCGGATTCCCGGCGTTTCTGAGAGTTTGACTGGGCGTACGGGTGTCAAAATTCTTTATTTCATGCAACTACACACTCTCAATACAATAAAACGGATATCGTGGTGCTGCAGCAATTGATACGTCGATGCATAGCGACATCGAGAGATCGAAGATTCCCGGCGTTTCTGAGACTTTGGCTGGATGTACGGGTGTCAAAATCCTTCATTCTATGTAAATACACACTCTCAATACGATAAAACTGGTATCGCAGTTCTGCAGCGATCGATACGTCGAAGCTTAGCGGAATCGAAAGATCGAGGATTCTCGGCGTTTCTGAGAGTTTGGCTGGCTGTACGGGTGTGAAAATTCTGTATTTCATGCAACTACACATTTGCAATATGATAAAATGGGTATCGTGGTGCTGCAGCGATTGATACGTCGATGCACAGCGTCATCGAGAGATCGAGGATTCCCGGCGTTTCTGAGAGTTTGGCTTGGCCTACGGGTGTTAAAATTCTTTATTTCATGCAACTACACACTCTCAATACGATAAAACGGGTATCGTGGTGCTCCAGTGATTGATACGTCGATACATAGCGACATCGAGAGATCGAGGATTCCCGGCCTTTCTGAGAGTTTGGCTGGGCGTACGGGTGTCAAAATTCTTTATTTCATGCAACTACACACTCTCAATACGATAAGACTGGTATCGCAGTTCTGCAGCGATTGATACGTCGATGCTTAGCAAAATCGGAAGATCGCGGATACCCGGCGTTTCTGAGAGTTTGGCTGGGTGTACGGGTGTGAAAATTCATTATTTCATGCAACTACACACTTGCAGTACGATAAAACGGGTATCGTGGTGCTGCAGCGATTGATACGTCGATGCTTAGCGACATCGAGAGATCGAGGATTTCCGGCGTTTCTGAGAGTTTAACTGGGTGTACGGGTTCGAAAATTCTTTATTTCATGCAACTACACACTTGCAATACCATAAAACGGGTATCGGGTTGCTGCAGCGATACGATAAGACTGGTATCGCAGTTCTGCAGCGATTGATACGTGGATTCCTAGCGAAATCGAGAGATCGAGGATTCCCGGCGTTTCTGAGAGTTTGGCTTGGCCTACGGGTGTTAAAATTCTTTATTTCATGCAACTACAGACTCTCAATACGATAAAACGGGTATCGTGGTGCTCCAGCGATTGATACGTCGATACATAGCGACATCGAGAGATCGAGGATTCCCGGCCTTTCTGAGAGCTTGGCTGGGCGTACGGGTGTCAAAATTCTTTATTTCATGCAACTACACACTTTCAATACGATAAAACTGGTATCGCAGTTCTGCAGCGATTGATACGTCGATGCTTAGCAAAATAGGAAGATCGCGGATTCCCGGCGTTTCTGAGAGTTTGGCTGGGTGTACGGGTGTGAAAATTCATTATTTCATGCAACTACACACTTGCAGTACGATAAAACGGGTATCGTGGTGCTGCAGCGATTGATACGTCGATGCTTAGCGACATCGAGAGATCGAGGATTTCCGGCGTTTCTGAGAGTTTGGCTGGGCGTACGGGTGTGAAAATTCTTCATTTCATGCAACTACACACTCTCAATACAATAAAACGGGTATCGTGGTGCTGCAGCGATTGATACGTCGATGCTTAGCGACATCGAGAGATCGATGATTCCCGGCGTTTTTGAGACTTTGGCTGGCTGTACGGGTGTCAAAATCCTTCTTTCTATGTAAATACACACTCTCAATACGATAAAACTGGTATCGCAGTTCTGCAGCGATCGATACGTCGATGCTTAGCGGAATCGAAAGATCGATGATTCCCGGCGTTTCTGAGACTTTGGCTGTCTGTACGGGTGTCAAAATCCTTCATTCTATGTAAGTACACACTCTCAATACGATAAAACTGGTATCGCAGTTCTGCAGCGATCGAAACGTCGAAGCTTAGCGACATAAAGAGATCGAGGATTCCCGGCCTTTCTGAGAGTTTGGCTGGGCGTACGGGTGTCAAAATTCTTTATTTCATGCAACTACACACTCTCAATACGATAAGACTGGTATCGCAGTTCTGCAGCGATTGATACGTCGATGCATAGCGACATCGAGAGATCGAGGATTCCCGGCGTTTCTGAGACTTTGGCTGGATGTACGGGTGTGAAAATTCTTTATTTCATGCAACTACACACTTGCAATACGATAAAATGGGTATCGTGGTGCTGCAGCGATTGATACGTCGATGCACAGCGTGATCGAGAGATCGAGGATTCCCGGCGTTTCTGAGAGTTTGGCTTGGCCTACGGGTGTTAAAATTCTTTATTTCATGCAACTACAGACTCTCAATACGATAAAACGGGTATCGTGGTGCTCCAGCGATTGATACGTCGATACATAGCGACATCGAGAGATCGAGGATTCCCGGCCTTTCTGAGAGTTTGGCTGGGCGTACGGGTGTCAAAATTCTTTATTTCATGCAACTACACACTTTCAATACGATAAAACTGGTATCGCAGTTCTGCAGCGATTGATACGTCGATGCTTAGCAAAATAGGAAGATCGCGGATTCCCGGCGTTTCTGAGAGTTTGGCTGGGTGTACGGGTGTGAAAATTCATTATTTCATGCAACTACACACTTGCAGTACGATAAAACGGGTATCGTGGTGCTGCAGCGATTGATACGTCGATGCTTAGCGACATCGAGAGATCGAGGATTTCCGGCGTTTCTGAGAGTTCGGCTGGGCGTACGGGTGTGAAAATTCTTCATTTCATGCAACTACACACTCTCAATACAATAAAACGGGTATCGTGGTGCTGCAGCGATTGATACGTCGATGCTTAGCGACATCGAGAGATCGATGATTCCCGGCGTTTTTGAGACTTTGGCTGGCTGTACGGGTGTCAAAATCCTTCTTTCTATGTAAATACACACTCTCAATACGATAAAACTGGTATCGCAGTTCTGCAGCGATCGATACGTCGATGCTTAGCGGAATCGAAAGATCGATGATTCCCGGCGTTTCTGAGACTTTGGCTGGCTGTACGGGTGTCAAAATTCTTCATTCTATCTAACTACACACTCTCAAAACGATAAAACTGGTATCGCAGTTCTGCAGCGATCGATACGTCGAAGCTTAGCGGAATCGAAAGATCGAGGATTCTCGGCGTTTCTGAGAGTTTGGCTGGGTGTACGGGTGTGAAAATTCATTATTTCATGCAACTACACACTTGCAGTACGATAAAACGGGTATCGTGGTGCTGCAGCGATTGATACGTCGATGCTTAGCGACATCGAGAGATCGAGGATTTCCGGCGTTTCTGAGAGTTTGGCTGGGCGTACGGGTGTGAAAATTCTTCATTTCATGCAACTACACACTCTCAATACAATAAAACGGGTATCGTGGTGCTGCAGCGATTGATACGTCGATGCTTAGCGACATCGAGAGATCGATGATTCCCGGCGTTTTTGAGACTTTGGCTGGCTGTACGGGTGTCAAAATCCTTCTTTCTATGTAAATACACACTCTCAATACGATAAAACTGGTATCGCAGTTCTGCAGCGATCGATACGTCGAAGCTTAGCGGAATCGAAAGATCGAGGATTCTCGGCGTTTCTGAGAGTTTGGCTGGCTGTACGGGTGTGAAAATTCTTTATTTCATGCAACTACACACTTGCAATACGATAAAATGGGTATCGTTGTGCTGCAGCGATTGATACGTCGATGCAAAGCGACATCGAGAGATCGTGGAATCCCGGCGTTTCTGAGAGTTTGGCTTGGCCTACGGTTGTTAAAATTCTTTATTTCGTGCAACTACACACTCTCAATACGATAAAACGGGTATCGTGGTGCTCCAGCGATTGATACGTCGATGCATAGCGACATCGAGAGATCGAGGATTCCCGATCTTTCTGAGAGTCTGGCTGGGCGTACGGGTGTCCAAATTCTTTATTTCATGCAACTACACACTTTCAATACGATAAAACTGGTATCGTAGTTCTGCAGCGATTGATACGTCGATGCTTAGCAAAATCGAAAGATCGCGGATTCCCGGCGTTTCTGAGAGTTTGACTGGGCGTACGGGTGTCAAAATTCTTTATTTCATGCAACTACACACTCTCAATACAATAAAACGGATATCGTGGTGCTGCAGCAATTGATACGTCGATGCATAGCGACATCGAGAGATCGAAGATTCCCGGCGTTTCTGAGACTTTGGCTGGATGTACGGGTGTCAAAATCCTTCATTCTATGTAAATACACACTCTCAATACGATAAAACTGGTATCGCAGTTCTGCAGCGATCGATACGTCGAAGCTTAGCGGAATCGAAAGATCGAGGATTCTCGGCGTTTCTGAGAGTTTGGCTGGCTGTACGGGTGTGAAAATTCTGTATTTCATGCAACTACACATTTGCAATATGATAAAATGGGTATCGTGGTGCTGCAGCGATTGATACGTCGATGCACAGCGTCATCGAGAGATCGAGGATTCCCGGCGTTTCTGAGAGTTTGGCTTGGCCTACGGGTGTTAAAATTCTTTATTTCATGCAACTACACACTCTCAATACGATAAAACGGGTATCGTGGTGCTCCAGTGATTGATACGTCGATACATAGCGACATCGAGAGATCGAGGATTCCCGGCCTTTCTGAGAGTTTGGCTGGGCGTACGGGTGTCAAAATTCTTTATTTCATGCAACTACACACTCTCAATACGATAAGACTGGTATCGCAGTTCTGCAGCGATTGATACGTCGATGCTTAGCAAAATCGGAAGATCGCGGATACCCGGCGTTTCTGAGAGTTTGGCTGGGTGTACGGGTGTGAAAATTCATTATTTCATGCAACTACACACTTGCAGTACGATAAAACGGGTATCGTGGTGCTGCAGCGATTGATACATCGATGCTTAGCGACATCGAGAGATCGAGGATTTCCGGCGTTTCTGAGAGTTTAACTGGGTGTACGGGTTTGAAAATTCTTTATTTCATGCAACTACACACTTGCAATACCATAAAACGGGTATCAGGTTGCTGCAGCGATTGATACGTCGATGCTTAGCGACATGGAGAGATCGATGATTCCCGGCGTTTCTGAGACTTTGGCTGGCTGTACGGGTGTCAAAATCCTTCATTCTCTGTAAGTACACACTCTCAATACGATAAAACTGGTATCGCAGTTCTGCAGCGATTGATACGTCGATGCTTAGCGACATCGAGAGATCGAGGATTCCCGGCCTTTCTGAGAGTTTGGCTGGGCGTACGGGTGTCAAAATTCTTTATTTCATGCAACTACACACTCTCAATACGATAAGACTGGTATCGCAGTTCTGCAGCGATTGATACGTCGATGCTTAGCAAAATCGGAAGATCGCGGATACCCGGCGTTTCTGAGAGTTTGGCTGGGTGTACGGGTGTGAAAATTCAGTATTTCATGCAACTACACACTTGCAGTACGATAAAACGGGTATCGTGGTGCTGCAGCGATTGATACGTCGATGCTTAGCGACATCGAGAGATCGAGGATTTCCGGCGTTTCTGAGAGTTTAACTGGGTGTACGGGTTTGAAAATTCTTTATTTCATGCAACTACACACTTGCAATACTATAAAACGGGTATCGGGTTGCTGCAGCGATTGATACGTCGATGCTTAGCGACATCGAGAGATCGATGATTCCCGGCGTTTCTGAGACTTTGGCTGGCTGTACGGGTGTCAAAATCCTTCATTCTATGTAAGTACACACTCTCAATACGATAAAACTGGTATCGCAGTTCTGCAGCGATTGATACGTCGATGCTTAGCGACATCGAGAGATCGAGGATTCCCGGCCTTTCTGAGAATTTGGCTGGGCGTACGGGTGTCAAAATTCTTTATTTTATGCAACTACACACTCTCAATACGATAAGACTGGTATCGCAGTTCTGCAGCGATTGATACGTGGATTCCTAGCGAAATCGAGAGATCGAGGATTCCCGGCGTTTCTGAGAGTTGAACTGGGTGTACGGGTTTGAAAATTCTTTATTTTATGCAACTACACACTTGCAATACCATAAAACGGGTTTCGTGTTGCTGCAGCGATTGATACGTCGATGCTTAGCGACATCGAGAGATCGATGATTCCCGGCGTTACTGAGACTTTGGCTGGCTGTACGGGTGTCAAAGTCGTTCATTCTATGTAAATACACACTCTCAATACGATAAAACTGGTATCGCAGATCTGCAGCGATCGATACGTCGAAGCTTAGCGGAATCGAACGATCGAGGATTCTCGGCGTTTCTGAGAGTTTGGCTGGCTGTACGGGTTTGTAAATTCGTTATTTCATGCAACTACACACACTCAAAACGATAAAACTGGTATCGCAGTTCTGCAGCGATTGATACGTCGATGCCTAGCGAAATCGAGAGATCGAGGATTCCCGGCGTTTCTGAGAGTTTAACTGGGTGTACGGGTGTGAAAATTCTTTATTTCATGCAACTACACACTTGCAATACGATAAAACGGGTATCGTGGTGCTCCAGCGATTGATACGTCGATGCATAGCGACATCGAGAGATCGAGGATTCCCGATCTTTCTGAGAGTCTGGCTGGGCGTACGGGTGTCAAAATTCTTTATTTCATGCAACTACACACTTTCAATACGATAAAACTGGTATCGCAGTTCTGCAGCGATTGATACGTCGATGCTTAGCAAAATCGAAAGATCGCGGATTCCCGGCGTTTCTGAGAGTTTGACTGGGCGTACGGGTGTCAAAATTCTTTATTTCATGCAACTACACACTCTCAATACAATAAAACGGATATCGTGGTGCTGCAGCAATTGATACGTCGATGCATAGCGACATCGAGAGATCGAGGATTCCCGGCGTTTCTGAGACTTTGGCTGGATGTACGGGTGTCAAAATCCTTCATTCTATGTAAATACACACTCTCAATACGATAAAACTGGTATCGCAGTTCTGCAGCGATCGATACGTCGAAGCTTAGGGGAATCGAAAGATCGAGGATTTTCGGCGTTTCTGAGAGTTTGGCTGGCTGTACGGGTGTGAAAATTCTTTATTTCATGCAACTACACACTTGCAATACGATAAAATGGGTATCGTGGTGCTGCAGCGATTGATACGTCGATGCACAGCGACATCGAGAGATCGTGAAATCCCGGCGTTTCTGAGAGTTTGGCTTGGCCTACGGGTGTTAAAATTCTTTATTTCGTGCAACTACACACTCTCAATACGATAAAACGGGTATCGTGGTGCTCCAGCGATTGATACGTCGATGCATAGCGACATCGAGAGATCGAGGATTCCCGATCTTTCTGAGAGTCTGGCTGGGCGTACGGGTGTCCAAATTCTTTATTTCATGCAACTACACACTTTCAATACGATAAAACTGGTATCGTAGTTCTGCAGCGATTGATACGTCGATGCTTAGCAAAATCGAAATATCGCGGATTCCCGGCGTTTCTGAGAGTTTGACTGGGCGTACGGGTGTCAAAATTCTTTATTTCATGCAACTACACACTCTCAATACAATAAAACGGATATCGTGGTGCTGCAGCAATTGATACGTCGATGCATAGCGACATCGAGAGATCGAAGATTCCCGGCGTTTCTGAGACTTTGGCTGGATGTACGGGTGTCAAAATCCTTCATTCTATGTAAATACACACTCTCAATACGATAAAACTGGTATCGCAGTTCTGCAGCGATCGATACGTCGAAGCTTAGCGGAATCGAAAGATCGAGGATTCTCGGCGTTTCTGAGAGTTTGGCTGGCTGTACGGGTGTGAAAATTCTGTATTTCATGCAACTACACATTTGCAATATGATAAAATGGGTATCGTGGTGCTGCAGCGATTGATACGTCGATGCACAGCGTCATCGAGAGATCGAGGATTCCCGGCGTTTCTGAGAGTTTGGCTTGGCCTACGGGTGTTAAAATTCTTTATTTCATGCAACTACACACTCTCAATACGATAAAACGGGTATCGTGGTGCTCCAGCGATTGATACGTCGATACATAGCGACATCGAGAGATCGAGGATTCCCGGCCTTTCTGAGAGTTTGGCTGGGCGTACGGGTGTCAAAATTCTTTATTTCATGCAACTACACACTCTCAATACAATAAGACTGGTATCGCAGTTCTGCAGCGATTGATACGTCGATGCTTAGCAAAATCGGAAGATCGCGGATACCCGGCGTTTCTGAGAGTTTGGCTGGGTGTACGGGTGTGAAAATTCATCATTTCATGCAACTACACACTTGCAGTACGATAAAACGGGTATCGTGGTGCTGCAGCGATTGATACGTCGATGCTTAGCGACATCGAGAGATCGAGGATTTCCGGCGTTTCTGAGAGTTTAACTGGGTGTACGGGTTTGAAAATTCTTTATTTCATGCAACTACACACTTGCAATACCATAAAACGGGTATCGGGTTGCTGCAGCGATTGATACGTCGATGCTTAGCGACATCGAGAGATCGATGATTCCCGGCGTTTCTGAGACTTTGGCTGGCTGTACGGGTGTCAAAATCCTTCATTCTATGTAAGTACACACTCTCAATACGATAAAACTGGTATCGCAGTTCTGCAGCGATTGATACGTCGATGCTTAGCGACATCGAGAGATCGAGGATTCCCGGCCTTTCTGAGAGTTTGGCTGGGCGTACGGGTGTCAAAATTCTTTATTTTATGCAACTACACACTCTCAATACGATAAGACTGGTATCGCAGTTCTGCAGCGATTGATACGTCGATGCTTAGCGACATCGAGAGATCGAGGATTTCCGGCGTTTCTGAGAGTTTAACTGGGTGTACGGGTTTGAAAATTCTTTATTTCATGCAACTACACACTTGCAATACCATAAAACGGGTTTCGTGTTGCTGCAGCGATTGATACGTCGATGCTTAGCGACATCGAGAGATCGATGATTCCCGGCGTTTCTGAGACTTTGGCTGGCTGTACGGGTGTCAAAATCGTTCATTCTATGTAAATACACACTCTCAATACGATAAAACTGGTATCGCAGATCTGCAGCGATCGATACGTCGAAGCATAGCGGAATCGAACGATCGAGGATTCTCGGCGTTTCTGAGAGTTTGGCTGGCTGTACGGGTTTGTAAATTCGTTATTTCATGCAACTACACACACTCAAAACGATAAAACTGGTATCGCAGTTCTGCAGCGATTGATACGTCGATGCCTAGCGAAATCGAGAGATCGAGGATTCCCGGCGTTTCTGAGAGTTTATCTGGGTGTACGGGTGTGAAAATTCTTTATTTCATGCAACTACACACTTGCAATACGATAAAACGGGTATCGTGGTGCTCCAGCGATTGATACGTCGATGCATAGCGACATCGAGAGATCGAGGATTCCCGATCTTTCTGAGAGTCTGGCTGGGCGTACGGGTGTCAAAATTCTTTATTTCATGCAACTACACACTTTCAATACGATAAAACTGGTATCGCAGTTCTGCAGCGATTGATACGTCGATGCTTAGCAAAATCGAAAGATCGCGGATTCCCGGCGTTTCTGAGAGTTTGACTGGGCGTACGGGTGTCAAAATTCTTTATTTCATGAAACTACACACTCTCAATACAATAAAACGGATATCGTGGTGCTGCAGCAATTGATACGTCGATGCATAGCGACATCGAGAGATCGAGGATTCCCGGCGTTTCTGAGACTTTGGCTGGATGTACGGGTGTCAAAATCCTTCATTCTATGTAAATACACACTCTCAATACGATTAAACTGGTATCGCAGTTCTGCAGCGATCGATACGTCGATGCTTAGCGACATCGAGAGATCGAGGATTTCCGGCGTTTCTGAGAGTTTAACTGGGTGTACGGGTTTGAAAATTCTTTATTTCATGCAACTACACACTTGCAATACCATAAAACGGGTATCGGGTTGCTGCAGCGATTGATACGTCGATGCTTAGCGACATCGAGAGATCGATGATTCCCGGCGTTTCTGAGACTTTGGCTGGCTGTACGGGTGTCAAAATCCTTCATTCTATGTAAGTACACAATCTCAATACGATAAAACTGGTATCGCAGTTCTGCAGCGATTGATACGTCGATGCTTAGCGACATCGAGAGATCGAGGATTCCCGGCCTTTCTGAGAGTTTGGCTGGGCGTACGGGTGTCAAAATTCTTTATTTTATGCACCTACACACTCTCAATACGATAAGACTGGTATCGCAGTTCTGCAGCGATTGACACGTCGATGCTTAGCGAAATCGAAAGATCGCGGATTTCCGGCGTTTATGAGAGTTTGGCTGGGCGTACGGGTGTCAAAATTCTTTATTTCATGGAACTACACACTTGCAATACGATAAAACGGGTATCGTGGTGCTCCAGCGATTGATACGTCGATGCTTAGCGACATCGAGAGATCGATGATTCCCGGCCTTTCTGAGAGTTTGGCTGGGCGTACGGGTGTCAAAATTCTTTATTTCATGCAACTACACACTCTCAATACGATAAGACTGGTATCGGAGTTCTGCAGCGATCGATACGTCGAAGCTTAACGGAATCGAAAGATTGAGGATTCTCGGCGTTTCTGAGAGTTTGGCTGGCTGTACGGGTGTGTAAATTCTTTATTTCATGCAACTACACACACTCAAAACGATAAAACTGGTATCGCAGTTCTGCAGCGATTGATACGTCGATGCCTAGCGAAATCGAGAGATCGAGGATTCCCGGCGTTTCTGAAAGTTTATCTGGGTGTACGGGTGTGAAAATTCTTTATTTCATGCAACTACACACTTGCAATACGATAAAACGGGTATCGTGTTGCTGCAGCGATTGATACGTCGATGCTTAGCGACATCGAGAGATCGATGATTCCCGGCGTTTCTGAGACTTTGGCTGTCTGTACGGGTGTCAAAATCCTTCATTCTATGTAAGTACACACTCTCAATACGATAAAACTGGTATCGCAGTTCTGCAGCGATCGAAACGTCGAAGCTTAGCGACATAAAGAGATCGAGGATTCCCGGCCTTTCTGAGAGTTTGGCTGGGCGGACGGGTGTCAAAATTCGTTATTTCATGCAACTACACACTCTCAATACGATAAGACTGGTATCGCAGTTCTGCAGCGATTGATACGTCGATGCATAGCGACATCGAGAGATCGAGGATTCCCGGCGTTTCTGAGACTTTGGCTGGATGTACGGGTGTGAAAATTCTTTATTTCATGCAACTACACACTTGCAATACGATAAAATGGGTATCGTGGTGCTGCAGCGATTGATACGTCGATGCACAGCGTGATCGAGAGATCGAGGATTCCCGGCGTTTCTGAGAGTTTGGCTTGGCCTACGGGTGTTAAAATTCTTTATTTCATGCAACTACAGACTCTCAATACGATAAAACGGGTATCGTGGTGCTCCAGCGATTGATACGTCGATACATAGCGACATCGAGAGATCGAGGATTCCCGGCCTTTCTGAGAGTTTGGCTGGGCGTACGGGTGTCAAAATTCTTTATTTCATGCAACTACACACTTTCAATACGATAAAACTGGTATCGCAGTTCTGCAGCGATTGATACGTCGATGCTTAGCAAAATAGGAAGATCGCGGATTCCCGGCGTTTCTGAGAGTTTGGCTGGGTGTACGGGTGTGAAAATTCATTATTTCATGCAACTACACACTTGCAGTACGATAAAACGGGTATCGTGGTGCTGCAGCGATTGATACGTCGATGCTTAGCGACATCGAGAGATCGAGGATTTCCGGCGTTTCTGAGAGTTTGGCTGGGCGTACGGGTGTGAAAATTCTTCATTTCATGCAACTACACACTCTCAATACAATAAAACGGGTATCGTGGTGCTGCAGCGATTGATACGTCGATGCTTAGCGACATCGAGAGATCGATGATTCCCGGCGTTTTTGAGACTTTGGCTGGCTGTACGGGTGTCAAAATCCTTCTTTCTATGTAAATACACACTCTCAATACGATAAAACTGGTATCGCAGTTCTGCAGCGATCGATACGTCGATGCTTAGCGGAATCGAAAGATCGATGATTCCCGGCGTTTCTGAGACTTTGGCTGTCTGTACGGGTGTCAAAATCCTTCATTCTATGTAAGTACACACTCTCAATACGATAAAACTGGTATCGCAGTTCTGCAGCGATCGAAACGTCGAAGCTTAGCGACATAAAGAGATCGAGGATTCCCGGCCTTTCTGAGAGTTTGGCTGGGCGTACGGGTGTCAAAATTCTTTATTTCATGCAACTACACACTCTCAATACGATAAGACTGGTATCGCAGTTCTGCAGCGATTGATACGTCGATGCATAGCGACATCGAGAGATCGAGGATTCCCGGCGTTTCTGAGACTTTGGCTGGATGTACGGGTGTGAAAATTCTTTATTTCATGCAACTACACACTTGCAATACGATAAAATGGGTATCGTGGTGCTGCAGCGATTGATACGTCGATGCACAGCGTGATCGAGAGATCGAGGATTCCCGGCGTTTCTGAGAGTTTGGCTTGGCCTACGGGTGTTAAAATTCTTTATTTCATGCAACTACAGACTCTCAATACGATAAAACGGGTATCGTGGTGCTCCAGCGATTGATACGTCGATACATAGCGACATCGAGAGATCGAGGATTCCCGGCCTTTCTGAGAGTTTGGCTGGGCGTACGGGTGTCAAAATTCTTTATTTCATGCAACTACACACTTTCAATACGATAAAACTGGTATCGCAGTTCTGCAGCGATTGATACGTCGATGCTTAGCAAAATAGGAAGATCGCGGATTCCCGGCGTTTCTGAGAGTTTGGCTGGGTGTACGGGTGTGAAAATTCATTATTTCATGCAACTACACACTTGCAGTACGATAAAACGGGTATCGTGGTGCTGCAGCGATTGATACGTCGATGCTTAGCGACATCGAGAGATCGAGGATTTCCGGCGTTTCTGAGAGTTCGGCTGGGCGTACGGGTGTGAAAATTCTTCATTTCATGCAACTACACACTCTCAATACAATAAAACGGGTATCGTGGTGCTGCAGCGATTGATACGTCGATGCTTAGCGACATCGAGAGATCGATGATTCCCGGCGTTTTTGAGACTTTGGCTGGCTGTACGGGTGTCAAAATCCTTCTTTCTATGTAAATACACACTCTCAATACGATAAAACTGGTATCGCAGTTCTGCAGCGATCGATACGTCGATGCTTAGCGGAATCGAAAGATCGATGATTCCCGGCGTTTCTGAGACTTTGGCTGGCTGTACGGGTGTCAAAATTCTTCATTCTATCTAACTACACACTCTCAAAACGATAAAACTGGTATCGCAGTTCTGCAGCGATCGATACGTCGAAGCTTAGCGGAATCGAAAGATCGAGGATTCTCGGCGTTTCTGAGAGTTTGGCTGGGTGTACGGGTGTGAAAATTCATTATTTCATGCAACTACACACTTGCAGTACGATAAAACGGGTATCGTGGTGCTGCAGCGATTGATACGTCGATGCTTAGCGACATCGAGAGATCGAGGATTTCCGGCGTTTCTGAGAGTTTGGCTGGGCGTACGGGTGTGAAAATTCTTCATTTCATGCAACTACACACTCTCAATACAATAAAACGGGTATCGTGGTGCTGCAGCGATTGATACGTCGATGCTTAGCGACATCGAGAGATCGATGATTCCCGGCGTTTTTGAGACTTTGGCTGGCTGTACGGGTGTCAAAATCCTTCTTTCTATGTAAATACACACTCTCAATACGATAAAACTGGTATCGCAGTTCTGCAGCGATCGATACGTCGAAGCTTAGCGGAATCGAAAGATCGAGGATTCTCGGCGTTTCTGAGAGTTTGGCTGGCTGTACGGGTGTGAAAATTCTTTATTTCATGCAACTACACACTTGCAATACGATAAAATGGGTATCGTTGTGCTGCAGCGATTGATACGTCGATGCAAAGCGACATCGAGAGATCGTGGAATCCCGGCGTTTCTGAGAGTTTGGCTTGGCCTACGGTTGTTAAAATTCTTTATTTCGTGCAACTACACACTCTCAATACGATAAAACGGGTATCGTGGTGCTCCAGCGATTGATACGTCGATGCATAGCGACATCGAGAGATCGAGGATTCCCGATCTTTCTGAGAGTCTGGCTGGGCGTACGGGTGTCCAAATTCTTTATTTCATGCAACTACACACTTTCAATACGATAAAACTGGTATCGTAGTTCTGCAGCGATTGATACGTCGATGCTTAGCAAAATCGAAAGATCGCGGATTCCCGGCGTTTCTGAGAGTTTGACTGGGCGTACGGGTGTCAAAATTCTTTATTTCATGCAACTACACACTCTCAATACAATAAAACGGATATCGTGGTGCTGCAGCAATTGATACGTCGATGCATAGCGACATCGAGAGATCGAAGATTCCCGGCGTTTCTGAGACTTTGGCTGGATGTACGGGTGTCAAAATCCTTCATTCTATGTAAATACACACTCTCAATACGATAAAACTGGTATCGCAGTTCTGCAGCGATCGATACGTCGAAGCTTAGCGGAATCGAAAGATCGAGGATTCTCGGCGTTTCTGAGAGTTTGGCTGGCTGTACGGGTGTGAAAATTCTGTATTTCATGCAACTACACATTTGCAATATGATAAAATGGGTATCGTGGTGCTGCAGCGATTGATACGTCGATGCACAGCGTCATCGAGAGATCGAGGATTCCCGGCGTTTCTGAGAGTTTGGCTTGGCCTACGGGTGTTAAAATTCTTTATTTCATGCAACTACACACTCTCAATACGATAAAACGGGTATCGTGGTGCTCCAGTGATTGATACGTCGATACATAGCGACATCGAGAGATCGAGGATTCCCGGCCTTTCTGAGAGTTTGGCTGGGCGTACGGGTGTCAAAATTCTTTATTTCATGCAACTACACACTCTCAATACGATAAGACTGGTATCGCAGTTCTGCAGCGATTGATACGTCGATGCTTAGCAAAATCGGAAGATCGCGGATACCCGGCGTTTCTGAGAGTTTGGCTGGGTGTACGGGTGTGAAAATTCATTATTTCATGCAACTACACACTTGCAGTACGATAAAACGGGTATCGTGGTGCTGCAGCGATTGATACATCGATGCTTAGCGACATCGAGAGATCGAGGATTTCCGGCGTTTCTGAGAGTTTAACTGGGTGTACGGGTTTGAAAATTCTTTATTTCATGCAACTACACACTTGCAATACCATAAAACGGGTATCAGGTTGCTGCAGCGATTGATACGTCGATGCTTAGCGACATGGAGAGATCGATGATTCCCGGCGTTTCTGAGACTTTGGCTGGCTGTACGGGTGTCAAAATCCTTCATTCTCTGTAAGTACACACTCTCAATACGATAAAACTGGTATCGCAGTTCTGCAGCGATTGATACGTCGATGCTTAGCGACATCGAGAGATCGAGGATTCCCGGCCTTTCTGAGAGTTTGGCTGGGCGTACGGGTGTCAAAATTCTTTATTTTATGCAACTACACACTCTCAATACGATAAGACTGGTATCGCAGTTCTGCAGCGATTGATACGTGGATTCCTAGCGAAATCGAGAGATCGAGGATTCCCGGCGTTTCTGAGAGTTTGGCTTGGCCTACGGGTGTTAAAATTCTTTATTTCATGCAACTACAGACTCTCAATACGATAAAACGGGTATCGTGGTGCTCCAGCGATTGATACGTCGATACATAGCGACATCGAGAGATCGAGGATTCCCGGCCTTTCTGAGAGTTTGGCTGGGCGTACGGGTGTCAAAATTCTTTATTTCATGCAACTACACACTTTCAATACGATAAAACTGGTATCGCAGTTCTGCAGCGATTGATACGTCGATGCATAGCAAAATAGGAAGATCGCGGATTCCCGGCGTTTCTGAGAGTTTGGCTGGGTGTACGGGTGTGAAAATTCATTATTTCATGCAACTACACACTTGCAGTACGATAAAACGGGTATCGTGGTGCTGCAGCGATTGATACGTCGATGCTTAGCGACATCGAGAGATCGAGGATTTCCGGCGTTTCTGAGAGTTCGGCTGGGCGTACGGGTGTGAAAATTCTTCATTTCATGCAACTACACACTCTCAATACAATAAAACGGGTATCGTGGTGCTGCAGCGATTGATACGTCGATGCTTAGCGACATCGAGAGATCGATGATTCCCGGCGTTTTTGAGACTTTGGCTGGCTGTACGGGTGTCAAAATCCTTCTTTCTATGTAAATACACACTCTCAATACGATAAAACTGGTATCGCAGTTCTGCAGCGATCGATACGTCGATGCTTAGCGGAATCGAAAGATCGATGATTCCCGGCGTTTCTGAGACTTTGGCTGGCTGTACGGGTGTCAAAATTCTTCATTCTATCTAACTACACACTCTCAAAACGATAAAACTGGTATCGCAGTTCGATACGTCGAAGCTTAGCGGAATCGAAAGATCGAGGATTCTCGGCGTTTCTGAGAGTTTGGCTGGCTGTACGGGTGTGAAAATTCTTTATATCATGCAACTACACACTTGCAATACGATAAAATGGGTATCGTTGTGCTGCAGCGATAGATACGTCGATGCAAAGCGACATCGAGAGATCGTGGAATCCCGGCGTTTCTGAGAGTTTGGCTTGGCCTACGGTTGTTAAAATTCTTTATTTCGTGCAACTACACACTCTCAATACGATAAAACGGGTATCGTGGTGCTCCAGCGATTGATACGTCGATGCATAGCGACATCGAGAGATCGAGGATTCCCGATCTTTCTGAGAGTCTGGCTGGGCGTACGGGTGTCCAAATTCTTTATTTCATGCAACTACACACTTTCAATACGATAAAACTGGTATCGTAGTTCTGCAGCGATTGATACGTCGATGCTTAGCAAAATCGAAAGATCGCGGATTCCCGGCGTTTCTGAGAGTTTGACTGGGCGTACGGGTGTCAAAATTCTTTATTTCATGCAACTACACACTCTCAATACAATAAAACGGATATCGTGGTGCTGCAGCAATTGATACGTCGATGCATAGCGACATCGAGAGATCGAAGATTCCCGGCGTTTCTGAGACTTTGGCTGGATGTACGGGTGTCAAAATCCTTCATTCTATGTAAATACACACTCTCAATACGATAAAACTGGTATCGCAGTTCTGCAGCGATCGATACGTCGAAGCTTAGCGGAATCGAAAGATCGAGGATTCTCGGCGTTTCTGAGAGTTTGGCTGGCTGTACGGGTGTGAAAATTCTGTATTTCATGCAACTACACATTTGCAATATGATAAAATGGGTATCGTGGTGCTGCAGCGATTGATACGTCGATGCACAGCGTCATCGAGAGATCGAGGATTCCCGGCGTTTCTGAGAGTTTGGCTTGGCCTACGGGTGTTAAAATTCTTTATTTCATGCAACTACACACTCTCAATACGATAAAACGGGTATCGTGGTGCTCCAGTGATTGATACGTCGATACATAGCGACATCGAGAGATCGAGGATTCCCGGCCTTTCTGAGAGTTTGGCTGGGCGTACGGGTGTCAAAATTCTTTATTTCATGCAACTACACACTCTCAATACGATAAGACTGGTATCGCAGTTCTGCAGCGATTGATACGTCGATGCTTAGCAAAATCGGAAGATCGCGGATACCCGGCGTTTCTGAGAGTTTGGCTGGGTGTACGGGTGTGAAAATTCATTATTTCATGCAACTACACACTTGCAGTACGATAAAACGGGTATCGTGGTGCTGCAGCGATTGATACGTCGATGCTTAGCGACATCGAGAGATCGAGGATTTCCGGCGTTTCTGAGAGTTTAACTGGGTGTACGGGTTCGAAAATTCTTTATTTCATGCAACTACACACTTGCAATACCATAAAACGGGTATCGGGTTGCTGCAGCGATACGATAAGACTGGTATCGCAGTTCTGCAGCGATTGATACGTGGATTCCTAGCGAAATCGAGAGATCGAGGATTCCCGGCGTTTCTGAGAGTTTGGCTTGGCCTACGGGTGTTAAAATTCTTTATTTCATGCAACTACAGACTCTCAATACGATAAAACGGGTATCGTGGTGCTCCAGCGATTGATACGTCGATACATAGCGACATCGAGAGATCGAGGATTCCCGGCCTTTCTGAGAGCTTGGCTGGGCGTACGGGTGTCAAAATTCTTTATTTCATGCAACTACACACTTTCAATACGATAAAACTGGTATCGCAGTTCTGCAGCGATTGATACGTCGATGCTTAGCAAAATAGGAAGATCGCGGATTCCCGGCGTTTCTGAGAGTTTGGCTGGGTGTACGGGTGTGAAAATTCATTATTTCATGCAACTACACACTTGCAGTACGATAAAACGGGTATCGTGGTGCTGCAGCGATTGATACGTCGATGCTTAGCGACATCGAGAGATCGAGGATTTCCGGCGTTTCTGAGAGTTTGGCTGGGCGTACGGGTGTGAAAATTCTTCATTTCATGCAACTACACACTCTCAATACAATAAAACGGGTATCGTGGTGCTGCAGCGATTGATACGTCGATGCTTAGCGACATCGAGAGATCGATGATTCCCGGCGTTTTTGAGACTTTGGCTGGCTGTACGGGTGTCAAAATCCTTCTTTCTATGTAAATACACACTCTCAATACGATAAAACTGGTATCGCAGTTCTGCAGCGATCGATACGTCGATGCTTAGCGGAATCGAAAGATCGATGATTCCCGGCGTTTCTGAGACTTTGGCTGTCTGTACGGGTGTCAAAATCCTTCATTCTATGTAAGTACACACTCTCAATACGATAAAACTGGTATCGCAGTTCTGCAGCGATCGAAACGTCGAAGCTTAGCGACATAAAGAGATCGAGGATTCCCGGCCTTTCTGAGAGTTTGGCTGGGCGTACGGGTGTCAAAATTCTTTATTTCATGCAACTACACACTCTCAATACGATAAGACTGGTATCGCAGTTCTGCAGCGATTGATACGTCGATGCATAGCGACATCGAGAGATCGAGGATTCCCGGCGTTTCTGAGACTTTGGCTGGATGTACGGGTGTGAAAATTCTTTATTTCATGCAACTACACACTTGCAATACGATAAAATGGGTATCGTGGTGCTGCAGCGATTGATACGTCGATGCACAGCGTGATCGAGAGATCGAGGATTCCCGGCGTTTCTGAGAGTTTGGCTTGGCCTACGGGTGTTAAAATTCTTTATTTCATGCAACTACAGACTCTCAATACGATAAAACGGGTATCGTGGTGCTCCAGCGATTGATACGTCGATACATAGCGACATCGAGAGATCGAGGATTCCCGGCCTTTCTGAGAGTTTGGCTGGGCGTACGGGTGTCAAAATTCTTTATTTCATGCAACTACACACTTTCAATACGATAAAACTGGTATCGCAGTTCTGCAGCGATTGATACGTCGATGCTTAGCAAAATAGGAAGATCGCGGATTCCCGGCGTTTCTGAGAGTTTGGCTGGGTGTACGGGTGTGAAAATTCATTATTTCATGCAACTACACACTTGCAGTACGATAAAACGGGTATCGTGGTGCTGCAGCGATTGATACGTCGATGCTTAGCGACATCGAGAGATCGAGGATTTCCGGCGTTTCTGAGAGTTCGGCTGGGCGTACGGGTGTGAAAATTCTTCATTTCATGCAACTACACACTCTCAATACAATAAAACGGGTATCGTGGTGCTGCAGCGATTGATACGTCGATGCTTAGCGACATCGAGAGATCGATGATTCCCGGCGTTTTTGAGACTTTGGCTGGCTGTACGGGTGTCAAAATCCTTCTTTCTATGTAAATACACACTCTCAATACGATAAAACTGGTATCGCAGTTCTGCAGCGATCGATACGTCGATGCTTAGCGGAATCGAAAGATCGATGATTCCCGGCGTTTCTGAGACTTTGGCTGGCTGTACGGGTGTCAAAATTCTTCATTCTATCTAACTACACACTCTCAAAACGATAAAACTGGTATCGCAGTTCTGCAGCGATCGATACGTCGAAGCTTAGCGGAATCGAAAGATCGAGGATTCTCGGCGTTTCTGAGAGTTTGGCTGGGTGTACGGGTGTGAAAATTCATTATTTCATGCAACTACACACTTGCAGTACGATAAAACGGGTATCGTGGTGCTGCAGCGATTGATACGTCGATGCTTAGCGACATCGAGAGATCGAGGATTTCCGGCGTTTCTGAGAGTTTGGCTGGGCGTACGGGTGTGAAAATTCTTCATTTCATGCAACTACACACTCTCAATACAATAAAACGGGTATCGTGGTGCTGCAGCGATTGATACGTCGATGCTTAGCGACATCGAGAGATCGATGATTCCCGGCGTTTTTGAGACTTTGGCTGGCTGTACGGGTGTCAAAATCCTTCTTTCTATGTAAATACACACTCTCAATACGATAAAACTGGTATCGCAGTTCTGCAGCGATCGATACGTCGAAGCTTAGCGGAATCGAAAGATCGAGGATTCTCGGCGTTTCTGAGAGTTTGGCTGGCTGTACGGGTGTGAAAATTCTTTATTTCATGCAACTACACACTTGCAATACGATAAAATGGGTATCGTTGTGCTGCAGCGATTGATACGTCGATGCAAAGCGACATCGAGAGATCGTGGAATCCCGGCGTTTCTGAGAGTTTGGCTTGGCCTACGGTTGTTAAAATTCTTTATTTCGTGCAACTACACACTCTCAATACGATAAAACGGGTATCGTGGTGCTCCAGCGATTGATACGTCGATGCATAGCGACATCGAGAGATCGAGGATTCCCGATCTTTCTGAGAGTCTGGCTGGGCGTACGGGTGTCCAAATTCTTTATTTCATGCAACTACACACTTTCAATACGATAAAACTGGTATCGTAGTTCTGCAGCGATTGATACGTCGATGCTTAGCAAAATCGAAAGATCGCGGATTCCCGGCGTTTCTGAGAGTTTGACTGGGCGTACGGGTGTCAAAATTCTTTATTTCATGCAACTACACACTCTCAATACAATAAAACGGATATCGTGGTGCTGCAGCAATTGATACGTCGATGCATAGCGACATCGAGAGATCGAAGATTCCCGGCGTTTCTGAGACTTTGGCTGGATGTACGGGTGTCAAAATCCTTCATTCTATGTAAATACACACTCTCAATACGATAAAACTGGTATCGCAGTTCTGCAGCGATCGATACGTCGAAGCTTAGCGGAATCGAAAGATCGAGGATTCTCGGCGTTTCTGAGAGTTTGGCTGGCTGTACGGGTGTGAAAATTCTGTATTTCATGCAACTACACATTTGCAATATGATAAAATGGGTATCGTGGTGCTGCAGCGATTGATACGTCGATGCACAGCGTCATCGAGAGATCGAGGATTCCCGGCGTTTCTGAGAGTTTGGCTTGGCCTACGGGTGTTAAAATTCTTTATTTCATGCAACTACACACTCTCAATACGATAAAACGGGTATCGTGGTGCTCCAGTGATTGATACGTCGATACATAGCGACATCGAGAGATCGAGGATTCCCGGCCTTTCTGAGAGTTTGGCTGGGCGTACGGGTGTCAAAATTCTTTATTTCATGCAACTACACACTCTCAATACGATAAGACTGGTATCGCAGTTCTGCAGCGATTGATACGTCGATGCTTAGCAAAATCGGAAGATCGCGGATACCCGGCGTTTCTGAGAGTTTGGCTGGGTGTACGGGTGTGAAAATTCATTATTTCATGCAACTACACACTTGCAGTACGATAAAACGGGTATCGTGGTGCTGCAGCGATTGATACATCGATGCTTAGCGACATCGAGAGATCGAGGATTTCCGGCGTTTCTGAGAGTTTAACTGGGTGTACGGGTTTGAAAATTCTTTATTTCATGCAACTACACACTTGCAATACCATAAAACGGGTATCAGGTTGCTGCAGCGATTGATACGTCGATGCTTAGCGACATGGAGAGATCGATGATTCCCGGCGTTTCTGAGACTTTGGCTGGCTGTACGGGTGTCAAAATCCTTCATTCTCTGTAAGTACACACTCTCAATACGATAAAACTGGTATCGCAGTTCTGCAGCGATTGATACGTCGATGCTTAGCGACATCGAGAGATCGAGGATTCCCGGCCTTTCTGAGAGTTTGGCTGGGCGTACGGGTGTCAAAATTCTTTATTTTATGCAACTACACACTCTCAATACGATAAGACTGGTATCGCAGTTCTGCAGCGATTGATACGTGGATTCCTAGCGAAATCGAGAGATCGAGGATTCCCGGCGTTTCTGAGAGTTTGGCTTGGCCTACGGGTGTTAAAATTCTTTATTTCATGCAACTACAGACTCTCAATACGATAAAACGGGTATCGTGGTGCTCCAGCGATTGATACGTCGATACATAGCGACATCGAGAGATCGAGGATTCCCGGCCTTTCTGAGAGTTTGGCTGGGCGTACGGGTGTCAAAATTCTTTATTTCATGCAACTACACACTTTCAATACGATAAAACTGGTATCGCAGTTCTGCAGCGATTGATACGTCGATGCATAGCAAAATAGGAAGATCGCGGATTCCCGGCGTTTCTGAGAGTTTGGCTGGGTGTACGGGTGTGAAAATTCATTATTTCATGCAACTACACACTTGCAGTACGATAAAACGGGTATCGTGGTGCTGCAGCGATTGATACGTCGATGCTTAGCGACATCGAGAGATCGAGGATTTCCGGCGTTTCTGAGAGTTCGGCTGGGCGTACGGGTGTGAAAATTCTTCATTTCATGCAACTACACACTCTCAATACAATAAAACGGGTATCGTGGTGCTGCAGCGATTGATACGTCGATGCTTAGCGACATCGAGAGATCGATGATTCCCGGCGTTTTTGAGACTTTGGCTGGCTGTACGGGTGTCAAAATCCTTCTTTCTATGTAAATACACACTCTCAATACGATAAAACTGGTATCGCAGTTCTGCAGCGATCGATACGTCGATGCTTAGCGGAATCGAAAGATCGATGATTCCCGGCGTTTCTGAGACTTTGGCTGGCTGTACGGGTGTCAAAATTCTTCATTCTATCTAACTACACACTCTCAAAACGATAAAACTGGTATCGCAGTTCGATACGTCGAAGCTTAGCGGAATCGAAAGATCGAGGATTCTCGGCGTTTCTGAGAGTTTGGCTGGCTGTACGGGTGTGAAAATTCTTTATATCATGCAACTACACACTTGCAATACGATAAAATGGGTATCGTTGTGCTGCAGCGATAGATACGTCGATGCAAAGCGACATCGAGAGATCGTGGAATCCCGGCGTTTCTGAGAGTTTGGCTTGGCCTACGGTTGTTAAAATTCTTTATTTCGTGCAACTACACACTCTCAATACGATAAAACGGGTATCGTGGTGCTCCAGCGATTGATACGTCGATGCATAGCGACATCGAGAGATCGAGGATTCCCGATCTTTCTGAGAGTCTGGCTGGGCGTACGGGTGTCCAAATTCTTTATTTCATGCAACTACACACTTTCAATACGATAAAACTGGTATCGTAGTTCTGCAGCGATTGATACGTCGATGCTTAGCAAAATCGAAAGATCGCGGATTCCCGGCGTTTCTGAGAGTTTGACTGGGCGTACGGGTATCAAAATTCTTTATTTCATGCAACTACACACTCTCAATACAATAAAACGGATATCGTGGTGCTGCAGCAATTGATACGTCGATGCATAGCGACATCGAGAGATCGAAGATTCCCGGCGTTTCTGAGACTTTGGCTGGATGTACGGGTGTCAAAATCCTTCATTCTATGTAAATACACACTCTCAATACGATAAAACTGGTATCGCAGTTCTGCAGCGATCGATACGTCGAAGCTTAGCGGAATCGAAAGATCGAGGATTCTCGGCGTTTCTGAGAGTTTGGCTGGCTGTACGGGTGTGAAAATTCTGTATTTCATGCAACTACACATTTGCAATATGATAAAATGGGTATCGTGGTGCTGCAGCGATTGATACGTCGATGCACAGCGTCATCGAGAGATCGAGGATTCCCGGCGTTTCTGAGAGTTTGGCTTGGCCTACGGGTGTTAAAATTCTTTATTTCATGCAACTACACACTCTCAATACGATAAAACGGGTATCGTGGTGCTCCAGTGATTGATACGTCGATACATAGCGACATCGAGAGATCGAGGATTCCCGGCCTTTCTGAGAGTTTGGCTGGGCGTACGGGTGTCAAAATTCTTTATTTCATGCAACTACACACTCTCAATACGATAAGACTGGTATCGCAGTTCTGCAGCGATTGATACGTCGATGCTTAGCAAAATCGGAAGATCGCGGATACCCGGCGTTTCTGAGAGTTTGGCTGGGTGTACGGGTGTGAAAATTCATTATTTCATGCAACTACACACTTGCAGTACGATAAAACGGGTATCGTGGTGCTGCAGCGATTGATACGTCGATGCTTAGCGACATCGAGAGATCGAGGATTTCCGGCGTTTCTGAGAGTTTAACTGGGTGTACGGGTTTGAAAATTCTTTATTTCATGCAACTACACACTTGCAATACCATAAAACGGGTATCGGGTTGCTGCAGCGATACGATAAGACTGGTATCGCAGTTCTGCAGCGATTGATACGTGGATTCCTAGCGAAATCGAGAGATCGAGGATTCCCGGCGTTTCTGAGAGTTTGGCTTGGCCTACGGGTGTTAAAATTCTTTATTTCATGCAACTACAGACTCTCAATACGATAAAACGGGTATCGTGGTGCTCCAGCGATTGATACGTCGATACATAGCGACATCGAGAGATCGAGGATTCCCGGCCTTTCTGAGAGCTTGGCTGGGCGTACGGGTGTCAAAATTCTTTATTTCATGCAACTACACACTTTCAATACGATAAAACTGGTATCGCAGTTCTGCAGCGATTGATACGTCGATGCTTAGCAAAATAGGAAGATCGCGGATTCCCGGCGTTTCTGAGAGTTTGGCTGGGTGTACGGGTGTGAAAATTCATTATTTCATGCAACTACACACTTGCAGTACGATAAAACGGGTATCGTGGTGCTGCAGCGATTGATACGTCGATGCTTAGCGACATCGAGAGATCGAGGATTTCCGGCGTTGCTGAGAGTTTGGCTGGGCGTACGGGTGTGAAAATTCTTCATTTCATGCAACTACACACTCTCAATACAATAAAACGGGTATCGTGGTGCTGCAGCGATTGATACGTCGATGCTTAGCGACATCGAGAGATCGATGATTCCCGGCGTTTTTGAGACTTTGGCTGGCTGTACGGGTGTCAAAATCCTTCTTTCTATGTAAATACACACTCTCAATACGATAAAACTGGTATCGCAGTTCTGCAGCGATCGATACGTCGATGCTTAGCGGAATCGAAAGATCGATGATTCCCGGCGTTTCTGAGACTTTGGCTGGATGTACGGGTGTCAAAATTCTTCATTCTATCTAACTACACACTCTCAAAACGATAAAACTGGTATCGCAGTTCTGCAGCGATCGATACGTCGAAGCTTAGCGGAATCGAAAGATCGAGGATTCTCGGCGTTTCTGAGAGTTTGGCTGGGTGTACGGGTGTGAAAATTCATTATTTCATGCAACTACACACTTGCAGGACGATAAAACGGGTATCGTGGTGCTGCAGCGATTGATACGTCGATGCTTAGCGATATCGAGAGATCGAGGATTCCCGGCGTTTCTGAGAGTTTGGCTGGGCGTACGGGTGTGAAAATTCTTCATTTCATGCAACTACACACTCTCAATACAATAAAACGGGTATCGTGGTGCTCCAGCGATTGATACGTCGATACATAGCGACATCGAGAGATCGAGGATTCCCGGCCTTTCTGAGAGTTTGGCTGGGCGTACGGGTGTCAAAATTCTTTATTTCATGCAACTACACACTTTCAATACGATAAAACTGGTATCGCAGTTCTGCAGCGATTGATACGTCGATGCTTAGCAAAATAGGAAGATCGCGGATTCCCGGCGTTTCTGAGAGTTTGGCTGGGTGTACGGGTGTGAAAATTCATTATTTCATGCAACTACACACTTGCAGTACGATAAAACGGGTATCGTGGTGCTGCAGCGATTGATACGTCGATGCTTAGCGACATCGAGAGATCGAGGATTTCCGGCGTTTCTGAGAGTTCGGCTGGGCGTACGGGTGTGAAAATTCTTCATTTCATGCAACTACACACTCTCAATACAATAAAACGGGTATCGTGGTGCTGCAGCGATTGATACGTCGATGCTTAGCGACATCGAGAGATCGATGATTCCCGGCGTTTTTGAGACTTTGGCTGGCTGTACGGGTGTCAAAATCCTTCTTTCTATGTAAATACACACTCTCAATACGATAAAACTGGTATCGCAGTTCTGCAGCGATCGATACGTCGATGCTTAGCGGAATCGAAAGATCGATGATTCCCGGCGTTTCTGAGACTTTGGCTGGCTGTACGGGTGTCAAAATTCTTCATTCTATCTAACTACACACTCTCAAAACGATAAAACTGGTATCGCAGTTCTGCAGCGATCGATACGTCGAAGCTTAGCGGAATCGAAAGATCGAGGATTCTCGGCGTTTCTGAGAGTTTGGCTGGGTGTACGGGTGTGAAAATTCATTATTTCATGCAACTACACACTTGCAGGACGATAAAACGGGTATCGTGGTGCTGCAGCGATTGATACGTCGATGCTTAGCGACATCGAGAGATCGAGGATTCCCGGCGTTTCTGAGAGTTTGGCTGGGCGTACGGGTGTGAAAATTCTTCATTTCATGCAACTACACACTCTCAATACAATAAAACGGGTATCGTGGTGCTCCAGCGATTGATACGTCGATACATAGCGACATCGAGAGATCGAGGATTCCCGGCCTTTCTGAGAGTTTGGCTGGGCGTACGGGTGTCAAAATTCTTTATTTCATGCAACTACACACTTTCAATACGATAAAACTGGTATCGCAGTTCTGCAGCGATTGATACGTCGATGCTTAGCAAAATAGGAAGATCGCGGATTCCCGGCGTTTCTGAGAGTTTGGCTGGGTGTACGGGTGTGAAAATTCATTATTTCATGCAACTACACACTTGCAGTACGATAAAACGGGTATCGTGGTGCTGCAGCGATTGATACGTCGATGCTTAGCGACATCGAGAGATCGAGGATTTCCGGCGTTTCTGAGAGTTCGGCTGGGCGTACGGGTGTGAAAATTCTTCATTTCATGCAACTACACACTCTCAATACAATAAAACGGGTATCGTGGTGCTGCAGCGATTGATACGTCGATGCTTAGCGACATCGAGAGATCGATGATTCCCGGCGTTTTTGAGACTTTGGCTGGCTGTACGGGTGTCAAAATCCTTCTTTCTATGTAAATACACACTCTCAATACGATAAAACTGGTATCGCAGTTTTGCAGCGATCGATACGTCGATGCTTAGCGGAATCGAAAGATCGATGATTCCCGGCGTTTCTGAGACTTTGGCTGGCTGTACGGGTGTCAAAATTCTTCATTCTATCTAACTACACACTCTCAAAACGATAAAACTGGTATCGCAGTTCTGCAGCGATCGATACGTCGAAGCTTAGCGGAATCGAAAGATCGAGGATTCTCGGCGTTTCTGAGAGTTTGGCTGGGTGTACGGGTGTGAAAATTCATTATTTCATGCAACTACACACTTGCAGTACGATAAAACGGGTATCGTGGTGCTGCAGCGATTGATACGTCGATGCTTAGCGACATCGAGAGATCGAGGATTTCCGGCGTTTCTGAGAGTTTGGCTGGGTGTACGGGTGTGAAAATTCTTCATTTCATGCAACTACACACTCTCAATACAATAAAACGGGTATCGTGGTGCTGCAGCGATTGATACGTCGATGCTTAGCGACATCGAGAGATCGATGATTCCCGGCGTTTTTGAGACTTTGGCTGGCTGTACGGGTGTCAAAATCCTTCTTTCTATGTAAATACACACTCTCAATACGATAAAACTGGTATCGCAGTTCTGCAGCGATCGATACGTCGAAGCTTAGCGGAATCGAAAGATCGAGGATTCTCGGCGTTTCTGAGAGTTTGGCTGGCTGTACGGGTGTGAAAATTCTTTATTTCATGCAACTACACACTTGCAATACGATAAAATGGGTATCGTTGTGCTGCAGCGATTGATACGTCGATGCAAAGCGACATCGAGAGATCGTGGAATCCCGGCGTTTCTGAGAGTTTGGCTTGGCCTACGGTTGTTAAAATTCTTTATTTCGTGCAACTACACACTCTCAATACGATAAAACGGGTATCGTGGTGCTCCAGCGATTGATACGTCGATGCATAGCGACATCGAGAGATCGAGGATTCCCGATCTTTCTGAGAGTCTGGCTGGGCGTACGGGTGTCCAAATTCTTTATTTCATGCAACTACACACTTTCAATACGATAAAACTGGTATCGTAGTTCTGCAGCGATTGATACGTCGATGCTTAGCAAAATCGAAAGATCGCGGATTCCCGGCGTTTCTGAGAGTTTGACTGGGCGTACGGGTGTCAAAATTCTTTATTTCATGCAACTACACACTCTCAATACAATAAAACGGATATCGTGGTGCTGCAGCAATTGATACGTCGATGCATAGCGACATCGAGAGATCGAAGATTCCCGGCGTTTCTGAGACTTTGGCTGGATGTACGGGTGTCAAAATCCTTCATTCTATGTAAATACACACTCTCAATACGATAAAACTGGTATCGCAGTTCTGCAGCGATCGATACGTCGAAGCTTAGCGGAATCGAAAGATCGAGGATACTCGGCGTTTCTGAGAGTTTGGCTGGCTGTACGGGTGTGAAAATTCTGTATTTCATGCAACTACACATTTGCAATATGATAAAATGGGTATCGTGGTGCTGCAGCGATTGATACGTCGATGCACAGCGTCACCGAGAGATCGAGGATTCCCGGCGTTTCTGAGAGTTTGGCTTGGCCTACGGGTGTTAAAATTCTTTATTTCATGCAACTACACACTCTCAATACGATAAAACGGGTATCGTGGTGCTCCAGTGATTGATACGTCGATACATAGCGACATCGAGAGATCGAGGATTCCCGGCCTTTCTGAGAGTTTGGCTGGGCGTACGGGTGTCAAAATTCTTTATTTCATGCAACTACACACTCTCAATACGATAAGACTGGTATCGCAGTTCTGCAGCGATTGATACGTCGATGCTTAGCAAAATCGGAAGATCGCGGATACCCGGCGTTTCTGAGAGTTTGGCTGGGTGTACGGGTGTGAAAATTCATTATTTCATGCAACTACACACTTGCAGTACGATAAAACGGGTATCGTGGTGCTGCAGCGATTGATACGTCGATGCTTAGCGACATCGAGAGATCGAGGATTTCCGGCGTTTCTGAGAGTTTAACTGGGTGTACGGGTTTGAAAATTCTTTATTTCATGCAACTACACACTTGCAATACTATAAAACGGGTATCGGGTTGCTGCAGCGATTGATACGTCGATGCTTAGCGACATCGAGAGATCGATGATTCCCGGCGTTTCTGAGACTTTGGCTGGCTGTACGGGTGTCAAAATCCTTCATTCTATGTAAGTACACACTCTCAATACGATAAAACTGGTATCGCAGTTCTGCAGCGATTGATACGTCGATGCTTAGCGACATCGAGAGATCGAGGATTCCCGGCCTTTCTGAGAGTTTGGCTGGGCGTACGGGTGTCAAAATTCTTTATTTTATGCAACTACACACTCTCAATACGATAAGACTGGTATCGCAGTTCTGCAGCGATTGATACGTGGATTCCTAGCGAAATCGAGAGATCGAGGATTCCCGGCGTTTCTGAGAGTTGAACTGGGTGTACGGGTTTGAAAATTCTTTATTTCATGCAACTACACACTTGCAATACCATAAAACGGGTTTCGTGTTGCTGCAGCGATTGATACGTCGATGCTTAGCGACATCGAGAGATCGATGATTCCCGGCGTTACTGAGACTTTGGCTGGCTGTACGGGTGTCAAAATCGTTCATTCTATGTAAATACACACTTTCAATACGATAAAACTGGTATCGCAGTTCTGCAGCGATTGATACGTCGATGCTTAGCAAAATCGAAAGATCGCGGATTCCCGGCGTTTCTGAGAGTTTGACTGGGCGTACGGGTGTCAAAATTCTTTATTTCATGCAACTACACACTCTCAATACAATAAAACGGATATCGTGGTGCTGCAGCAATTGATACGTCGATGCATAGCGACATCGAGAGATCGAGGATTCCCGGCGTTTCTGAGACTTTGGCTGGATGTACGGGTGTGAAAATTCTTCATTTCATGCAACTACACACTCTCAATACAATAAAACGGGTATCGTGGTGCTGCAGCGATTGATACGTCGATGCTTAGCGACATCGAGAGATCGATGATTCCCGGCGTTTTTGAGACTTTGGCTGGCTGTACGGGTATCAAAATCCTTCTTTCTATGTAAATACACACTCTCAATACGATAAAACTGGTATCGCAGTTCTGCAGCGATCGATACGTCGATGCTTAGCGGAATCGAAAGATCGATGATTCCCGGCGTTTCTGAGACTTTGGCTGGCTGTACGGGTGTCAAAATTCTTCATTCTATCTAACTACACACTCTCAAAACGATAAAACTGGTATCGCAGTTCGATACGTCGAAGCTTAGCGGAATCGAAAGATCGAGGATTCTCGGCGTTTCTGAGAGTTTGGCTGGCTGTACGGGTGTGAAAATTCTTTATATCATGCAACTACACACTTGCAATACGATAAAATGGGTATCGTTGTGCTGCAGCGATAGATACGTCGATGCAAAGCGACATCGAGAGATCGTGGAATCCCGGCGTTTCTGAGAGTTTGGCTTGGCCTACGGTTGTTAAAATTCTTTATTTCGTGCAACTACACACTCTCAATACGATAAAACGGGTATCGTGGTGCTCCAGCGATTGATACGTCGATGCATAGCGACATCGAGAGATCGAGGATTCCCGATCTTTCTGAGAGTCTGGCTGGGCGTACGGGTGTCCAAATTCTTTATTTCATGCAACTACACACTTTCAATACGATAAAACTGGTATCGTAGTTCTGCAGCGATTGATACGTCGATGCTTAGCAAAATCGAAAGATCGCGGATTCCCGGCGTTTCTGAGAGTTTGACTGGGCGTACGGGTATCAAAATTCTTTATTTCATGCAACTACACACTCTCAATACAATAAAACGGATATCGTGGTGCTGCAGCAATTGATACGTCGATGCATAGCGACATCGAGAGATCGAAGATTCCCGGCGTTTCTGAGACTTTGGCTGGATGTACGGGTGTCAAAATCCTTCATTCTATGTAAATACACACTCTCAATACGATAAAACTGGTATCGCAGTTCTGCAGCGATCGATACGTCGAAGCTTAGCGGAATCGAAAGATCGAGGATTCTCGGCGTTTCTGAGAGTTTGGCTGGCTGTACGGGTGTGAAAATTCTGTATTTCATGCAACTACACATTTGCAATATGATAAAATGGGTATCGTGGTGCTGCAGCGATTGATACGTCGATGCACAGCGTCATCGAGAGATCGAGGATTCCCGGCGTTTCTGAGAGTTTGGCTTGGCCTACGGGTGTTAAAATTCTTTATTTCATGCAACTACACACTCTCAATACGATAAAACGGGTATCGTGGTGCTCCAGTGATTGATACGTCGATACATAGCGACATCGAGAGATCGAGGATTCCCGGCCTTTCTGAGAGTTTGGCTGGGCGTACGGGTGTCAAAATTCTTTATTTCATGCAACTACACACTCTCAATACGATAAGACTGGTATCGCAGTTCTGCAGCGATTGATACGTCGATGCTTAGCAAAATCGGAAGATCGCGGATACCCGGCGTTTCTGAGAGTTTGGCTGGGTGTACGGGTGTGAAAATTCATTATTTCATGCAACTACACACTTGCAGTACGATAAAACGGGTATCGTGGTGCTGCAGCGATTGATACGTCGATGCTTAGCGACATCGAGAGATCGAGGATTTCCGGCGTTTCTGAGAGTTTAACTGGGTGTACGGGTTTGAAAATTCTTTATTTCATGCAACTACACACTTGCAATACCATAAAACGGGTATCGGGTTGCTGCAGCGATACGATAAGACTGGTATCGCAGTTCTGCAGCGATTGATACGTGGATTCCTAGCGAAATCGAGAGATCGAGGATTCCCGGCGTTTCTGAGAGTTTGGCTTGGCCTACGGGTGTTAAAATTCTTTATTTCATGCAACTACAGACTCTCAATACGATAAAACGGGTATCGTGGTGCTCCAGCGATTGATACGTCGATACATAGCGACATCGAGAGATCGAGGATTCCCGGCCTTTCTGAGAGCTTGGCTGGGCGTACGGGTGTCAAAATTCTTTATTTCATGCAACTACACACTTTCAATACGATAAAACTGGTATCGCAGTTCTGCAGCGATTGATACGTCGATGCTTAGCAAAATAGGAAGATCGCGGATTCCCGGCGTTTCTGAGAGTTTGGCTGGGTGTACGGGTGTGAAAATTCATTATTTCATGCAACTACACACTTGCAGTACGATAAAACGGGTATCGTGGTGCTGCAGCGATTGATACGTCGATGCTTAGCGACATCGAGAGATCGAGGATTTCCGGCGTTTCTGAGAGTTCGGCTGGGCGTACGGGTGTGAAAATTCTTCATTTCATGCAACTACACACTCTCAATACAATAAAACGGGTATCGTGGTGCTGCAGCGATTGATACGTCGATGCTTAGCGACATCGAGAGATCGATGATTCCCGGCGTTTTTGAGACTTTGGCTGGCTGTACGGGTGTCAAAATCCTTCTTTCTATGTAAATACACACTCTCAATACGATAAAACTGGTATCGCAGTTCTGCAGCGATCGATACGTCGATGCTTAGCGGAATCGAAAGATCGATGATTCCCGGCGTTTCTGAGACTTTGGCTGGCTGTACGGGTGTCAAAATTCTTCATTCTATCTAACTACACACTCTCAAAACGATAAAACTGGTATCGCAGTTCTGCAGCGATCGATACGTCGAAGCTTAGCGGAATCGAAAGATCGAGGATTCTCGGCGTTTCTGAGAGTTTGGCTGGGTGTACGGGTGTGAAAATTCATTATTTCATGCAACTACACACTTGCAGGACGATAAAACGGGTATCGTGGTGCTGCAGCGATTGATACGTCGATGCTTAGCGACATCGAGAGATCGAGGATTCCCGGCGTTTCTGAGAGTTTGGCTGGGCGTACGGGTGTGAAAATTCTTCATTTCATGCAACTACACACTCTCAATACAATAAAACGGGTATCGTGGTGCTCCAGCGATTGATACGTCGATACATAGCGACATCGAGAGATCGAGGATTCCCGGCCTTTCTGAGAGTTTGGCTGGGCGTACGGGTGTCAAAATTCTTTATTTCATGCAACTACACACTTTCAATACGATAAAACTGGTATCGCAGTTCTGCAGCGATTGATACGTCGATGCTTAGCAAAATAGGAAGATCGCGGATTCCCGGCGTTTCTGAGAGTTTGGCTGGGTGTACGGGTGTGAAAATTCATTATTTCATGCAACTACACACTTGCAGTACGATAAAACGGGTATCGTGGTGCTGCAGCGATTGATACGTCGATGCTTAGCGACATCGAGAGATCGAGGATTTCCGGCGTTTCTGAGAGTTCGGCTGGGCGTACGGGTGTGAAAATTCTTCATTTCATGCAACTACACACTCTCAATACAATAAAACGGGTATCGTGGTGCTGCAGCGATTGATACGTCGATGCTTAGCGACATCGAGAGATCGATGATTCCCGGCGTTTTTGAGACTTTGGCTGGCTGTACGGGTGTCAAAATCCTTCTTTCTATGTAAATACACACTCTCAATACGATAAAACTGGTATCGCAGTTTTGCAGCGATCGATACGTCGATGCTTAGCGGAATCGAAAGATCGATGATTCCCGGCGTTTCTGAGACTTTGGCTGGCTGTACGGGTGTCAAAATTCTTCATTCTATCTAACTACACACTCTCAAAACGATAAAACTGGTATCGCAGTTCTGCAGCGATCGATACGTCGAAGCTTAGCGGAATCGAAAGATCGAGGATTCTCGGCGTTTCTGAGAGTTTGGCTGGGTGTACGGGTGTGAAAATTCATTATTTCATGCAACTACACACTTGCAGTACGATAAAACGGGTATCGTGGTGCTGCAGCGATTGATACGTCGATGCTTAGCGACATCGAGAGATCGAGGATTTCCGGCGTTTCTGAGAGTTTGGCTGGGTGTACGGGTGTGAAAATTCTTCATTTCATGCAACTACACACTCTCAATACAATAAAACGGGTATCGTGGTGCTGCAGCGATTGATACGTCGATGCTTAGCGACATCGAGAGATCGATGATTCCCGGCGTTTTTGAGACTTTGGCTGGCTGTACGGGTGTCAAAATCCTTCTTTCTATGTAAATACACACTCTCAATACGATAAAACTGGTATCGCAGTTCTGCAGCGATCGATACGTCGAAGCTTAGCGGAATCGAAAGATCGAGGATTCTCGGCGTTTCTGAGAGTTTGGCTGGGTGTACGGGTGTGAAAATTCATTATTTCATGCAACTACACACTTGCAGGACGATAAAACGGGTATCGTGGTGCTGCAGCGATCGATACGTCGAAGCTTAGCGGAATCGAAAGATCGAGGATTCTCGGCGTTTCTGAGAGTTTGGCTGGCTGTACGGGTGTGAAAATTCTTTATTTCATGCAACTACACACTTGCAATACGATAAAATGGGTATCGTTGTGCTGCAGCGATTGATACGTCGATGCAAAGCGACATCGAGAGATCGTGGAATCCCGGCGTTTCTGAGAGTTTGGCTTGGCCTACGGTTGTTAAAATTCTTTATTTCGTGCAACTACACACTCTCAATACGATAAAACGGGTATCGTGGTGCTCCAGCGATTGATACGTCGATGCATAGCGACATCGAGAGATCGAGGATTCCCGATCTTTCTGAGAGTCTGGCTGGGCGTACGGGTGTCCAAATTCTTTATTTCATGCAACTACACACTTTCAATACGATAAAACTGGTATCGTAGTTCTGCAGCGATTGATACGTCGATGCTTAGCAAAATCGAAAGATCGCGGATTCCCGGCGTTTCTGAGAGTTTGACTGGGCGTACGGGTGTCAAAATTCTTTATTTCATGCAACTACACACTCTCAATACAATAAAACGGATATCGTGGTGCTGCAGCAATTGATACGTCGATGCATAGCGACATCGAGAGATCGAAGATTCCCGGCGTTTCTGAGACTTTGGCTGGATGTACGGGTGTCAAAATCCTTCATTCTATGTAAATACACACTCTCAATACGATAAAACTGGTATCGCAGTTCTGCAGCGATCGATACGTCGAAGCTTAGCGGAATCGAAAGATCGAGGATTCTCGGCGTTTCTGAGAGTTTGGCTGGCTGTACGGGTGTGAAAATTCTGTATTTCATGCAACTACACATTTGCAATATGATAAAATGGGTATCGTGGTGCTGCAGCGATTGATACGTCGATGCACAGCGTCATCGAGAGATCGAGGATTCCCGGCGTTTCTGAGAGTTTGGCTTGGCCTACGGGTGTTAAAATTCTTTATTTCATGCAACTACACACTCTCAATACGATAAAACGGGTATCGTGGTGCTCCAGCGATTGATACGTCGATACATAGCGACATCGAGAGATCGAGGATTCCCGGCCTTTCTGAGAGTTTGGCTGGGCGTACGGGTGTCAAAATTCTTTATTTCATGCAACTACACACTCTCAATACAATAAGACTGGTATCGCAGTTCTGCAGCGATTGATACGTCGATGCTTAGCAAAATCGGAAACTCGCGGATACCCGGCGTTTCTGAGAGTTTGGCTGGGTGTACGGGTGTGAAAATTCATTATTTCGAGCAACTACACACTTGCAGTACGATAAAACGGGTATCGTGGTGCTGCAGCGATTGATACGTCGATGCTTAGCGACATCGAGAGATCGAGGATTTCCGGCGTTTCTGAGAGTTTAACTGGGTGTACGGGTTTGAAAATTCTTTATTTCATGCAACTACACACTTGCAATACCATAAAACGGGTATCGGGTTGCTGCAGCGATTGATACGTCGATGCTTAGCGACGTCGAGAGATCGATGATTCCCGGCGTTTCTGAGACTTTGGCTGGCTGTACGGGTGTCAAAATCCTTCATTCTATGTAAGTACACACTCTCAATACGATAAAACTGGTATCGCAGTTCTGCAGCGATTGATACGTCGATGCTTAGCGACATCGAGAGATCGAGGATTCCCGGCCTTTCTGAGAGTTTGGCTGGGCGTACGGGTGTCAAAATTCTTTATTTTATGCAACTACACACTCTCAATACGATAAGACTGGTATCGCAGTTCTGCAGCGATTGATACGTCTATTCCTAGCGAAATCGAGAGATCGAGGATTCCCGGCGTTTCTGAGAGTTGAACTGGGTGTACGGGTTTGAAAATTCTTTATTTCATGTAACTACACACTTGCAATACCATAAAACGGGTTTCGTGTTGCTCCAGCGATTGATACGTCGATGCTTAGCGACATCGAGAGATCGATGATTCCCGGCGTTTCTGAGACTTTGGCTGGCTGTACGGGTGTCAAAATCGTTCATTCTATGTAAATACACACTCTCAATACGATAAAACTGGTATCGCAGATCTGCAGCGATCGATACGTCGAAGCTTAGCGGAATCGAACGATCGAGGATTCTCGGCGTTTCTGAGAGTTTGGCTGGCTGTACGGGTTTGTAAATTCGTTATTTCATGCAACTACACACACTCAAAACGATAAAACTGGTATCGCAGTTCTGCAGCGATTGATACGTCGATGCCTAGCGAAATCGAGAGATCGAGGATTCCTGGCGTTTCTGAGAGTTTATCTGGGTGTACGGGTGTGAAAATTCTTTATTTCATGCAACTACACACTTGCAATACGATAAAACGGGTATCGTGGTGCTCCAGCGATTGATACGTCGATGCATAGCGACATCGAGAGATCGATGATTCCCGGCGTTTCTGAGACTTTGGCTGGCTGTACGGGTGTCAAAATCCTTCATTCTATGTAAGTACACACTCTCAATACGATAAAACTGGTATCGCAGTTCTGCAGCGATTGATACGTCGATGCTTAGCGACATCGAGAGATCGAGGATTCCCGGCCTTTCTGAGAGTTTGGCTGGGCGTACGGGTGTCAAAATTCTTTATTTTATGCAACTACACACTCTCAATACGATAAGACTGGTATCGCAGTTCTGCAGCGATCGATACGTCGATGCTTAGCGGAATCGAAAGATCGATGATTCCCGGCGTTTCTGAGACTTTGGCTGGCTGTACGGGTGTCAAAATTCTTCATTCTATCTAACTACACACTCTCAAAACGATAAAACTGGTATCGCAGTTCTGCAGCGATCGATACGTCGAAGCTTAGCGGAATCGAAAGATCGAGGATTCTCGGCGTTTCTGAGAGTTTGGCTGGGTGTACGGGTGTGAAAATTCATTATTTCATGCAACTACACACTTGCAGTACGATAAAACGGGTATCGTGGTGCTGCAGCGATTGATACGTCGATGCTTAGCGACATCGAGAGATCGAGGATTTCCGGCGTTTCTGAGAGTTTGGCTGGGCGTACGGGTGTGAAAATTCTTCATTTCATGCAACTACACACTCTCAATACAATAAAACGGGTATCGTGGTGCTGCAGCGATTGATACGTCGATGCTTAGCGACATCGAGAGATCGATGATTCCCGGCGTTTTTGAGACTTTGGCTGGCTGTACGGGTGTCAAAATCCTTCTTTCTATGTAGATACACACTCTCAATACGATAAAACTGGTATCGCAGTTCTGCAGCGATCGATACGTCGAAGCTTAGGGGAATCGAAAGATCGAGGATTTTCGGCGTTTCTGAGAGTTTGGCTGGCTGTACGGGTGTGAAAATTCTTTATTTCATGCAACTACACACTTGCAATACGATAAAATGGGTATCGTGGTGCTGCAGCGATTGATACGTCGATGCACAGCGACATCGAGAGATCGTGAAATCCCGGCGTTTCTGAGAGTTTGGCTTGGCCTACGGGAGTTAAAATTCTTTATTTCGTGCAACTACACACTCTCAATACGATAAAACGGGTATCGTGGTGCTCCAGCGATTGATACGTCGATGCATAGCGACATCGAGAGATCGAGGATTCCCGGCGTTTCTGAGACTTTGGCTGGATGTACGGGTGTCAAAATCCTTCATTCTATGTAAATACACACTCTCAATACGATAAAACTGGTATCGCAGTTCTGCAGCGATCGATACGTCGATGCTTAGCGACATCGAGAGATCGAGGATTTCCGGCGTTTCTGAGAGTTTAACTGGGTGTACGGGTTTGAAAATTCTTTATTTCATGCAACTACACACTTGCAATACCATAAAACGGGTATCGGGTTGCTGCAGCGATTGATACGTCGATGCTTAGCGACATCGAGAGATCGATGATTCCCGGCGTTTCTGAGACTTTGGCTGGCTGTACGGGTGTCAAAATCCTTCATTCTATGTAAGTACACACTCTCAATACGATAAAACTGGTATCGCAGTTCTGCAGCGATTGATACGTCGATGCTTAGCGACATCGAGAGATCGAGGATTCCCGGCCTTTCTGAGAGTTTGGCTGGGCGAACGGGTGTCAAAATTCTTTATTTTATGCAACTACACACTCTCAATACGATAAGACTGGTATCGCAGTTCTGCAGCGATTGACACGTCGATGCTTAGCGAAATCGAAAGATCGCGGATTCCCGGCGTTTATGAGAGTTTGGCTGGGCGTACGGGTGTCAAAATTCTTTATTTCATGGAACTACACACTTGCAATACGATAAAACGGGTATCGTGGTGCTCCAGCGATTGATACGTCGATGCTTAGCGACATCGAGAGATCGATGATTCCCGGCCTTTCTGAGAGTTTGGCTGGGCGTACGGGTGTCAAAATTCTTTATTTCATGCAACTACACACTCTCAATACGATAAGACTGGTATCGCAGTTCTGCAGCGATCGATTCGTCGAAGCTTAACGGAATCGAAAGATTGAGGATTCTCGGCGTTTCTGAGAGTTTGGCTGGCTGTACGGGTGTGTAAATTCTTTATTTCATGCAACTACACACACTCAAAACGATAAAACTGGTATCGCAGTTCTGCAGCGATTGATACGTCGATGCCTAGCGAAATCGAGAGATCGAGGATTCCCGGCGTTTCTGAGAGTTTAACTGGGTGTACGGGTGTGAAAATTCTTTATTTCATGCAACTACACACTTGCAATACGATAAAACGGGTATCGTGTTGCTGCAGCGATTGATACGTCGATGCTTAGCGACATCGAGAGATCGATGATTCCCGGCGTTTCTGAGACTTTGGCTGTCTGTACGGGTGTCAAAATCCTTCATTCTATGTAAGTACACACTCTCAATACGATAAAACTGGTATCGCAGTTCTGCAGCGATCGAAACGTCGAAGCTTAGCGACATAAAGAGATCGAGGATTCCCGGCCTTTCTGAGAGTTTGGCTGGGCGGACGGGTGTCAAAATTCGTTATTTCATGCAACTACACACTCTCAATACGATAAGACTGGTATCGCAGTTCTGCAGCGATTGATACGTCGATGCATAGCGACATCGAGAGATCGAGGATTCCCGGCGTTTCTGAGACTTTGGCTGGATGTACGGGTGTGAAAATACTTTATTTCATGCAACTACACACTTGCAATACGATAAAATGGGTATCGTGGTGCTGCAGCGATTGATACGTCGATGCACAGCGTCATCGAGAGATCGAGGATTCCCGGCGTTTCTGAGAGTTTGGCTTGGCCTACGGGTGTTAAAATTCTTTATTTCATGCAACTACAGACTCTCAATACGATAAAACGGGTATCGTGGTGCTCCAGCGATTGATACGTCGATACATAGCGACATCGAGAGATCGAGGATTCCCGGCCTTTCTGAGAGTTTGGCTGGGCGTACGGGTGTCAAAATTCTTTATTTCATGCAACTACACACTTTCAATACGATAAAACTGGTATCGCAGTTCTGCAGCGATTGATACGTCGATGCTTAGCAAAATAGGAAGATCGCGGATTCCCGGCGTTTCTGAGAGGTTGGCTGGGTGTACGGGTGTGAAAATTCATTATTTCATGCAACTACACACTTGCAGTACGATAAAACGGGTATCGTGGTGCTGCAGCGATTGATACGTCGATGCTTAGCGGAATCGAAAGATCGATGATTCCCGGCGTTTCTGAGACTTTGGCTGGCTGTACGGGTGTCAAAATTCTTCATTCTATCTAACTACACACTCTCAAAACGATAAAACTGGTATCGCAGTTCTGCAGCGATCGATACGTCGAAGCTTAGCGGAATCGAAAGATCGAGGATTCTCGGCGTTTCTGAGAGTTTGGCTGGGTGTACGGGTGTGAAAATTCATTATTTCATGCAACTACACACTTGCAGTACGATAAAACGGGTATCGTGGTGCTGCAGCGATTGATACGTCGATGCTTAGCGACATCGAGAGATCGAGGATTTCCGGCGTTTCTGAGAGTTTGGCTGGGCGTACGGGTGTGAAAATTCTTCATTTCATGCAACTACACACTTGCAATACGATAAAATGGGTATCGTGGTGCTGCAGCGATTGATACGTCGATGCACAGCGTCATCGAGAGATCGAGGATTCCCGGCGTTTCTGAGAGTTTGGCTTGGCCTACGGGTGTTAAAATTCTTTATTTCATGCAACTACAGACTCTCAATACGATAAAACGGGTATCGTGGTGCTCCAGCGATTGATACGTCGATACATAGCGACATCGAGAGATCGAGGATTCCCGGCCTTTCTGAGAGTTTGGCTGGGCGTACGGGTGTCAAAATTCTTTATTTCATGCAACTACACACTTTCAATACGATAAAACTGGTATCGCAGTTCTGCAGCGATTGATACGTCGATGCTTAGCAAAATAGGAAGATCGCGGATTCCCGGCGTTTCTGAGAGTTTGGCTGGGTGTACGGGTGTGAAAATTCATTATTTCATGCAACTACACACTCTCAATACAATAAAACGGGTATCGTGGTGCTGCAGCGATTGATACGTCGATGCTTAGCGACATCGAGAGATCGATGATTCCCGGCGTTTTTGAGACTTTGGCTGGCTGTAGGGGTGTCCAAATCCTACTTTCTATGTAAATACACACTCTCAATACGATAAAACTGGTATCGCAGTTTTGCAGCGATCGATACGTCGATGCTTAGCGGAATCGAAAGATCGATGATTCCCGGCGTTTCTGAGACTTTGGCTGGCTGTACGGGTGTCAAAATTCTTCATTCTATCTAACTACACACTCTCAAAACGATAAAACTGGTATCGCAGTTCTGCAGCGATCGATACGTCGAAGCTTAGCGGAATCGAAAGATCGAGGATTCTCGGCGTTTCTGAGAGTTTGGCTGGGTGTACGGGTGTGAAAATTCATTATTTCATGCAACTACACACTTGCAGTACGATAAAACGGGTATCGTGGTGCTGCAGCGATTGATACGTCGATGCTTAGCGACATCGAGAGATCGAGGATTTCCGGCGTTTCTGAGAGTTTGGCTGGGTGTACGGGTGTGAAAATTCTTCATTTCATGCAACTACACACTCTCAATACAATAAAACGGGTATCGTGGTGCTGCAGCGATTGATACGTCGATGCTTAGCGACATCGAGAGATCGATGATTCCCGGCGTTTTTGAGACTTTGGCTGGCTGTACGGGTGTCAAAATCCTTCTTTCTATGTAAATACACACTCTCAATACGATAAAACTGGTATCGCAGTTCTGCAGCGATCGATACGTCGAAGCTTAGCGGAATCGAAAGATCGAGGATTCTCGGCGTTTCTGAGAGTTTGGCTGGCTGTACGGGTGTGAAAATTCTTTATTTCATGCAACTACACACTTGCAATACGATAAAATGGGTATCGTTGTGCTGCAGCGATTGATACGTCGATGCAAAGCGACATCGAGAGATCGTGGAATCCCGGCGTTTCTGAGAGTTTGGCTTGGCCTACGGTTGTTAAAATTCTTTATTTCGTGCAACTACACACTCTCAATACGATAAAACGGGTATCGTGGTGCTCCAGCGATTGATACGTCGATGCATAGCGACATCGAGAGATCGAGGATTCCCGATCTTTCTGAGAGTCTGGCTGGGCGTACGGGTGTCCAAATTCTTTATTTCATGCAACTACACACTTTCAATACGATAAAACTGGTATCGTAGTTCTGCAGCGATTGATACGTCGATGCTTAGCAAAATCGAAAGATCGCGGATTCCCGGCGTTTCTGAGAGTTTGACTGGGCGTACGGGTGTCAAAATTCTTTATTTCATGCAACTACACACTCTCAATACAATAAAACGGATATCGTGGTGCTGCAGCAATTGATACGTCGATGCATAGCGACATCGAGAGATCGAAGATTCCCGGCGTTTCTGAGACTTTGGCTGGATGTACGGGTGTCAAAATCCTTCATTCTATGTAAATACACACTCTCAATACGATAAAACTGGTATCGCAGTTCTGCAGCGATCGATACGTCGAAGCTTAGCGGAATCGAAAGATCGAGGATACTCGGCGTTTCTGAGAGTTTGGCTGGCTGTACGGGTGTGAAAATTCTGTATTTCATGCAACTACACATTTGCAATATGATAAAATGGGTATCGTGGTGCTGCAGCGATTGATACGTCGATGCACAGCGTCACCGAGAGATCGAGGATTCCCGGCGTTTCTGAGAGTTTGGCTTGGCCTACGGGTGTTAAAATTCTTTATTTCATGCAACTACACACTCTCAATACGATAAAACGGGTATCGTGGTGCTCCAGTGATTGATACGTCGATACATAGCGACATCGAGAGATCGAGGATTCCCGGCCTTTCTGAGAGTTTGGCTGGGCGTACGGGTGTCAAAATTCTTTATTTCATGCAACTACACACTCTCAATACGATAAGACTGGTATCGCAGTTCTGCAGCGATTGATACGTCGATGCTTAGCAAAATCGGAAGATCGCGGATACCCGGCGTTTCTGAGAGTTTGGCTGGGTGTACGGGTGTGAAAATTCATTATTTCATGCAACTACACACTTGCAGTACGATAAAACGGGTATCGTGGTGCTGCAGCGATTGATACGTCGATGCTTAGCGACATCGAGAGATCGAGGATTTCCGGCGTTTCTGAGAGTTTAACTGGGTGTACGGGTTTGAAAATTCTTTATTTCATGCAACTACACACTTGCAATACTATAAAACGGGTATCGGGTTGCTGCAGCGATTGATACGTCGATGCTTAGCGACATCGAGAGATCGATGATTCCCGGCGTTTCTGAGACTTTGGCTGGCTGTACGGGTGTCAAAATCCTTCATTCTATGTAAGTACACACTCTCAATACGATAAAACTGGTATCGCAGTTCTGCAGCGATTGATACGTCGATGCTTAGCGACATCGAGAGATCGAGGATTCCCGGCCTTTCTGAGAGTTTGGCTGGGCGTACGGGTGTCAAAATTCTTTATTTTATGCAACTACACACTCTCAATACGATAAGACTGGTATCGCAGTTCTGCAGCGATTGATACGTGGATTCCTAGCGAAATCGAGAGATCGAGGATTCCCGGCGTTTCTGAGAGTTGAACTGGGTGTACGGGTTTGAAAATTCTTTATTTCATGCAACTACACACTTGCAATACCATAAAACGGGTTTCGTGTTGCTGCAGCGATTGATACGTCGATGCTTAGCGACATCGAGAGATCGATGATTCCCGGCGTTACTGAGACTTTGGCTGGCTGTACGGGTGTCAAAATCGTTCATTCTATGTAAATACACACTTTCAATACGATAAAACTGGTATCGCAGTTCTGCAGCGATTGATACGTCGATGCTTAGCAAAATCGAAAGATCGCGGATTCCCGGCGTTTCTGAGAGTTTGACTGGGCGTACGGGTGTCAAAATTCTTTATTTCATGCAACTACACACTCTCAATACAATAAAACGGATATCGTGGTGCTGCAGCAATTGATACGTCGATGCATAGCGACATCGAGAGATCGAGGATTCCCGGCGTTTCTGAGACTTTGGCTGGATGTACGGGTGTGAAAATTCTTCATTTCATGCAACTACACACTCTCAATACAATAAAACGGGTATCGTGGTGCTGCAGCGATTGATACGTCGATGCTTAGCGACATCGAGAGATCGATGATTCCCGGCGTTTTTGAGACTTTGGCTGGCTGTACGGGTATCAAAATCCTTCTTTCTATGTAAATACACACTCTCAATACGATAAAACTGGTATCGCAGTTCTGCAGCGATCGATACGTCGATGCTTAGCGGAATCGAAAGATCGATGATTCCCGGCGTTTCTGAGACTTTGGCTGGCTGTACGGGTGTCAAAATTCTTCATTCTATCTAACTACACACTCTCAAAACGATAAAACTGGTATCGCAGTTCGATACGTCGAAGCTTAGCGGAATCGAAAGATCGAGGATTCTCGGCGTTTCTGAGAGTTTGGCTGGCTGTACGGGTGTGAAAATTCTTTATATCATGCAACTACACACTTGCAATACGATAAAATGGGTATCGTTGTGCTGCAGCGATAGATACGTCGATGCAAAGCGACATCGAGAGATCGTGGAATCCCGGCGTTTCTGAGAGTTTGGCTTGGCCTACGGTTGTTAAAATTCTTTATTTCGTGCAACTACACACTCTCAATACGATAAAACGGGTATCGTGGTGCTCCAGCGATTGATACGTCGATGCATAGCGACATCGAGAGATCGAGGATTCCCGATCTTTCTGAGAGTCTGGCTGGGCGTACGGGTGTCCAAATTCTTTATTTCATGCAACTACACACTTTCAATACGATAAAACTGGTATCGTAGTTCTGCAGCGATTGATACGTCGATGCTTAGCAAAATCGAAAGATCGCGGATTCCCGGCGTTTCTGAGAGTTTGACTGGGCGTACGGGTATCAAAATTCTTTATTTCATGCAACTACACACTCTCAATACAATAAAACGGATATCGTGGTGCTGCAGCAATTGATACGTCGATGCATAGCGACATCGAGAGATCGAAGATTCCCGGCGTTTCTGAGACTTTGGCTGGATGTACGGGTGTCAAAATCCTTCATTCTATGTAAATACACACTCTCAATACGATAAAACTGGTATCGCAGTTCTGCAGCGATCGATACGTCGAAGCTTAGCGGAATCGAAAGATCGAGGATTCTCGGCGTTTCTGAGAGTTTGGCTGGCTGTACGGGTGTGAAAATTCTGTATTTCATGCAACTACACATTTGCAATATGATAAAATGGGTATCGTGGTGCTGCAGCGATTGATACGTCGATGCACAGCGTCATCGAGAGATCGAGGATTCCCGGCGTTTCTGAGAGTTTGGCTTGGCCTACGGGTGTTAAAATTCTTTATTTCATGCAACTACACACTCTCAATACGATAAAACGGGTATCGTGGTGCTCCAGTGATTGATACGTCGATACATAGCGACATCGAGAGATCGAGGATTCCCGGCCTTTCTGAGAGTTTGGCTGGGCGTACGGGTGTCAAAATTCTTTATTTCATGCAACTACACACTCTCAATACGATAAGACTGGTATCGCAGTTCTGCAGCGATTGATACGTCGATGCTTAGCAAAATCGGAAGATCGCGGATACCCGGCGTTTCTGAGAGTTTGGCTGGGTGTACGGGTGTGAAAATTCATTATTTCATGCAACTACACACTTGCAGTACGATAAAACGGGTATCGTGGTGCTGCAGCGATTGATACGTCGATGCTTAGCGACATCGAGAGATCGAGGATTTCCGGCGTTTCTGAGAGTTTAACTGGGTGTACGGGTTTGAAAATTCTTTATTTCATGCAACTACACACTTGCAATACCATAAAACGGGTATCGGGTTGCTGCAGCGATACGATAAGACTGGTATCGCAGTTCTGCAGCGATTGATACGTGGATTCCTAGCGAAATCGAGAGATCGAGGATTCCCGGCGTTTCTGAGAGTTTGGCTTGGCCTACGGGTGTTAAAATTCTTTATTTCATGCAACTACAGACTCTCAATACGATAAAACGGGTATCGTGGTGCTCCAGCGATTGATACGTCGATACATAGCGACATCGAGAGATCGAGGATTCCCGGCCTTTCTGAGAGCTTGGCTGGGCGTACGGGTGTCAAAATTCTTTATTTCATGCAACTACACACTTTCAATACGATAAAACTGGTATCGCAGTTCTGCAGCGATTGATACGTCGATGCTTAGCAAAATAGGAAGATCGCGGATTCCCGGCGTTTCTGAGAGTTTGGCTGGGTGTACGGGTGTGAAAATTCATTATTTCATGCAACTACACACTTGCAGTACGATAAAACGGGTATCGTGGTGCTGCAGCGATTGATACGTCGATGCTTAGCGACATCGAGAGATCGAGGATTTCCGGCGTTTCTGAGAGTTCGGCTGGGCGTACGGGTGTGAAAATTCTTCATTTCATGCAACTACACACTCTCAATACAATAAAACGGGTATCGTGGTGCTGCAGCGATTGATACGTCGATGCTTAGCGACATCGAGAGATCGATGATTCCCGGCGTTTTTGAGACTTTGGCTGGCTGTACGGGTGTCAAAATCCTTCTTTCTATGTAAATACACACTCTCAATACGATAAAACTGGTATCGCAGTTCTGCAGCGATCGATACGTCGATGCTTAGCGGAATCGAAAGATCGATGATTCCCGGCGTTTCTGAGACTTTGGCTGGCTGTACGGGTGTCAAAATTCTTCATTCTATCTAACTACACACTCTCAAAACGATAAAACTGGTATCGCAGTTCTGCAGCGATCGATACGTCGAAGCTTAGCGGAATCGAAAGATCGAGGATTCTCGGCGTTTCTGAGAGTTTGGCTGGGTGTACGGGTGTGAAAATTCATTATTTCATGCAACTACACACTTGCAGGACGATAAAACGGGTATCGTGGTGCTGCAGCGATTGATACGTCGATGCTTAGCGACATCGAGAGATCGAGGATTCCCGGCGTTTCTGAGAGTTTGGCTGGGCGTACGGGTGTGAAAATTCTTCATTTCATGCAACTACACACTCTCAATACAATAAAACGGGTATCGTGGTGCTCCAGCGATTGATACGTCGATACATAGCGACATCGAGAGATCGAGGATTCCCGGCCTTTCTGAGAGTTTGGCTGGGCGTACGGGTGTCAAAATTCTTTATTTCATGCAACTACACACTTTCAATACGATAAAACTGGTATCGCAGTTCTGCAGCGATTGATACGTCGATGCTTAGCAAAATAGGAAGATCGCGGATTCCCGGCGTTTCTGAGAGTTTGGCTGGGTGTACGGGTGTGAAAATTCATTATTTCATGCAACTACACACTTGCAGTACGATAAAACGGGTATCGTGGTGCTGCAGCGATTGATACGTCGATGCTTAGCGACATCGAGAGATCGAGGATTTCCGGCGTTTCTGAGAGTTCGGCTGGGCGTACGGGTGTGAAAATTCTTCATTTCATGCAACTACACACTCTCAATACAATAAAACGGGTATCGTGGTGCTGCAGCGATTGATACGTCGATGCTTAGCGACATCGAGAGATCGATGATTCCCGGCGTTTTTGAGACTTTGGCTGGCTGTACGGGTGTCAAAATCCTTCTTTCTATGTAAATACACACTCTCAATACGATAAAACTGGTATCGCAGTTTTGCAGCGATCGATACGTCGATGCTTAGCGGAATCGAAAGATCGATGATTCCCGGCGTTTCTGAGACTTTGGCTGGCTGTACGGGTGTCAAAATTCTTCATTCTATCTAACTACACACTCTCAAAACGATAAAACTGGTATCGCAGTTCTGCAGCGATCGATACGTCGAAGCTTAGCGGAATCGAAAGATCGAGGATTCTCGGCGTTTCTGAGAGTTTGGCTGGGTGTACGGGTGTGAAAATTCATTATTTCATGCAACTACACACTTGCAGTACGATAAAACGGGTATCGTGGTGCTGCAGCGATTGATACGTCGATGCTTAGCGACATCGAGAGATCGAGGATTTCCGGCGTTTCTGAGAGTTTGGCTGGGTGTACGGGTGTGAAAATTCTTCATTTCATGCAACTACACACTCTCAATACAATAAAACGGGTATCGTGGTGCTGCAGCGATTGATACGTCGATGCTTAGCGACATCGAGAGATCGATGATTCCCGGCGTTTTTGAGACTTTGGCTGGCTGTACGGGTGTCAAAATCCTTCTTTCTATGTAAATACACACTCTCAATACGATAAAACTGGTATCGCAGTTCTGCAGCGATCGATACGTCGAAGCTTAGCGGAATCGAAAGATCGAGGATTCTCGGCGTTTCTGAGAGTTTGGCTGGGTGTACGGGTGTGAAAATTCATTATTTCATGCAACTACACACTTGCAGGACGATAAAACGGGTATCGTGGTGCTGCAGCGATCGATACGTCGAAGCTTAGCGGAATCGAAAGATCGAGGATTCTCGGCGTTTCTGAGAGTTTGGCTGGCTGTACGGGTGTGAAAATTCTTTATTTCATGCAACTACACACTTGCAATACGATAAAATGGGTATCGTTGTGCTGCAGCGATTGATACGTCGATGCAAAGCGACATCGAGAGATCGTGGAATCCCGGCGTTTCTGAGAGTTTGGCTTGGCCTACGGTTGTTAAAATTCTTTATTTCGTGCAACTACACACTCTCAATACGATAAAACGGGTATCGTGGTGCTCCAGCGATTGATACGTCGATGCATAGCGACATCGAGAGATCGAGGATTCCCGATCTTTCTGAGAGTCTGGCTGGGCGTACGGGTGTCCAAATTCTTTATTTCATGCAACTACACACTTTCAATACGATAAAACTGGTATCGTAGTTCTGCAGCGATTGATACGTCGATGCTTAGCAAAATCGAAAGATCGCGGATTCCCGGCGTTTCTGAGAGTTTGACTGGGCGTACGGGTGTCAAAATTCTTTATTTCATGCAACTACACACTCTCAATACAATAAAACGGATATCGTGGTGCTGCAGCAATTGATACGTCGATGCATAGCGACATCGAGAGATCGAAGATTCCCGGCGTTTCTGAGACTTTGGCTGGATGTACGGGTGTCAAAATCCTTCATTCTATGTAAATACACACTCTCAATACGATAAAACTGGTATCGCAGTTCTGCAGCGATCGATACGTCGAAGCTTAGCGGAATCGAAAGATCGAGGATTCTCGGCGTTTCTGAGAGTTTGGCTGGCTGTACGGGTGTGAAAATTCTGTATTTCATGCAACTACACATTTGCAATATGATAAAATGGGTATCGTGGTGCTGCAGCGATTGATACGTCGATGCACAGCGTCATCGAGAGATCGAGGATTCCCGGCGTTTCTGAGAGTTTGGCTTGGCCTACGGGTGTTAAAATTCTTTATTTCATGCAACTACACACTCTCAATACGATAAAACGGGTATCGTGGTGCTCCAGCGATTGATACGTCGATACATAGCGACATCGAGAGATCGAGGATTCCCGGCCTTTCTGAGAGTTTGGCTGGGCGTACGGGTGTCAAAATTCTTTATTTCATGCAACTACACACTCTCAATACAATAAGACTGGTATCGCAGTTCTGCAGCGATTGATACGTCGATGCTTAGCAAAATCGGAAACTCGCGGATACCCGGCGTTTCTGAGAGTTTGGCTGGGTGTACGGGTGTGAAAATTCATTATTTCGAGCAACTACACACTTGCAGTACGATAAAACGGGTATCGTGGTGCTGCAGCGATTGATACGTCGATGCTTAGCGACATCGAGAGATCGAGGATTTCCGGCGTTTCTGAGAGTTTAACTGGGTGTACGGGTTTGAAAATTCTTTATTTCATGCAACTACACACTTGCAATACCATAAAACGGGTATCGGGTTGCTGCAGCGATTGATACGTCGATGCTTAGCGACGTCGAGAGATCGATGATTCCCGGCGTTTCTGAGACTTTGGCTGGCTGTACGGGTGTCAAAATCCTTCATTCTATGTAAGTACACACTCTCAATACGATAAAACTGGTATCGCAGTTCTGCAGCGATTGATACGTCGATGCTTAGCGACATCGAGAGATCGAGGATTCCCGGCCTTTCTGAGAGTTTGGCTGGGCGTACGGGTGTCAAAATTCTTTATTTTATGCAACTACACACTCTCAATACGATAAGACTGGTATCGCAGTTCTGCAGCGATTGATACGTCTATTCCTAGCGAAATCGAGAGATCGAGGATTCCCGGCGTTTCTGAGAGTTGAACTGGGTGTACGGGTTTGAAAATTCTTTATTTCATGTAACTACACACTTGCAATACCATAAAACGGGTTTCGTGTTGCTCCAGCGATTGATACGTCGATGCTTAGCGACATCGAGAGATCGATGATTCCCGGCGTTTCTGAGACTTTGGCTGGCTGTACGGGTGTCAAAATCGTTCATTCTATGTAAATACACACTCTCAATACGATAAAACTGGTATCGCAGATCTGCAGCGATCGATACGTCGAAGCTTAGCGGAATCGAACGATCGAGGATTCTCGGCGTTTCTGAGAGTTTGGCTGGCTGTACGGGTTTGTAAATTCGTTATTTCATGCAACTACACACACTCAAAACGATAAAACTGGTATCGCAGTTCTGCAGCGATTGATACGTCGATGCCTAGCGAAATCGAGAGATCGAGGATTCCTGGCGTTTCTGAGAGTTTATCTGGGTGTACGGGTGTGAAAATTCTTTATTTCATGCAACTACACACTTGCAATACGATAAAACGGGTATCGTGGTGCTCCAGCGATTGATACGTCGATGCATAGCGACATCGAGAGATCGATGATTCCCGGCGTTTCTGAGACTTTGGCTGGCTGTACGGGTGTCAAAATCCTTCATTCTATGTAAGTACACACTCTCAATACGATAAAACTGGTATCGCAGTTCTGCAGCGATTGATACGTCGATGCTTAGCGACATCGAGAGATCGAGGATTCCCGGCCTTTCTGAGAGTTTGGCTGGGCGTACGGGTGTCAAAATTCTTTATTTTATGCAACTACACACTCTCAATACGATAAGACTGGTATCGCAGTTCTGCAGCGATCGATACGTCGATGCTTAGCGGAATCGAAAGATCGATGATTCCCGGCGTTTCTGAGACTTTGGCTGGCTGTACGGGTGTCAAAATTCTTCATTCTATCTAACTACACACTCTCAAAACGATAAAACTGGTATCGCAGTTCTGCAGCGATCGATACGTCGAAGCTTAGCGGAATCGAAAGATCGAGGATTCTCGGCGTTTCTGAGAGTTTGGCTGGGTGTACGGGTGTGAAAATTCATTATTTCATGCAACTACACACTTGCAGTACGATAAAACGGGTATCGTGGTGCTGCAGCGATTGATACGTCGATGCTTAGCGACATCGAGAGATCGAGGATTTCCGGCGTTTCTGAGAGTTTGGCTGGGCGTACGGGTGTGAAAATTCTTCATTTCATGCAACTACACACTCTCAATACAATAAAACGGGTATCGTGGTGCTGCAGCGATTGATACGTCGATGCTTAGCGACATCGAGAGATCGATGATTCCCGGCGTTTTTGAGACTTTGGCTGGCTGTACGGGTGTCAAAATCCTTCTTTCTATGTAGATACACACTCTCAATACGATAAAACTGGTATCGCAGTTCTGCAGCGATCGATACGTCGAAGCTTAGGGGAATCGAAAGATCGAGGATTTTCGGCGTTTCTGAGAGTTTGGCTGGCTGTACGGGTGTGAAAATTCTTTATTTCATGCAACTACACACTTGCAATACGATAAAATGGGTATCGTGGTGCTGCAGCGATTGATACGTCGATGCACAGCGACATCGAGAGATCGTGAAATCCCGGCGTTTCTGAGAGTTTGGCTTGGCCTACGGGAGTTAAAATTCTTTATTTCGTGCAACTACACACTCTCAATACGATAAAACGGGTATCGTGGTGCTCCAGCGATTGATACGTCGATGCATAGCGACATCGAGAGATCGAGGATTCCCGGCGTTTCTGAGACTTTGGCTGGATGTACGGGTGTCAAAATCCTTCATTCTATGTAAATACACACTCTCAATACGATAAAACTGGTATCGCAGTTCTGCAGCGATCGATACGTCGATGCTTAGCGACATCGAGAGATCGAGGATTTCCGGCGTTTCTGAGAGTTTAACTGGGTGTACGGGTTTGAAAATTCTTTATTTCATGCAACTACACACTTGCAATACCATAAAACGGGTATCGGGTTGCTGCAGCGATTGATACGTCGATGCTTAGCGACATCGAGAGATCGATGATTCCCGGCGTTTCTGAGACTTTGGCTGGCTGTACGGGTGTCAAAATCCTTCATTCTATGTAAGTACACACTCTCAATACGATAAAACTGGTATCGCAGTTCTGCAGCGATTGATACGTCGATGCTTAGCGACATCGAGAGATCGAGGATTCCCGGCGTTTCTGAGACTTTGGCTGGATGTACGGGTGTCAAAATCCTTCATTCTATGTAAATACACACTCTCAATACGATAAAACTGGTATCGCAGTTCTGCAGCGATCGATACGTCGATGCTTAGCGACATCGAGAGATCGAGGATTTCCGGCGTTTCTGAGAGTTTAACTGGGTGTACGGGTGTGAAAATTCTTTATTTCATGCAACTACACACTTGCAATACGATAAAACGGGTATCGTGTTGCTGCAGCGATTGATACGTCGATGCTTAGCGACATCGAGAGATCGATGATTCCCGGCGTTTCTGAGACTTTGGCTGTCTGTACGGGTGTCAAAATCCTTCATTCTATGTAAGTACACACTCTCAATACGATAAAACTGGTATCGCAGTTCTGCAGCGATCGAAACGTCGAAGCTTAGCGACATAAAGAGATCGAGGATTCCCGGCCTTTCTGAGAGTTTGGCTGGGCGGACGGGTGTCAAAATTCGTTATTTCATGCAACTACACACTCTCAATACGATAAGACTGGTATCGCAGTTCTGCAGCGATTGATACGTCGATGCATAGCGACATCGAGAGATCGAGGATTCCCGGCGTTTCTGAGACTTTGGCTGGATGTACGGGTGTGAAAATACTTTATTTCATGCAACTACACACTTGCAATACGATAAAATGGGTATCGTGGTGCTGCAGCGATTGATACGTCGATGCACAGCGTCATCGAGAGATCGAGGATTCCCGGCGTTTCTGAGAGTTTGGCTTGGCCTACGGGTGTTAAAATTCTTTATTTCATGCAACTACAGACTCTCAATACGATAAAACGGGTATCGTGGTGCTCCAGCGATTGATACGTCGATACATAGCGACATCGAGAGATCGAGGATTCCCGGCCTTTCTGAGAGTTTGGCTGGGCGTACGGGTGTCAAAATTCTTTATTTCATGCAACTACACACTTTCAATACGATAAAACTGGTATCGCAGTTCTGCAGCGATTGATACGTCGATGCTTAGCAAAATAGGAAGATCGCGGATTCCCGGCGTTTCTGAGAGGTTGGCTGGGTGTACGGGTGTGAAAATTCATTATTTCATGCAACTACACACTTGCAGTACGATAAAACGGGTATCGTGGTGCTGCAGCGATTGATACGTCGATGCTTAGCGGAATCGAAAGATCGATGATTCCCGGCGTTTCTGAGACTTTGGCTGGCTGTACGGGTGTCAAAATTCTTCATTCTATCTAACTACACACTCTCAAAACGATAAAACTGGTATCGCAGTTCTGCAGCGATCGATACGTCGAAGCTTAGCGGAATCGAAAGATCGAGGATTCTCGGCGTTTCTGAGAGTTTGGCTGGGTGTACGGGTGTGAAAATTCATTATTTCATGCAACTACACACTTGCAGTACGATAAAACGGGTATCGTGGTGCTGCAGCGATTGATACGTCGATGCTTAGCGACATCGAGAGATCGAGGATTTCCGGCGTTTCTGAGAGTTTGGCTGGGCGTACGGGTGTGAAAATTCTTCATTTCATGCAACTACACACTTGCAATACGATAAAATGGGTATCGTGGTGCTGCAGCGATTGATACGTCGATGCACAGCGTCATCGAGAGATCGAGGATTCCCGGCGTTTCTGAGAGTTTGGCTTGGCCTACGGGTGTTAAAATTCTTTATTTCATGCAACTACAGACTCTCAATACGATAAAACGGGTATCGTGGTGCTCCAGCGATTGATACGTCGATACATAGCGACATCGAGAGATCGAGGATTCCCGGCCTTTCTGAGAGTTTGGCTGGGCGTACGGGTGTCAAAATTCTTTATTTCATGCAACTACACACTTTCAATACGATAAAACTGGTATCGCAGTTCTGCAGCGATTGATACGTCGATGCTTAGCAAAATAGGAAGATCGCGGATTCCCGGCGTTTCTGAGAGTTTGGCTGGGTGTACGGGTGTGAAAATTCATTATTTCATGCAACTACACACTCTCAATACAATAAAACGGGTATCGTGGTGCTGCAGCGATTGATACGTCGATGCTTAGCGACATCGAGAGATCGATGATTCCCGGCGTTTTTGAGACTTTGGCTGGCTGTAGGGGTGTCCAAATCCTACTTTCTATGTAAATACACACTCTCAATACGATAAAACTGGTATCGCAGTTCTGCAGCGATCGATACGTCGAAGCTTAGCGGAATCGAAAGATCGAGGATTCTCGGCGTTTCTGAGAGTTTGGCTGGCTGTACGGGTGTGAAAATTCTTTATTTCATGCAACTACACACTTGCAATACGATAAAATGGGTATCGTTGTGCTGCAGCGATTGATACGTCGATGCAAACCGACATCGAGAGATCGTGGAATCCCGGCGTTTCTGAGAGTTTGGCTTGGCCTACGGTTGTTAAAATTCTTTATTTCGTGCAACTACACACTCTCAATACGATAAAACGGGTATCGTGGTGCTCCAGCGATTGATACGTCGATGCATAGCGACATCGAGAGATCGAGGATTCCCGATCTTTCTGAGAGTCTGGCTGGGCGTACGGGTGTCCAAATTCTTTATTTCATGCAACTACACACTTTCAATACGATAAAACTGGTATCGTAGTTCTGCAGCGATTGATACGTCGATGCTTAGCAAAATCGAAAGATCGCGGATTCCCGGCGTTTCTGAGAGTTTGACTGGGCGTACGGGTGTCAAAATTCTTTATTTCATGCAACTACACACTCTCAATACAATAAAACGGATATCGTGGTGCTGCAGCAATTGATACGTCGATGCATAGCGACATCGAGAGATCGAAGATTCCCGGCGTTTCTGAGACTTTGGCTGGATGTACGGGTGTCAAAATCCTTCATTCAATGTAAATACACACTCTCAATACGATAAAACTGGTATCGCAGTTCTGCAGCGATCGATACGTCGAAGCTTAGCGGAATCGAAAGATCGAGGATTCTCGGCGTTTCTGAGAGTTTGGCTGGCTGTACGGGTGTGAAAATTCTGTATTTCATGCAACTACACATTTGCAATATGATAAAATGGGTATCGTGGTGCTGCAGCGATTGATACGTCGATGCACAGCGTCATCGAGAGATCGAGGATTCCCGGCGTTTCTGAGAGTTTGGCTTGGCCTACGGGTGTTAAAATTCTTTATTTCATGCAACTACACACTCTCAATACGATAAAACGGGTATCGTGGTGCTCCAGTCATTGATACGTCGATACATAGCGACATCGAGAGATCGAGGATTCCCGGCCTTTCTGAGAGTTTGGCTGGGCGTACGTGTGTCAAAATTCTTTATTTCATGCAACTACACACTCTCAATACGATAAGACTGGTATCGCAGTTCTGCAGCGATTGATACGTCGATGCTTAGCAAAATCGGAAGATCGCGGATACCCGGCGTTTCTGAGAGTTTGGCTGGGTGTACGGGTGTGAAAATTCATTATTTCATGCAACTACACACTTGCAGTACGATAAAACGGGTATCGTGGTGCTGCAGCGATTGATACGTCGATGCTTAGCGACATCGAGAGATCGAGGATTTCCGGCGTTTCTGAGAGTTTAACTGGGTGTACGGGTTTGAAAATTCTTTATTTCATGCAACTACACACTTGCAATACCATAAAACGGGTATCGGGTTGCTGCAGCGATTGATACGTCGATGCTTAGCGACATCGAGAGATCGATGATTCCCGGCGTTTCTGAGACTTTGGCTGGCTGTACGGGTGTCAAAATCCTTCATTCTCTGTAAGTACACACTCTCAATACGATAAAACTGGTATCGCAGTTCTGCAGCGATTGATACGTCGATGCTTAGCGACATCGAGAGATCGAGGATTCCCGGCCTTTCTGAGAGTTTGGCTGGGCGTACGGGTGTCAAAATTCTTTATTTTATGCAACTACACACTCTCAATACGATAAGACTGGTATCGCAGTTCTGCAGCGATTGATACGTGGATTCCTAGCGAAATCGAGAGATCGAGGATTCCCGGCGTTTCTGAGAGTTTGGCTTGGCCTACGGGTGTTAAAATTCTTTATTTCATGCAACTACAGACTCTCAATACGATAAAACGGGTATCGTGGTGCTCCAGCCATTGATACGTCGATACATAGCGACATCGAGAGATCGAGGATTCCCGGCCTTTCTGAGAGTTTGGCTGGGCGTACGGGTGTCAAAATTCTTTATTTCATGCAACTACACACTTTCAATACGATAAAACTGGTATCGCAGTTCTGCAGCGATTGATACGTCGATGCTTAGCAAAATAGGAAGATCGCGGATTCCCGGCGTTTCTGAGAGTTTGGCTGGGTGTACGGGTGTGAAAATTCATTATTTCATGCAACTACACACTTGCAGTACGATAAAACGGGTATCGTGGTGCTGCAGCGATTGATACGTCGATGCTTAGCGACATCGAGAGATCGAGGATTTCCGGCGTTTCTGAGAGTTTGGCTGGGCGTACGGGTGTGAAAATTCTTCATTTCATGCAACTACACACTCTCAATACAATAAAACGGGTATCGTGGTGCTGCAGCGATTGATACGTCGATGCTTAGCGACATCGAGAGATCGATGATTCCCGGCGTTTTTGAGACTTTGGCTGGCTGTACGGGTGTCAAAATCCTTCTTTCTATGTAAATACACACTCTCAATACGATAAAACTGGTATCGCAGTTCTGCAGCGATCGATACGTCGATGCTTAGCGGAATCGAAAGATCGATGATTCCCGGCGTTTCTGAGACTTTGGCTGGCCGTACGGGTGTCAAAATTCTTCATTCTATCTAACTACACACTCTCAAAACGATAAAACTGGTATCGCAGTTCTGCAGCGATCGATACGTCGAAGCTTAGCGGAATCGAAAGATCGAGGATTCTCGGCGTTTCTGAGAGTTTGGCTGGGTGGACGGGTGTGAAAATTCATTATTTCATGCAACTACACACTTGCAGGACGATAAAACGGGTATCGTGGTGCTGCAGCGATTGATACGTCGATGCTTAGCGACATCGAGAGATCGAGGATTCCCGGCGTTTCTGAGAGTTTGGCTGGGCGTACGGGTGTGAAAATTCTTTATTTCATGCAACTACACACTCTCAATACAATAAAACGGGTATCGTGGTGCTCCAGCGATTGATACGTCGATACATAGCGACATCGAGAGATCGAGGATTCCCGGCCTTTCTGAGAGTTTGGCTGGGCGTACGGGTGTCAAAATTCTTTATTTCATGCAACTACACACTTTCAATACGATAAAACTGGTATCGCAGTTCTGCAGCGATTGATACGTCGATGCTTAGCAAAATAGGAAGATCGCGGATTCCCGGCGTTTCTGAGAGTTTGGCTGGGTGTACGGGTGTGAAAATTCATTATTTCATGCAACTACACACTTGCAGTACGATAAAACGGGTATCGTGGTGCTGCAGCGATTGATACGTCGATGCTTAGCGACATCGAGAGATCGAGGATTTCCGGCGTTTCTGAGAGTTCGGCTGGGCGTACGGGTGTGAAAATTCTTCATTTCATGCAACTACACACTCTCAATACAATAAAACGGGTATCGTGGTGCTGCAGAGATTGATACGTCGATGCTTAGCGACATCGAGAGATCGATGATTCCCGGCGTTTTTGTGACTTTGGCTGGCTGTACGGGTGTCAAAATCCTTCTTTCTATGTAAATACACACTCTCAATACGATAAAACTGGTATCGCAGTTCTGCAGCGATCGATACGTCGATGCTTAGCGGAATCGAAAGATCGATGATTCCCGGCGTTTCTGAGACTTTGGCTGGCTGTACGGGTGTCAAAATTCTTCATTCTATCTAACTACAAACTCTCAAAACGATAAAACTGGTATCGCAGTTCTGCAGCGATCGATACGTCGAAGCTTAGCGGAATCGAAAGATCGAGGATTCTCGGCGTTTCTGAGAGTTTGGCTGGGTGTACGGGTGTGAAAATTCATTATTTCATGCAACTACACACTTGCAGTACGATAAAACGGGTATCGTGGTGCTGCAGCGATTGATACGTCGATGCTTAGCGACATCGAGAGATCGAGGATTTCCGGCGTTTCTGAGAGTTTGGCTGGGCGTACGGGTGTGAAAATTCTTCATTTCATGCAACTACACACTCTCAATACAATAAAACGGGTATCGTGGTGCTGCAGCGATTGATACGTCGATGCTTAGCGACATCGAGAGATCGATGATTCCCGGCGTTTTTGAGACTTTGGCTGGCTGTACGGGTGTCAAAATCCTTCTTTCTATGTAAATACACACTCTCAATACGATAAAACTGGTATCGCAGTTCTGCAGCGATCGATACGTCGAAGCTTAGCGGAATCGAAAGATCGAGGATTCTCGGCGTTTCTGAGAGTTTGGCTGGCTGTACGGGTGTGAAAATTCTTTATTTCATGCATCTACACACTTGCAATACGATAAAATGGGTATCGTTGTGCTGCAGCGATTGATACGTCGATGCAAAGCGACATCGAGAGATCGTGGAATCCCGGCGTTTCTGAGAGTTTGGCTTGGCCTACGGTTGTTAAAATTCTTTATTTCGTGCAACTATACACTCTCAATACGATAAAACGGGTATCGTGGTGCTCCAGCGATTGATACGTCGATGCATAGCGACATCGAGAGATCGAGGATTCCCGATCTTTCTGAGAGTCTGGCTGGGCGTACGGGTGTCCAAATTCTTTATTTCATGCAACTACACACTTTCAATACGATAAAACTGGTATCGTAGTTCTGCAGCGATTAATACGTCGATGCTTAGCAAAATCGAAAGATCGCGGATTCCCGGCGTTTCTGAGAGTTTGACTGGGCGTACGGGTGTCAAAATTCTTTATTTCATGCAACTACACACTCTCAATACAATAAAACGGATATCGTGGTGCTGCAGCAATTGATACGTCGATGCATAGCGACATCGAGAGATCGAAGATTCCCGGCGTTTCTGAGACTTTGGCTGGATGTACGGGTGTCAAAATCCTTCATTCTATGTAAATACACACTCTCAATACGATAAAACTGGTATCGCAGTTCCGCAGCGATCGATACGTCGAAGCTTAGCGGAATCGAAAGATCGAGGATTCTCGGCGTTTCTGAGAGTTTGGCTGGCTGTACGGGTGTGAAAATTCTGTATTTCATGCAACTACACATTTGCAATATGATAAAATGGGTATCGTGGTGCTGCAGCGATTGATACGTCGATGCACAGCGTCATCGAGAGATCGAGGATTCCCGGCGTTTCTGAGAGTTTGGCTTGGCCTACGGGTGTTAAAATTCTTTATTTCATGCAACTACACACTCTCAATACGATAAAACGGGTATCGTGGTGCTCCAGTGATTGATACGTCGATACATAGCGACATCGAGAGATCGAGGATTCCCGGCCTTTCTGAGAGTTTGGCTGGGCGTACGTGTGTCAAAATTCTTTATTTCATGCAACTACACACTCTCAATACGATAAGACTGGTATCGCAGTTCTGCAGCGATTGATACGTCGATGCTTAGCAAAATCGGAAGATCGCGGATACCCGGCGTTTCTGAGAGTTTGGCTGGGTGTACGGGTGTGAAAATTCATTATTTCATGCAACTACACACTTGCAGTACGATAAAACGGGTATCGTGGTGCTGCAGCGATTGATACGTCGATGCTTAGCGACATCGAGAGATCGAGGATTTCCGGCGTTTCTGAGAGTTTAACTGGGTGTACGGGTTTGAAAATTCTTTATTTCATGCAACTACACACTTGCAATACCATAAAACGGGTATCGGGTTGCTGCAGCGATTGATACGTCGATGCTTAGCGACATCGAGAGATCGATGATTCCCGGCGTTTCTGAGACTTTGGCTGGCTGTACGGGTGTCAAAATCCTTCATTCTCTGTAAGTACACACTCTCAATACGATAAAACTGGTATCGCAGTTCTGCAGCGATCGATACGTCGATGCTTAGCGGAATCGAAAGATCGATGATTCCCGGCGTTTCTGAGACTTTGGCTGGCTGTACGGGTGTCAAAATTCTTCATTCTATCTAACTACACACTCTCAAAACGATAAAACTGGTATCGCAGTTCTGCAGCGATCGATACGTCGAAGCTTAGCGGAATCGAAAGATCGAGGATTCTCGGCGTTTCTGAGAGTTTGGCTGGGTGTACGGGTGTGAAAATTCATTATTTCATGCAACTACACACTTGCAGGACGATAAAATGGGTATCGTGGTGCTGCAGCGATTGATACGTCGATGCTTAGCGACATCGAGAGATCGAGGATTCCCGGCGTTTCTGAGAGTTTGGCTGGGCGTACGGGTGTGAAAATTCTTCATTTCATGCAACTACACACTCTCAATACAATAAAACGGGTATCGTGGTGCTCCAGCGATTGATACGTCGATACATAGCGACATCGAGAGATCGAGGATTCCCGGCCTTTCTGAGAGTTTGGCTGGGCGTACGGGTGTCAAAATTCTTTATTTCATGCAACTACACACTTTCAATACGATAAAACTGGTATCGCAGTTCTGCAGCGATTGATACGTCGATGCTTAGCAAAATAGGAAGATCGCGGATTCCCGGCGTTTCTGAGAGTTTGGCTGGGTGTACGGGTGTGAAAATTCATTATTTCATGCAACTACAAACTTGCAGTACGATAAAACGGGTATCGTGGTGCTGCAGCGATTGATACGTCGATGCTTAGCGACATCGAGAGATCGAGGATTTCCGGCGTTTCTGAGAGTTCGGCTGGGCGTACGGGTGTGAAAATTCTTCATTTCATGCAACTACACACTCTCAATACAATAAAACGGGTATCGTGGTGCTGCAGCGATTGATACGTCGATGCTTAGCGACATCGAGAGATCGATGATTCCCGGCGTTTTTGAGACTTTGGCTGGCTGTACGGGTGTCAAAATCCTTCTTTCTATGTAAATACACACTCTCAATACGATAAAACTGGTATCGCAGTTTTGCAGCGATCGATACGTCGATGCTTAGCGGAATCGAAAGATCGATGATTCCCGGCGTTTCTGAGACTTTGGCTGGCTGTACGGGTGTCAAAATTCTTCATTCTATCTAACTACACACTCTCAAAACGATAAAACTGGTATCGCAGTTCTGCAGCGATCGATACGTCGAAGCTTAGCGGAATCGAAAGATCGAGGATTCTCGGCGTTTCTGAGAGTTTGGCTGGGTGTACGGGTGTGAAAATTCATTATTTCATGCAACTACACACTTGCAGTACGATAAAACGGGTATCGTGGTGCTGCAGCGATTGATACGTCGATGCTTAGCGACATCGAGAGATCGAGGATTTCCGGCGTTTCTGAGAGTTTGGCTGGGCGTACGGGTGTGAAAATTCTTCATTTCATGCAACTACACACTCTCAATACAATAAAACGGGTATCGTGGTGCTGCAGCGATTGATACGTCGATGCTTAGCGACATCGAGAGATCGATGATTCCCGGCGTTTTTGAGACTTTGGCTGGCTGTACGGGTGTCAAAATCCTTCTTTCTATGTAAATACACACTCTCAATACGATAAAACTGGTATCGCAGTTCTGCAGCGATCGATACGTCGAAGCTTAGCGGAATCGAAAGATCGAGGATTCTCGGCGTTTCTGAGAGTTTGGCTGGCTGTACGGGTGTGAAAATTCTTTATTTCATGCAACTACACACTTGCAATACGATAAAATGGGTATCGTTGTGCTGCAGCGATTGATACGTCGATGCAAAGCGACATCGAGAGATCGTGGAATCCCGGCGTTTCTGAGAGTTTGGCTTGGCCTACGGTTGTTAAAATTCTTTATTTCGTGCAACTACACACTCTCAATACGATAAAACGGGTATCGTGGTGCTCCAGCGATTGATACGTCGATGCATAGCGACATCGAGAGATCGAGGATTCCCGATCTTTCTGAGAGTCTGGCTGGGCGTACGGGTGTCCAAATTCTTCATTTCATGCAACTACACACTTTCAATACGATAAAACTGGTATCGTAGTTCTGCAGCGATTGATACGTCGATGCTTAGCAAAATCGAAAGATCGCGGATTCCCGGCGTTTCTGAGAGTTTGACTGGGCGTACGGGTGTCAAAATTCTTTATTTCATGCAACTACACACTCTCAATACAATAAAACGGATATCGTGGTGCTGCAGCAATTGATACGTCGATGCATAGCGACATCGAGAGATCGAAGATTCCCGGCGTTTCTGAGACTTTGGCTGGATGTACGGGTGTCAAAATCCTTCATTCTATGTAAATACACACTCTCAATACGATAAAACTGGTATCGCAGTTCTGCAGCGATCGATACGTCGAAGCTTAGCGGAATCGAAAGATCGAGGATTCTCGGCGTTTCTGAGAGTTTGGCTGGCTGTACGGGTGTGAAAATTCTGTATTTCATGCAACTACACATTTGCAATATGATAAAATGGGTATCGTGGTGCTGCAGCGATTGATACGTCGATGCTTAGCGACATCGAGAGATCGATGATTCCCGGCGTTTCTGAGACTTTGGCTGGCTGTACGGGTGTCAAAATCCTTCATTCTATGTAAGTACACACTCTCAATACGATAAAACTGGTATCGCAGTTCTGCAGCGATTGATACGTCGATGCTTAGCGACATCGAGAGATCGAGGATTCCCGGCCTTTCTGAGAGTTTGGCTGGGCGTACGGGTGTCAAAATTCTTTATTTTATGCAACTACACACTCTCAATACGATAAGACTGGTATCGCAGTTCTGCAGCGATTGATACGTCGATTCCTAGCGAAATCGAGAGATCGAGGATTCCCGGCGTTTCTGAGAGTTGAACTGGGTGTACGGGTTAGAAAATTCTTTATTTCATGTAACTACACACTTGCAATACCATAAAACGGGTTTCGTGTTGCTGCAGCGATTGATACGTCGATGCTTAGCGACATCGAGAGATCGATGATTCCCGGCGTTTCTGAGACTTTGGCTGGCTGTACGGGTGTCAAAATCGTTCATTCTATGTAAATACACACTCTCAATACGATAAAACTGGTATCGCAGATCTGCAGCGATCGATACGTCGAAGCTTAGCGGAATCGAACGATCGAGGATTCTCGGCGTTTCTGAGAGTTTGGCTGGCTGTACGGGTTTGTAAATTCGTTATTTCATGCAACTACACACACTCAAAACGATAAAACTGGTATCGCAGTTCTGCAGCGATTGATACGTCGATGCCTAGCGAAATCGAGAGATCGAGGATTCCCGGCGTTTCTGAGAGTTTATCTGGGTGTACGGGTGTGAAAATTCTTTATTTCATGCAACTACACACTTGCAATACGATAAAACGGGTATCGTGGTGCTCCAGCGATTGATACGTCGATGCATAGCGACATCGAGAGATCGAGGATTCCCGATCTTTCTGAGAGTCTGGCTGGGCGTACGGGTGTCAAAATTCTTTATTTCATGCAACTACACACTTTCAATACGATAAAACTGGTATCGCAGTTCTGCAGCGATTGATACGTCGATGCTTAGCAAAATCGAAAGATCGCGGATTCCCGGCGTTTCTGAGAGTTTGACTGGGCGTACGGGTGTCAAAATTCTTTATTTCATGAAACTACACACTCTCAATACAATAAAACGGATATCGTGGTGCTGCAGCAATTGATACGTCGATGCATAGCGACATCGAGAGATCGAGGATTCCCGGCGTTTCTGAGACTTTGGCTGGATGTACGGGTGTCAAAATCCTTCATTCTATGTAAATACACACTCTCAATATGATAAAACTGGTATCGCAGTTCTGCAGCGATCGATACGTCGATGCTTAGCGACATCGAGAGATCGAGGATTTCCGGCGTTTCTGAGAGTTTAACTGGGTGTACGGGTTTGAAAATTCTTTATTTCATGCAACTACACACTTGCAATACCATAAAACGGGTATCGGGTTGCTGCAGCGATTGATACGTCGATGCTTAGCGACATCGAGAGATCGATGATTCCCGGCGTTTCTGAGACTTTGGCTGGCTGTACGGGTGTCAAAATCCTTCATTCTATGTAAGTACACACTCTCAATACGATAAAACTGGTATCGCAGTTCTGCAGCGATTGATACGTCGATGCTTAGCGACATCGAGAGATCGAGGATTCCCGGCCTTTCTGAGAGTTTGGCTGGGCGTACGGGTGTCAAAATTCTTTATTTTATGCAACTACACACTCTCAATACGATAAGACTGGTATCGCAGTTCTGCAGCGATCGATACGTCGATGCTTAGCGGAATCGAAAGATCGATGATTCCCGGCGTTTCTGAGACTTTGGCTGGCTGTACAGGTGTCAAAATTCTTCATTCTATCTAACTACACACTCTCAAAACGATAAAATTGGTATCGCAGTTCTGCAGCGATCGATACGTCGAAGCTTAGCGGAATCGAAAGATCGAGGATTCTCGGCGTTTCTGAGAGTTTGGCTGGGTGTACGGGTGTGAAAATTCATTATTTCATGCAACTACACACTTGCAGTACGATAAAACGGGTATCGTGGTGCTGCAGCGATTGATACGTCGATGCTTAGCGACATCGAGAGATCGAGGATTTCCGGCGTTTCTGAGAGTTTGGCTGGGCGTACGGGTGTGAAAATTCTTCATTTCATGCAACTACACACTCTCAATACAATAAAACGGGTATCGTGGTGCTGCAGCGATTGATACGTCGATGCTTAGCGACATCGAGAGATCGATGATTCCCGGCGTTTTTGAAACTTTGGCTGGCTGTACGGGTGTCAAAATCCTTCTTTCTATGTAGATACACACTCTCAATACGATAAAACTGGTATCGCAGTTCTGCAGCGATCGATACGTCGAAGCTTAGGGGAATCGAAAGATCGAGGATTTTCGGCGTTTCTGAGAGTTTGGCTGGCTGTACGGGTGTGAAAATTCTTTATTTCATGCAACTACACACTTGCAATACGATAAAATGGGTATCGTGGTGCTGCAGCGATTGATACGTCGATGCACAGCGACATCGAGAGATCGTGAAATCCCGGCGTTTCTGAGAGTTTGGCTTGGCCTACGGGTGTTAAAATTCTTTATTTCGTGCAACTACACACTCTCAATACGATAAAACGGGTATCGTGGTGCTCCAGCGATTGATACGTCGATGCATAGCGACATCGAGAGATCGAGGATTCCCGGCGTTTCTGAGACTTTGGCTGGATGTACGGGTGTCAAAATCCTTCATTCTATGTAAATACACACTCTCAATACGATAAAACTGGTATCGCAGTTCTGCAGCGATCGATACGTCGATGCTTAGCGACATCGAGAGATCGAGGATTTCCGGCGTTTCTGAGAGTTTAACTGGGTGTACGGGTTTGAAAATTCTTTATTTTATGCAACTACACACTCTCAATACGATAAGACTGGTATCGCAGTTCTGCAGCGATTGATACGTGGATTCCTAGCGAAATCGAGAGATCGAGGATTCCCGGCGTTTCTGAGAGTTTGGCTTGGCCTACGGGTGTTAAAATTCTTTATTTCATGCAACTACAGACTCTCAATACGATAAAACGGGTATCGTGGTGCTCCAGCGATTGATACGTCGATACATAGCGACATCGAGAGATCGAGGATTCCCGGCCTTTCTGAGAGTTTGGCTGGGCGTACGGGTGTCAAAATTCTTTATTTCATGCAACTACACACTTTCAATACGATAAAACTGGTATCGCAGTTCTGCAGCGATTGATACGTCGATGCTTAGCAAAATAGGAAGATCGCGGATTCCCGGCGTTTCTGAGAGTTTGGCTGGGTGTACGGGTGTGAAAATTCATTATTTCATGCAACTACACACTTGCAGTACGATAAAACGGGTATCGTGGTGCTGCAGCGATTGATACGTCGATGCTTAGCGACATCGAGAGATCGAGGATTTCCGGCGTTTCTGAGAGTTCGGCTGGGCGTACGGGTGTGAAAATTCTTCATTTCATGCAACTACACACTCTCAATACAATAAAACGGGTATCGTGGTGCTGCAGAGATTGATACGTCGATGCTTAGCGACATCGAGAGATCGATGAATCCCGGCGTTTTTGTGACTTTGGCTGGCTGTACGGGTGTCAAAATCCTTCTTTCTATGTAAATACACACTCTCAATACGATAAAACTGGTATCGCAGTTCTGCAGCGATCGATACGTCGATGCTTAGCGGAATCGAAAGATCGATGATTCCCGGCGTTTCTGAGACTTTGGCTGGCTGTACGGGTGTCAAAATTCTTCATTCTATCTAACTACAAACTCTCAAAACGATAAAACTGGTATCGCAGTTCTGCAGCGATCGATACGTCGAAGCTTAGCGGAATCGAAAGATCGAGGATTCTCGGCGTTTCTGAGAGTTTGGCTGGGTGTACGGGTGTGAAAATTCATTATTTCATGCAACTACACACTTGCAGTACGATAAAACGGGTATCGTGGTGCTGCAGCGATTGATACGTCGATGCTTAGCGACATCGAGAGATCGAGGATTTCCGGCGTTTCTGAGAGTTTGGCTGGGCGTACGGGTGTGAAAATTCTTCATTTCATGCAACTACACACTCTCAATACAATAAAACGGGTATCGTGGTGCTGCAGCGATTGATACGTCGATGCTTAGCGACATCGAGAGATCGATGATTCCCGGCGTTTTTGAGACTTTGGCTGGCTGTACGGGTGTCAAAATCCTTCTTTCTATGTAAATACACACTCTCAATACGATAAAACTGGTATCGCAGTTCTGCAGCGATCGATACGTCGAAGCTTAGCGGAATCGAAAGATCGAGGATTCTCGGCGTTTCTGAGAGTTTGGCTGGCTGTACGGGTGTGAAAATTCTTTATTTCATGCATCTACACACTTGCAATACGATAAAATGGGTATCGTTGTGCTGCAGCGATTGATACGTCGATGCAAAGCGACATCGAGAGATCGTGGAATCCCGGCGTTTCTGAGAGTTTGGCTTGGCCTACGGTTGTTAAAATTCTTTATTTCGTGCAACTATACACTCTCAATACGATAAAACGGGTATCGTGGTGCTCCAGCGATTGATACGTCGATGCATAGCGACATCGAGAGATCGAGGATTCCCGATCTTTCTGAGAGTCTGGCTGGGCGTACGGGTGTCCAAATTCTTTATTTCATGCAACTACACACTTTCAATACGATAAAACTGGTATCGTAGTTCTGCAGCGATTAATACGTCGATGCTTAGCAAAATCGAAAGATCGCGGATTCCCGGCGTTTCTGAGAGTTTGACTGGGCGTACGGGTGTCAAAATTCTTTATTTCATGCAACTACACACTCTCAATACAATAAAACGGATATCGTGGTGCTGCAGCAATTGATACGTCGATGCATAGCGACATCGAGAGATCGAAGATTCCCGGCGTTTCTGAGACTTTGGCTGGATGTACGGGTGTCAAAATCCTTCATTCTATGTAAATACACACTCTCAATACGATAAAACTGGTATCGCAGTTCTGCAGCGATCGATACGTCGAAGCTTAGCGGAATCGAAAGATCGAGGATTCTCGGCGTTTCTGAGAGTTTGGCTGGCTGTACGGGTGTGAAAATTCTGTATTTCATGCAACTACACATTTGCAATATGATAAAATGGGTATCGTGGTGCTGCAGCGATTGATACGTCGATGCACAGCGTCATCGAGAGATCGAGGATTCCCGGCGTTTCTGAGAGTTTGGCTTGGCCTACGGGTGTTAAAATTCTTTATTTCATGCAACTACACACTCTCAATACGATAAAACGGGTATCGTGGTGCTCCAGTGATTGATACGTCGATACATAGCGACATCGAGAGATCGAGGATTCCCGGCCTTTCTGAGAGTTTGGCTGGGCGTACGTGTGTCAAAATTCTTTATTTCATGCAACTACACACTCTCAATACGATAAGACTGGTATCGCAGTTCTGCAGCGATTGATACGTCGATGCTTAGCAAAATCGGAAGATCGCGGATACCCGGCGTTTCTGAGAGTTTGGCTGGGTGTACGGGTGTGAAAATTCATTATTTCATGCAACTACACACTTGCAGTACGATAAAACGGGTATCGTGGTGCTGCAGCGATTGATACGTCGATGCTTAGCGACATCGAGAGATCGAGGATTTCCGGCGTTTCTGAGAGTTTAACTGGGTGTACGGGTTTGAAAATTCTTTATTTCATGCAACTACACACTTGCAATACCATAAAACGGGTATCGGGTTGCTGCAGCGATTGATACGTCGATGCTTAGCGACATCGAGAGATCGATGATTCCCGGCGTTTCTGAGACTTTGGCTGGCTGTACGGGTGTCAAAATCCTTCATTCTCTGTAAGTACACACTCTCAATACGATAAAACTGGTATCGCAGTTCTGCAGCGATTGATACGTCGATGCTTAGCGACATCGAGAGATCGAGGATTCCCGGCCTTTCTGAGAGTTTGGCTGGGCGTACGGGTGTCAAAATTCTTTATTTTATGCAACTACACACTCTCAATACGATAAGACTGGTATCGCAGTTCTGCAGCGATTGATACGTGGATTCCTAGCGAAATCGAGAGATCGAGGATTCCCGGCGTTTCTGAGAGTTTGGCTTGGCCTACGGGTGTTAAAATTCTTTATTTCATGCAACTACAGACTCTCAATACGATAAAACGGGTATCGTGGTGCTCCAGCGATTGATACGTCGATACATAGCGACATCGAGAGATCGAGGATTCCCGGCCTTTCTGAGAGTTTGGCTGGGCGTACGGGTGTCAAAATTCTTTATTTCATGCAACTACACACTTTCAATACGATAAAACTGGTATCGCAGTTCTGCAGCGATTGATACGTCGATGCTTAGCAAAATAGGAAGATCGCGGATTCCCGGCGTTTCTGAGAGTTTGGCTGGGTGTACGGGCGTGAAAATTCATTATTTCATGCAACTACACACTTGCAGTACGATAAAACGGGTATCGTGGTGCTGCAGCGATTGATACGTCGATGCTTAGCGACATCGAGAGATCGAGGATTTCCGGCGTTTCTGAGAGTTTGGCTGGGCGTACGGGTGTGAAAATTCTTCATTTCATGCAACTACACACTCTCAATACAATAAAACGGGTATCGTGGTGCTGCAGCGATTGATACGTCGATGCTTAGCGACATCGAGAGATCGATGATTCCCGGCGTTTTTGAGACTTTGGCTGGCTGTACGGGTGTCAAAATCCTTCTTTCTATGTAAATACACACTCTCAATACGATAAAACTGGTATCGCAGTTCTGCAGCGATCGATACGTCGATGCTTAGCGGAATCGAAAGATCGATGATTCCCGGCGTTTCTGAGACTTTGGCTGGCTGTACGGGTGTCAAAATTCTTCATTCTATCTAACTACACACTCTCAAAACGATAAAACTGGTATCGCAGTTCTGCAGCGATCGATACGTCGAAGCTTAGCGGAATCGAAAGATCAAGGATTCTCGGCGTTTCTGAGAGTTTGGCTGGGTGTACGGGTGTGAAAATTCATTATTTCATGCAACTACACACTTGCAGGACGATAAAACGGGTATCGTGGTGCTGCAGCGATTGATACGTCGATGCTTAGCGACATCGAGAGATCGAGGATTCCCGGCGTTTCTGAGAGTTTGGCTGGGCGTACGGGTGTGAAAATTCTTCATTTCATGCAACTACACACTCTCAATACAATAAAACGGGTATCGTGGTGCTCCAGCGATTGATACGTCGATACATAGCGACATCGAGAGATCGAGGATTCCCGGCCTTTCTGAGAGTTTGGCTGGGCGTACGGGTGTCAAAATTCTTTATTTCATGCAACTACACACTTTCAATACGATAAAACTGGTATCGCAGTTCTGCAGCGATTGATACGTCGATGCTTAGCAAAATAGGAAGATCGCGGATTCCCGGCGTTTCTGAGAGTTTGGCTGGGTGTACGGGTGTGAAAATTCATTATTTCATGCAACTACAAACTTGCAGTACGATAAAACGGGTATCGTGGTGCTGCAGCGATTGATACGTCGATGCTTAGCGACATCGAGAGATCGAGGATTTCCGGCGTTTCTGAGAGTTCGGCTGGGCGTACGGGTGTGAAAATTCTTCATTTCATGCAACTACACACTCTCAATACAATAAAACGGGTATCGTGGTGCTGCAGCGATTGATACGTCGATGCTTAGCGACATCGAGAGATCGATGATTCCCGGCGTTTTTGAGACTTTGGCTGGCTGTACGGGTGTCAAAATCCTTCTTTCTATGTAAATACACACTCTCAATACGATAAAACTGGTATCGCAGTTTTGCAGCGATCGATACGTCGATGCTTAGCGGAATCGAAAGATCGATGATTCCCGGCGTTTCTGAGACTTTGGCTGGCTGTACGGGTGTCAAAATTCTTCATTCTATCTAACTACACACTCTCAAAACGATAAAACTGGTATCGCAGTTCTGCAGCGATCGATACGTCGAAGCTTAGCGGAATCGAAAGATCGAGGATTCTCGGCGTTTCTGAGAGTTTGGCTGGGTGTACGGGTGTGAAAATTCATTATTTCATGCAACTACACACTTGCAGTACGATAAAACGGGTATCGTGGTGCTGCAGCGATTGATACGTCGATGCTTAGCGACATCGAGAGATCGAGGATTTCCGGCGTTTCTGAGAGTTTGGCTGGGCGTACGGGTGTGAAAATTCTTCATTTCATGCAACTACACACTCTCAATACAATAAAACGGGTATCGTGGTGCTGCAGCGATTGATACGTCGATGCTTAGCGACATCGAGAGATCGATGATTCCCGGCGTTTTTGAGACTTTGGCTGGCTGTACGGGTGTCAAAATCCTTCTTTCTATGTAAATACACACTCTCAATACGATAAAACTGGTATCGCAGTTCTGCAGCGATCGATACGTCGAAGCTTAGCGGAATCGAAAGATCGAGGATTCTCGGCGTTTCTGAGAGTTTGGCTGGCTGTACGGGTGTGAAAATTCTTTATTTCATGCAACTACACACTTGCAATACGATAAAATGGGTAGCGTTGTGCTGCAGCGATTGATACGTCGATGCAAAGCGACATCGAGAGATCGTGGAATCCCGGCGTTTCTGAGAGTTTGGCTTGGCCTACGGTTGTTAAAATTCTTTATTTCGTGCAACTACACACTCTCAATACGATAAAACGGGTATCGTGGTGCTCCAGCGATTGATACGTCGATGCATAGCGACATCGAGAGATCGAGGATTCCCGATCTTTCTGAGAGTCTGGCTGGGCGTACGGGTGTCCAAATTCTTTATTTCATGCAACTACACACTTTCAATACGATAAAACTGGTATCGTAGTTCTGCAGCGATTGATACGTCGATGCTTAGCAAAATCGAAAGATCGCGGATTCCCGGCGTTTCTGAGAGTTTGACTGGGCGTACGGGTGTCAAAATTCTTTATTTCATGCAACTACACACTCTCAATACAATAAAACGGATATCGTGGTGCTGCAGCAATTGATACGTCGATGCATAGCGACATCGAGAGATCGAAGATTCCCGGCGTTTCTGAGACTTTGGCTGGATGTACGGGTGTCAAAATCCTTCATTCTATGTAAATACACACTCTCAATACGATAAAACTGGTATCGCAGTTCTGCAGCGATCGATACGTCGAAGCTTAGCGGAATCGAAAGATCGAGGATTCTCGGCGTTTCTGAGAGTTTGGCTGGCTGTACGGGTGTGAAAATTCTGTATTTCATGCAACTACACATTTGCAATATGATAAAATGGGTATCGTGGTGCTGCAGCGATTGATACGTCGATGCTTAGCGACATCGAGAGATCGATGATTCCCGGCGTTTCTGAGACTTTGGCTGGCTGTACGGGTGTCAAAATCCTTCATTCTATGTAAGTACACACTCTCAATACGATAAAACTGGTATCGCAGTTCTGCAGCGATTGATACGTCGATGCTTAGCGACATCGAGAGATCGAGGATTCCCGGCCTTTCTGAGAGTTTGGCTGGGCGTACGGGTGTCAAAATTCTTTATTTTATGCAACTACACACTCTCAATACGATAAGACTGGTATCGCAGTTCTGCAGCGATTGATACGTCGATTCCTAGCGAAATCGAGAGATCGAGGATTCCCGGCGTTTCTGAGAGTTGAACTGGGTGTACGGGTTTGAAAATTCTTTATTTCATGTAACTACACACTTGCAATACCATAAAACGGGTTTCGTGTTGCTGCAGCGATTGATACGTCGATGCTTAGCGACATCGAGAGATCGATGATTCCCGGCGTTTCTGAGACTTTGGCTGGCTGTACGGGTGTCAAAATCGTTCATTCTATGTAAATACACACTCTCAATACGATAAAACTGGTATCGCAGATCTGCAGCGATCGATACGTCGAAGCTTAGCGGAATCGAACGATCGAGGATTCTCGGCGTTTCTGAGAGTTTGGCTGGCTGTACGGGTTTGTAAATTCGGTATTTCATGCAACTACACACACTCAAAACGATAAAACTGGTATCGCAGTTCTGCAGCGATTGATACGTCGATGCCTAGCGAAATCGAGAGATCGAGGATTCCCGGCGTTTCTGAGAGTTTATCTGGGTGTACGGGTGTGAAAATTCTTTATTTCATGCAACTACACACTTGCAATACGATAAAACGGGTATCGTGGTGCTCCAGCGATTGATACGTCGATGCATAGCGACATCGAGAGATCGAGGATTCCCGATCTTTCTGAGAGTCTGGCTGGGCGTACGGGTGTCAAAATTCTTTATTTCATGCAACTACACACTTTCAATACGATAAAACTGGTATCGCAGTTCTGCAGCGATTGATACGTCGATGCTTAGCAAAATCGAAAGATCGCGGATTCCCGGCGTTTCTGAGAGTTTGACTGGGCGTACGGGTGTCAAAATTCTTTATTTCATGAAACTACACACTCTCAATACAATAAAACGGATATCGTGGTGCTGCAGCAATTGATACGTCGATGCATAGCGACATCGAGAGATCGAGGATTCCCGGCGTTTCTGAGACTTTGGCTGGATGTACGGGTGTCAAAATCCTTCATTCTATGTAAATACACACTCTCAATACGATAAAACTGGTATCGCAGTTCTGCAGCGATCGATACGTCGATGCTTAGCGACATCGAGAGATCGAGGATTTCCGGCGTTTCTGAGAGTTTAACTGGGTGTACGGGTTTGAAAATTCTTTATTTCATGCAACTACACACTTGCAATACCATAAAACGGGTATCGGGTTGCTGCAGCGATTGATACGTCGATGCTTAGCGACATCGAGCGATCGATGATTCCCGGCGTTTCTGAGACTTTGGCTGGCTGTACGGGTGTCAAAATCCTTCATTCTATGTAAGTACACACTCTCAATACGATAAAACTGGTATCGCAGTTCTGCAGCGATTGATACGTCGATGCTTAGCGACATCGAGAGATCGAGGATTCCCGGCCTTTCTGAGAGTTTGGCTGGGCGTACGGGTGTCAAAATTCTTTATTTTATGCAACTACACACTCTCAATACGATAAGACTGGTATCGCAGTTCTGCAGCGATCGATACGTCGATGCTTAGCGGAATCGAAAGATCGATGATTCCCGGCGTTTCTGAGACTTTGGCTGGCTGTACGGGTGTCAAAATTCTTCATTCTATCTAACTACACACTCTCAAAACGATAAAACTGGTATCGCAGTTCTGCAGCGATCGATACGTCGAAGCTTAGCGGAATCGAAAGATCGAGGATTCTCGGCGTTTCTGAGAGTTTGGCTGGGTGTACGGGTGTGAAAATTCATTATTTCATGCAACTACACACTTGCAGTACGATAAAACGGGTATCGTGGTGCTGCAGCGATTGATACGTCGATGCTTAGCGACATCGAGAGATCGAGGATTTCCGGCGTTTTTGAGACTTTGGCTGGCTGTACGGGTGTCAAAATCCTTCTTTCTATGTAGATACACACTCTCAATACGATAAAACTGGTATCGCAGTTCTGCAGCGATCGATACGTCGAAGCTTAGGGGAATCGAAAGATCGAGGATTTTCGGCGTTTCTGAGAGTTTGGCTGGCTGTACGGGTGTGAAAGTTCTTTATTTCATGCAACTACACACTTGCAATACGATAAAATGGGTATCGTAGTTCTGCAGCGATTGATACGTCGATGCTTAGCAAAATCGAAAGATCGCGGATTCCCGGCGTTTCTGAGAGTTTGACTGGGCGTACGGGTGTCAAAATTCTTTATTTCATGCAACTACACACTCTGAATACAATAAAACGGATATCGTGGTGCTCCAGCGATTGATACGTCGATGCATAGCGACATCGAGAGATCGAGGATTCCCGATCTTTCTGAGAGTCTGGCTGGGCGTACGGGTGTCCAAATTCTTTATTTCATGCAACTACACACTTTCAATACGATAAAACTGGTATCGTAGTTCTGCAGCGATTGATACGTCGATGCTTAGCAAAATCGAAAGATCGCGGATTCCCGGCGTTTCTGAGAGTTTGACTGGGCGTACGGGTGTCAAAATTCTTTATTTCATGCAACTACACACTCTCAATACAATAAAACGGATATCGTGGTGCTGCAGCAATTGATACGTCGATGCATAGCGACATCGAGAGATCGAAGATTCCCGGCGTTTCTGAGACTTTGGCTGGATGTACGGGTGTCAAAATCCTTCATTCTATGTAAATACACACTCTCAATACGATAAAACTGGTATCGCAGTTCTGCAGCGCTCGATACGTCGAAGCTTAGCGGAATCGAAAGATCGAGGATTCTCGGCGTTTCTGAGAGTTTGGCTGGCTGTACGGGTGTGAAAATTCTGTATTTCATGCAACTACACATTTGCAATATGATAAAATGGGTATCGTGGTGCTGCAGCGATTGATACGTCGATGCACAGCGTCATCGAGAGATCGAGGATTCCCGGCGTTTCTGAGAGTTTGGCTTGGCCTACGGGTGTTAAAATTCTTTATTTCATGCAACTACACACTCTCAATACGATAAAACGGGTATCGTGGTGCTCCAGCGATTGATACGTCGATACATAGCGACATCGAGAGATCGAAGATTCCCGGCCTTTCTGAGAGTTTGGCTGGGCGTACGGGTGTCAAAATTCTTTATTTCATGCAACTACACACTCTCAATACAATAAGACTGGTATCGCAGTTCTGCAGCGATTGATACGTCGATGCTTAGCAAAATCGGAAGATCGCGGATACCCGGCGTTTCTGAGAGTTTGGCTGGGTGTACGGGTGTGAAAATTCATTATTTCATGCAACTACACACTTGCAGTACGATAAAACGGGTATCGTGGTGCTGCAGCGATTGATACGTCGATGCTTAGCGACATCGAGAGATCGATGATTCCCGGCGTTTCTGAGACTTTGGCTGGCTGTACGGGTGTCAAAATCCTTCATTCTATGTAAGTACACACTCTCAATACGATAAAACTGGTATCGCAGTTCTGCAGCGATTGATACGTCGATGCTTAGCGACATCGAGAGATCGAGGATTCCCGGCCTTTCTGAGAGTTTGGCTGGGCGTACGGGTGTCAAAATTCTTTATTTTATGCAACTACACACTCTCAATACGATAAGACTGGTATCGCAGTTCTGCAGCGATTGATACGTCGATTCCTAGCGAAATCGAGAGATCGAGGATTCCCGGCGTTTCTGAGAGTTGAACTGGGTGTACGGGTTAGAAAATTCTTTATTTCATGTAACTACACACTTGCAATACCATAAAACGGGTTTCGTGTTGCTGCAGCGATTGATACGTCGATGCTTAGCGACATCGAGAGATCGATGATTCCCGGCGTTTCTGAGACTTTGGCTGGCTGTACGGGTGTCAAAATCGTTCATTCTATGTAAATACACACTCTCAATACGATAAAACTGGTATCGCAGATCTGCAGCGATCGATACGTCGAAGCTTAGCGGAATCGAACGATCGAGGATTCTCGGCGTTTCTGAGAGTTTGGCTGGCTGTACGGGTTTGTAAATTCGTTATTTCATGCAACTACACACACTCAAAACGATAAAACTGGTATCGCAGTTCTGCAGCGATTGATACGTCGATGCCTAGCGAAATCGAGAGATCGAGGATTCCCGGCGTTTCTGAGAGTTTATCTGGGTGTACGGGTGTGAAAATTCTTTATTTCATGCAACTACACACTTGCAATACGATAAAACGGGTATCGTGGTGCTCCAGCGATTGATACGTCGATGCATAGCGACATCGAGAGATCGAGGATTCCCGATCTTTCTGAGAGTCTGGCTGGGCGTACGGGTGTCAAAATTCTTTATTTCATGCAACTACACACTTTCAATACGATAAAACTGGTATCGCAGTTCTGCAGCGATTGATACGTCGATGCTTAGCAAAATCGAAAGATCGCGGATTCCCGGCGTTTCTGAGAGTTTGACTGGGCGTACGGGTGTCAAAATTCTTTATTTCATGAAACCACACACTCTCAATACAATAAAACGGATATCGTGGTGCTGCAGCAATTGATACGTCGATGCATAGCGACATCGAGAGATCGAGGATTCCCGGCGTTTCTGAGACTTTGGCTGGATGTACGGGTGTCAAAATCCTTCATTCTATGTAAATACACACTCTCGATACGATAAAACTGGTATCGCAGTTCTGCAGCGATCGATACGTCGATGCTTAGCGACATCGAGAGATCGAGGATTTCCGGCGTTTCTGAGAGTTTAACTGGGTGTACGGGTTTGAAAATTCTTTATTTCATGCAACTACACACTTGCAATACCATAAAACGGGTATCGGGTTGCTGCAGCGATTGATACGTCGATGCTTAGCGACATCGAGAGATCGATGATTCCCGGCGTTTCTGAGACTTTGGCTGGCTGTACGGGTGTCAAAATCCTTCATTCTATGTAAGTACACACTCTCAATACGATAAAACTGGTATCGCAGTTCTGCAGCGATTGATACGTCGATGCTTAGCGACATCGAGAGATCGAGGATTCCCGGCCTTTCTGAGAGTTTGGCTGGGCGTACGGGTGTCAAAATTCTTTATTTTATGCAACTACACACTCTCAATACGATAAGACTGGTATCGCAGTTCTGCAGCGATCGATACGTCGATGCTTAGCGGAATCGAAAGATCGATGATTCCCGGCGTTTCTGAGACTTTGGCTGGCTGTACAGGTGTCAAAATTCTTCATTCTATCTAACTACACACTCTCAAAACGATAAAATTGGTATCGCAGTTCTGCAGCGATCGATACGTCGAAGCTTAGCGGAATCGAAAGATCGAGGATTCTCGGCGTTTCTGAGAGTTTGGCTGGGTGTACGGGTGTGAAAATTCATTATTTCATGCAACTACACACTTGCAGTACGATAAAACGGGTATCGTGGTGCTGCAGCGATTGATACGTCGATGCTTAGCGACATCGAGATATCGAGGATTTCCGGCGTTTCTGAGAGTTTGGCTGGGCGTACGGGTGTGAAAATTCTTCATTTCATGCAACTACACACTCTCAATACAATAAAACGGGTATCGTGGTGCTGCAGCGATTGATACGTCGATGCTTAGCGACATCGAGAGATCGATGATTCCCGGCGTTTTTGAAACTTTGGCTGGCTGTACGGGTGTCAAAATCCTTCTTTCTATGTAGATACAAACTCTCAATACGATAAAACTGGTATCGCAGTTCTGCAGCGATCGATACGTCGAAGCTTAGGGGAATCGAAAGATCGAGGATTTTCGGCGTTTCTGAGAGTTTGGCTGGCTGTACGGGTGTGAAAATTCTTTATTTCATGCAACTACACACTTGCAATACGATAAAATGGGTATCGTGGTGCTGCAGCGATTGATACGTCGATGCACAGCGACATCGAGAGATCGTGAAATCCCGGCGTTTCTGAGAGTTTGGCTTGGCCTACGGGTGTTAAAATTCTTTATTTCGTGCAACTACACACTCTCAATACGATAAAACGGGTATCGTGGTGCTCCAGCGATTGATACGTCGATGCATAGCGACATCGAGAGATCGAGGATTCCCGGCGTTTCTGAGACTTTGGCTGGATGTACGGGTGTCAAAATCCTTCATTCTATGTAAATACACACTCTCAATACGATAAAACTGGTATCGCAGTTCTGCAGCGATCGATACGTCGATGCTTAGCGACATCGAGAGATCGAGGATTTCCGGCGTTTCTGAGAGTTTAACTGGGTGTACGGGTTTGAAAATTCTTTATTTTATGCAACTACACACTCTCAATACGATAAGACTGGTATCGCAGTTCTGCAGCGATTGATACGTGGATTCCTAGCGAAATCGAGAGATCGAGGATTCCCGGCGTTTCTGAGAGTTTGGCTTGGCCTACGGGTGTTAAAATTCTTTATTTCATGCAACTACAGACTCTCAATACGATAAAACGGGTATCGTGGTGCTCCAGCGATTGATACGTCGATACATAGCGACATCGAGAGATCGAGGATTCCCGGCCTTTCTGAGAGTTTGGCTGGGCGTACGGGTGTCAAAATTCTTTATTTCATGCAACTACACACTTTCAATACGATAAAACTGGTATCGCAGTTCTGCAGCGATTGATACGTCGATGCTTAGCAAAATAGGAAGATCGCGGATTCCCGGCGTTTCTGAGAGTTTGGCTGGGTGTACGGGTGTGAAAATTCATTATTTCATGCAACTACACACTTGCAGTACGATAAAACGGGTATCGTGGTGCTGCAGCGATTGATACGTCGATGCTTAGCGACATCGAGAGATCGAGGATTTCCGGCGTTTCTGAGAGTTTGGCTGGGCGTACGGGTGTGAAAATTCTTCATTTCATGCAACTACACACTCTCAATACAATAAAACGGGTATCGTGGTGCTGCAGCGATTGATACGTCGATGCTTAGCGACATCGAGAGATCGATGATTCCCGGCGTTTTTGAGACTTTGGCTGCCTGTACGGGTGTCAAAATCCTTCTTTCTATGTAAATACACACTCTCAATACGATAAAACTGGTATCGCAGTTCTGCAGCGATCGATACGTCGATGCTTAGCGGAATCGAAAGATCGATGATTCCCGGCGTTTCTGAGACTTTGGCTGGCTGTACGGGTGTCAAAATTCTTCATTCTATCTAACTACACACTCTCAAAACGATAAAACTGGTATCGCAGTTCTGCAGCGATCGATACGTCGAAGCTTAGCGGAATCGAAAGATCGAGGATTCTCGGCGTTTCTGAGAGTTTGGCTGGGTGTACGGGTGTGAAAATTCATTATTTCATGCAACTACACACTTGCAGGACGATAAAACGGGTATCGTGGTGCTGCAGCGATTGATACGTCGATGCTCAGCGACATCGAGAGATCGAGGATTCCCGGCGTTTCTGAGAGTTTGGCTGGGCGTACGGGTGTGAAAATTCTTCATTTCATGCAACTACACACTCTCAATACAATAAAACGGGTATCGTGGTGCTCCAGCGATTGATACGTCGATACATAGCGACATCGAGAGATCGAGGATTCCCGGCCTTTCTGAGAGTTTGGCTGGGCGTACGGGTGTCAAAATTCTTTATTTCATGCAACTACACACTTTCAATACGATAAAACTGGTATCGCAGTTCTGCAGCGATTGATACGTCGATGCTTAGCAAAATAGGAAGATCGCGGATTCCCGGCGGTTCTGAGAGTTTGGCTGGGTGTACGGGTGTGAAAATTCATTATTTCATGCAACTACACACTTGCAGTACGATAAAACGGGTATCGTGGTGCTGCAGCGATTGATACGTCGATGCTTAGCGACATCGAGAGATCGAGGATTTCCGGCGTTTCTGAGAGTTCGGCTGGGCGTACGGGTGTGAAAATTCTTCATTTCATGCAACTACACACTCTCAATACAATAAAACGGGTATCGTGGTGCTGCAGCGATTGATACGTCGATGCTTAGCGACATCGAGAGATCGATGATTCCCGGCGTTTTTGAGACTTTGGCTGGCTGTACGGGTGTCAAAATCCTTCTTTCTATGTAAATACACACTCTCAATACGATAAAACTGGTATCGCAGTTCTGCAGCGATCGATACGTCGATGCTTAGCGGAATCGAAAGATCGATGATTCCCGGCGTTTCTGAGACTTTGGCTGGCTGTACGGGTGTCAAAATTCTTCATTCTATCTAACTACACACTCTCAAAACGATAAAACTGGTATCGCAGTTCTGCAGCGATCGATACGTCGATGCTTAGCGGAATCGAAAGATCGAGGATTCTCGGCGTTTCTGAGAGTTTGGCTGGGTGTACGGGTGTGAAAATTCATTATTTCATGCAACTACACACTTGCAGTACGATAAAACGGGTATCGTGGTGCTGCAGCGATTGATACGTCGATGCTTAGCGACATCGAGAGATCGAGGATTTCCGGCGTTTCTGAGAGTTTGGCTGGGCGTACGGGTGTGAAAATTCTTCATTTCATGCAACTACACACTCTCAATACAATAAAACGGGTATCGTGGTGCTGCAGCGATTGATACGTCGATGCTTAGCGACATCGAGAGATCGATGATTCCCGGCGTTTTTGAGACTTTGGCTGGCTGTACGGGTGTCAAAATCCTTCTTTCTATGTAAATACACACTCTCAATACGATAAAACTGGTATCGCAGTTCTGCAGCGATCGATACGTCGAAGCTTAGCGGAATCGAAAGATCGAGGATTCTCGGCGTTTCTGAGAGTTTAACTGGGTGTACGGGTGTGAAAATTCTTTATTTCATGCAACTACACACTTGCAATACGATAAAACGGGTATCGTGTTGCTGCAGCGATTGATACGTCGATGCTTAGCGACATCGAGAGATCGATGATTCCCGGCGTTTCTGAGACTTTGGCTGTCTGTACGGGTGTCAAAATCCTTCATTCTATGTAAGTACACACTCTCAATACGATAAAACTGGTATCGCAGTTCTGCAGCGATCGAAACGTCGAAGCTTAGCGACATAAAGAGATCGAGGATTCCCGGCCTTTCTGAGAGTTTGGCTGGGCGGACGGGTGTCAAAATTCGTTATTTCATGCAACTACACACTCTCAATACGATAAGACTGGTATCGCAGTTCTGCAGCGATTGATACGTCGATGCATAGCGACATCGAGAGATCGAGGATTCCCGGCGTTTCTGAGACTTTGGCTGGATGTACGGGTGTGAAAATTCTTTATTTCATCCAACTACACACTTGCAATACGATAAAATGGGTATCGTGGTGCTGCAGCGATTGATACGTCGATGCACAGCGTCATCGAGAGATCGAGGATTCCCGGCGTTTCTGAGAGTTTGGCTTGGCCTACGGGTGTTAAAATTCTTTATTTCATGCAACTACAGACTCTCAATACGATAAAACGGGTATCGTGGTGCTCCAGCGATTGATACGTCGATACATAGCGACATCGAGAGATCGAGGATTCCCGGCCTTTCTGAGAGTTTGGCTGGGCGTACGGGTGTCAAAATTCTTTATTTCATGCAACTACACACTTTCAATACGATAAAACTGGTATCGCAGTTCTGCAGCGATTGATACGTCGTTGCTTAGCAAAATAGGAAGATCGCGGATTCCCGGCGTTTCTGAGAGGTTGGCTGGGTGTACGGGTGTGAAAATTCATTATTTCATGCAACTACACACTTGCAGTACGATAAAACGGGTATCGTGGTGCTGCAGCGATTGATACGTCGATGCTTAGCGGAATCGAAAGATCGATGATTCCCGGCGTTTCTGAGACTTTGGCTGGCTGTACGGGTGTCAAAATTCTTCATTCTATCTAACTACACACTCTCAAAACGATAAAACTGGTATCGCAGTTCTGCAGCGATCGATACGTCGAAGCTTAGCGGAATCGAAAGATCGAGGATTCTCGGCGTTTCTGAGAGTTTGGCTGGGTGTACGGGTGTGAAAATTCATTATTTCATGCAACTACACACTTGCAGTACGATAAAACGGGTATCGTGGTGCTGCAGCGATTGATACGTCGATGCTTAGCGACATCGAGAGATCGAGGATTCCCGGCGTTTCTGAGAGTTTGGCTGGGCGTACGGGTGTGAAAATTCTTCATTTCATGCAACTACACACTTGCAATACGATAAAATGGGTATCGTGGTGCTGCAGCGATTGATACGTCGATGCACAGCGTCATCGAGAGATCGAGGATTCCCGGCGTTTCTGAGAGTTTGACTTGGCCTACGGGTGTTAAAATTCTTTATTTCATGCAACTACAGACTCTCAATACGATAAAACGGGTATCGTGGTGCTCCAGCGATTGATACGTCGATACATAGCGACATCGAGAGATCGAGGATTCCCGGCCTTTCTGAGAGTTTGGCTGGGCGTACGGGTGTCAAAATTCTTTATTTCATGCAACTACACACTTTCAATACGATAAAACTGGTATCGCAGTTCTGCAGCGATTGATACGTCGATGCTTAGCAAAATAGGAAGATCGCGGATTCCCGGCGTTTCTGAGAGTTTGGCTGGGTGTACGGGTGTGAAAATTCATTATTTCATGCAACTACACACTCTCAATACAATAAAACGGGTATCGTGGTGCTGCAGCGATTGATACGTCGATGCTTAGCGACATCGAGAGATCGATGATTCCCGGCGTTTTTGAGACTTTGGCTGGCTGTACGGGTGTCCAAATCCTACTTTCTATGTAAATACACACTCTCAATACGATAAAACTGGTATCACAGTTCTGCAGCGATCGATACGTCGAAGCTTAGCGGAATCGAAAGATCGAGGATTCTCGGCGTTTCTGAGAGTTTGGCTGGCTGTACGGGTGTGAAAATTCTTTATTTCATGCAACTACACACTTGCAATACGATAAAATGGGTATCGTTGTGCTGCAGCGATTGATACGTCGATGCAAACCGACATCGAGAGATCGTGGAATCCCGGCGTTTCTGAGAGTTTGGCTTGGCCTACGGTTGTTAAAATTCTTTATTTCGTGCAACTACACACTCTCAATACGATAAAACGGGTATCGTGGTGCTCCAGCGATTGATACGTCGATGCATAGCGACATCGAGAGATCGAGGATTCCCGATCTTTCTGAGAGTCTGGCTGGGCGTACGGGTGTCCAAATTCTTTATTTCATGCAACTACACACTTTCAATACGATAAAACTGGTATCGTAGTTCTGCAGCGATTGATACGTCGATGCTTAGCAAAATAGGAAGATCGCGGATTCCCGGCGGTTCTGAGAGTTTGGCTGGGTGTACGGGTGTGAAAATTCATTATTTCATGCAACTACACACTCTCAATACAATAAAACGGATATCGTGGTGCTGCAGCAATTGATACGTCGATGCATAGCGACATCGAGAGATCGAAGATTCCCGGCGTTTCTGAGACTTTGGCTGGATGTACGGGTGTCAAAATCCTTCATTCTATGTAAATACACACTCTCAATACGATAAAACTGGTATCGCAGTTCTGCAGCGATCGATACGTCGAAGCTTAGCGGAATCGAAAGATCGAGGATTCTCGGCGTTTCTGAGAGTTTGGCTGGCTGTACGGGTGTGAAAATTCTGTATTTCATGCAACTACACATTTGCAATATGATAAAATGGGTATCGTGGTGCTGCAGCGATTGATACGTCGATGCACAGCGTCATCGAGAGATCGAGGATTCCCGGCGTTTCTGAGAGTTTGGCTTGGCCTACGGGTGTTAAAATTCTTTATTTCATGCAACTACACACTCTCAATACGATAAAACGGGTATCGTGGTGCTCCAGTGATTGATACGTCGATACATAGCGACATCGAGAGATCGAGGATTCCCGGCCTTTCTGAGAGTTTGGCTGGGCGTACGGGTGTCAAAATTCTTTATTTCATGCAACTACACACTCTCAATACGATAAGACTGGTATCGCAGTTCTGCAGCGATTGATACGTCGATGCTTAGCAAAATCGGAAGATCGCGGATACCCGGCGTTTCTGAGAGTTTGGCTGGGTGTACGGGTGTGAAAATTCATTATTTCATGCAACTACACACTTGCAGTACGATAAAACGGGTATCGTGGTGCTGCAGCGATTGATACGTCGATGCTTAGCGACATCGAGAGATCGAGGATTTCCGGCGTTTCTGAGAGTTTAACTGGGTGTACGGGTTTGAAAATTCTTTATTTCATGCAACTACACACTTGCAATACCATAAAACGGGTATCGGGTTGCTGCAGCGATTGATACGTCGATGCTTAGCGACATCGAGAGATCGATGATTCCCGGCGTTTCTGAGACTTTGGCTGGCTGTACGGGTGTCAAAATCCTTCATTCTCTGTAAGTACACACTCTCAATACGATAAAACTGGTATCGCAGTTCTGCAGCGATTGATACGTCGATGCTTAGCGACATCGAGAGATCGAGGATTCCCGGCCTTTCTGAGAGTTTGGCTGGGCGTACGGGTGTCAAAATTCTTTATTTTATGCAACTACACACTCTCAATACGATAAGACTGGTATCGCAGTTCTGCAGCGATTGATACGTGGATTCCTAGCGAAATCGAGAGATCGAGGATTCCCGGCGTTTCTGAGAGTTTGGCTTGGCCTACGGGTGTTAAAATTCTTTATTTCATGCAACTACAGACTCTCAATACGATAAAACGGGTATCGTGGTGCTCCAGCGATTGATACGTCGATACATAGCGACATCGAGAGATCGAGGATTCCCGGCCTTTCTGAGAGTTTGGCTGGGCGTACGGGTGTCAAAATTCTTTATTTCATGCAACTACACACTTTCAATACGATAAAACTGGTATCGCAGTTCTGCAGCGATTGATACGTCGATGCTTAGCAAAATAGGAAGATCGCGGATTCCCGGCGTTTCTGAGAGTTTGGCTGGGTGTACGGGTGTGAAAATTCATTATTTCATGCAACTACACACTTGCAGTACGATAAAACGGGTATCGTGGTGCTGCAGCGATTGATACGTCGATGCTTAGCGACATCGAGAGATCGAGGATTTCCGGCGTTTCTGAGAGTTTGGCTGGGCGTACGGGTGTGAAAATTCTTCATTTCATGCAACTACACACTCTCAATACAATAAAACGGGTATCGTGGTGCTGCAGCGATTGATACGTCGATGCTTAGCGACATCGAGAGATCGATGATTCCCGGCGTTTTTGAGACTTTGGCTGGCTGTACGGGTGTCAAAATCCTTCTTTCTATGTAAATACACACTCTCAATACGATAAAACTGGTATCGCAGTTCTGCAGCGATCGATACGTCGATGCTTAGCGGAATCGAAAGATCGATGATTCCCGGCGTTTCTGAGACTTTGGCTGGCTGTACGGGTGTCAAAATTCTTCATTCTATCTAACTACACACTCTCAAAACGATAAAACTGGTATCGCAGTTCTGCAGCGATCGATACGTCGAAGCTTAGCGGAATCGAAAGATCGAGGATTCTCGGCGTTTCTGAGAGTTTGGCTGGGTGTACGGGTGTGAAAATTCATTATTTCATGCAACTACACACTTGCAGGACGATAAAACGGGTATCGTGGTGCTGCAGCGATTGATACGTCGATGCTTAGCGACATCGAGAGATCGAGGATTCCCGGCGTTTCTGAGAGTTTGGCTGGGCGTACGGGTGTGAAAATTCTTCATTTCATGCAACTACACACTCTCAATACAATAAAACGGGTATCGTGGTGCTCCAGCGATTGATACGTCGATACATAGCGACATCGAGAGATCGAGGATTCCCGGCCTTTCTGAGAGTTTGGCTGGGCGTACGGGTGTCAAAATTCTTTATTTCATGCAACTACACACTTTCGATACGATAAAACTGGTATCGCAGTTCTGCAGCGATTGATACGTCGATGCTTAGCAAAATAGGAAGATCGCGGATTCCCGGCGTTTCTGAGAGTTTGGCTGGGTGTACGGGTGTGAAAATTCATTATTTCATGCAACTACACACTTGCAGTACGATAAAACGGGTATCGTGGTGCTGCAGCGATTGATACGTCGATGCTTAGCGACATCGAGAGATCGAGGATTTCCGGCGTTTCTGAGAGTTCGGCTGGGCGTACGGGTGTGAAAATTCTTCATTTCATGCACCTACACACTCTCAATACAATAAAACGGGTATCGTGGTGCTGCAGCGATTGATACGTCGATGCTTAGCGACATCGAGAGATCGATGATTCCCGGCGTTTTTGAGACCTTGGCTGGCTGTACGGATGTCAAAATCCTTCTTTCTATGTAAATACACACTCTCAATACGATAAAACTGGTATCGCAGTTCTGCAGCGATCGATACGTCGATGCTTAGCGGAATCGAAAGATCGATGATTCCCGGCGTTTCTGAGACTTTGGCTGGCTGTACGGGTGTCAAAATTCTTCATTCTATCTAACTACACACTCTCAAAACGATAAAACTGGTATCGCAGTTCTGCAGCGATCGATACGTCGAAGCTTAGCGGAATCGAAAGATCGAGGATTCCCGGCGTTTCTGAGAGTTTGGCTTGGCCTACGGCTGTTAAAATTCTTTATTTCATGCAACTACACACTCTCAATACGATAAAACGGGTATCGTGGTGCTCCAGCGATTGATACGTCGATACATAGCGACATCGAGAGATCGAGGATTCCCGGCCTTTCTGAGAGTTTGGCTGGGCGTACGGGTGTCAAAATTCTTTATTTCATGCAACTACACACTCTCAATACAATAAGACTGGTATCGCAGTTCTGCAGCGATTGATACGTCGATGCTTAGCAAAATCGGAAGATCGCGGATACCCGGCGTTTCTGAGAGTTTGGCTGGGTGTACGGGTGTGAAAATTCATTATTTCATGCAACTACACACTTGCAGTACGATAAAACGGGTATCGTCCCCTCCGCGGGACTGCCACCTTGCTGTGGTGGAGGGGCTTGCGTGTCCTCGTGATCTACCAAGCTATACCAGCGGGGGCTTCGGCCCCTGACAGGGATTCCCATGCTGGGCTGGTTGGTAGTGAAGGACCAGACTAAGAGCAGTCCACCGAGGAGTAAACCTCGTAAAAATAATCCGTAATCTTGAGATGTGAATCCACCGTGTCCAGAAGATGAATGGCTCCACGTTAGTGAGTCCCAAACGGTATCCTTCAGGTACCTGTCACTCCCTGATTGTATTGTGACTTCCTGCCGTATGCCGGCTCTGCTGCAGGTGACATTCTACCCGAGCATTCTCGTGGGATTTAAATGCAGAATATTTCACCCTCCTCAAAAAATCTAGAGGCACCCTCCTCTTCCAAACCGGGATCTAGAAAGAAAGATAAATATCAAAGATTAGAGTTAACAAGATCACAAACGAGAACTGAATATGCACGGTATATTATGATAAAGCCAAAGACTGGCTCTTTTGGCAATACCAGCCCATTTAAAATCGAGAAAGCGATCACTTCTAACGTTGGCGCGATTATCACGGCACGCAAAACGCGGGATGGGCTTCTAGTAGAGGTCGCGAACTCATCGCAAGCTATCAAACTACTGGAAATGAAAGAATTTCTTAATACTGATGTTGAAGTGACCCCTCATGGCACCCTCAATACGAGTCGATGTGTGGTCACCTGTCGCGACTTGTTGAATTGTTCCGTGGAAGAAATTTTAGAAAACATGAGCTCACAAGGGGTTATAAATGTGAAACGTCTGAAAACTTCAAAGAATGGTAAGCAAGAAGACTCTCCAACATGTATTCTTACTTTTAATACGCCCGAATTGCCATCCAAAGTCAAAGCTGGTTTTCATTCCTTAACTGTTCGATTGTACATTCCACCACCGCTTCGCTGCTTCCAATGTCAAGAGTATGGACACACTGCCGAATTTTGTCAGAAACCAGCTGTATGCATTTGTGGACAAGAAAAACATCCAAATGCACCGTGTTCAAAATTTGAGTGCGTCAACTGCGGCGAACCACACTCAGCACGCGATAAAAACTGCCCTGTCTATCTTAAAGAAAATGAAATTCAGAGACTAAGAGTTACCGAGAAGTTGACATACTTAGATGCTAAAAGGAAGTTCTATGAACAAAACAAACTACCAACTATATCATATGCTCAAGTTACGTCTAAACCGAACACGACAAGAAACTCAGATCTCCATGCATTGGCCGCGACACTTATCCCGGAACTTTTACGTATTCTACGTCAGGAATACCAAGCACCAACCCCAATAGAAGATCGTCTTGCAAATGAACAAGCATCTAGTAATGTTTCACCTACACCATCTTTGACGCCGACCTCGGTTCTGCGTTATATCGCGAAGACGCGTTCTGACGCAAGACCGAAGAGATCACAACCTATCTATAACGCATCGGGTGTTGTCTCATGGTTTAATAAAACAGGAAAGGAAATGCAGAGGCACGAACGCAAACGAAACAAAAAGCAATCATCAGGAACGGCATCGCCAGCGACTTCAGACCATGAATCTCTGCAGACGAAAGACGTCGAAAGCTCAGGATCGAGTGAGCATCCGCCACGAAAAAAACAATCGGCAATGACGTCGAAAACTACAAAATTTCCCAATTCGGAAATCACTGACCGTGATCCGGATACTGATGATGAACCTATTTTCACTTCTACGCAAACGAAATCTGATGTTAATCAAAAGCTAGCCACAGACTCGCTAAGTGAGTATAATAAATTGAACAAATAGACACACACATGACGAATATATTGCAATGGAATTGTAATGGATGTCAATCCAAATTAGCTGAACTGCAATTGATTATAAACGAACGACGCCCATCGATTATCTGTCTCCAAGAGACAAGATTTCGTCCAGAACAAATATTTTCACTACGGTCTTATAGTATATATCGACATGATATCGACAGCACCCCTATTGCCAAAGGCGGTGTTGCCATTTTTTGCAGAAATGAATATTTAACGTATCGAATACCTTTAAGCACAAACCTCCAAGCCATAGCTATACGCCTCACTTCACCGATCAGTCTGACAATATGCACAATATACCTACCGAACACTAACTGGGAACAAAAAGATATCCACAGTCTCGTAGCCCAATTACCAACACCCTTTCTGATGGTTGGAGACTTCAACGCCCATAATACATTATGGGGCTCAGTAAGGACTGACACAAGTGGTAGGAAAATATAACGCGTGCTCGATGACAATGATATGACATTACTGAACAACGGGGACAATACTCATTTTAGCGCAAGACACGGAACTTTTTCTGCGATCGATTTAAGCTTTTGCTCACCTCAAATTGCAGGACGATATCACTGGTTCCCGCTAGACGATCTCCATGGTAGCGATCATTATCCAATACTGATATCTAACGGTAAATCATCGCCAGAGACACACCGACCTCGTAAATGGCTCTTACATCGTGCGGACTGGGAGCAATTCCGAAATGACATAGCGATGCATATTGTAAGCGATACCGACGACATTGAGACGATGACATCAAAATTCACTAATACAGTATTAGATGCAGCGTATCGCAATATCCCTCGATCGAACGGTCAATGCAATAAAAGAAAACGCGTTCCATGGTGGAGCGAACAAGTTTCCAAGGCTATATACAACAAAAAACGTTCTCTGCACAAATTCAAACGTGAGCCGAGCCAAGCAAATTTGATTGAATTTAAAAAAGCACGTGCTCAAGCGAGAAAAACAATAAATGAGGCAAAACAGAAATCGTGGCAAATATACACGTCCACTATCACGAGACAAACCACGCCCACTGAAGTCTGGAAAAGAATAAGAACGGTCTCAGGGACATATCACAATTATACAACTCCATACGTCCAAATAAATAACCAAACAATCACAGATCATGCCCAAATTGCTGAAATACTCGCTGATCATTTCTATGGCAATAGTTCTACAGCAAACTACTCTCAAGATTTCCAGCAACGGAAGAGACAACTGGAAACGACTTTGGATTTTAATTCTGAAGCATTATGCAATTATAACTTGCCATTTACGTTCACTGAGCTCAACGCATCTTTGGCCCGCTTAAAAAGGTCTGCCCCTGGCTTAGATACCATAACCTCGCAAATGTTACAAGAATTGCCAAGCAGGGCAAAAAACGAACTTTTAAAATTATATAATAAGATTTGGATGACAGGTGAATACCCGAATCAATGGCGTGATGCAATAGTCGTTCCTATACACAAAGCATCACAGAAGTCATATGAACCGACGAACTATAGGCCAATATCGCTTACGTGTTGCCTTAGTAAACTCCTTGAGCGAATGATAAATTGTAGACTCATGTGGTATCTTGAGAAACACAAATTAATTCCGGAATCACAGTGTGGTTTTAGAAAACACTATTCGACGACGGACAATCTTCTATACTTCGAAGATGCTATCCAAAAAGCCTTTCTGAAAAAAGCCAACTTAGTAGCAATTTTCTTTGATATCGAAAAAGCATTTGACACTACCTGGAGGTATGGCATACTCAATGAGCTTCATCGGTGTGGTATGAGAGGAAACCTGCCAATCATCATTGCCAGTTTCTTAGCTCGTCGAAATTTTCGAGTACGGGTCGGAAATCAGCTATCGACACATAGAGTTCAAGAAAATGGGGTCCCACAAGGTTCTCCTATCTCCGTTACGCTGTTTATCATTGCCATGAATAGGATATCGGCCAAAGTATCATACCCAGTTCATGCGTGCCTATATGTAGATGACTTGATTATTTTTCGGACTGGCAGACACATGACGCTAATTGAAAAAGACCTACAAGAAACTATCAACCGTATTTCAAATGATGCGAATGCATGTGGCTTCAGATTCTCGACTACGAAAACGAAATGTATGCACTTTCACAGACTACGAACACCCCAGTTTAAACCTAATATCAAGCTAAACGGAAACAGATTAGCTGTATCAGAAACAATTCGGTTCTTAGGCCTCATATTTGATACGAAGATGACATGGAAGGACCATATCGAATGGTTAAGAACAAAATGTCTGAGAACGCTTAATATTTTGAAATGTCTAGGCAGTATCAACTGGGGAAGTGACCGAGAAATACTCTTAACCATGTACAACGCGATGATACTCTCACAGATAGATTACGGCTCTATAGTATATGGAAGAGCAAGTCAATCACAGCTGAAGAAATTAGACAGTTTACATCATCGTGGAATACGAATTGCAACAGGTGCATACCGTACAAGTCCCACAAAAAGCGTACTGTGTGAAGCATACATATCACCCTTAAATATCAGAAGAAACAAACTGATGCTTAGATACGCTGCCAACATTTGGGCTATGCCTGACCACAGGAACCACGAAATGATATTCTCGGGAACGCAAAACACGGGGGTTATAGACAATACAGGAACGACAAAAACTATTACGTACAGAGTAAAGGAAGTAATTGAGAAGTTTGATTGCTCATTCGACAAAATACATGTTGAACAATGCAATGAAATTGAACCTTGGATAATTCCGCAGGTAAATTTCAGAAATGATCTATGCAAATACGGAAAACAAAATACTGACGGTATAATATATAAAACAGCATTTCTGGAATTGATAAATGAATACCAAAACGCCGAAACGGTATACACGGACGGATCGATCATTAATGGGAGAGTTGGATGTGCGATCGTCACTGAAACAGTCGTGAGAAAATGGAGATTACCAGATACTGCGACTATCTACACGGCCGAAATGTTTGCAATACTGCAAGCGTTATATTATGTAATAAACACAGATAGAATAGAATATGTAATTTGCTCTGACAGCCGCTCTATACTTGACGCAATGGAGAATGTCAATACAAGTGATGGCCTACTTCAAAAAATTAATAACATGCGTTGGCAGGCACAAAATATGGATAAACAGGTGGCTTTCATATGGGTACCTGGACACTGTGAAATATTGGGAAACGAAAGAGCGGATAAAGCAGCAAAAGAGGCAGTAGAGCAAGACATAATAGACGAAATTGAGATAAGAAAAGAAGATATAAAAGTTAAGATAAACCACAGAATACTCCAGGAGTGGCAAAAAGATTGGGAAAGCACACCTTCGAAACTACGGAAAATAAAAACAAAAGTAGAAAAGTGGCTGATGCCACGGAATTTAACTAGGAATTTGACACACGAACATAACGCACGGATTTATGTTGCGAAAGGAAAACGTCCCAAAATGTCTACTATGTGACGCAGAGTTGACAGTAGAACACATACTTATGGAATGCATAATGTACCAAGAAACAAGAGACAAATTAGGAATATCAAACGAAATTGGAGTAGCGCTAAAGAATGATACAATAAGCATGAAAAAAATTATAAAATTCTGCGATATGACAAAATTGAAAAATAAAATATAAAAATTAAGTAAACGCTGTATCCAGCTAATGACCATTGCAGTCGATGCTGATGAATATTTAAAAAAAAAAAAAAAAAAAAATTCTTCATTTCATGCAACTACACACTCTCAATACAATAAAACGGGTATCGTGGTGCTGCAGCGATTGATACGTCGATGCTTAGCGACATCGAGAGATCGATGATTCCCGGCGTTTTTGAGACTTTGGCTGGCTGTACGAGTGTCAAAATTCTTTATTTCATGCAACTACACACTCTCAATACGATAAAACTGGTATCGCAGTTCCTCAGCGATCGATACGTCGATGCTTAGTGACATCGAGAGATCGAGGATTCCCGGCGTTTCTGAGACTTTGGCTGGCTGTACGGGTGTCAAAATTCTTCATTCTATGTAACTACACACTCTCAAAACGATAAAACTGGTATCGCAGTTCTGCAGCGATTGATACGTCGATTCCTAGCGAAATCGAGAGATCGAGGATTCCCGGCGTTTCTGAGAGTTTAACTGGGTGTACGGGTGTGAAAATTCTTTATTTCATGCAACTTTACACTTGCAATACGATAAAACGGGTATCGTGTTGCTGCAGCGATTGATACGTCGATGCTTAGCGACATCGAGAGATCGAGGATTCCCGGCGTTTCTGAGAGTTTGTCTTGGCCTACGGGTGTTAAAATTCTTCATTCTATCTAACTACACACTCTCAAAACGATAAAACTGGTATCGCAGTTCTGCAGCGATCGATACGTCGAAGCTTAGCGGAATCGAACGATCGAGGATTCCCGGCGTTTCTGAGAGTTTGGCTGGGTGTACGAGTGTGAAAATTCATTATTTCATGCAACTACACACTTGCAATACGATAAAACGGGTATCGTGGTGCTGCAGCGATTAATACGTCGATGCTTAGCGACATCGAGAGATCGATGATTCCCGGCGTTTCTGAGACTTTGGCTGGCTGTACGGGTGTCAAAATTCTTCATTCTATCTAACTACACACTCTCAAAACGATAAAACTGGTATCGCAGTTCTGCAGCGATTGATACGTCGATGCTTAGCGACATCGATAGATCGATGATTCCCGGCGTTTCTGAGACTTTGGCTGTCTGTACGGGTATCAAAATCCTTCATTTTATGTAAATACACACTCTCAATACGATAAAACTGGTATCGCAGTTCTGCAGCGATCGATACGTCGAAGCTTAACGGAATCGAAAGATTGAGGATTCTCGGCGTTTCTGAGAGTTTGGCTGGCTGTACGGGTGTGTAAATTCTTTATTTCATGCAACTACACACTCTCAATACGATAAAACTGGTATCGCAGTTCTGCAGCGATCGATACGTCGAAGCTTAGCGACATAAAGAGATCGAGGATTCCCGGCCTTTCTGAGAGTTTGGCTGGGCGGACGGGTGTCAAAATTCGTTATTTCATGCAACTACACACTCTCAATACGATAAGACTGGTATCGCAGTTCTGCAGCGATTGATACGTCGATGCTTAGCGAAATCGAAAGATCGCGGATTCCCGGCGTTTCTGAGAGTATGGCTGGGCGTACGGGTGTCAAAATTCTTTATTTCATGGAACTACACACTTGCAATACGATAAAACGGGTATCGTGGTGCTGCAGCTATTGATACGACGATGCTTAGCGACATCGAGAGATCGAGGATTCCCGGCGTTTCTGAGAGTTTAACTGGGTGTACGGGTTTGAAAATTCTTCATTCTATGTGTCTACACAATCTCAAAACGATAAAACTGGTATCGGCAGTTCTGCAGCGATTGATACGTCGATGCACAGCGACATCGAGAGATCGTGGAATCCCGGCGTTTCTGAGAGTTTGGCTTGGCCTACGGTTGTTAAAATTCTTTATTTCATGCAACTACACACTCTCAATACGATAAAACGGGTATCTCAGTTCTGCAGCGATTGATACGTCGATGCTTAGCAAAATCGAAAGATCGCCGATTCCAAGCGTTTCTGAGAGTTTGGCTGGGCGTACGGGTGTCAAAATTCTTTATTTCATGCAACTACACACTCTCAATACGATAAAACGGGTATCGCAGTTCTGCAGCGATCGATACGTCGAAGATTAGCGGAATCGATAGATCGAGGATTCTCGGCGTTTCTGAGAGTTTGGCTGGCTGTACGGGTGTGAAAATTCTTTATTTCATGCAACTACACACTTGCAATACGATAAAATGGGTATCGTGGTGCTGCAGCGATTGATACGTCGATGCACAGCGTCATCGAGAGATCGAGGATTCCCGGCGTTTCTGAGAGTTTGGCTTGGCCTACGGGTGTTAAAATTCTTTATTTCATGCAACTACACACTCTCAAAACAATAAAACGGGTATCGTGGTGCTGCAGCGATTGATACGTCGATGCTTAGCGACATCGAGAGATCGATGATTCCCGGCGTTTTTGAGACTTTGGCTGGCTGTACGAGTGTCAAAATTCTTTATTTCATGCAACTACACACTCTCAATACGATAAAACTGGTTTCGCAGTTCTGCAGCGATCGATACGTCGATGCTTAGTGACATCGAGAGATCGAGGATTCCCGGCGTTTCTGAGACTTTGGCTGGCTGTACGGGTGTCAAAATTCTTCATTCTATGTAACTACACACTCTCAAAACGATAAAACTGGTATCGCAGTTCTGCAGCGATTGATACGTCGATTCCTAGCGAAATCGAGAGATCGAGGATTCCCGGCGTTTCTGAGAGTTTAACTGGGTGTACGGGTGTGAAAATTCTTTATTTCATGCAACTTCACACTTGCAATACGATAAAACGGGTATCGTGTTGCTGCAGCGATTGATACGTCGATGCTTAGCGACATCGAGAGATCGATGATTCCCGGCGTTTTTGAGACTTTGGCTGGCTGTACGAGTGTCAAAATCCTTCATTCTATGTAAATACACACTCTCAATACGATAAAACTGGTATCGCAGTTCTGCAGCGATCGATACGTCGAAGCTTAACGGAATCGAAAGATTGAGGATTCTCGGCGTTTCTGAGAGTTTGGCTGGCTGTACGGGTGTGTAAATTCTTTATTTCATGCAACTACACACACTCAAAACGATAAAACTGGTATCGCAGTTCTGCAGCGATTGATACGTCGATGCCTAGCGAAATCGAGAGATCGAGGATTCCCGGCGTTTCTGAGAGTTTAACTGGGTGTACGGGTGTGAAAATTCTTTATTTCATGCAACTACACACTTGCAATACGATAAAACGGGTATCGTGTTGCTGCAGCGATTGATACGTCGATGCTTAGCGACATCGAGAGATCGATGATTCCCGGCGTTTCTGAGACTTTGGCTGTCTGTACGGGTGTCAAAATCCTTCATTCTATGTAAGTACACACTCTCAATACGATAAAACTGGTATCGCAGTTCTGCAGCGATCGAAACGTCGAAGCTTAGCGACATAAAGAGATCGAGGATTCCCGGCCTTTCTGAGAGTTTGGCTGGGCGGACGGGTGTCAAAATTCGTTATTTCATGCAACTACACACTCTCAATACGATAAGACTGGTATCGCAGTTCTGCAGCGATTGATACGTCGATGCTTAGCGAAATCGAAAGATCGCGGACTCCCGGCGTTTCTGAGAGTATGGCTGGGCGTACGGGTGTCAAAATTCTTTATTTCATGGAACTACACACTTGCAATACGATAAAACGGGTATCGTGGTGCTGCAGCTATTGATACGTCGATGCTTAGCGACATCGAGAGATCGAGGATTCCCGGCGTTTCTGAGAGTTTAACTGGGTGTACGGGTTTGAAAATTCTTCATTTCATGCAACTACACACTCTCAATACGATAAAACGGGTATCGTGGTGCTCTAGCGATTGATACGTCGATACATAGCGACATCGAGAGATCGAGGATTCCCGGCCTTTCTGAGAGTTTGGCTGGGCGTACGGGTGTCAAAATTCTTTATTTCATGCAACTACACACTTTCAATACGATAAAACTGGTATCGCAGTTCTGCAGCGATTGATACGTCGATGCTTAGCAAAATCGGAAGATCGCGGATTCCCGGCGTTTCTGAGAGTTTGGCTGGGTGTACGGGTGTGAAAATTCATTATTTCATGCAACTACACACTTGCAGTACGATAAAACGGGTATCGTGGTGCTGCAGCGATTGATACGTCGATGCTTAGCGACATCGAGAGATCGAGGATTTCCGGCGTTTCTGAGAGTTTGGCTGGGCGTACGGGTGTGAAAATTCTTCATTTCATGCAACTACACACTCTCAATACAATAAAACGGGTATCGTGGTGCTGCAGCGATTGATACGTCGATGCTTAGCGACATCGAGAGATCGATGATTCCCGGCGTTTTTGAGACTTTGGCTGGCTGTACGAGTGTCAAAATTCTTTATTTCATGCAACTACACACTCTCAATACGATAAAACTGGTATCGCAGTTCTGCAGCGATCGATACGTCGATGCTTAGCGACATCGAGAGATCGAGGATTCCCGGCGTTTCTGAGACTTTGGCTGGCTGTACGGGTGTCAAAATTCTTCATTCTATGTAACTACACACTCTCAATACGATAAAACTGGTATCGCAGTTCTGCAGCGATTTATACGTCGATGCCTAGCGAAACCGAGAGATCGATGATTCCCGGCGTTTCTGCGAGTTTAACTGGGTGTACGGGTGTGAAAATTCTTTATTTCATGCAACTACACACTTGCAATACGATGAAACGGGTATCGCGTCTCTGCAGCGATTGATACGTCGATGCTTAGCGACATCGAGAGATCGATGATTCCCGGCGTTTCTGAGACTTTGGCTGGCTGTACGGGTGTCGAAATCCTTCATTCTATGTAAATACACACTCTCAATACGATAAAACTGGTATCGCAGTTCTGCAGCGATCGATACGTCGAAGCTTAACGGAATCGAAAGATTGAGGATTCTCGGCGTTTCTGAGAGTTTGGCTGGCTGTACGGGTGTGTAAATTCTTTATTTCATGCAACTACACACACTCAAAACGATAAAACTGGTATCGCAGTTCTGCAGCGATTGATACGTCGATGCCTAGCGAAATCGAGAGATCGAGGATTCCCGGCGTTTCTGAGAGTTTAACTGGGTGTACGGGTGTGAAAATTCTTTATTTCATGCAACTACACACTCTCAATACAATAAAACGGGTATCGTCGTGCTGCAGCGATTGATACGTCGATGCTTAGCGACATCGATAGATCGATGATTCCCGGCGTTTCTGAGACTTTGGCTGTCTGTACGGGTATCAAAATCCTTCATTCTATGTAAGTACACACTCTCAATACGATAAAACTGGTATCGCAGTTCTGCAGCGATCGATACGTCGAAGCTTAGCGACATAAAGAGATCGAGGATTCCCGGCCTTTCTGAGAGTTTGGCTGGGCGGACGGGTGTCAAAATTCTTTATTTCATGCAACTACACACTTTCAATACGATAAAACTGGTATCGCAGTTCTGCAGCGATTGATACGTCGATGCTTAGCAAAATCGGAAGATCGCGGATTCCCGGCGTTTCTGAGAGTTTGGCTGGATGTACGGGTGTGAAAATTCATTATTTCATGCAACTACACACTTGCAGTACGATAAAACGGGTATCGTGGTGCTGCAGCGATTGATACGTCGATGCTTAGCGACATCGAGAGATCGAGGATTTCCGGCGTTTCTGAGAGTTTGGCTGGGCGTACGGGTGTGAAAATTCTTCATTTCATGCAACTACACACTCTCAAAACGATAAAACTGGTATCGCAGTTCTGCAGCGATTGATACGTCGATGCTTAGCAAAATCGAAAGATCGCGGATTCCCGGCGTTTCTGAGAGTTTGGCTGGGCGTACGGGTGTCAAAATTCTTTATTTCATGCAACTACACACTCTCAATACGATAAGACTGGTATCGCAGTTCTGCAGCGATCGATACGTCGAAGCTTGGCGGAATCGAAAGATCGAGGATTCTCGGCGTTTCTGAGAGTTTGGCTGGCTGTACGGGTTTGTAAATTCGTTATTTCATGCAACTACACACACTCAAAACGATAAAACTGGTATCGCAGTTCTGCAGCGATTGATACGTCGATGCCTAGCGAAATCGAGAGATCGAGGATTCCCGGCGTTTCTGAGAGTTTAACTGGGTGTACGGGTGTGAAAATTCTTTATTTCATGCAACTACACACTTGCAATACGATAAAACGGGTATCGTGGTGCTCCAGCGATTGATACGTCGATGCATAGCGACATCGAAAGATCGAGGATTCCCGATCTTTCTGAGAGTCTGGCTGGGCGTACGGGTGTCAAAATTCTTTATTTCATGCAACTACACACTTTCAATACGATAAAACTGGTATCGCAGTTCTGCAGCGATTGATACGTCGATGCTTAGCAAAATCGAAAGATCGCGGATTCCCGGCGTTTCTGAGAGTTTGACTGGGCGTACGGGTGTCAAAATTCTTTATTTCATGCAACTACACACTCTCAATACAATAAAACGGATATCGTGGTGCTGCAGCAATTGATACGTCGATGCATAGCGACATCCAGAGATCGAGGATTCCCGGCGTTTCTGAGACTTTGGCTGGATGTACGGGTGTCAAAATCCTTCATTCTATGTAAATACACACTCTCAATACGATAAAACTGGTATCGCAGTTCTGCAGCGATCGATACGTCGAAGCTTAGCGGAATCGAAAGATCGAGGATTCTCGGCGTTTCTGAGAGTTTGGCTGGCTGTACGGGTGTGAAAATTCTTTATTTCATGCAACTACACACTTGCAATACGATAAAATGGGTATCGTGGTGCAGCAGCGATTGATACGTCGATGCACAGCGTCATCGAGAGATCGAGGATTCCCGGCGTTTCTGAGAGTTTGGCTTGGCCTACGGGTGTTAAAATTCTTTATTTCATGCAACTACACACTCTCAATACGATAAAACGGGTATCGTGGTGCTCCAGCGATTGATACGTCGATACATAGCGACATCGAGAGATCGAGGATTCCCGGCCTTTCTGAGAGTTTGGCTGGGCGTACGGGTGTCAAAATTCTTTATTTCATGCAACTACACACTTTTAATACGATAAAACTGGTATCGCAGTTCTGCAGCGATTGATACGTCGATGCTTAGCAAAATCGGAAGATCGCGGATTCCCGGCGTTTCTGAGAGTTTGGCTGGGTGTACGGGTGTGAAAATTCATTATTTCATGCAACTACACACTTGCAGTACGATAAAACGGGTATCGTGGTGCTGCAGCGATTGATACGTCGATGCTTAGCGACATCGAGAGATCGATGATTCCCGGCGTTTTTGAGACTTTGGCTGGCTGTACGGGTGTCAAAATCCTTCTTTCTATGTAAATACACACTCTCAATACGATAAAACTGGTATCGCAGTTCTGCAGCGATCGATACGTCGAAGCTTAGCGGAATCGAAAGATCGAGGATTCTCGGCGTTTCTGAGAGTTTGGTTGGCTGTACGGGTGTGAAAATTCTTTATTTCATGCAACTACACACTTGCAATACGATAAAATGGGTATCGTGGAGCTGCAGCGATTGATACGTCGATGCACAGCGTCATCGAGAGATCGAGGATTCCCGGCGTTTCTGAGAGTTTGGCTTGGCCTACGGGTGTTAAAATTCTTCATTCTATCTAACTACACACTCTCAAAACGATAAAACTGGTATCGCAGTTCTGCAGCGATCGATACGTCGAAGCTTAGCGGAATCGAACGATCGAGGATTCCCGGCGTTTCTGAGAGTTTGGCTGGGTGAACGGGTGTGAAAATTCATTATTTCATGCAACTACACACTTGCAATACGATAAAACGGGTATCGTGGTGCTGCAGCGATTGATACGTCGATGCTTAGCGACATCGAGAGATCGATGATTCCCGGCGTTTCTGAGACTTTGGCTGGCTGTACGGGTGTCAAAATTCTTCATTCTATCTAACTACACACTCTCAATACGATAAAACTGGTATCGCAGTTCTGCAGCGATTTATACGTCGATGCCTAGCGAAACCGAGAGATCGATGATTCCCGGCGTTTCTGCGAGTTTAACTGGGTGTACGGGTGTGAAAATTCTTTATTTCATGCAACTACACAATTGCAATACGATGAAACGGGTATCGTGTCTCTGCAGCGATTGATACGTCGATGCTTAGCGACATCGAGAGATCGATGATTCCCGGCGTTTCTGAGACTTTGGCTAGCTGTACGAGTGTCAAAATCCTTCATTCTATGTAAATACACACGCTCAATACGATAAAACTGGTATCGCAGTTCTGCAGCGATCGATACGTCGATGCTTAGCGACATCGAGAGATCGAGGATTCCCGGCGTTTCTGAGACTTTGGCTGGCTGTACGGGTATCAAAATTCTTCATTCTATGTAACTACACACTCTCAAAACGATAAAACTCGTATCGCAGTTCTGCAGCGATTGATACGTCGATTCCTAGCGAAATCGAGAGATCGAGGATTCCCGGCGTTTCTGAGAGTTGAACAGGGTGTACGGGTTTGAAAATTCTTTATTTCATGCAACTACACACTTGCAATACCATAAAACGGGTTTCGTGTTGCTGCAGCGATTGATACGTCGATGCTTAGCGACATCGAGAGATCGATGATTCCCGGCGTTTCTGAGACTTTGGCTGGCTGTACGGGTGTCAAAATCCTCAATTCTATGTAAGTACACACTCTCAATTCGATAAAACTGGTATCGCAGTTCTGCAGCGATCGATACGTCGAAGCTTAGCGACATCGAGAGATCGAGGATTCCCGGCCTTTCTGAGAGTTTGGCTGGGCGTACGGGTGTCAAAATTCTTTATTTCATGCAACTACACACTCTGAATACCATAAGACTGGTATCGCAGTTCTGCAGCGATTGATACGTCGATGCTTAGCGAGATCGAAAGATCGCGGATTCCCGGCGTTTCTGAGAGTTTGGCTGGGTGTACGGGTGTGAAAATTCATTATTTCATGCAACTACACACTTGCAATACGATAAAACGGGTATCGTGGTGCTGCAGCGATTGATACGTCGATGCTTAGTGACATCGAGAGATCGATGATTCCCGGCGTTTCTGAGACTTTGGCTGGCTGTACGGGTGTCAAAATTCTTCATTCTATCTAACTACACACTCTCAAAACGATAAAACTGGTATTGCAGTTCTGCAGCGATCGATACGTCGAAGCTTAGCGGAATCGAAAGATCGAGGATTCTCGGCGTTTCTGAGAGTTTGGCTGGCTGTACGGGTGTGAAAATTCTTTATTTCATGCAACTACACACTTGCAATACGATAAAATGGGTATCGTGGTGCTGCAGCGATTGATACGTCGATGCACAGCGTCATCGAGAGATCGAGGATTCCCGGCGTTTCTGAGAGTTTGGCTGGCTGTACGGGTGTCAAAATTCTTCATTCTATCTAACTACACACTCTCAAAACGATAAAACTGGTATTGCAGTTCTGCAGCGATCGATACGTCGAAGCTTAGCGGAATCGAACGATCGAGGATTCCCGGCGTTTCTGAGAGTTTGGCTGGGTGTACGAGTGTCAAAATTCTTCATTCTATCTAACTACACACTCTCAATACGATAAAACTGGTATCGCAGTTCTGCAGCGATTTATACGTCGATGCCTAGCGAAACCGAGAGATCGATGATTCCCGGCGTTTCTGCGAGTTTAACTGGGTGTACGGGTGTGAAAATTCTTTATTTCATGCAACTACACACTTGCAATACGATGAAACGGGTATCGCGTCTCTGCAGCGATTGATACGTCGATGCTTAGCGACATCGAGAGATCGATGATTCCCGGCGTTTCTGAGACTTTGGCTGGCTGTACGGGTGTCGAAATCCTTCATTCTATGTAAATACACACTCTCAATACGATAAAACTGGTATCGCAGTTCTGCAGCGATCGATACGTCGAAGCTTAACGGAATCGAAAGATTGAGGATTCTCGGCGTTTCTGAGAGTTTGGCTGGCTGTACGGGTGTGTAAATTCTTTATTTCATGCAACTACACACACTCAAAACGATAAAACTGGTATCGCAGTTCTGCAGCGATTGATACGTCGATGCCTAGCGAAATCGAGAGATCGAGGATTCCCGGCGTTTCTGAGAGTTAAACTGGGTGTACGGGTGTGAAAATTCTTTATTTCATGCAACTACACACTTGCAATACGATAAAACGGGTATCGTGTTGCTGCAGCGATTGATACGTCGATGCTTAGCGACATCGATAGATCGATGATTCCCGGCGTTTCTGAGACTTTGGCTGTCTGTACGGGTATCAAAATCCTTCATTCTATGTAAGTACACACTCTCAATACGATAAAACTGGTATCGCAGTTCTGCAGCGATCGATACGTCGAAGCTTAGCGACATAAAGAGATCGAGGATTCCCGGCCTTTCTGAGAGTTTGGCTGGGCGGACGGGTGTCAAAATTCTTTATTTCATACAACTACACACTTTCAATACGATAAAACTGGTATCGCAGTTCTGCAGCGATTCATACGTCGATGCTTAGCAAAATCGGAAGATCGCGGATTCCCGGCGTTTCTGAGAGTTTGGCTGGATGTACGGGTGTGAAAATTCATTATTTCATGCAACTACACACTTGCAGTACGATAAAACGGGTATCGTGGTGCTGCAGCGATTGATACGTCGATGCTTAGCGACATCGAGAGATCGAGGATTTCCGGCGTTTCTGAGAGTTTGGCTGGGCGTACGGGTGTGAAAATTCTTCATTTCATGCAACTACACACTCTCAAAACGATAAAACTGGTATCGCAGTTCTGCAGCGATTGATACGTCGATGCTTAGCAAAATCGAAAGATCGCGGATTCCCGGCGTTTCTGAGAGTTTGGCTGGGCGTACGGGTGTCAAAATTCTTTATTTCATGCAACTACACACTCTCAATACGATAAGACTGGTATCGCAGTTCTGCAGCGATCGATACGTCGAAGCTTGGCGGAATCGAAAGATCGAGGATTCTCGGCGTTTCTGAGAGTTTGGCTGGCTGTACGGGTTTGTAAATTCGTTATTTCATGCAACTACACACACTCAAAACGATAAAACTGGTATCGCAGTTCTGCAGCGATTGATACGTCGATGCCTAGCGAAATCGAGAGATCGAGGATTCCCGGCGTTTCTGAGAGTTTAACTGGGTGTACGGGTGTGAAAATTCTTTATTTCATGCAACTACACACTTGCAATACGATAAAACGGGTATCGTGGTGCTCCAGCGATTGATACGTCGATGCATAGCGACATCGAAAGATCGAGGATTCCCGATCTTTCTGAGAGTCTGGCTGGGCGTACGGGTGTCAAAATTCTTTATTTCATGCAACTACACACTTTCAATACGATAAAACTGGTATCGCAGTTCTGCAGCGATTGATACGTCGATGCTTAGCAAAATCGAAAGATCGCGGATTCCCGGCGTTTCTGAGATTTTGACTGGGCGTACGGGTGTCAAAATTCTTTATTTCATGCAACTACACACTCTCAATACAATAAAACGGATATCGTGGTGCTGCAGCAATTGATACGTCGATGCATAGCGACATCCAGAGATCGAGGATTCCAGGCGTTTCTGAGACTTTGGCTGGATGTACGGGTGTCAAAATCCTTCATTCTATGCAAATACACACTCTCAATACGATAAAACTGGTATCGCAGTTCTGCAGCGATCGATACGTCGAAGCTTAGCGGAATCGAAAGATCGAGGATTCTCGGCGTTTCTGAGAGTTTGGCTGGCTGTACGGGTGTGAAAATTCTTTATTTCATGCAACTACACACTTGCAATACGATAAAATGGGTATCGTGGTGCAGCAGCGATTGATACGTCGATGCACAGCGTCATCGAGAGATCGAGGATTCCCGGCGTTTCTGAGAGTTTGGCTTGGCCTACGGGTGTTAAAATTCTTTATTTCATGCAACTACACACTCTCAATACGATAAAACGGGTATCGTGGTGCTCCAGCGATTGATACGTCGATACATAGCGACATCGAGAGATCGAGGATTCCCGGCCTTTCTGAGAGTTTGGCTGGGCGTACGATTGTCAAAATTCTTTATTTCATGCAACTACACACTTTTAATACGATAAAACTGGTATCGCAGTTCTGCAGCGATTGATACGTCGATGCTTAGCAAAATCGGAAGATCGCGGATTCCCGGCGTTTCTGAGAGTTTGGCTGGGTGTACGGGTGTGAAAATTCATTATTTCATGCAACTACACACTTGCAGTACGATAAAACGGGTATCGTGGTGCTGCAGCGATTGATACGTCGATGCTTAGCGACATCGAGAGATCGATGATTCCCGGCGTTTTTGAGACTTTGGCTGGCTGTACGGTTGTCAAAATCCTTCTTTCTATGTAAATACACACTCTCAATACGATAAAACTGGTATCGCAGTTCTGCAGCGATCGATACGTCGAAGCTTAGCGGAATCGAAAGATCGAGGATTCTCGGCGTTTCTGAGAGTTTGGCTGGCTGTACGGGTGTGAAAATTCTTTATTTCATGCAACTACACACTTGCAATACGATAAAATGGGTATCGTGGTGCTCCGGCGATTGATACGTCGATGCTTAGCGACATCGAGAGATCGAGGATTTCCGGCGTTTCTGAGAGTTTGGCTGGGCGTACGGGTGTGAAAATTCTTTATTTCATGCAACTACACACTCTCAATACAATAAAACGGGTATCGTCGTGCTGCAGCGATTGATACGTCGATGCTTAGCGACATCGAGAGATCGATGATTCCCGGCGTTTTTGAGACTTTGGCTGGCTGTACGGGTGTCAAAATCCTTCTTTCTATGTAAATACACACTCTCAATACGATAAAACTGGTATCGCAGTTCTGCAGCGATCGATACGTCGAAGCTTAGCGGAATCGAAAGATCGAGGATTCTCGGCGTTTCTGAGAGTTTGGTTGGCTGTACGGGTGTGAAAATTCTTTATTTCATGCAACTACACACTTGCAATACGATAAAATGGGTATCGTGGAGCTGCAGCGATTGATACGTCGATGCACAGCGTCATCGAGAGATCGAGGATTCCCGGCGTTTCTGAGAGTTTGGCTTGGCCTACGGGTGTTAAAATTCTTCATTCTATCTAACTACACACTCTCAAAACGATAAAACTGGTATCGCAGTTCTGCAGCGATCGATACGTCGAAGCTTAGCGGAATCGAACGATCGAGGATTCCCGGCGTTTCTGAGAGTTTGGCTGGGTGAACGGGTGTGAAAATTCATTATTTCATGCAACTACACACTTGCAATACGATAAAACGGGTATCGTGGTGCTGCAGCGATTGATACGTCGATGCTTAGCGACATCGAGAGATCGATGATTCCCGGCGTTTCTGAGACTTTGGCTGGCTGTACGGGTGTCAAAATTCTTCATTCTATCTAACTACACACTCTCAATACGATAAAACTGGTATCGCAGTTCTGCAGCGATTTATACGTCGATGCCTAGCGAAACCGAGAGATCGATGATTCCCGGCGTTTCTGCGAGTTTAACTGGGTGTACGGGTGTGAAAATTCTCTATTTCATGCAACTACACAATTGCAATACGATGAAACGGGTATCGTGTCTCTGCAGCGATTGATACGTCGATGCTTAGCGACATCGAGAGATCGATGATTCCCGGCGTTTCTGAGACTTTGGCTAGCTGTACGAGTGTCAAAATCCTTCATTCTATGTAAATACACACTCTCAATACGATAAAACTGGTATCGCAGTTCTGCAGCGATCGATACGTCGATGCTTAGCGACATCGAGAGATCGAGGATTCCCGGCGTTTCTGAGACTTTGGCTGGCTGTACGGGTATCAAAATTCTTCATTCTATGTAACTACACACTCTCAAAACGATAAAACTCGTATCGCAGTTCTGCAGCGATTGATACGTCGATTCCTAGCGAAATCGAGAGATCGAGGATTCCCGGCGTTTCTGAGAGTTGAACAGGGTGTACGGGTTTGAAAATTCTTTATTTCATGCAACTACACACTTGCAATACCATAAAACGGGTTTCGTGTTGCTGCAGCGATTGATACGTCGATGCTTAGCGACATCGAGAGATCGATGATTCCCGGCGTTTCTGAGACTTTGGCTGGCTGTACGGGTGTCAAAATCCTCCATTCTATGTAAGTACACACTCTCAATTCGATAAAACTGGTATCGCAGTTCTGCAGCGATCGATACGTCGAAGCTTAGCGACATCGAGAGATCGAGGATTCCCGGCCTTTCTGAGAGTTTGGCTGGGCGTACGGGTGTCAAAATTCTTTATTTCACGCAACTACACACTCTGAATACCATAAGACTGGTATCGCAGTTCTGCAGCGATTGATACGTCGATGCTTAGCGAAATCGAAAGATCGCGGATTCGCGGCGTTTCTGAGAGTTTGGCTGGGTGTACGGGTGTGAAAATTCATTATTTCATGCAACTACACACTTGCAATACGATAAAACGGGTATCGTGGTGCTGCAGCGATTGATACGTCGATGCTTAGTGACATCGAGAGATCGATGATTCCCGGCGTTTCTGAGACTTTGGCTGGCTGTACGGGTGTCAAAATTCTTCATTCTATCTAACTACACACACTCAAAACGATAAAACTGGTATTGCAGTTCTGCAGCGATCGATACGTCGAAGCTTAGCGGAATCGAAAGATCGAGGATTCTCGGCGTTTCTGAGAGTTTGGCTGGCTGTACGGGTGTGAAAATTCTTTATTTCATGCAACTACACACTTGCAATACGATAAAATGGGTATCGTGGTGCTGCAGCGATTGATACGTCGATGCACAGCGTCATCGAGAGATCGAGGATTCCCGGCGTTTCTGAGAGTTTGGCTGGCTGTACGGGTGTCAAAATTCTTCATTCTATCTAACTACACACTCTCAAAACGATAAAACTGGTATTGCAGTTCTGCAGCGATCGATACGTCGAAGCTTAGCGGAATCGAACGATCGAGGATTCCCGGCGTTTCTGAGAGTTTGGCTGGGTGTACGAGTGTCAAAATTGTTCATTCTATCTAACTACACACTCTCAATACGATAAAACTGGTATCGCAGTTCTGCAGCGATTTATACGTCGATGCCTAGCGAAACCGAGAGATCGATGATTCCCGGCGTTTCTGCGAGTTTAACTGGGTGTACGGGTGTGAAAATTCTTTATTTCATGCAACTACACACTTGCAATACGATGAAACGGGTATCGCGTCTCTGCAGCGATTGATACGTCGATGCTTAGCGACATCGAGAGATCGATGATTCCCGGCGTTTCTGAGACTTTGGCTGGCTGTACGGGTGTCGAAATCCTTCATTCTATGTAAATACACACTCTCAATACGATAAAACTGGTATCGCAGTTCTGCAGCGATCGATACGTCGAAGCTTAACGGAATCGAAAGATTGAGGATTCTCGGCGTTTCTGAGAGTTTGGCTGGCTGTACGGGTGTGTAAATTCTTTATTTCATGCAACTACACACACTCAAAACGATAAAACTGGTATCGCAGTTCTGCAGCGATTGATACGTCGATGCCTAGCGAAATCGAGAGATCGAGGATTCCCGGCGTTTCTGAGAGTTTAACTGGGTGTACGGGTGTGAAAATTCTTTATTTCATGCAACTACACACTTGCAATACGATAAAACGGGTATCGTGTTGCTGCAGCGATTCATACGTCGATGCTTAGCGACATCGAGAGATCGATGATTCCCGGCGTTTCTGAGACTTTGGCTGTCTGTACGGGTGTCAAAATCCTTCATTCTATGTAAGTACACACTCTCAATACGATAAAACTGGTATCGCAGTTCTGCAGCGATCGAAACGTCGAAGCTTAGCGACATAAAGAGATCGAGGATTCCCGGCCTTTCTGAGAGTTTGGCTGGGCGGACGGGTGTCAAAATTCGTTATTTCATGCAACTACACACTCTCAATACGATAAGACTGGTATCGCAGTTCTGCAGCGATTGATACGTCGATGCTTAGCGAAATCGAAAGATCGCGGACTCCCGGCGTTTCTGAGAGTTTGGCTGGGCGTACGGGTGTCAAAATTCTTTATTTCATGCAACTACACACTTTCAATACGATAAAACTGGTATCGCAGTTCTGCAGCGATTGATACGTCGATGCTTAGCAAAATCGGAAGATCGCGGATTCCCGGCGTTTCTGAGAGTTTGGCTGGGTGTACGGGTGTGAAAATTCATTATTTCATGCAACTACACACTTGCAGTACGATAAAACGGGTATCGTGGTGCTGCAGCGATTGATACGTCGATGCTTAGCGACATCGAGAGATCGAGGATTTCCGGCGTTTCTGAGAGTTTGGCTGGGCGTACGGGTGTGAAAATTCTTCATTTCATGCAACTACACACTCTCAATACAATAAAACGGGTATCGTGGTGCTGCAGCGATTGATACGTCGATGCTTAGCGACATCGAGAGATCGATGATTCCCGGCGTTTTTGAGACTTTGGCTGGCTGTACGAGTGTCAAAATTCTTTATTTCATGCAACTACACACTCTCAATACGATAAAACTGGTATCGCAGTTCTGCAGCGATCGATACGTCGATGCTTAGCGACATCGAGAGATCGAGGATTCCCGGCGTTTCTGAGACTTTGGCTGGCTGTACGGGTGTCAAAATTCTTCATTCTATGTAACTACACACTCTCAATACGATAAAACTGGTATCGCAGTTCTGCAGCGATTTATACGTCGATGCCTAGCGAAACCGAGAGATCGATGATTCCCGGCGTTTCTGCGAGTTTAACTGGGTGTACGGGTGTTAAAATTCTTTATTTCATGCAACTACACACTTGCAATACGATGAAACGGGTATCGTGTCTCTGCAGCGATTGATACGTCGATGCTTAGCGACATCGAGAGATCGATGATTCCCGGCGTTTCTGAGACTTCGGCTGGCTGTACGGGTGTCAAAATCCTTCATTCTATGTAAATACACACTCTCAATACGATAAAACTGGTATCGCAGTTCTGCAGCGATCGATACGTCGAAGCTTAACGGAATCGAAATATTGAGGATTCTCGGCGTTTCTGAGAGTTTGGCTGGCTGTACGGGTGTGTAAATTCTTTATTTCATGCAACTACACACACTCAAAACGATAAAACTGGTATCGCAGTTCTGCAGCGATTGATACGTCGATGCCTAGCGAAACCGAGAGATCGATGATTCCCGGCGTTTCTGCGAGTTTAACTGGGTGTACGGGTGTTAAAATTCTTTATTTCATGCAACTACACACTTGCAATACGATGAAACGGGTATCGTGTCTCTGCAGCGATTGATACGTCGATGCTTAGCGACATCGAGAGATCGATGATTCCCGGCGTTTCTGAGACTTTGGCTGGCTGTACGGGTGTCAAAATCCTTCATTCTATGTAAATACACACTCTCAATACGATAAAACTGGTATCGCAGTTCTGCAGCGATCGATACGTCGACGCTTAACGGAATCGAAATATTGAGGATTCTCGGCGTTTCTGAGAGTTTGGCTGGCTGTACGGGTGTGTAAATTCTTTATTTCATGCAACTACACACACTCAAAACGATAAAACTGGTATCGCAGTTCTGCAGCGATTGATACGTCGATGCCTAGCGAAATCGAGGGATCGAGGATTCCCGGCGTTTCTGAGAGTTTAACTGGGTGTACGGGTGTGAAAATTCTTTATTTCATGCAACTACACACTTGCAATACGATAAAACGGGTATCGTGTTGCTGCAGCGATTGATACGTCGATGCTTAGCGACATCGATAGATCGATGATTCCCGGCGTTTCTGAGACTTTGGCTGTCTGTACGGGTATCAAAATCCTTCATTCTATGTAAGTACACACTCTCAATACGATAAAACTGGTATCGCAGTTCTGCAGCGATCGATACGTCGAAGCTTAGCGACATAAAGAGATCGAGGATTCCCGGCCTTTCTGAGAGTTTGGCTGGGCGGACGGGTGTCAAAATTCTTTATTTCATGCAACTACACACTTTCAATACGATAAAACTGGTATCGCAGTTCTGCAGCGATTGATACGTCGATGCTTAGCAAAATCGGAAGATCGCGGATTCCCGGCGTTTCTGAGAGTTTGGCTGGATGTACGGGTGTGAAAATTCATTATTTCATGCAACTACACACTTGCAGTACGATAAAACGGGTATCGTGGTGCTGCAGCGATTGATACGTCGATGCTTAGCGACATCGAGAGATCGAGGATTTCCGGCGTTTCTGAGAGTTTGGCTGGGCGTACGGGTGTGAAAATTCTTCATTTCATGCAACTACACACTCTCAAAACGATAAAACTGGTATCGCAGTTCTGCAGCGATTGATACGTCGATGCTTAGCAAAATCGAAAGATCGCGGATTCCCGGCGTTTCTGAGAGTTTGGCTGGGCGTACGGGTGTCAAAATTCTTTATTTCATGCAACTGCACACTCTCAATACGATAAGACTGGTATCGCAGTTCTGCAGCGATCGATACGTCGAAGCTTGGCGGAATCGAAAGATCGAGGATTCTCGGCGTTTCTGAGAGTTTGGCTGGCTGTACGGGTTTGTAAATTCGTTATTTCATGCAACTACACACACTCAAAACGATAAAACTGGTATCGCAGTTCTGCAGCGATTGATACGTCGATGCCTAGCGAAATCGAGAGATCGAGGATTCCCGGCGTTTCTGAGAGTTTAACTGGGTGTACGGGTGTGAAAATTCTTTATTTCATGCCACTACACACTTGCAATACGATAAAACGGGTATCGTGGTGCTCCAGCGATTGATACGTCGATGCATAGCGACATCGAAAGATCGAGGATTCCCGATCTTTCTGAGAGTCTGGCTGGGCGTACGGGTGTCAAAATTCTTTATTTCATGCAACTACACACTTTCAATACGATAAAACTGGTATCGCAGTTCTGCAGCGATTGATACGTCGATGCTTAGCAAAATCGAAAGATCGCGGATTCCCGGCGTTTCTGAGAGTTTGACTGGGCGTACGGGTGTCAAAATTCTTTATTTCATGCAACTACACACTCTCAATACAATAAAACGGATATCGTGGTGCTGCAGCAATTGATACGTCGATGCATAGCGACATCGAGAGATCGAGGATTCCCGGCCTTTCTGAGAGTTTGGCTGGGCGTACGGGTGTCAAAATTCTTTATTTCATGCAACTACACACTTGCAATACGATAAAACAGGTATCGTGGTGCTGCAGCGATTGATAAGTCGATGCTTAGCGACATCGAGAGATCGATGATTTCCGGCGTTTCTGAGACTTTGTCTGGCTGTACGGGTGTCAAAATTCTTCATTCTATCTAACTACACACTCTCAAAACGATAAAACTGGTATCGCAGTTCTGCAGCGATCGATACGTCGAAGCTTAGCGGAATCGAAAGATCGAGGATTCTCGGCGTTTCTGAGAGTTTGGCTGGCTGTACGAGAGTGAAAATTCTTTATTTCATGCAACTACGCACTTGCAATACGATAAAATGGGTATCGTGGTGCTGCAGCGATTGATACGTCGATGCACAGCGTCATCGAGAGATCGAGGATTCCCGGCGTTTCTGAGAGTTTGTCTTGGCCTACGGGTGTTAAAATTCTTCATTCTATCTAACTACACACTCTCAAAACGATAAAACTGGTATCGCAGTTCTGCAGCGATCGATACGTCGAAGCTTAGCGGAATCGAACGATCGAGGATTCCCGGTGTTTCTGAGAGTTTGGCTGGGTGTACGAGTGTGAAAATTCATTATTTCATGCAACTACACACTTGCAATACGATAAAACGGGTATCGTGGTGCTGCAGCGATTAATACGTCGATGCTTAGCGACATCGAGAGATCGATGATTCCCGGCGTTTCTGAGACTTTGGCTGGCTGTACGGGTGTCAAAATTCTTCATTCTATCTAACTACACACTCTCAATACGATAAAACTGGTATCGCAGTTCTGCAGCGATTTATACGTCGATGCCTAGCGAAACCGAGAGATCGATGATTCCCGGCGTTTCTGCGAGTTTAACTGGGTGTACGGGTGTGAAAATTCTTTATTTCATGCAACTACACACTCTCAATACAATAAAACGGGTATTCTGGTGCTGCAGCGATTGATACGTCGATGCTTAGCGACATCGAGAGATCGATGATTCCCGGCGTTTTTGAGACTTTGGCTGGCTGTACGGGTGTCAAAATCCTTCTTTCTATGTAAATACACACTCTCAATACGATAAAACTGGTATCGCAGTTCTGCAGCGATCGATACGTCGAAGCTTAGGGGAATCGAAAGATCGAGGATTTTCGGCGTTTCTGAGAGTTTGGCTGGCTGTACGGGTGTGAAAATTCTTTATTTCATGCAACTACACACTTGCAATACGATAAAATGGGTATCGTGGTGCTGCAGCGATTGATACGTCGATGCACAGCGACATCGAGAGATCGTGAAATCCCGGCGTTTCTGAGAGTTTGGCTTGGCCTACGGGTGTTAAAATTCTTTATTTCGTGCAACTACACACTCTCAATACGATAAAACGGGTATCGTGGTGCTCCAGCGATTGATACGTCGATGCATAGCGACATCGAGAGATCGAGGATTCCCGATCTTTCTGAGAGTCGGGCTGGGCGTACGGGTGTCCAAATTCTTTATTTCATGCAACTACACACTTTCAATACGATAAAACTGGTATCGCAGTTCTGCAGCGATTGATACGTCGATGCTTAGCAAAATCGAAAGATCGCGGATTCCCGGCGTTTCTGAGAGTTTGACTGGGCGTACGGGTGTCAAAATTCTTTATTACATGCAACTACACACTCTCAATACAATAAAACGGATATCGTGGTGCTGCAGCAATTGATACGTCGATGCATAGCGACATCGAGAGATCGAAGATTCCCGGCGTTTCTGAGACTTTGGCTGGATGTACGGGTGTCAAAATCCTTCATTCTATGTAAATACACACTCTCAATACGATAAAACTGGTATCGCAGTTCTGCAGCGATCGATACGTCGAAGCTTAGCGGAATCGAAAGATCGAGGATTCTCGGCGTTTCTGAGAGTTTGGCTGGCTGTACGGGTGTGAAAATTCTGTATTTCATGCAACTACACATTTGCAATATGATAAAATGGTTATCGTGGTGCTGCAGCGATTGATACGTCGACGCACAGCGTCATCGAGAGATCGAGGATTCCCGGCGTTTCTGAGAGTTTGGCTTGGCCTACGGGTGTTAAAATTCTTTATTTCATGCAACTACACACTCTCAATACGATAAAACGGGTATCGTGGTGCTCCAGCGATTGATACGTCGATACATAGCGACATCGAGAGATCGAGGATTCCCGGCCTTTCTGAGAGTTTGGCTGGGCGTACGGGTGTCAAAATTCTTTATTTCATGCAACTACACACTTTCAATACGATAAAACTGGTATCGCAGTTCTGCAGCGATTGATACGTCGATGCTTAGCAAAATCGGAAGATCGCGGATACCCGGCGTTTCTGAGAGTTTGGCTGGGTGTACGGGTGTGAAAATTCATTATTTCATGCAACTACACACTTGCAGTACGATAAAACGGGTATCGTGGTGCTGCAGCGATTGATACGTCGATGCTTAGCGACATCGAGAGATCATGGATTTCCGGCGTTTCTGAGAGTTTAACTGGGTGTACGGGTTTGAAAATTCTTTATTTCATGCAACTACACACTTGCAATACCATAAAACGGGTATCGGGTTGCTGCAGCGATTGATACGTCGATGCTTAGCGACATCGAGAGATCGATGATTCCCGGCATTTCTGAGACTTTGGCTGGCTGTACGGGTGTCAAAATCCTTCATTCTATGTAAGTACACACTCTCAATACGATAAAACTGGTATCGCAGTTCTGCAGCGATTGATACGTCGATGCTTAGCGACATCGAGAGATCGAGGATTCCCGGCCTTTCTGAGAGTTTGGCTGGGCGTACGGGTGTCAAAATTCTTTATTTTATGCAACTACACACTCTCAATACGATAAGACTGGTATCGCAGTTCTGCAGCGATTGACACGTCGATGCTTAGCGAAATCGAAAGATCGCGGATTCCCGGCGTTTATGAGAGTTTGGCTGGGCGTACGGGTGTCAAAATTCTTTATTTCATGGAAGTACACACTTGCAATACGATAAAACGGGTATCGTGGTGCTCCAGCGATTGATACGTCGATGCTTAGCGACATCGAGAGATCGAGGATTTCCGGCGTTTCTGAGAGTTTGGCTGGATGTACGGGTGTGAAAATTCATTATTTCATGCAACTACACACTTGCAGTACGATAAAACGGGTATCGTGGTGCTGCAGCGATTGATACGTCGATGCTTAGCGACATCGAGAGATCGAGGATTTCCGGCGTTTCTGAGAGTTTGGCTGGGCGTACGGGTGTGAAAATTCTTCATTTCATGCAACTACACACTCTCAAAACAATAAAACGGGTATCGTGGTGCTGCAGCGATTGATACGTCGATGCTTAGCGACATCGAGAGATCGATGATTCCCGGCGTTTTTGAGACTTTGGCTGGCTGTACGGGTGTCAAAATCCTTCTTTCTGTGTAAATACACACTCTCAATACGATAAAACTGGTATCGCAGTTCTTCAGCGATCGATACGTCGAAGCTTAGCGGAATCGAAAGATCGAGGATTCTCGGCGTTTCTGAGAGTTTGGCTGGCTGTACGGGTGTGAAAATTCTTTATTTCATGCAACTACACACTTGCAATACGATAAAATGGGTATCGTGGTGCTGCAGCGATTGATACGTCGATGCACAGCGACATCGAGAGATCGTGGAATCCCGGCGTTTCTGAGAGTTTGGCTTGGCCTACGGTTGTTAAAATTCTTTATTTCATGCAACTACACACTCTCAATACGATAAAACGGGTATCTCAGTTCTGCAGCGATTGATACGTCGATGCTTAGCAAAATCGAAAGATCGCGGATTCCCGGCGTTTCTGAGAGTTTGACTGGGCGTACGGGTGTCAAAATTCTTTATTTCATGCAACTACACACTCTCAATACAATAAAACGGGTATCGTGGTGCTGCAGCAATTGATACGTCGATGCATAGCGACATCGAGAGATCGACGATTCCCGGCGTTTTTGAGACTTTGGCTGGCTGTACGAGTGTCAAAATCCTTCATTCTATGTAAATACACACCCTCAATACGATAAAACTGGTATCGCAGTTCTGCAGCGATCGATACGTCGATGCTTAGCGACATCGAGAGATCGAGGATTCCCGGCGTTTCTGAGACTTTGGCTGGCTGTACGGGTGTCAAAATTCTTCATTCTATGTAACTACACACTCTCAAAACGATAAAACTGGTATCGCAGTTCTGCAGCGATTGATACGTCGATTCCTAGCGAAATCGAAAGATCGAGGATTCCCGGCGTTTCTGAGAGTTTAACTCGGTGTACGGGTGTGAAAATTCTTTATTTCATGCAACTTCACACTTGCAATACGATAAAACGGGTATCGTGTTGCTGCAGCGATTGATACGTCGATGCTTAGCGACATCGAGAGATCGATGATTCCCGGCGTTTCTGGAACTTTGGCTGGCTGTACGGGTGTCAAAATCCTTCATTCTATGTAAGTACACACTCTCAATTCGATAAAACTGGTATCGCAGATCTGCAGCGATCGATACGTCGAAGCTTAGCGGAATCGAACGATCGAGGATTCTCGGCGTTTCTGAGAGTTTGGCTGGCTGTACGGGTTTGTAAATTCTTTATTTCATGCAACTACACACACTCAAAACGATAAAACTGGTATCGCAGTTCTGCAGCGATTGATACGTCGATGCCTAGCGAAATCGAGAGATCGAGGATTCCCGGCGTTTCTGAGAGTTTAACTGGGTGTACGGGTGTGAACATTCTTTATTTCATGCAACTTCACACTTGCAATACGATAAAACGGGTATCGTGTTGCTGCAGCGATTGATACGTCGATGCTTAGCGACATCGAGAGATCGATGATTCCCGGCGTTTCTGGAACTTTGGCTGGCTGTACGGGTGTCAAAATCCTTCATTCTATGTAAGTACACACTCTCAATTCGATAAAACTGGTATCGCAGTTCTGCAACGATCGATACGTCGAAGCTTAGCGACATCGAGAGATCGAGGATTCCCGGCCTTTCTGAGAGTTTGGCTGGGCGTACGGGTGTCAAAATTCTTTATTTCATGCAACTACACACTTGCAATACGATAAAACAGGTATCGTGGTGCTGCAGCGATTGATAAGTCGATGCTTAGCGACATCGAGAGATCGATGATTTCCGGCGTTTCTGAGACTTTGGCTGGCTGTACGGGTGTCAAAATCATTCTTTCTATGTAAATACACACTCTCAATACGATAAAACTGGTATCGCAGTTCTGCAGCGATCGATACGTCGAAGCTTAGCGGAATCGAAAGATCGAGGATTCTCGGCGTTTCTGAGAGTTTGGCTGGCTGTACGAGAGTGAAAATTCTTTATTTCATGCAACTACACACTTGCAATACGATAAAATGGGTATCGTGGTGCTGCAGCGATTGATACGTCGATGCACAGCGTCATCGAGAGATCGAGGATTCCCGGCGTTTCTGAGAGTTTGTCTTGGCCTACGGGTGTTAAAATTCTTCATTCTATCTAACTACACACTCTCAAAACGATAAAACTGGTATCGCAGTTCTGCAGCGATCGATACGTCGAAGCTTAGCGGAATCGAACGATCGAGGATTCCCGGTGTTTCTGAGAGTTTGGCTGGGTGTACGAGTGTGAAAATTCATTATTTCATGCAACTACACACTTGCAATACGATAAAACGGGTATCGTGGTGCTGCAGCGATTAATACGTCGATGCTTAGCGACATCGAGAGATCGATGATTCCCGGCGTTTCTGAGACTTTGGCTGGCTGTACGGGTGTCAAAATTCTTCATTCTATCTAACTACACACTCTCAATACGATAAAACTGGTATCGCAGTTCTGCAGCGATTTATACGTCGATGCCTAGCGAAACCGAGAGATCGATGATTCCCGGCGTTTCTGCGAGTTTAACTGGGTGTACGGGTGTGAAAATTCTTTATTTCATGCAACTACACACTTGCAATACGATAAAATGGGTATCGTGGTGCTGCAGCGATTGATACGTCGATGCACAGCGACATCGAGAGATCGTGAAATCCCGGCGTTTCTGAGAGTTTGGCTTGGCCTACGGGTGTTAAAATTCTTTATTTCGTGCAACTACACACTCTCAATACGATAAAACGGGTATCGTGGTGCTCCAGCGATTGATACGTCGATGCATAGCGACATCGAGAGATCGAGGATTCCCGATCTTTCTGAGAGTCTGGCTGGGCGTACGGGTGTCCAAATTCTTTATTTCATGCAACTACACACTTTCAATACGATAAAACTGGTATCGCAGTTCTGCAGCGATTGATACGTCGATGCTTACCAAAATCGAAAGATCGCGGATTCCCGGCGTTTATGAGAGTTTGGCTGGGCGTACGGGTGTCAAAATTCTTTATTTCATGGAACTACACACTTGCAATACGATAAAACGGGTATCGTGGTGCTCCAGCGATTGATACGTCGATGCTTAGCGACATCGAGAGATCGATGATTCCCGGCCTTTCTGAGAGTTTGGCTGGGCGTACGGGTGTCAAAATTCTTTATTTCATGCAACTACACACTCTCAATACGATAAGACTGGTATCGCAGTTCTGCAGCGATCGATACGTCGAAGCTTGGCGGAATCGAAAGATCGAGGATTCTCGGCGTTTCTGAGAGTTTGGCTGGCTGTACGGGTTTGTAAATTCGTTATTTCATGCAACTACACACACTCAAAACGATAAAACTGGTATCGCAGTTCTGCAGCGATTGATACGTCGATGCCTAGCGAAATCGAGAGATCGAGGATTCCCGGCGTTTCTGAGAGTTTAACTGGGTGTACGGGTGTGAAAATTCTTTATTTCATGCAACTACACACTTGCAATACGATAAAACGGGTATCGTGGTGCTCCAGCGATTGATACGTCGATGCATCGCGACATCGAGAGATCGAGGATTCCCGATCTTTCTGAGAGTCTGGCTGGGCGTACGGGTGTCAAAATTCTTTATTTCATGCAACTACACACTTTCAATACGATAAAACTGGTATCGCAGTTCTGCAGCGATTGATACGTCGATGCTTAGCAAGATCGAAAGATCGCGGATTCCCGGCGTTTCTGAGAGTTTGACTGGGCGTACGGGTGTCAAAATTCTTTATTTCATGCAACTACACACTCTCAATACAATAAAACGGATATCGTGGTGCTGCAGCAATTGATACGTCGATGCATAGCGACATCGAGAGATCGAGGATTCCCGGCGTTTCTGAGACTTTGGCTGGATGTACGGGTGTCAAAATCCTTCATTCTATGTAAATACACACTCTCAATACGATAAAACTGGTATCGCAGTTCTGCAGCGATCGATACGTCGAAGCTTAGCGGAATCGAAAGATCGAGGATTCTCGGCGTTTCTGAGAGTTTGGCTGGCTGTACGGGTGTGAAAATTCTTTATTTCATGCAACTACACACTTGCAATACGATAAAATGGGTATCGTGGTGCTGCAGCGATTGATACGTCGATGCACAGCGTCATCGAGAGATCGAGGATTCCCGGCGTTTCTGAGAGTTTGGCTTGGCCTACGGGTGTTAAAATTCTTTATTTCATGCAACTACACACTCTCAATACGATAAGACTGGTATCGCAGTTCTGCAGCGATTGATACGTCGATGCTTAGCGGAATCGAAAGATCGAGGATTCTCGGCGTTTCTGAGAGTTTGGCTGGCATTACGGGTGTGAAAATTCTTTATTTCATGCAACTACACACTTGCAATACGATAAAACGGGTATCGTGGTGCTCCAGCGATTGATACGTCGATGCATAGCGACATCGAGAGATCGAGGATTCCCGATCTTTCTGAGAGTCTGGCTGGGTGTACGGGTGTGAAAATTCTTTATTTCATGCAACTACACACTTGCAATACGATGAAACGGGTATCGCGTCTCTGCAGCGATTGATACGTCGATGCTTAGCGACATCGAGAGATCGATGATTCCCGGCGTTTCTGAGACTTTGGCTGGCTGTACGGGTGTCGAAATCCTTCATTCTATGTAAATACACACTCTCAATACGATAAAACTGGTATCGCAGTTCTGCAGCGATCGATACGTCGAAGCTTAACGGAATCGAAAGATTGAGGATTCTCGGCGTTTCTGAGAGTTTGGCTGGCTGTACGGGTGTGTAAATTCTTTATTTCATGCAACTACACACACTCAAAACGATAAAACTGGTATCGCAGTTCTGCAGCGATTGATACGTCGATGCCTAGCGAAATCGAGAGATCGAGGATTCCCGGCGTTTCTGAGAGTTTAACTGGGTGTACGGGTGTGAAAATTCTTTATTTCATGCAACTACACACTTGCAATACGATAAAACGGGTATCGTGTTGCTGCAGCGATTGATACGTCGATGCTTAGCGACATCGAGAGATCGATGATTCCCGGCGTTTCTGAGACTTTGGCTGTCTGTACGGGTGTCAAAATCCTTCATTCTATGTAAGTACACACTCTCAATACGATAAAACTGGTATCGCAGTTCTGCAGCGATCGAAACGTCGAAGCTTAGCGACATAAAGAGATCGAGGATTCCCGGCCTTTCTGAGAGTTTGGCTGGGCGGACGGGTGTCAAAATTCGTTATTTCATGCAACTACACACTCTCAATACGATAAGACTGGTATCGCAGTTCTGCAGCGATTGATACGTCGATGCTTAGCGAAATCGAAAGATCGCGGACTCCCGGCGTTTCTGAGAGTATGGCTGGGCGTACGGGTGTCAAAATTCTTTATTTCATGGAACTACACACTTGCAATACGATAAAACGGGTATCGTGGTGCTGCAGCTATTGATACGTCGATGCTTAGCGACATCGAGAGATCGAGGATTCCCGGCGTTTCTGAGAGTTTAACTGGGTGTACGGGTTTGAAAATTCTTCATTCTATGTATCTACACAATCTCAAAACGATAAAACTGGTATCGCAGTTCTGCAGCGATTGATACGTCGATGCACAGCGACATCGAGAGATCGTGGAATCCCGGCGTTTCTGAGAGTTTGGCTTGGCCTACGGTTGTTAAAATTCTTTATTTCATGCAACTACACACTCTCAATACGATAAAACGGGTATCTCAGTTCTGCAGCGATTGATACGTCGATGCTTAGCAAAATCGAAAGATCGCGGATTCCCGGCGTTTCTGAGAGTTTGGCTGGGCGTACGGGTGTCAAAATCCTTCATTCTATGTAAGTACACACTCTCAATACGATAAAACTGGTATCGCAGTTCTGCAGCGATCGAAACGTCGAAGCATAGCGACATAAAGAGATCGAGGATTCCCGGCCTTTCTGAGAGTTTGGCTGGGCGGACGGGTGTCAAAATTCGTTATTTCATGCAACTACACACTCTCAATACGATAAGACTGGTATCGCAGTTCTGCAGCGATCGATACGTCGAAGCTTAGCGGAATCGAAAGATCGAGGATTCTCGGCGTTTCTGAGAGTTTGGCTGGCATTACGGGTGTGAAAATTCTTTATTTCATGCAACTACACACTTGCAATACGATAAAATGGGTATCGTGGTGCTGCAGCGATTGATACGTCGATGCACAGCGTCATCGAGAGATCGAGGATTCCCGGCGTTTCTGAGAGTTTGGCTTGGCCTACGGGTGTTAAAATTCTTTATTTCATGCAACTACACACTCTCAATACGATAAAACGGGTATCGTGGTGCTCCAGCGATTGATACGTCGATACATAGCGACATCGAGAGATCGAGGATTCCCGGCCTTTCTGAGAGTTTGGCTGGGCGTACGGGTGTCAAAATTCTTTATTTCATGCAACTACACACTTTCAATACGATAAAACTGGTATCGCAGTTCTGCAGCGATTGATACGTCGATGCTTAGCAAAATCGGAAGATCGCGGATTCCCGGCGTTTCTGAGAGTTTGGCTGGGTGTACGGGTGTGAAAATTCATTATTTCATGCAACTACACACTTGCAGTACGATAAAACGGGTATCGTGGTGCTGCAGCGATTGATACGTCGATGCTTAGCGACATCGAGAGATCAAGGATTTCCGGCGTTTCTGAGAGTTTGGCTGGGCGTACGGGTGTGAAAATTCTTCATTTCATGCAACTACACACTCTCAATACAATAAAACGGGTATCGTGGTGCTGCAGCGATTGATACGTCGATGCTTAGCGACATCGAGAGATCGATTATTCCCGGCGTTTTTGAGACTTTGGCTGGCTGTACGAGTGTCAAAATTCTTTATTCCATGCAACTACACACTCTCAATACGATAAAACTGGTATCGCAGTTCTGCAGCGATCGATACGTCGATGCTTAGCGACATCGAGAGATCGAGGATTCCCGGCGTTTCTGAGACTTTGGCTGGCTGTACGGGTGTCAAAATTCTTCATTCTATGTAACTACACACTCTCAAAACGATAAAACTGGTATCGCAGTTCTGCAGCGATTGATACGTCGATTCCTAGCGAAATCGAGAGATCGAGGATTCCCGGCGTTTCTGAGAGTTTAACTGGGTGTACGGGTGTGAAAATTCTTTATTTCATGCAACTTCACACTTGCAATACGATAAAACGGGTATCGTGTTGCTGCAGCGATTGATACGTCGATGCTTAGCGACATCGAGAGATCGATGATTCCCGGCGTTTTTGAGACTTTGGCTGGCTGTACGAGTGTCAAAATCCTTCATTCTATGTAAATACACACTCTCAATACGATAAAACTGGTATCGCAGATCTGCAGCGATCGATACGTCGAAGCTTAGCGGAATCGAACGATCGAGGATTCTCGGCGTTTCTGAGAGTTTGGCTGGCTGTACGGGTTTGTAAATTCTTTATTTCATGCAACTACACACACTCAAAACGATAAAACTGGTATCGCAGTTCTGCAGCGATTGATACGTCGATGCCTAGCGAAATCGAGAGATCGAGGATTCCCGGCGTTTCTGAGAGTTTAACTGGGTGTACGGGTGTGAAAATTCTTTATTTCATGCAACTTTACACTTGCAATACGATAAAACGGGTATCGTGTTGCTGCAGCGATTGATACGTCGATGCTTAGCGACATCGAGAGATCGAGGATTCCCGGCGTTTCTGAGAGTTTGTCTTGGCCTACGGGTGTTAAAATTCTTCATTCTATCTAACTACACACTCTCAAAACGATAAAACTGGTATCGCAGTTCTGCAGCGATCGATACGTCGAAGCTTAGCGGAATCGAACGATCGAGGATTCCCGGCGTTTCTGAGAGTTTGGCTGGGTGTACGAGTGTGAAAATTCATTATTTCATGCAACTACACACTTGCAATACGATAAAACGGGTATCGTGGTGCTGCAGCGATTAATACGTCGATGCTTAGCGACATCGAGAGATCGATGATTCCCGGCGTTTCTGAGACTTTGGCTGGCTGTACGGGTGTCAAAATTCTTCATTCTATCTAACTACACACTCTCAATACGATAAAACTGGTATCGCAGTTCTGCAGCGATTTATACGTCGATGCCTAGCGAAACCGAGAGATCGATGATTCCCGGCGTTTCTGCGAGTTTAACTGGGTGTACGGGTGTGAAAATTCTTTATTTCATGCAACTACACACTTGCAATACGATGAAACGGGTATCGTGTCTCTGCAGCGATTGATACGTCGATGCTTAGCGACATCGAGAGATCGGTGATTCCCGGCGTTTCTGAGACTTTGGCTGGCTGTACGGGTGTCAAAATCCTTCATTCTATGTAAATACACACTCTCAATACGATAAAACTGGTATCGCAGTTCTGCAGCGATCGATACGTCGAAGCTTAACGGAATCGAAAGATTCAGGATTCTCGGCGTTTCTGAGAGTTTGGCTGGCTGTACGGGTGTGTAAATTCTTTATTTCATGCAACTACACACACTCAAAACGATAAAACTGGTATCGCAGTTCTGCAGCGATTGATACGTCGATGCCTAGCGAAATCGAGAGATCGAGGATTCCCGGCGTTTCTGAGAGTTTAACTGGGTGTACGGGTGTGAAAATTCTTTATTTCATGCAACTACACACTTGCAATACGATAAAACGGGTATCGTGTTGCTGCAGCGATTGATACGTCGATGCTTAGCGACATCGATAGATCGATGATTCCCGGCGTTTCTGAGACTTTGGCTGTCTGTACGGGTATCAAAATCCTTCATTCTATGTAAGTACACACTCTCAATACGATAAAACTGGTATCGCAGTTCTGCAGCGATCGATACGTCGAAGCTTAGCGACATAAAGAGATCGAGCATTCCCGGCCTTTCTGAGAGTTTGGCTGGGCGGACGGGTGTCAAAATTCGTTATTTCATGCAACTACACACTCTCAATACGATAAGACTGGTATCGCAGTTCTGCAGCGATTGATACGTCGATGCTTAGCGAAATCGAAAGATCGCGGATTCCCGGCGTTTCTGAGAGTATGGCTGGGCGTACGGGTGTCAAAATTCTTTATTTCATGGAACTACACACTTGCAATACGATAAAACGGGTATCGTGGTGCTGCAGCTATTGATACGTCGATGCTTAGCGACATCGAGAGATCGAGGATTCCCGGCGTTTCTGAGAGTTTAACTGGGTGTACGGGTTTGAAAATTCTTCATTCTATGTGTCTACACAATCTCAAAACGATAAAACTGGTATCGCAGTTCTGCAGCGATTGATACGTCGATGCACAGCGACATCGAGAGATCGTGGAATCCCGGCGTTTCTGAGAGTTTGGCTTGGCCTACGGTTGTTAAAATTCTTTATTTCATGCAACTACACACTCTCAATACGATAAAACGGGTATCTCAGTTCTGCAGCGATTGATACGTCGATGCTTAGCAAAATCGAAAGATCGCCGATTCCCGGCGTTTCTGAGAGTTTGGCTGGGCGTACGGGTGTCAAAATTCTTTATTTCATGCAACTACACACTCTCAATACGATATAACTGGTATCGCAGTTCTGCAGCGATCGATACGTCGAAGATTAGCGGAATCGAAAGATCGAGGATTCTCGGCGTTTCTGAGAGTTTGGCTGGCTGTACGGGTGTGAAAATTCTTTATTTCATGCAACTACACACTTGCAATACGATAAAATGGGTATCGTGGTGCTGCAGCGATTGATACGTCGATGCACAGCGTCATCGAGAGATCGAGGATTCCCGGCGTTTCTGAGAGTTTGGCTTGGCCTACGGGTGTTAAAATTCTTTATTTCATGCAACTACACACTCTCAAATCAATAAAACGGGTATCGTGGTGCTGCAGCGATTGATACGTCGATGCTTAGCGACATCGAGAGATCGATGATTCCCGGCGTTTTTGAGACTTTGGCTGGCTGTACGGGTGTCAAAATCCTTCTTTCTGTGTAAATACACACTCTCAATACGATAAAACTGGTATCGCAGTTCTTCAGCGATCGATACGTCGAAGCTTAGCGGAATCGAAAGATCGAGGATTCTCGGCGTTTCTGAGAGTTTGGCTGGCTGTACGGGTGTGAAAATTCTTTATTTCATGCAACTACACACTTGCAATACGATAAAATGGGTATCGTGGTGCTGCAGCGATTGATACGTCGATGCACAGCGACATCGAGAGATCGTGGAAACCCGGCGTTTCTGAGAGTTTGGCTTGGCCTACGGTTGTTAAAATTCTTTATTTCATGCAACTACACACTCTCAATACGATAAAACGGGTATCTCAGTTCTGCAGCGATTGATACGTCGATGCTTAGCGACATCGAGAGATCGAGGATTCCCGGCGTTTCTGAGACTTTGGCTGGCTGTACGGGTGTCAAAATTCTTCATTCTATGTAACTACACACTCTCAAAACGATAAAACTGGTATCGCAGTTCTGCAGCGATTGATACGTCGATTCCTAGCGAAATCGAAAGATCGAGGATTCCCGGCGTTTCTGAGACTTTGGCTGGCTGTACGGGTGTCAAAATCGTTCATTCTATGTAAATACACACCCTCAATACGATAAAACTGGTATCGCAGATCTGCAGCGATCGATACGTCGAAGCTTAGCGGAATCGAACGATCGAGGATTCTCGGCGTTTCTGAGAGTTTGGCTGGCTGTACGGGTTTGTAAATTCTTTATTTCATGCAACTTCACACTTGCAATACGATAAAACGGGTATCGTGTTGCTGCAGCGATTGATACGTCGATGCTTAGCGACATCGAGAGATCGATGATTCCCGGCGTTTCTGAGACTTTGGCTGGCTGTACGGGTGTCAAAATCCTCCATTCTATGTAAGTACACACTCTCAATTCGATAAAACTGGTATCGCAGTTCTGCAGCGATCGATACGTCGAAGCTTAGCGACATCGAGAGATCGAGGATTCCCGGCCTTTCTGAGAGTTTGGCTGGGCGTACGGGTGTCAAAATTCTTTATTTCATGCAACTACACACTCTGAATACGATAAGACTGGTATCGCAGTTCTGCAGCGATTGATACGTCGATGCTTAGCGAAATCGAAAGATCGCGGATTCCCGGCGTTTCTGAGAGTTTGGCTGGGTGTACGGGTGTGAAAATTCATTATTTCATGCAACTACACACTTGCAATACGATAAAACGGGTATCGTGGTGCTGCAGCGATTGATACGTCGATGCTTAGTGACATCGAGAGATCGATGATTCCCGGCGTTTCTGAGACTTTGGCTGGCTGTACGGGTGTCAAAATTCTTCATTCTATCTAACTACACACTCTCAAAACGATAAAACTGGTATTGCAGTTCTGCAGCGATCGATACGTCGAAGCTTAGCGGAATCGAAAGATCGAGGATTCTCGGCGTTTCTGAGAGTTTGGCTGGCTGTACGGGTGTGAAAATTCTTTATTTCATGCAACTACACACTTGCAATACGATAAAATGGGTATCGTGGTGCTGCAGCGATTGATACGTCGATGCACAGCGTCATCGAGAGATCGAGGATTCCCGGCGTTTCTGAGAGTTTGGCTGGCTGTACGGGTGTCAAAATTCTTCATTCTATCTAACTACACACTCTCAAAACGATAAAACTGGTATTGCAGTTCTGCAGCGATCGATACGTCGAAGCTTAGCGGAATCGAACGATCGAGGATTCCCGGCGTTTCTGAGAGTTTGGCTGGGTGTACGAGTGTCAAAATTCTTCATTCTATCTAACTACACACTCTCAATACGATAAAACTGGTATCGCAGTTCTGCAGCGATTTATACGTCGATGCCTAGCGAAACCGAGAGATCGATGATTCCCGGCGTTTCTGCGAGTTTAACTGGGAGTACGGGTGTGAAAATTCTTTATTTCATGCAACTACACACTTGCAATACGATGAAACGGGTATCGCGTCTCTGCAGCGATTGATACGTCGATGCTTAGCGACATCGAGAGATCGATGATTCCCGGCATTTCTGAGACTTTGGCTGGCTGTACGGGTGTCGAAATCCTTCATTCTATGTAAATACACACTCTCAATACGATAAAACTGGTATCGCAGTTCTGCAGCGATCGATACGTCGAAGCTTAACGGAATCGAAAGATTGAGGATTCTCGGCGTTTCTGAGAGTTTGGCTGGCTGTACGGGTGTGTAAATTCTTTATTTCATGCAACTACACACACTCAAAACGATAAAACTGGTATCGCAGTTCTGCAGCGATTGATACGTCGATGCCTAGCGAAATCGAGAGATCGAGGATTCCCGGCGTTTCTGAGAGTTTAACTGGGTGTACGGGTGTAAAAATTCTTTATTTCATGCAACTACACACTTGCAATACGATAAAACGGGTATCGTGTTGCTGCAGCGATTGATACGTCGATGCTTAGCGACATCGAGAGATCGATGATTCCCGGCGTTTCTGAGACTTTGGCTGTCTGTACGGGTGTCAAAATCCTTCATTCTATGTAAGTACACACTCTCAATACGATAAAACTGGTATCGCAGTTCTGCAGCGATCGAAACGTCGAAGCTTAGCGACATAAAGAGATCGAGGATTCCCGGCCTTTCTGAGAGTTTGGCTGGGCGGACGGGTGTCAAAATTTGTTATTTCATGCAACTACACACTCTCAATACGATGAGACTGGTATCGCAGTTCTGCAGCGATTGATACGTTGATGCTTAGCGAAATCGAAAGATCGCGGACTCCCGGCGTTTCTGAGAGTATGGCTGGGCGTACGGGTGTCAAAATTCTTTATTTCATGGAACTACACACTTGCAATACGATAAAACGGGTATCGTGGTGCTGCAGCTATTGATACGTCGATGCTTAGCGACATCGAGAGATCGAGGATTCCCGGCGTTTCTGAGAGTTTAACTGGGTGTACGGGTTTGAAAATTCTTCATTTCATGCAACTACACACTCTCAATACGATAAAACGGGTATCGTGGTGCTCCAGCGATTGATACGTCGATACATAGCGACATCGAGAGATCGAGGATTCCCGGCCTTTCTGAGAGTTTGGCTGGGCGTACGGGTGTCAAAATTCTTTATTTCATGCAACTACACACTTTCAATACGATAAAACTGGTATCGCAGTTCTGCAGCGATTGATACGTCGATGCTTAGCAAAATCGGAAGATCGCGGATTCCCGGCGTTTCTGAGAGTTTGGCTGGGTGTACGGGTGTGAAAATTCATTATTTCATGCAACTACACACTTGCAGTACGATAAAACGGGTATCGTGGTGCTGCAGCGATTGATACGTCGATGCTTACCGACATCGAGAGATCGAGGATTTCCGGCGTTTCTGAGAGTTTGGCTGGGCGTACGGGTGTGAAAATTCTTCATTTCATGCAACTACACACTCTCAATACAATAAAACGGGTATCGTGGTGCTGCAGCGATTGATACGTCGATGCTTAGCGACATCGAGAGATCGATGATTCCCGGCGTTTTTGAGACTTTGGCTGGCTCTACGAGTGTCAAAATTCTTTATTTCATGCAACTACACACTCCCAATACGATAAAACTGGTATCGCAGTTCTGCAGCGATCGATACGTCGATGCTTAGCGACATCGAGAGATCGAGGATTCCCGGCGTTTCTGAGACTTTGGCTGGCTGTACGGGTGTCAAAATTCTTCATTCTATGTAACTACACACTCTCAAAACGATAAAACTGGTATCGCAGTTCTGCAGCGATTGATACGTCGATTCCTAGCGAAATCGAGAGATCGAGGATTCCCGGCGTTTCTGAGAGTTTAACTGGGTGTACGGGTGTGAAAATTCTTTATTTCATGCAACTTCACACTTGCAATACGATAAAACGGGTATCGTGTTGCTGCAGCGATTGATACGTCGATGCTTAGCGACATCGGGAGATCGATGATTCCCGGCGTTTTTGAGACTTTGGCTGGCTGTACGAGTGTCAAAATCCTTCATTCTATGTAAATACACACTCTCAAAACGATAAAACTGGTATCGCAGTTCTGCAGCGATCGATACGTCGAAGCTTAGCGGAATCGAACGATCGAGGATTCCCGGCGTTTCTGAGAGTTTGGCTGGGTGTACGGGTTTGAAAATTCTTTATTTCATGCAACTACACACTTGCAATACCATAAAACGGGTATCGGGTTGCTGCAGCGATTGATACGTCGATGCTTAGCGACATCGAGAGATCGATGATTCCCGGCGTTTCTGAGACTTTGGCTGGCTGTACGGGTGTCAAAATCCTTCATTCTATGTAAGTACACACTCTCAATACGATAAAACTGGTATCGCAGTTCTGCAGCGATTGATACGTCGATGCTTAGCGACATCGAGAGATCGAGGATTCCCGGCCTTTCTGAGAGTTTGGCTGGGCGTACGGGTGTCAAAATTCTTTATTTCATGCAACTACACACTCTCAATACAATAAAACGGATATCGTGGTGCTGCAGCAATTGATACGTCGATGCTTAGCGAAATCGAAAGATCGCGGATTCCCGGCGTTTATGAGAGTTTGGCTGGGCGTACGGGTGTCAAAATTCTTTATTTCATGGAACTACACACTTGCAATACGATAAAACGGGTATCGTGGTGCTCCAGCGATTGATACGTCGATGCTTAGCGACATCGAGAGATCGATGATTCCCGGCCTTTCTGAGAGTTTGGCTGGGCGTACGGGTGTCAAAATTCTTTATTTCATGCAACTACACACTCTCAATACGATAAGACTGGTATCGCAGTTCTGCAGCGATCGCTACGTCGAAGCTTGGCGGAATCGAAAGATCGAGGATTCTCGGCGTTTCTGAGAGTTTGGCTGGCTGTACGGGTTTGTAAATTCGTTATTTCATGCAACTACACACACTCAAAACGATAAAACTGGTATCGCAGTTCTGCAGCGATTGATACGTCGATGCCTAGCGAAATCGAGAGATCGAGGATTCCCGGCGTTTCTGAGAGTTTAACTGGGTGTACGGGTGTGAAAATTCTTTATTTCATGCAACTACACACTTGCAATACGATAAAACGGGTATCGTGGTGCTCCAGCGATTGATACGTCGATGCATAGCGACATCGAGAGATCGAGGATTCCCGATCTTTCTGAGAGTCTGGCTGGGCGTACGGGTGTCAAAATTCTTTATTTCATGCAACTACACACTTTCAATACGATAAAACTGGTATCGCAGTTCTGCAGCGATTGATACGTCGATGCTTAGCAAAATCGAAAGATCGCGGATTCCCGGCGTTTCTGAGAGTTTGACTGGGCGTACGGGTGTCAAAATTCTTTATTTCATGCAACTACACACTCTCAATACAATAAAACGGATATCGTGGTGCTGCAGCAATTGATACGTCGATGCATAGCGACATCGAGAGATCGAGGATTCCCGGCGTTTCTGAGACTTTGGCTGGATGTACGGGTGTCAAAATCCTTCATTCTATGTAAATACACACTCTCAATACGATAAAACTGGTATCGCAGTTCTGCAGCGATCGATACGTCGAAGCTTAGCGGAATCGAAAGATCGAGGATTCTCGGCGTTTCTGAGAGTTTGGCTGGCTGTACGGGTGTCAAAATTCTTCATTCTATGTAACTACACACTCTCAAAACGATAAAACTGGTATCGCAGTTCTGCAGCGATTGATACGTCGATTCCTAGCGAAATCGAGAGATCGAGGATTCCCGGCGTTTCTGAGAGTTTGGCTTGGCCTACGGGTGTTAAAATTCTTTATTTCATGCAACTACACACTCTCAATACGATAAAACGGGTATCGTGGTGCTCCAGCGATTGATACGTCGATACATAGCGACATCGAGAGATCGAGGATTCCCGGCCTTTCTGAGAGTTTGGCTGGGCGTACGGGTGTCAAAATTCTTTATTTCATGCAACTACACACTTTTGATACGATAAAACTGGTATCGCAGTTCTGCAGCGATTGATACGTCGATGCTTAGCAAAATCGGAAGATCGCGGATTCCCGGCGTTTCTGAGAGTTTGGCTGGGTGTACGGGTGTGAAAATTCATTATTTCATGCAACTAGACACTTGCAGTACGATAAAACGGGTATCGTGGTGCTGCAGCGATTGATACGTCGATGCTTAGCGACATCGAGAGATCGATGATTCCCGGCGTTTTTGAGACTTTGGCTGGCTGTACGGGTGTCAAAATCCTTCTTTCTATGTAAATACACACTCTCAATACGATAAAACTGGTATCGCAGTTCTGCAGCGATCGATAAGTCGAAGCTTAGCGGAATCGAAAGATCGAGGATTCTCGGCGTTTCTGAGAGTTTGGCTGGCTGTACGGGTGTGAAAATTCTTTATTTCATGCAACTACACACTTGCAATACGATAAAATGGGTATCGTGGTGCTGCAGCGATTGATACGTCGATGCAAAGCGACATCGAGAGATCGTGGAATCCCGGCGTTTCTGAGAGTTTGGCTTGGCCTACGGTTGTTAAAATTCTTTATTTCATGCAACTACACACTCTACATACGATAAAACTGGTATCGCAGTTCTGCAGCGATTTATACGTCGATGCCTAGCGAAACCGAGAGATCGATGATTCCCGGCGTTTCTGCGAGTTTAACTGGGTGTACGGGTGTGAAAATTCTTTATTTCATGCAACTACACACTTGCAATACGATGAAACGGGTATCGCGTCTCTGCAGCGATTGATACGTCGATGCTTAGCGACATCGAGAGATCGATGATTCCCGGCGTTTCTGAGACTTTGGCTGGCTGTACGGGTGTCGAAATCCTTCATTCTATGTAAATACACACTCTCAATACGATAAAACTGGTATCGCAGATCTGCAGCGATCGATACGTCGAAGCTTAGCGGAATCGAACGATCGAGGATTCTCGGCGTTTCTGAGAGTTTGGCTGGCTGTACGGGTTTGTAAATTCTTTATTTCCTGCAACTACACACACTCAAAACGATAAAACTGGTATCGCAGTTCTGCAGCGATTGATACGTCGATGCCTAGCGAAACCGAGAGATCGATGATTCCCGGCGTTTCTGCGAGTTTAACTGGGTGTACGGGTGTGAAAATTCTTTATTTCATGCAACTTTACACTTGCAATACGATGAAACGGGTATCGTGTCTCTGCAGCGATTGATACGTCGATGCTTAGCGACATCGAGAGATCGATGATTCCCGGCGTTTCTGAGACTTTGGCTGGCTGTACGGGTGTCAAAATCCTTCATTCTATGTAAATACACACTCTCAATACGATAAAACTGGTATCGCAGTTCTGCAGCGATCGATACGTCGAAGCTTAACGGAATCGAAAGATTGAGGATTCTCGGCGTTTCTGAGAGTTTGGCTGGCTGTACGGGTGTGTAAATTCTTTATTTCATGCAACTACACACACTCAAAACGATAAAACTGGTATCGCAGTTCTGCAGCGATTGATACGTCGATGCCTAGCGAAATCGAGAGATCGAGGATTCCCGGCGTTTCTGAGAGTTTAACTGTGTGTACGGGTGTGAAAATTCTTTATTTCATGCAACTACACACCTGCAATACGATAAAACGGGTATCGTGTTGCTGCAGCGATTGATACGTCGATGCTTAGCGACATCGATAGATCGATGATTCCCGGCGTTTCTGAGACTTTGGCTGTCTGTACGGGTATCAAAATCCTTCATTCTATGTAAGTACACACTCTCAATACGATAAAACTGGTATCGCAGTTCTGCAGCGATCGATACGTCGAAGCTTAGCGACATAAAGAGATCGAGGATTCCCGGCCTTTCTGAGAGTTTGCTGGGCGGACGGGTGTCAAAATTCTTTATTTCATGCAACTACACACTTTCAATACGATAAAACTGGTATCGCAGTTCTGCAGCGATTGATACGTCGATGCTTAGCAAAATCGGAAGATCGCGGATTCCCGGCGTTTCTGAGAGTTTGGCTGGATGTACGGGTGTGAAAATTCATTATTTCATGCAACTACACACTTGCAGTACGATAAAACGGGTATCGTGGTGCTGCAGCGATTGATACGTTGATGCTTAGCGACATCGAGAGATCGAGGATTTCCGGCGTTTCTGAGAGTTTGGCTGGGCGTACGGGTGTGAAAATTCTTCATTTCATGCAACTACACACTCTCAAAACAATAAAACGGGTATCGTGGTGCTGCAGCGATTGATACGTCGATGCTTAGCGACATCGAGAGATCGATGATTCCCGGCGTTTTTGAGACTTTGGCTGGCTGTACGGGTGTCAAAATCCTTCTTTCTGTGTAAATACACACTCTCAATACGATAAAACTGGTATCGCAGTTATTCAGCGATCGATACGTCGAAGCTTAGCGGAATCGAAAGATCGAGGATTCTCGGCGTTTCTGAGAGTTTGGCTGGCTGTACGGGTGTGAAAATTCTTTATTCCATGCAACTACACACTTGCAATACGATAAAATGGGTATCGTGGTGCTGCAGCGATTGATACGTCGATGCACAGCGACATCGAGAGATCGTGGAATCCCGGCGTTTCTGAGAGTTTGGCTTGGCCTACCGTTGTTAAAATTCTTTATTTCATGCAACTACACACTCTCAATACGATAAAACGGGTATCTCAGTTCTGCAGCGATTGATACGTCGATGCTTAGCAAAATCGAAAGATCGCGGATTCCCGGCGTTTCTGAGAGTTTGACTGGGCGTACGGGTGTCAAAATTCTTTATTTCATGCAACTACACACTCTCAATACAATAAAACGGGTATCGTGGTGGTGCAGCAATTGATACGTCGATGCATAGCGACATCGAGAGATCGATGATTCCCGGCGTTTTTGAGACTTTGGCTGGCTGTACGAGTGTCAAAATCCTTCATTCTATGTAAATACACACCCTCAATACGATAAAACTGGTATCGCAGTTCTGCAGCGATCGATACGTCGATGCTTAGCGACATCGAGAGATCGAGGATTCCCGGCGTTTCTGAGACTTTGGCTGGCTGTACGGGTGTCAAAATTCTTCATTCTATGTAACTACACACTCTCAAAACGATAAAACTGGTATCGCAGTTCTGCAGCGATTGATACGTCGATTCCTAGCGAAATCGAAAGATCGAGGATTCCCGGCGTTTCTGAGAGTTTAACTCGGTTTACGGGTGTGAAAATTCTTTATTTCATGCAACTACACACTTGCAATACGATAAAACGGGTATCGTGTTGCTGCAGCGATTGATACGTCGATGCTTAGCGACATCGAGAGATCGATGATTCCCGGCGTTTCTGAGACTTTGGCTGTCTGTACGGGTGTCAAAATCCTTCATTCTATGTAAGTACACACTCTCAATACGATAAAACTGGTATCGCAGTTCTGCAGCGATCGAAACGTCGAAGCTTAGCGACATAAAGAGATCGAGGATTCCCGGCCTTTCTGAGAGTTTGCCTGGGCGGACGGGTGTCAAAATTCGTTATTTCATGCAACTACACACTCTCAATACGATAAGACTGGTATCGCAGTTCTGCAGCGATTGATACGTCGATGCTTAGCGGAATCGAAAGATAGAGGATTCTCTGCGTTCCTGAGAGTTTGGCTGGCATTACGGGTGTGAAAATTCTTTATTTCATGCAACTACACACTTGCAATACGATAAAACGGGTATCGTGGTGCTCCAGCGATTGATACGTCGATGCATAGCGACATCGAGAGATCGAGGATTCCCGATCTTTCTGAGAGTCTGGCTGGGTGTACGGGTGTGAAAATTCTTTATTTCATGCAACTACACACTTGCAATACGATGAAACGGGTATCGCGTCTCTGCAGCGATTGATACGTCGATGCTTAGCGACATCGAGAGATCGATGATTCCCGGCGTTTCTGAGACTTTGGCTGGCTGTACGGGTGTCGAAATCCTTCATTCTATGTAAATACACACTCTCAATACGATAAAACTGGTATCGCAGTTCTGCAGCGATCGATACGTCGAAGCTTAACGGAATCGAAAGATTGAGGATTCTCGGCGTTTCTGAGAGTTTGGCTGGCTGTACGGGTGTGTAAATTCTTTATTTCATGCAACTACACATACTCAAAACGATAAAACTGGTATCGCAGTTCTGCAGCGATTGATACGTCGATGCCTAGCGAAATCGAGAGATCGAGGATTCCCGGCGTTTCTGAGAGTTTAACTGGGTGTACGGGTGTGAAAATTCTTTATTTCATGCAACTACACACTTGCAATACGATAAAACGGGTATCGTGTTGCTGCAGCGATTGATACGTCGATGCTTAGCGACATCGAGAGACCGATGATTCCCGGCGTTTCTGAGACTTTGGCTGTCTGTACGGGTGTCAAAATCCTTCATTCTATGTAAGTACACACTCTCAATACGATAAAACTGGTATCGCAGTTCTGCAGCGATCGAAACGTCGAAGCTTAGCGACATAAAGAGATCGAGGATTCCCGGCCTTTCTGAGAGTTTGGCTGGGCGGACGGGTGTCAAAATTCGTTATTTCATGCAACTACACACTCTCAATACGATAAGACTGGTATCGCAGTTCTGCAGCGATTGATACGTCGATGCTTAGCGAAATCGAAAGATCGCGGACTCCCGGCGTTTCTGAGAGTATGGCTGGGCGTACGGGTGTCAAAATTCTTTATTTCATGGAACTACAGACTTGCAATACGATAAAACGGGTATCGTGGTGCTGCAGCTATTGATACGTCGATGCTTAGCGACATCGAGAGATCGAGGATTCCCGGCGTTTCTGAGAGTTTAACTGGGTGTACGGGTTTGAAAATTCTTCATTTCATGCAACTACACACTCTCAATACGATAAAACGGGTATCGTGGTGCTCCAGCGATTGATACGTCGATACATAGCGACATCGAGAGATCGAGGATTCCCGGCCTTTCTGAGAGTTTGGCTGGGCGTACGGGTGTCAAAATTCTTTATTTCATGCAACTACACACTTTCAATACGATAAAACTGGTATCGCAGTTCTGCAGCGATTGATACGTCGATGCTTAGCAAAATCGGAAGATCGCGGATTCCCGGCGTTTCTGAGAGTTTGGCTGGGTGTACGGGTGTGAAAATTCATTATTTCATGCAACTACACACTTGCAGTACGATAAAACGGGTATCGTGGTGCTGCAGCGATTGATACGTCGATGCTTAGCGACATCGAGAGATCGAGGATTTTCGGCGTTTCTGAGAGTTTGGCTGGGCGTACGGGTGTGAAAATTCTTCATTTCATGCAACTACACACTCTCAATACAATAAAACGGGTATCGTGGTGCTGCAGCGATTGATACGTCGATGCTTAGCGACATCGAGAGATCGAGGATTCCCGGCGTTTCTGAGAGTTTAACTGGGTGTACGGGAGTGAAAATTCTTTATTTCATGCAACTTCACACTTGCAATACGATAAAACGGGTATCGTGTTGCTGCAGCGATTGATACGTCGATGCTTAGCGACATCGAGAGATCGATGATTCCCGGCGTTTTTGAGACTTTGGCTGGCTGTACGAGTGTCAAAATCCTTCATTCTATGTAAATACACACTCTCAATACGATAAAACTGGTATCGCAGCTCTGCAGCGATCGATACGTCGAAGCTTAGCGGAATCGAACGATCGAGGATTCTCGGCGTTTCTGAGAGTTTGGCTGGCTGTACGGGTTTGTAAATTCTTTATTTCATGCAACTACACACACTCAAAACGATAAAACTGGTATCGCAGTTCTGCAGCGATTGATACGTCGATGCCTAGCGAAATCGAGAGATCGAGGATTCCCGGCGTTTCTGAGAGTTTAACTGGGTGTACGGGTGTGAAAATTCTTTATTTCATGCAACTTTACACTTGCAATACGATAAAACGGGTATCGTGTTGCTGCAGCGATTGATACGTCGATGCTTAGCGACATCGAGAGATCGAGGATTCCCGGCGTTTCTGAGAGTTTGTCTTGGCCTACGGGTGTTAAAATTCTTCATTCTATCTAACTACACACTCTCAAAACGATAAAACTGGTATCGCAGTTCTGCAGCGATCGATACGTCGAAGCTTAGCGGAATCGAACGATCGAGGATTCCCGGCGTTTCTGAGAGTTTGGCTGGGTGTACGAGTGTGAAAATTCATTATTTCATGCAACTACACACTTGCAATACGATAAAACGGGTATCGTGGTGCTGCAGCGATTAATACGTCGATGCTTAGCGACATCGAGAGATCGATGATTCCCGGCGTTTCTGAGACTTTGGCTGGCTGTACGGGTGTCAAAATTCTTCATTCTATCTAACTACACACTCTCAATACGATAAAACTGGTATCGCAGTTCTGCAGCGATTTATACGTCGATGCCTAGCGAAACCGAGAGATCGATGATTCCCGGCGTTTCTGCGAGTTTAACTGGGTGTACGGGTGTGAAAATTTTTTATTTCATGCAACTACACACTTGCAATACGATGAAACGGGTATCGTGTCTCTGCAGCGATTGATACGTCGATGCTTAGCGACATCGAGAGATCGATGATTCCCGGCGTTTCTGAGACTTTGGCTGGCTGTACGGGTGTCAAAATCCTTCATTCTATGTAAATACACACTCTCAATACGATAAAACTGGTATCGCAGTTCTGCAGCGATCGATACGTCGAAGCTTAACGGAATCGAAAGATTGAGGATTCTCGGCGTTTCTGAGAGTTTGGCTGGCTGTACGGGTGTGTAAATTCTTTATTTCATGCAACTACACACACTCAAAACGATAAAACTGGTATCGCAGTTCTGCAGCGATTGATACGTCGATGCCTAGCGAAATCGAGAGATCGAGGATTCCCGGCGTTTCTGAGAGTTTAACTGGGTGTACGGGTGTGAAAATTCTTTATTTCATGCAACTACACACTTGCAATACGATAAAACGGGTATCGTGTTGCTGCAGCGATTGATACGTCGATGCTTAGCGACATCGATAGATCGATGATTCCCGGCGTTTCTGAGACTTTGGCTGTCTGTACGGGTATCAAAATCCTTCATTCTATGTAAGTACACACTCTCAATACGATAAAACTGGTATCGCAGTTCTGCAGCGATCGATACGTCGAAGCTTAGCGACATAAAGAGATCGAGGATTCCCGGCCTTTCTGAGAGTTTGGCTGGGCGGACGGGTGTCAAAATTCTTTATTTCATGCAACTACAGACTTTCAATACGATAAAACTGGTATCGCAGTTCTGCAGCGATTGATACGTCGATGCTTAGCAAAATCGGAAGATCGCGGATTCCCGGCGTTTCTGAGAGTTTGGCTGGATGTACGGGTGTGAAAATTCATTATTTCATGCAACTACACACTTGCAGTACGATAAAACGGGTATCGTGGTGCTGCAGCGATTGATACGTTGATGCTTAGCGACATCGAGAGATCGAGGATTTCCGGCGTTTCTGAGACTTTGGCTGGCTGTACGAGTGTCAAAATCCTTCATTCTATGTAAATACACACTCTCAATACGATAAAACTGGTATCGCAGTTCTTCAGCGATCGATACGTCGAAGCTTAGCGGAATCGAAAGATCGAGGATTCTCGGCGTTTTTGAGACTTTGGCTGGCTGTACGGGTGTCAAAATCCTTCTTTCTGTGTAAATACACACTCTCAATACGATAAAACTGGTATCGCAGTTCTTCAGCGATCGATACGTCGAAGCTTAGCGGAATCGAAAGATCGAGGATTCTCGGCGTTTCTGAGAGTTTGGCTGGCTGTACGGGTGTGAAAATTCTTTATTTCATGCAACTACACACTTGCAATACGATAAAATGGGTATCGTGGTGCTGCAGCGATTGATACGTCGATGCACAGCGACATCGAGAGATCGTGGAATCCCGGCGTTTCTGAGAGTTTGGCTTGGCCTACGGTTGTTAAAATTCTTTATTTCATGCAACTACACACTCTCAATACGATAAAACGGGTATCTCAGTTCTGCAGCGATTGATACGTCGATGCTTAGCAAAATCGAAAGATCGCGGATTCCCGGCGTTTCTGAGAGTTTGACTGGGCGTACGGGTGTCAAAATTCTTTATTTCATGCAACTACACACTCTCAATACAATAAAACGGGTATCGTGGTGCTGCAGCAATTGATACGTCGATGCATAGCGACATCGAGAGATCGATGATTCCCGGCGTTTTTGAGACTTTGGCTGGCTGTAAGAGTGTCAAAATCCTTCATTCTATGTAAATACACACCCTCAATACGATAAAACTGGTATCGCAGTTCTGCAGCGATCGATACGTCGATGCTTAGCGACATCGAGAGATCGAGGATTCCCGGCGTTTCTGAGACTTTGGCTGGCTGTACGGGTGTCAAAATTCTTCATTCTATGTAACTACACACACTCAAAACGATAAAACTGGTATCGCAGTTCTGCAGCGATTGATACGTCGATGCCTAGCGAAATCGAGAGATCGAGGATTCCCGGCGTTTCTGAGAGTTTAACTGGGTGTACGGGTGTGAAAATTCTTTATTTCATGCAACTTCACACTTGCAATACGATAAAACGGGTATCGTGTTGCTACAGCGATTGATACGTCGATGCTTAGCGACATCGAGAGATCGATGATTCCCGGCGTTTCTGAGACTTTGGCTGGCTGTACGGGTGTCAAAATCCTTCATTTTATGTAAGTACACACTCTCAATTCGATAAAACTGGTATCGCAGTTCTGCAACGATCGATACGTCGAAGCTTAGCGACATCGAGAGATCGAGGATTCCCGGCCTTTCTGAGACTTTGGCTGGCTGTACGGGTGTCAAAATTCTTCATTCTATCTAACTACACACTCTCAAAACAATAAAACTGGTATCGCAGTTCTGCAGCGATCGATACGTCGAAGCTTAGCGGAATCGAACGATCGAGGATTCCCGGCGTTTCTGAGAGTTTGGCTGGGTGTACGAGTGTGAAAATTCATTATTTCATGCAACTACACACTTGCAATACGATAAAACGGGTATCGTGGTGCTGCAGCGATTGATACGTCGATGCTTAGCGACATCGAGAGATCGATGATTTCCGGCGTTTCTGAGACTTTGGCTGGCTGTACGGGTGTCAAAATTCTTCATTCTATCTAACTACACACTCTCAAAACGATAAAACTGGTATCGCAGTTCTGCAGCGATCGATACGTCGAAGCCTAGCGGAATCGAACGATCGAGGATTCCCGGCGTTTCTGAGAGTTTGGCTGGGTGTACGAGTGTGAAAATTCATTATTTCATGCAACTACACACTTGCAATACGATAAAACGGGTATCGTGGTGCTGCAGCGATTAATACGTCGATGCTTAGCGACATCGAGAGATCGATGATTCCCGGCGTTTCTGAGACTTTGGCTGGCTGTACGGGTGTCAAAATTCTTCATTCTATCTAACTACACACTCTCAATACGATAAAACTGGTATCGCAGTTCTGCAGCGATTTATACGTCGATGCCTAGCGAAACCGAGAGATCGATGATTCCCGGCGTTTCTGAGACTTTGGCTGGCTGTACGGGTGTCAAAATCCTTCATTCTATGTAAGTACACACTCTCAATTCGATAAAACTGGTATCGCAGTTCTGCAACGATCGATACGTCGAAGCTTAGCGACATCGAGAGATCGAGGATTCCCGGCCTTTCTGAGAGTTTGGCTGGGCGTACGGGTGTCAAAATTCTTTATTTCATGCAACTACACACTTGCAATACGATAAAACAGGTATCGTGGTGCTGCAGCGATTAATAAGTCGATGCTTAGCGACATCGAGAGATCGATGATTTCCGGCGTTTCTGAGACTTTGGCTGGCTGTACGGGTGTCAAAATTCTTCATTCTATCTAACTACACACTCTCAAAACGATAAAACTGGTATCGCAGTTCTGCAGCGATCGATACGTCGAAGCTTAGCGGAATCGAACGATCGAGGATTCCCGGCGTTTCTGAGAGTTTGGCTGGGTGTACGAGTGTGAAAATTCATTATTTCATGCAACTACACACTTGCAATACGATAAAACGGGTATCGTGGTGCTGCAGCGATTAATACGTCGATGCTTAGCGACATCGAGAGATCGATGATTCCCGGCGTTTCTGAGACTTTGGCTGGCTGTACGGGTGTCAAAATTCTTCATTCTATCTAACTACACACTCTCAATACGATAAAACTGGTATCGCAGTTCTGCAGCGATTTATACGTCGATGCCTAGCGAAACCGAGAGATCGATGATTCCCGGCGTTTCTGCGAGTTTAACTGGGTGTACGGGTGTGAAAATTCTTTATTTCATGCAACTACACACTCTCAATACAATAAAACGGGTATTCTGGTGCTGCAGCGATTGATACGTCGATGCTTAGCGACATCGAGAGATCGATGATTCCCGGCGTTTTTGAGACTTTGGCTGGCTGTACGGGTGTCAAAATCATTCTTTCTATGTAAATACACACTCTCAATACGATAAAACTGGTATCGCAGTTCTGCAGCGATCGATACGTCGAAGCTTAGGGGAATCGAAAGATCGAGGATTTTCGGCGTTTCTGAGAGTTTGGCTGGCTGTACGGGTGTGAAAATTCTTTATTTCATGCAACTACACACTTGCAATACGATAAAATGGGTATCGTGGTGCTGCAGCGATTGATACGTCGATGCACAGCGACATCGAGAGATCGTGAAATCCCGGCGTTTCTGAGAGTTTGGCTTGGCCTACGGGTGTTAAAATTCTTTATTTCGTGCAACTACACACTCTCAATACGATAAAACGGGTATCGTGGTGCTCCAGCGATTGATACGTCGATGCATAGCGACATCGAGAGATCGAGGATTCCCGATCTTTCTGAGAGTCTGGCTGGGCGTACGGGTGTCCAAATTCTTTATTTCATGCAACTACACACTTTCAATACGATAAAACTGGTATCGCAGTTCTGCAGCGATTGATACGTCGATGCTTAGCAAAATCGAAAGATCGCGGATTCCCGGCGTTTCTGAGAGTTTGACTGGGCGTACGGGTGTCAAAATTGTTTATTTCATGCAACTACACACTCTCAATACAATAAAACGGATATCGTGGTGCTGCAGCAATTGATACGTCGATGCATAGCGACATCGCGAGATCGAAGATTCCCGGCGTTTCTGAGACTTTGGCTGGCTGTACGGGTGTGAAAATTCTGTATTTCATGCAACTACACATTTGCAATATGATAAAATGGGTATCGCAGTTCTGCAGCGATCGATACGTCGAAGCTTAGCGGAATCGAAAGATCGAGGATTCTCGGCGTTTCTGAGAGTTTGGCTGGCTGTACGGGTGTGAAAATTCTGTATTTCATGCAACTACACACTTTCAATACGATAAAACTGGTATCGCAGTTCTGCAGCGATTGATACGTCGATGCTTAGCAAAATCGGAAGATCGCGGATACCCGGCGTTTCTGAGAGTTTGGCTGGGTGTACGGGTGTGAAAATTCATTATTTCATGCAACTACACACTTGCAGTACGATAAAACGGGTATCGTGGTGCTGCAGCGATTGATACGTCGATGCTTAGCGACATCGAGAGATCATGGATTTCCGGCGTTTCTGAGAGTTTAACTGGGTGTACGGGTTTGAAAATTCTTTATTTCATGCAACTACACACTTGCAATACCATAAAACGGGTATCGGGTTGCTGCAGCGATTGATACGTCGATGCTTAGCGACATCGAGAGATAGATGATTCCCGGCATTTCTGAGACTTTGGCTGGCTGTACGGGTGTCAAAATCCTTCATTCTATGTAAGTACACACTCTCAATACGATAAAACTGGTATCGCAGTTCTGCAGCGATTGATACGTCGATGCTTAGCGACATCGAGAGATCGAGGATTCCCGGCCTTTCTGAGAGTTTGGCTGGGCGTACGGGTGTCAAAATTCTTTATTTTATGCAACTACACACTCTCAATACGATAAGACTGGTATCGCAGTTCTGTAGCGATTGACACGTCGATGCTTAGCGAAATCGAAAGATCGCGGATTCCCGGCGTTTATGAGAGTTTGGCTGGGCGTACGGGTGTCAAAATTCTTTATTTCATGGAACTACACACTTGCAATACGATAAAACGGGTATCGTGGTGCTCCAGCGATTGATACGTCGATGCTTAGCGACATCGAGAGATCGAGGATTCCCGGCCTTTCTGAGAGTTTGGCTGGGCGTACGGGTGTCAAAATTCTTTATTTCATGCAACTACACACTCTCAATACAATAAAACGGATATCGTGGTGCTGCAGCAATTGATACGTCGATGCTTAGCGAAATCGAAAGATCGCGGATTCCCGGCGTTTATGAGAGTTTGGCTGGGCGTACGGGTGTCAAAATTCTTTATTTCATGGAACTACACACTTGCAATACGATAAAACGGGTATCGTGGTGCTCCAGCGATTGATACGTCGATGCTTAGCGACATCGAGAGATCGATGATTCCCGGCCTTTCTGAGAGTTTGGCTGGGCGTACGGGTGTCAAAATTCTTTATTTCATGCAACTACACACTCTCAATACGATAAGACTGGTATCGCAGTTCTGCAGCGATCGATACGTCGAAGCTTGGCGGAATCGAAAGATCGAGGATTCTCGGCGTTTCTGAGAGTTTGGCTGGCTGTACGGGTTTGTAAATTCGTTATTTCATGCAACTACACACACTCAAAACGATAAAACTGGTATCGCAGTTCTGCAGCGATTGATACGTCGATGCCTAGCGAAATCGAGAGATCGAGGATTCCCGGCGTTTCTGAGAGTTTAACTGGGTGTACGGGTGTGAAAATTCTTTATTTCATGCAACTACACACTTGCAATACGATAAAACGGGTATCGTGGTGCTCCAGCGATTGATACGTCGATGCATAGCGACATCGAGAGATCGAGGATTCCCGATCTTTCTGAGAGTCTGGCTGGGCGTACGGGTGTCAAAATTCTTTATTTCATGCAACTACACACTTTCAATACGATAAAACTGGTATCGCAGTTCTGCAGCGATTGATACGTCGATGCTTAGCAAAATCGAAAGATCGCGGATTCCCGGCGTTTCTGAGAGTTTGACTGGGCGTACGGGTGTCAAAATTCTTTATTTCATGCAACTACACACTCTCAATACAATAAAACGGATATCGTGGTGCTGCAGCAATTGATACGTCGATGCATAGCGACATCGAGAGATCGAGGATTCCCGGCGTTTCTGAGACTTTGGCTGGATGTACGGGTGTCAAAATCCTTCATTCTATGTAAATACACACTCTCAATACGATAAAACTGGTATCGCAGTTCTGCAGCGATCGATACGTCGAAGCTTAGCGGAATCGAAAGATCGAGGATTCTCGGCGTTTCTGAGAGTTTGGCTGGCTGTACGGGTGTGAAAATTCTTTATTTCATGCAACTACACACTTGCAATACGATAAAATGGGTATCGTGGTGCTGCAGCGATTGATACGTCGATGCACAGCGTCATCGAGAGATCGAGGATTCCCGGCGTTTCTGAGAGTTTGTCTTGGCCTACGGGTGTTAAAATTCTTCATTCTATCTAACTACACACTCTCAAAACAATAAAACTGGTATCGCAGTTCTGCAGCGATCGATACGTCGAAGCTTAGCGGAATCGAACGATCGAGGATTCCCGGCGTTTCTGAGAGTTTGGCTGGGTGTACGAGTGTGAAAATTCATTATTTCATGCAACTACACACTTGCAATACGATAAAACGGGTATCGTGGTGCTGCAGCGATTAATACGTCGATGCTTAGCGACATCGAGAGATCGATGATTCCCGGCGTTTCTGAGACTTTGGCTGGCTGTACGGGTGTCAAAATTCTTCATTCTATCTAACTACACACTCTCAATACGATAAAACTGGTATCGCAGTTCTGCAGCGATTTATACGTCGATGCCTAGCGAAACCGAGAGATCGATGATTCCCGGCGTTTCTGCGAGTTTAACTGGGTGTACGGGTGTGAAAATTCTTTATTTCATGCAACTACACACTTGCAATACGATGAAACGGGTATCGTGTCTCTGCAGCGATTGATACGTCGATGCTTAGCGACATCGAGAGATCGATGATTCCCGGCGTTTCTGAGACTTTGGCTGGCTGTACGGGTGTCAAAATCCTTCATTCTATGTAAATACACACTCTCAATACGATAAAACTGGTATCGCAGTTCTGCAGCGATCGATACGTCGAAGCTTAACGGAATCGAAAGATTGAGGATTCTCGGCGTTTCTGAGAGTTTGGCTGGCTGTACGGGTGTGTAAATTCTTTATTCCATGCAACTACACACACTCAAAACGATAAAACTGGTATCGCAGTTCTGCAGCGATTGATACGTCGATGCCTAGCGAAATCGAGAGATCGAGGATTCCCGGCGTTTCTGAGAGTTTAACTGTGTGTACGGGTGTGAAAATTCTTTATTTCATGCAACTACACACTTGCAATACTATAAAACGGGTATCGTGTTGCTGCAGCGATTGATACGTCGATGCTTAGCGACATCGATAGATCGATGATTCCCGGCGTTTCTGAGACTTTGGCTGTCTGTACGGGTATCAAAATCCTTCATTCTATGTAAGTACACACTCTCAATACGATAAAACTGGTATCGCAGTTCTGCAGCGATCGATACGTCGAAGCTTAGCGACATAAAGAGATCGAGGATTCCCGGCCTTTCTGAGAGTTTGCTGGGCGGACGGGTGTCAAAATTCTTTATTTCATGCAACTACACACTTTCAATACGATAAAACTGGTATCGCAGTTCTGCAGCGATTGATACGTCGATGCTTAGCAAAATCGGAAGATCGCGGATTCCCGGCGTTTCTGAGAGTTTGGCTGGATGTACGGGTGTGAAAATTCATTATTTCATGCAACTACACACTTGCAGTACGATAAAACGGGTATCGTGGTGCTGCAGCGATTGATACGTCGATGCTTAGCGACATCGAGAGATCGATGATTCCCGGCCTTTCTGAGAGTTTGGCTGGGCGTACGGGTGTCAAAATTCTTTATTTCATGCAACTACACACTCTCAATACGATAAGACTGGTATCGCAGTTCTGCAGCGATCGATACGTCGAAGCTTGGCGGAATCGAAAGATCGAGGATTCTCGGCGTTTCTGAGAGTTTGGCTGGCTGTACGGGTTTGTAAATTCGTTATTTCATGCAACTACACACACTCAAAACGATAAAACTGGTATCGCAGTTCTGCAGCGATTGATACGTCGATGCCTAGCGAAATCGAGAGATCGAGGATTCCCGGCGTTTCTGAGAGTTTAACTGGGTGTACGGGTGTGAAAATTCTTTATTTCATGCAACTACACACTTGCAATACGATAAAACGGGTATCGTGGTGCTCCAGCGATTGATACGTCGATGCATAGCGACATCGAGAGATCGAGGATTCCCGATCTTTCTGAGAGTCTGGCTGGGCGTACGGGTGTCAAAATTCTTTATTTCATGCAACTACACACTTTCAATACGATAAAACTGGTATCGCAGTTCTGCAGCGATTGATACGTCGATGCTTAGCAAAATCGAAAGATCGCGGATTCCCGGCGTATCTGAGAGTTTGACTGGGCGTACGGGTGTCAAAATTCTTTATTTCATGCAACTACACACTCTCAATACAATAAAACGGATATCGTGGTGCTGCAGCAATTGATACGTCGATGCATAGCGACATCGAGAGATCGAGGATTCCCGGCGTTTCTGAGACTTTGGCTGGATGTACGGGTGTCAAAATCCTTCATTCTATGTAAATACACACTCTCAATACGATAAAACTGGTATCGCAGTTCTGCAGCGATCGATACGTCGAAGCTTAGCGGAATCGAAAGATCGAGGATTCTCGGCGTTTCTGAGAGTTTGGCTGGCTGTACGGGTGTGAAAATTCTTTATTTCATGCAACTACACACTTGCAATACGATAAAATGGGTATCGTGGTGCTGCAGCGATTGATACGTCGATGCACAGCGTCATCGAGAGATCGAGGATTCCCGGCGTTTCTGAGAGTTTGTCTTGGCCTACGGGTGTTAAAATTCTTCATTCTATCTAACTACACACTCTCAAAACAATAAAACTGGTATCGCAGTTCTGCAGCGATCGATACGTCGAAGCTTAGCGGAATCGAACGATCGAGGATTCCCGGCGTTTCTGAGAGTTTGGCTGGGTGTACGAGTGTGAAAATTCATTATTTCATGCAACTACACACTTGCAATACGATAAAACGGGTATCGTGGTGCTGCAGCGATTAATACGTCGATGCTTAGCGACATCGAGAGATCGATGATTCCCGGCGTTTCTGAGACTTTGGCTGGCTGTACGGGTGTCAAAATTCTTCATTCTATCTAACTACACACTCTCAATACGATAAAACTGGTATCGCAGTTCTGCAGCGATTTATACGTCGATGCCTAGCGAAACCGAGAGATCGATGATTCCCGGCGTTTCTGCGAGTTTAACTGGGTGTACGGGTGTGAAAATTCTTTATTTCATGCAACTACACACTTGCAATACGATGAAACGGGTATCGTGTCTCTGCAGCGATTGATACGTCGATGCTTAGCGACATCGAGAGATCGATGATTCCCGGCGTTTCTGAGACTTTGGCTGGCTGTACGGGTGTCAAAATCCTTCATTCTATGTAAGTACACACTCTCAATACGATAAAACTGGTATCGCAGTTCTGCAGCGATTGATACGTCGATGCTTAGCGACATCGAGAGATCGAGGATTCCCGGCCTTTCTGAGAGTTTGGCTGGGCGTACGGGTGTCAAAATTCTTTATTTCATGCAACTACACACTCTCAATACAATAAAACGGATATCGTGGTGCTGCAGCAATTGATACGTCGATGCTTAGCGAAATCGAAAGATCGCGGATTCCCGGCGTTTATGAGAGTTTGGCTGGGCGTACGGGTGTCAAAATTCTTTATTTCATGGAACTACACACTTGCAATACGATAAAACGGGTATCGTGGTGCTCCAGCGATTGATACGTCGATGCTTAGCGACATCGAGAGATCGATGATTCCCGGCCTTTCTGAGAGTTTGGCTGGGCGTACGGGTGTCAAAATTCTTTATTTCATGCAACTACACACTCTCAATACGATAAGACTGGTATCGCAGTTCTGCAGCGATCGCTACGTCGAAGCTTGGCGGAATCGAAAGATCGAGGATTCTCGGCGTTTCTGAGAGTTTGGCTGGCTGTACGGGTTTGTAAATTCGTTATTTCATGCAACTACACACACTCAAAACGATAAAACTGGTATCGCAGTTCTGCAGCGATTGATACGTCGATGCCTAGCGAAATCGAGAGATCGAGGATTCCCGGCGTTTCTGAGAGTTTAACTGGGTGTACGGGTGTGAAAATTCTTTATTTCATGCAACTACACACTTGCAATACGATAAAACGGGTATCGTGGTGCTCCAGCGATTGATACGTCGATGCATAGCGACATCGAGAGATCGAGGATTCCCGATCTTTCTGAGAGTCTGGCTGGGCGTACGGGTGTCAAAATTCTTTATTTCATGCAACTACACACTTTCAATACGATAAAACTGGTATCGCAGTTCTGCAGCGATTGATACGTCGATGCTTAGCAAAATCGAAAGATCGCGGATTCCCGGCGTTTCTGAGAGTTTGACTGGGCGTACGGGTGTCAAAATTCTTTATTTCATGCAACTACACACTCTCAATACAATAAAACGGATATCGTGGTGCTGCAGCAATTGATACGTCGATGCATAGCGACATCGAGAGATCGAGGATTCCCGGCGTTTCTGAGACTTTGGCTGGATGTACGGGTGTCAAAATCCTTCATTCTATGTAAATACACACTCTCAATACGATAAAACTGGTATCGCAGTTCTGCAGCGATCGATACGTCGAAGCTTAGCGGAATCGAAAGATCGAGGATTCTCGGCGTTTCTGAGAGTTTGGCTGGCTGTACGGGTGTCAAAATTCTTCATTCTATGTAACTACACACTCTCAAAACGATAAAACTGGTATCGCAGTTCTGCAGCGATTGATACGTCGATTCCTAGCGAAATCGAGAGATCGAGGATTCCCGGCGTTTCTGAGAGTTTGGCTTGGCCTACGGGTGTTAAAATTCTTTATTTCATGCAACTACACACTCTCAATACGATAAAACGGGTATCGTGGTGCTCCAGCGATTGATACGTCGATACATAGCGACATCGAGAGATCGAGGATTCCCGGCCTTTCTGAGAGTTTGGCTGGGCGTACGGGTGTCAAAATTCTTTATTTCATGCAACTACACACTTTTGATACGATAAAACTGGTATCGCAGTTCTGCAGCGATTGATACGTCGATGCTTAGCAAAATCGGAAGATCGCGGATTCCCGGCGTTTCTGAGAGTTTGGCTGGGTGTACGGGTGTGAAAATTCATTATTTCATGCAACTAGACACTTGCAGTACGATAAAACGGGTATCGTGGTGCTGCAGCGATTGATACGTCGATGCTTAGCGACATCGAGAGATCGATGATTCCCGGCGTTTTTGAGACTTTGGCTGGCTGTACGGGTGTCAAAATCCTTCTTTCTATGTAAATACACACTCTCAATACGATAAAACTGGTATCGCAGTTCTGCAGCGATCGATAAGTCGAAGCTTAGCGGAATCGAAAGATCGAGGATTCTCGGCGTTTCTGAGAGTTTGGCTGGCTGTACGGGTGTGAAAATTCTTTATTTCATGCAACTACACACTTGCAATACGATAAAATGGGTATCGTGGTGCTGCAGCGATTGATACGTCGATGCAAAGCGACATCGAGAGATCGTGGAATCCCGGCGTTTCTGAGAGTTTGGCTTGGCCTACGGTTGTTAAAATTCTTTATTTCATGCAACTACACACTCTACATACGATAAAACTGGTATCGCAGTTCTGCAGCGATTTATACGTCGATGCCTAGCGAAACCGAGAGATCGATGATTCCCGGCGTTTCTGCGAGTTTAACTGGGTGTACGGGTGTGAAAATTCTTTATTTCATGCAACTACACACTTGCAATACGATGAAACGGGTATCGCGTCTCTGCAGCGATTGATACGTCGATGCTTAGCGACATCGAGAGATCGATGATTCCCGGCGTTTCTGAGACTTTGGCTGGCTGTACGGGTGTCGAAATCCTTCATTCTATGTAAATACACACTCTCAATACGATAAAACTGGTATCGCAGATCTGCAGCGATCGATACGTCGAAGCTTAGCGGAATCGAACGATCGAGGATTCTCGGCGTTTCTGAGAGTTTGGCTGGCTGTACGGGTTTGTAAATTCTTTATTTCCTGCAACTACACACACTCAAAACGATAAAACTGGTATCGCAGTTCTGCAGCGATTGATACGTCGATTCCTAGCGAAATCGAAAGATCGAGGATTCCCGGCGTTTCTGAGAGTTTAACTCGGTTTACGGGTGTGAAAATTCTTTATTTCATGCAACTACACACTTGCAATACGATAAAACGGGTATCGTGTTGCTGCAGCGATTGATACGTCGATGCTTAGCGACATCGAGAGATCGATGATTCCCGGCGTTTCTGAGACTTTGGCTGTCTGTACGGGTGTCAAAATCCTTCATTCTATGTAAGTACACACTCTCAATACGATAAAACTGGTATCGCAGTTCTGCAGCGATCGAAACGTCGAAGCTTAGCGACATAAAGAGATCGAGGATTCCCGGCCTTTCTGAGAGTTTGCCTGGGCGGACGGGTGTCAAAATTCGTTATTTCATGCAACTACACACTCTCAATACGATAAGACTGGTATCGCAGTTCTGCAGCGATTGATACGTCGATGCTTAGCGGAATCGAAAGATAGAGGATTCTCGGCGTTCCTGAGAGTTTGGCTGGCATTACGGGTGTGAAAATTCTTTATTTCATGCAACTACACACTTGCAATACGATAAAACGGGTATCGTGGTGCTCCAGCGATTGATACGTCGATGCATAGCGACATCGAGAGATCGAGGATTCCCGATCTTTCTGAGAGTCTGGCTGGGTGTACGGGTGTGAAAATTCTTTATTTCATGCAACTACACACTTGCAATACGATGAAACGGGTATCGCGTCTCTGCAGCGATTGATACGTCGATGCTTAGCGACATCGAGAGATCGATGATTCCCGGCGTTTCTGAGACTTTGGCTGGCTGTACGGGTGTCGAAATCCTTCATTCTATGTAAATACACACTCTCAATACGATAAAACTGGTATCGCAGTTCTGCAGCGATCGATACGTCGAAGCTTAACGGAATCGAAAGATTGAGGATTCTCGGCGTTTCTGAGAGTTTGGCTGGCTGTACGGGTGTGTAAATTCTTTATTTCATGCAACTACACATACTCAAAACGATAAAACTGGTATCGCAGTTCTGCAGCGATTGATACGTCGATGCCTAGCGAAATCGAGAGATCGAGGATTCCCGGCGTTTCTGAGAGTTTAACTGGGTGTACGGGTGTGAAAATTCTTTATTTCATGCAACTACACACTTGCAATACGATAAAACGGGTATCGTGTTGCTGCAGCGATTGATACGTCGATGCTTAGCGACATCGAGAGACCGATGATTCCCGGCGTTTCTGAGACTTTGGCTGTCTGTACGGGTGTCAAAATCCTTCATTCTATGTAAGTACACACTCTCAATACGATAAAACTGGTATCGCAGTTCTGCAGCGATCGAAACGTCGAAGCTTAGCGACATAAAGAGATCGAGGATTCCCGGCCTTTCTGAGAGTTTGGCTGGGCGGACGGGTGTCAAAATTCGTTATTTCATGCAACTACACACTCTCAATACGATAAGACTGGTATCGCAGTTCTGCAGCGATTGATACGTCGATGCTTAGCGAAATCGAAAGATCGCGGACTCCCGGCGTTTCTGAGAGTATGGCTGGGCGTACGGGTGTCAAAATTCTTTATTTCATGGAACTACAGACTTGCAATACGATAAAACGGGTATCGTGGTGCTGCAGCTATTGATACGTCGATGCTTAGCGACATCGAGAGATCGAGGATTCCCGGCGTTTCTGAGAGTTTAACTGGGTGTACGGGTTTGAAAATTCTTCATTTCATGCAACTACACACTCTCAATACGATAAAACGGGTATCGTGGTGCTCCAGCGATTGATACGTCGATACATAGCGACATCGAGAGATCGAGGATTCCCGGCCTTTCTGAGAGTTTGGCTGGGCGTACGGGTGTCAAAATTCTTTATTTCATGCAACTACACACTTTCAATACGATAAAACTGGTATCGCAGTTCTGCAGCGATTGATACGTCGATGCTTAGCAAAATCGGAAGATCGCGGATTCCCGGCGTTTCTGAGAGTTTGGCTGGATGTACGGGTGTGAAAATTCATTATTTCATGCAACTACACACTTGCAGTACGATAAAACGGGTATCGTGGTGCTGCAGCGATTGATACGTTGATGCTTAGCGACATCGAGAGATCGAGGATTTCCGGCGTTTCTGAGACTTTGGCTGGCTGTACGAGTGTCAAAATCCTTCATTCTATGTAAATACACACTCTCAATACGATAAAACTGGTATCGCAGTTCTTCAGCGATCGATACGTCGAAGCTTAGCGGAATCGAAAGATCGAGGATTCTCGGCGTTTTTGAGACTTTGGCTGGCTGTACGGGTGTCAAAATCCTTCTTTCCGTGTAAATACACACTCTCAATACGATAAAACTGGTATCGCAGTTCTTCAGCGATCGATACGTCGAAGCTTAGCGGAATCGAAAGATCGAGGATTCTCGGCGTTTCTGAGAGTTTGGCTGGCTGTACGGGTGTGAAAATTCTTTATTTCATGCAACTACACACTTGCAATACGATAAAATGGGTATCGTGGTGCTGCAGCGATTGATACGTCGATGCACAGCGACATCGAGAGATCGTGGAATCCCGGCGTTTCTGAGAGTTTGGCTTGGCCTACGGTTGTTAAAATTCTTTATTTCATGCAACTACACACTCTCAATACGATAAAACGGGTATCTCAGTTCTGCAGCGATTGATACGTCGATGCTTAGCAAAATCGAAAGATCGCGGATTCCCGGCGTTTCTGAGAGTTTGACTGGGCGTACGGGTGTCAAAATTCTTTATTTCATGCAACTACACACTCTCAATACAATAAAACGGGTATCGTGGTGCTGCAGCAATTGATACGTCGATGCATAGCGACATCGAGAGATCGATGATTCCCGGCGTTTTTGAGACTTTGGCTGGCTGTAAGAGTGTCAAAATCCTTCATTCTATGTAAATACACACCCTCAATACGATAAAACTGGTATCGCAGTTCTGCAGCGATCGATACGTCGATGCTTAGCGACATCGAGAGATCGAGGATTCCCGGCGTTTCTGAGACTTTGGCTGGCTGTACGGGTGTCAAAATTCTTCATTCTATGTAACTACACACTCTCAAAACGATAAAACTGGTATCGCAGTTCTGCAGCGATTGATACGTCGATTCCTAGCGAAATCGAAAGATCGAGGATTCCCGGCGTTTCTGAGAGTTTAACTCGGTGTACGGGTGTGAAAATTCTTTATTTCATGCAACTTCACACTTGCAATACGATAAAACGGGTATCGTGTTGCTGCAGCGATTGATACGTCGATGCTTAGCGACATCGAGAGATCGATGATTCCCGGCGTTTTTGAGACTTTGGCTGGCTGTACGAGTGTCAAAATCTTTCATTCTATGTAAATACACACTCTCAATACGATAAAACTGGTATCGCAGATCTGCAGCGATCGATACGTCGAAGCTTAGCGGAATCGAACGATCGAGGATTCTCGGCGTTTCTGAGAGTTTGGCTGGCTGTACGGGTTTGTAAATTCTTTATTTCATGCAACTACACACACTCAAAACGATAAAACTGGTATCGCAGTTCTGCAGCGATTGATACGTCGATGCCTAGCGAAATCGAGAGATCGAGGATTCCCGGCGTTTCTGAGAGTTTAACTGGGTGTACGGGTGTGAAAATTCTTTATTTCATGCAACTTCACACTTGCAATACGATAAAACGGGTATCGTGTTGCTACAGCGATTGATACGTCGATGCTTAGCGACATCGAGAGATCGATGATTCCCGGCGTTTCTGAGACTTTGGCTGGCTGTACGGGTGTCAAAATCCTTCATTTTATGTAAGTACACACTCTCAATTCGATAAAACTGGTATCGCAGTTCTGCAACGATCGATACGTCGAAGCTTAGCGACATCGAGAGATCGAGGATTCCCGGCCTTTCTGAGACTTTGGCTGGCTGTACGGGTGTCAAAATTCTTCATTCTATCTAACTACACACTCTCAAAACGATAAAACTGGTATCGCAGTTCTGCAGCGATCGATACGTCGAAGCTTAGCGGAATCGAACGATCGAGGATTCCCGGCGTTTCTGAGAGTTTGGCTGGGTGTACGAGTGTGAAAATTCATTATTTCATGCAACTACACACTTGCAATACGATAAAACGGGTATCGTGGTGCTGCAGCGATTGATACGTCGATGCTTAGCGACATCGAGAGATCGATGATTTCCGGCGTTTCTGAGACTTTGGCTGGCTGTACGGGTGTCAAAATTCTTCATTCTATCTAACTACACACTCTCAAAACGATAAAACTGGTATCGCAGTTCTGCAGCGATCGATACGTCGAAGCTTAGCGGAATCGAACGATCGAGGATTCCCGGCGTTTCTGAGAGTTTGGCTGGGTGTACGAGTGTGAAAATTCATTATTTCATGCAACTACACACTTGCAATACGATAAAACGGGTATCGTGGTGCTGCAGCGATTAATACGTCGATGCTTAGCGACATCGAGAGATCGATGATTCCCGGCGTTTCTGAGACTTTGGCTGGCTGTACGGGTGTCAAAATTCTTCATTCTATCTAACTACACACTCTCAATACGATAAAACTGGTATCGCAGTTCTGCAGCGATTTATACGTCGATGCCTAGCGAAACCGAGAGATCGATGATTCCCGGCGTTTCTGAGACTTTGGCTGGCTGTACGGGTGTCAAAATCCTTCATTCTATGTAAGTACACACTCTCAATTCGATAAAACTGGTATCGCAGTTCTGCAACGATCGATACGTCGAAGCTTAGCGACATCGAGAGATCGAGGATTCCCGGCCTTTCTGAGAGTTTGGCTGGGCGTACGGGTGTCAAAATTCTTTATTTCATGCAACTACACACTTGCAATACGATAAAACAGGTATCGTGGTGCTGCAGCGATTAATAAGTCGATGCTTAGCGACATCGAGAGATCGATGATTTCCGGCGTTTCTGAGACTTTGGCTGGCTGTACGGGTGTCAAAATTCTTCATTCTATCTAACTACACACTCTCAAAACGATAAAACTGGTATCGCAGTTCTGCAGCGATCGATACGTCGAAGCTTAGCGGAATCGAACGATCGAGGATTCCCGGCGTTTCTGAGAGTTTGGCTGGGTGTACGAGTGTGAAAATTCATTATTTCATGCAACTACACACTTGCAATACGATAAAACGGGTATCGTGGTGCTGCAGCGATTAATACGTCGATGCTTAGCGACATCGAGAGATCGATGATTCCCGGCGTTTCTGAGACTTTGGCTGGCTGTACGGGTGTCAAAATTCTTCATTCTATCTAACTACACACTCTCAATACGATAAAACTGGTATCGCAGTTCTGCAGCGATTTATACGTCGATGCCTAGCGAAACCGAGAGATCGATGATTCCCGGCGTTTCTGCGAGTTTAACTGGGTGTACGGGTGTGAAAATTCTTTATTTCATGCAACTACACACTCTCAATACAATAAAACGGGTATTCTGGTGCTGCAGCGATTGATACGTCGATGCTTAGCGACATCGAGAGATCGATGATTCCCGGCGTTTTTGAGACTTTGGCTGGCTGTACGGGTGTCAAAATCATTCTTTCTATGTAAATACACACTCTCAATACGATAAAACTGGTATCGCAGTTCTGCAGCGATCGATACGTCGAAGCTTAGGGGAATCGAAAGATCGAGGATTTTCGGCGTTTCTGAGAGTTTGGCTGGCTGTACGGGTGTGAAAATTCTTTATTTCATGCAACTACACACTTGCAATACGATAAAATGGGTATCGTGGTGCTGCAGCGATTGATACGTCGATGCACAGCGACATCGAGAGATCGTGAAATCCCGGCGTTTCTGAGAGATTGGCTTGGCCTACGGGTGTTAAAATTCTTTATTTCGTGCAACTACACACTCTCAATACGATAAAACGGGTATCGTGGTGCTCCAGCGATTGATACGTCGATGCATAGCGACATCGAGAGATCGAGGATTCCCGATCTTTCTGAGAGTCTGGCTGGGCGTACGGGTGTCCAAATTCTTTATTTCATGCAACTACACACTTTCAATACGATAAAACTGGTATCGCAGTTCTGCAGCGATTGATACGTCGATGCTTAGCAAAATCGAAAGATCGCGGATTCCCGGCGTTTCTGAGAGTTTGACTGGGCGTACGGGTGTCAAAATTGTTTATTTCATGCAACTACACACTCTCAATACAATAAAACGGATATCGTGGTGCTGCAGCAATTGATACGTCGATGCATAGCGACATCGAGAGATCGAAGATTCCCGGCGTTTCTGAGACTTTGGCTGGCTGTACGGGTGTGAAAATTCTGTATTTCATGCAACTACACATTTGCAATATGATAAAATGGGTATCGCAGTTCTGCAGCGATCGATACGTCGAAGCTTAGCGGAATCGAAAGATCGAGGATTCTCGGCGTTTCTGAGAGTTTGGCTGGCTGTACGGGTGTGAAAATTCTGTATTTCATGCAACTACACACTTTCAATACGATAAAACTGGTATCGCAGTTCTGCAGCGATTGATACGTCGATGCTTAGCAAAATCGGAAGATCGCGGATACCCGGCGTTTCTGAGAGTTTGGCTGGGTGTACGGGTGTGAAAATTCATTATTTCATGCAACTACACACTTGCAGTACGATAAAACGGGTATCGTGGTGCTGCAGCGATTGATACGTCGATGCTTAGCGACATCGAGAGATCATGGATTTCCGGCGTTTCTGAGAGTTTAACTGGGTGTACGGGTTTGAAAATTCTTTATTTCATGCAACTACACACTTGCAATACCATAAAACGGGTATCGGGTTGCTGCAGCGATTGATACGTCGATGCTTAGCGACATCGAGAGATAGATGATTCCCGGCATTTCTGAGACTTTGGCTGGGTGTACGGGTGTCAAAATCCCTCATTCTATGTAAGTACACACTCTCAATACGATAAAACTGGTATCGCAGTTCTGCAGCGATTGATACGTCGATGCTTAGCGACATCGAGAGATCGAGGATTCCCGGCCTTTCTGAGAGTTTGGCTGGGCGTACGGGTGTCAAAATTCTTTATTTTATGCAACTACACACTCTCAATACGATAAGACTGGTATCGCAGTTCTGTAGCGATTGACACGTCGATGCTTAGCGAAATCGAAAGATCGCGGATTCCCGGCGTTTATGAGAGTTTGGCTGGGCGTACGGGTGTCAAAATTCTTTATTTCATGGAACTACACACTTGCAATACGATAAAACGGGTATCGTGGTGCTCCAGCGATTGATACGTCGATGCTTAGCGACATCGAGAGATCGAGGATTCCCGGCCTTTCTGAGAGTTTGGCTGGGCGTACGGGTGTCAAAATTCTTTATTTCATGCAACTACACACTCTCAATACAATAAAACGGATATCGTGGTGCTGCAGCAATTGATACGTCGATGCTTAGCGAAATCGAAAGATCGCGGATTCCCGGCGTTTATGAGAGTTTGGCTGGGCGTACGGGTGTCAAAATTCTTTATTTCATGGAACTACACACTTGCAATACGATAAAACGGGTATCGTGGTGCTCCAGCGATTGATACGTCGATGCTTAGCGACATCGAGAGATCGATGATTCCCGGCCTTTCTGAGAGTTTGGCTGGGCGTACGGGTGTCAAAATTCTTTATTTCATGCAACTACACACTCTCAATACGATAAGACTGGTATCGCAGTTCTGCAGCGATCGATACGTCGAAGCTTGGCGGAATCGAAAGATCGAGGATTCTCGGCGTTTCTGAGAGTTTGGCTGGCTGTACGGGTTTGTAAATTCGTTATTTCATGCAACTACACACACTCAAAACGATAAAACTGGTATCGCAGTTCTGCAGCGATTGATACGTCGATGCCTAGCGAAATCGAGAGATCGAGGATTCCCGGCGTTTCTGAGAGTTTAACTGGGTGTACGGGTGTGAAAATTCTTTATTTCATGCAACTACACACTTGCAATACGATAAAACGGGTATCGTGGTGCTCCAGCGATTGATACGTCGATGCATAGCGACATCGAGAGATCGAGGATTCCCGATCTTTCTGAGAGTCTGGCTGGGCGTACGGGTGTCAAAATTCTTTATTTCATGCAACTACACACTTTCAATACGATAAAACTGGTATCGCAGTTCTGCAGCGATTGATACGTCGATGCTTAGCAAAATCGAAAGATCGCGGATTCCCGGCGTTTCTGAGAGTTTGACTGGGCGTACAGGTGTCAAAATTCTTTATTTCATGCAACTACACACTCTCAATACAATAAAACGGATATCGTGGTGCTGCAGCAATTGATACGTCGATGCATAGCGACATCGAGAGATCGAGGATTCCCGGCGTTTCTGAGACTTTGGCTGGATGTACGGGTGTCAAAATCCTTCATTCTATGTAAATACACACTCTCAATACGATAAAACTGGTATCGCAGTTCTGCAGCGATCGATACGTCGAAGCTTAGCGGGATCGAAAGATCGAGGATTCTCGGCGTTTCTGAGAGTTTGGCTGGCTGTACGGGTGTGAAAATTCTTTATTTCATGCAACTACACACTTGCAATACGATAAAATGGGTATCGTGGTGCTGCAGCGATTGATACGTCGATGCACAGCGTCATCGAGAGATCGAGGATTCCCGGCGTTTCTGAGAGTTTGTCTTGGCCTACGGGTGTTAAAATTCTTCATTCTATCTAACTACACACTCTCAAAACAATAAAACTGGTATCGCAGTTCTGCAGCGATCGATACGTCGAAGCTTAGCGGAATCGAACGATCGAGGATTCCCGGCGTTTCTGAGAGTTTGGCTGGGTGTACGAGTGTGAAAATTCATTATTTCATGCAACTACACACTTGCAATACGATAAAACGGGTATCGTGGTGCTGCAGCGATTAATACGTCGATGCTTAGCGACATCGAGAGATCGATGATTCCCGGCGTTTCTGAGACTTTGGCTGGCTGTACGGGTGTCAAAATTCTTCATTCTATCTAACTACACACTCTCAATACGATAAAACTGGTATCGCAGTTCTGCAGCGATTTATACGTCGATGCCTAGCGAAACCGAGAGATCGATGATTCCCGGCGTTTCTGCGAGTTTAACTGGGTGTACGGGTGTGAAAATTCTTTATTTCATGCAACTACACACTTGCAATACGATGAAACGGGTATCGTGTCTCTGCAGCGATTGATACGTCGATGCTTAGCGACATCGAGAGATCGATGATTCCCGGCGTTTCTGAGACTTTGGCTGGCTGTACGGGTGTCAAAATCCTTCATTCTATGTAAATACACACTCTCAATACGATAAAACTGGTATCGCAGTTCTGCAGCGATCGATACGTCGAAGCTTAACGGAATCGAAAGATTGAGGATTCTCGGCGTTTCTGAGAGTTTGGCTGGCTGTACGGGTGTGTAAATTCTTTATTCCATGCAACTACACACACTCAAAACGATAAAACTGGTATCGCAGTTCTGCAGCGATTGATACGTCGATGCCTAGCGAAATCGAGAGATCGAGGATTCCCGGCGTTTCTGAGAGTTTAACTGTGTGTACGGGTGTGAAAATTCTTTATTTCATGCAACTACACACTTGCAATACTATAAAACGGGTATCGTGTTGCTGCAGCGATTGATACGTCGATGCTTAGCGACATCGATAGATCGATGATTCCCGGCGTTTCTGAGACTTTGGCTGTCTGTACGGGTATCAAAATCCTTCATTCTATGTAAGTACACACTCTCAATACGATAAAACTGGTATCGCAGTTCTGCAGCGATCGATACGTCGAAGCTTAGCGACATAAAGAGATCGAGGATTCCCGGCCTTTCTGAGAGTTTGCTGGGCGGACGGGTGTCAAAATTCTTTATTTCATGCAACTACACACTTTCAATACGATAAAACTGGTATCGCAGTTCTGCAGCGATTGATACGTCGATGCTTAGCAAAATCGGAAGATCGCGGATTCCCGGCGTTTCTGAGAGTTTGGCTGGATGTACGGGTGTGAAAATTCATTATTTCATGCAACTACACACTTGCAGTACGATAAAACGGGTATCGTGGTGCTGCAGCGATAGATACGTCGATGCTTAGCGACATCGAGAGATCGATGATTCCCGGCCTTTCTGAGAGTTTGGCTGGGCGTACGGGTGTCAAAATTCTTTATTTCATGCAACTACACACTCTCAATACGATAAGACTGGTATCGCAGTTCTGCAGCGATCGATACGTCGAAGCTTGGCGGAATCGAAAGATCGAGGATTCTCGGCGTTTCTGAGAGTTTGGCTGGCTGTACGGGTTTGTAAATTCGTTATTTCATGCAACTACACACACTCAAAACGATAAAACTGGTATCGCAGTTCTGCAGCGATTGATACGTCGATGCCTAGCGAAATCGAGAGATCGAGGATTCCCGGCGTTTCTGAGAGTTTAACTGGGTGTACGGGTGTGAAAATTCTTTATTTCATGCAACTACACACTTGCAATACGATAAAACGGGTATCGTGGTGCTCCAGCGATTGATACGTCGATGCATAGCGACATCGAGAGATCGAGGATTCCCGATCTTTCTGAGAGTCTGGCTGGGCGTACGGGTGTCAAAATTCTTTATTTCATGCAACTACACACTTTCAATACGATAAAACTGGTATCGCAGTTCTGCAGCGATTGATACGTCGATGCTTAGCAAAATCGAAAGATCGCGGATTCCCGGCGTATCTGAGAGTTTGACTGGGCGTACGGGTGTCAAAATTCTTTATTTCATGCAACTACACACTCTCAATACAATAAAACGGATATCGTGGTGCTGCAGCAATTGATACGTCGATGCATAGCGACATCGAGAGATCGAGGATTCCCGGCGTTTCTGAGACTTTGGCTGGATGTACGGGTGTCAAAATCCTTCATTCTATGTAAATACACACTCTCAATACGATAAAACTGGTATCGCAGTTCTGCAGCGATCGATACGTCGAAGCTTAGCGGAATCGAAAGATCGAGGATTCTCGGCGTTTCTGAGAGTTTGGCTGGCTGTACGGGTGTGAAAATTCTTTATTTCATGCAACTACACACTTGCAATACGATAAAATGGGTATCGTGGTGCTGCAGCGATTGATACGTCGATGCACAGCGTCATCGAGAGATCGAGGATTCCCGGCGTTTCTGAGAGTTTGTCTTGGCCTACGGGTGTTAAAATTCTTCATTCTATCTAACTACACACTCTCAAAACAATAAAACTGGTATCGCAGTTCTGCAGCGATCGATACGTCGAAGCTTAGCGGAATCGAACGATCGAGGATTCCCGGCGTTTCTGAGAGTTTGGCTGGGTGTACGAGTGTGAAAATTCATTATTTCATGCAACTACACACTTGCAATACGATAAAACGGGTATCGTGGTGCTGCAGCGATTAATACGTCGATGCTTAGCGACATCGAGAGATCGATGATTCCCGGCGTTTCTGAGACTTTGGCTGGCTGTACGGGTGTCAAAATTCTTCATTCTATCTAACTACACACTCTCAATACGATAAAACTGGTATCGCAGTTCTGCAGCGATTTATACGTCGATGCCTAGCGAAACCGAGAGATCGATGATTCCCGGCGTTTCTGCGAGTTTAACTGGGTGTACGGGTGTGAAAATTCTTTATTTCATGCAACTACACACTTGCAATACGATGAAACGGGTATCGTGTCTCTGCAGCGATTGATACGTCGATGCTTAGCGACATCGAGAGATCGATGATTCCCGGCGTTTCTGAGACTTTGGCTGGCTGTACGGGTGTCAAAATCCTTCATTCTATGTAAATACACACTCTCAATACGATAAAACTGGTATCGCAGTTCTGCAGCGATCGATACGTCGAAGCTTAACGGAATCGAAAGATTGAGGATTCTCGGCGGTTCTGAGAGTTTGGCTGGCTGTACGGGTGTGTAAATTCTTTATTCCATGCAATTACACACACTCAAAACGATAAAACTGGTATCGCAGTTCTGCAGCGATTGATACGTCGATGCCTAGCGAAATCGAGAGATCGAGGATTCCCGGCGTTTCTGAGAGTTTAACTGTGTGTACGGGTGTGAAAATTCTTTATTTCATGCAACTACACACTTGCAATACTATAAAACGGGTATCGTGTTGCTGCAGCGATTGATACGTCGATGCTTAGCGACATCGATAGATCGATGATTCCCGGCGTTTCTGAGACTTTGGCTGTCTGTACGGGTATCAAAATCCTTCATTCTATGTAAGTACACACTCTCAATACGATAAAACTGGTATCGCAGTTCTGCAGCGATCGATACGTCGAAGCTTAGCGACATAAAGAGATCGAGGATTCCCGGCCTTTCTGAGAGTTTGCTGGGCGGACGGGTGTCAAAATTCTTTATTTCATGCAACTACACACTTTCAATACGATAAAACTGGTATCGCAGTTCTGCAGCGATTGATACGTCGATGCTTAGCAAAATCGGAAGATCGCGGATTCCCGGCGTTTCTGAGAGTTTGGCTGGATGTACGGGTGTGAAAATTCATTATTTCATGCAACTACACACTTGCAGTACGATAAAACGGGTATCGTGGTGCTGCAGCGATTGATACGTTGATGCTTAGCGACATCGAGAGATCGAGGATTTCCGGCGTTTCTGAGAGTTTGGCTGGGCGTACGGGTGTGAAAATTCTTCATTTCATGCAACTACACACTCTCAAAACAATAAAACGGGTATCGTGGTGCTGCAGCGATTGATACGTCGATGCTTAGCGACATCGAGAGATCGATGATTCCCGGCGTTTTTGAGACTTTGGCTGGCTGTACGGGTGTCAAAATCCTTCTTTCTGTGTAAATACACACTCTCAATACGATAAAACTGGTATCGCAGTTCTTCAGCGATCGATACGTCGAAGCTTAGCGGAATCGAAAGATCGAGGATTCTCGGCGTTTCTGAGAGTTTGGCTGGCTGTACGGGTGTGAAAATTCTTTATTTCATGCAACTACAGACTTGCAATACGATAAAATGGGTATCGTGGTGCTGCAGCGATTGATACGTCGATGCACAGCGACATCGAGAGATCGTGGAATCCCGGCGTTTCTGAGAGTTTGGCTTGGCCTACGGTTGTTAAAATTCTTTATTTCATGCAACTACACACTCTCAATACGATAAAACGGGTATCTCAGTTCTGCAGCGATTGATACGTCGATGCTTAGCAAAATCGAAAGATCGCGGATTCCCGGCGTTTCTGAGAGTTTGACTGGGCGTACGGGTGTCAAAATTCTTTATTTCATGCAACTACACACTCTCAATACAATAAAACGGGTATCGTGGTGCTGCAGCAATTGATACGTCGATGCATAGCGACATCGAGAGATCGATGATTCCCGGCGTTTTTGAGACTTTGGCTGGCTGTACGAGTGTCAAAATCCTTCATTCTATGTAAATACACACCCTCAATACGATAAAACTGGTATCGCAGTTCTGCAGCGATCGATACGTCGATGCTTAGCGACATCGAGAGATCGAGGATTCCCGGCGTTTCTGAGACTTTGGCTGGCTGTACGGGTGTCAAAATTCTTCATTCTATGTAACTACACACTCTCAAAACGATAAAACTGGTATCGCAGTTCTGCAGCGATTGATACGTCGATTCCTAGCGAAATCGAAAGATCGAGGATTCCCGGCGTTTCTGAGAGTTTAACTCGGTTTACGGGTGTGAAAATTCTTTATTTCATGCAACTACACACTTGCAATACGATAAAACGGGTATCGTGTTGCTGCAGCGATTGATACGTCGATGCTTAGCGACATCGAGAGATCGATGATTCCCGGCGTTTTTGAGACTTTGGCTGGCTGTACGAGTGTCAAAATCTTTCATTCTATGTAAATACACACTCTCAATACGATAAAACTGGTATCGCAGATCTGCAGCGATCGATACGTCGAAGCTTAGCGGAATCGAACGATCGAGGATTCTCGGCGTTTCTGAGAGTTTGGCTGGCTGTACGGGTTTGTAAATTCTTTATTTCATGCAACGACACACACTCAAAACGATAAAACTGGTATCGCAGTTCTGCAGCGATTGATACGTCGATGCCTAGCGAAATCGAGAGATCGAGGATTCCCGGCGTTTCTGAGAGTTTAACTGGGTGTACGGGTGTGAAAATTCTTTATTTCATGCAACTTCACACTTGCAATACGATAAAACGGGTATCGTGTTGCTGCAGCGATTGATACGTCGATGCTTAGCGACATCGAGAGATCGATGATTCCCGGCGTTTCTGAGACTTTGGCTGGCTGTACGGGTGTCAAAATCCTTCATTCTATGTAAGTACACACTCTCAATTCGATAAAACTGGTATCGCAGTTCTGCAACGATCGATACGTCGAAGCTTAGCGACATCGAGAGATCGAGGATTCCCGGCCTTTCTGAGAGTTTGGCTGGGCGTACGGGTGTCAAAATTCTTTATTTCATGCAACTACACACTTGCAATACGATAAAACAGGTATCGTGGTGCTGCAGCGATTAATAAGTCGATGCTTAGCGACATCGAGAGATCGATGATTTCCGGCGTTTCTGAGACTTTGGCTGGCTGTACGGGTGTCAAAATTCTTCATTCTATCTAACTACACACTCTCAAAACGATAAAACTGGTATCGCAGTTCTGCAGCGATCGATACGTCGAAGCTTAGCGGAATCGAACGATCGAGGATTCCCGGCGTTTCTGAGAGTTTGGCTGGGTGTACGAGTGTGAAAATTCATTATTTCATGCAACTACACACTTGCAATACGATAAAACGGGTATCGTGGTGCTGCAGCGATTAATACGTCGATGCTTAGCGACATCGAGAGATCGATGATTCCCGGCGTTTCTGAGACTTTGGCTGGCTGTACGGATGTCAAAATTCTTCATTCTATCTAACTACACACTCTCAATACGATAAAACTGGTATCGCAGTTCTGCAGCGATTTATACGTCGATGCCTAGCGAAACCGAGAGATCGATGATTCCCGGCGTTTCTGCGAGTTTAACTGGGTGTACGGGTGTGAAAATTCTTTATTTCATGCAACTACACACTCTCAATACAATAAAACGGGTATTCTGGTGCTGCAGCGATTGATACGTCGATGCTTAGCGACATCGAGAGATCGATGATTCCCGGCGTTTTTGAGACTTTGGCTGGCTGTACGGGTGTCAAAATCCTTCTTTCTATGTAAATACACACTCTCAATACGATAAAACTGGTATCGCAGTTCTGCAGCGATCGATACGTCGAAGCTTAGCGGAATCGAACGATCGAGGATTCCCGGCGTTTCTGAGAGTTTGGCTGGCTGTACGGGTGTGAAAATTCTTTATTTCATGCAACTACACACTTGCAATACGATAAAATGGGTATCGTGGTGCTGCAGCGATTGATACGTCGATGCAAAGCGACATCGAGAGATCGTGGAATCCCGGCGTTTCTGAGAGTTTGGCTTGGCCTACGGTTGTTAAAATTCTTTATTTCATGCAACTACACACACTCAAAACGATAAAACTGGTATCGCAGTTCTGCAGCGATTGATACGTCGATGCCTAGCGAAATCGAGAGATCGAGGATTCCCGGCGTTTCTGAGAGTTTAACTGGGTGTACGGGTGTGAAAATTCTTTATTTCATGCAACTACACACTTGCAATACGATAAAACGGGTATCGTGTTGCTGCAGCGATTGATACGTCGATGCTTAGCGACATCGAGAGATCGATGATTCCCGGCGTTTCTGAGACTTTGGCTGTCTGTACGGGTGTCAAAATCCATCATTCTATGTAAGTACACACTCTCAATACGATAAAACTGGTATCGCAGTTCTGCAGCGATCGAAACGTCGAAGCTTAGCGACATAAAGAGATCGAGGATTCCCGGCCTTTCTGAGAGTTTGGCTGGGCGGACGGGTGTCAAAATTCGTTATTTCATGCAACTACACACTCTCAATACGATAAGACTGGTATCGCAGTTCTGCAGCGATTGATACGTCGATGCTTAGCGGAATCGAAAGATCGAGGATTCTCGGCGTTTCTGAGAGTTTGGCTGGCATTACGGGTGTGAAAATTCTTTATTTCATGCAACTACACACTTGCAATACGATAAAACGGGTATCGTGGTGCTCCAGCGATTGATACGTCGATGCATAGCGACATCGAGAGATCGAGGATTCCCGATCTTTCTGAGAGTCTGGCTGGGTGTACGGGTGTGAAAATTCTTTATTTCATGCAACTACACACTTGCAATACGATGAAACGGGTATCGCGTCTCTGCAGCGATTGATACGTCGATGCTTAGCGACATCGAGAGATCGATGATTCCCGGCGTTTCTGAGACTTTGGCTGGCTGTACGGGTGTCGAAATCCTTCATTCTATGTAAATACACACTCTCAATACGATAAAACTGGTATCGCAGTTCTGCAGCGATCGATACGTCGAAGCTTAACGGAATCGAAAGATTGAGGATTCTCGGCGTTTCTGAGAGTTTGGCTGGCTGTACGGGTGTGTAAATTCTTTATTTCATGCAACTACACACACTTAAAACGATAAAACTGGTATCGCAGTTCTGCAGCGATTGATACGTCGATGCCTAGCGAAATCGAGAGATCGAGGATTCCCGGCGTTTCTGAGAGTTTAACTGGGTGTACGGGTGTGAAAATTCTTTATTTCATGCAACTACACACTTGCAATACGATAAAACGGGTATCGTGTTGCTGCAGCGATTGATACGTCGATGCTTAGCGACATCGAGAGATCGATGATTCCCGGCGTTTCTGAGACTTTGGCTGTCTGTACGGGTGTCAAAATCCTTCATTCTATGTAAGTACACACTCTCAATACGATAAAACTGGTATCGCAGTTCTGCAGCGATCGAAACGTCGAAGCTTAGCGACATAAAGAGATCGAGGATTCCCGGCCTTTCTGAGAGTTTGGCTGGGCGGACGGGTGTCAAAATTCGTTATTTCATGCAACTACACACTCTCAATACGATAAGACTGGTATCGCAGTTCTGCAGCGATTGATACGTCGATGCTTAGCGAAATCGAAAGATCGCGGACTCCCGGCGTTTCTGAGAGTATGGCTGGGCGTACGGGTGTCAAAATTCTTTATTTCATGGAACTACACACTTGCAATACGATAAAACGGGTATCGTGGTGCTGCAGCTATTGATACGTCGATGCTTAGCGACATCGAGTGATCGAGGATTCCCGGCGTTTCTGAGAGTTTAACTGGGTGTACGGGTTTGAAAATTCTTCATTCTATGTATCTACACAATCTCAAAACGATAAAACTGGTATCGCAGTTCTGCAGCGATTGATACGTCGATGCACAGCGACATCGAGAGATCGTGGAATCCCGGCGTTTCTGAGAGTTTGGCTTGGCCTACGGTTGTTAAAATTCTTTATTTCATGCAACTACACACTCTCAATACTATAAAACGGGTATCTCAGTTCTGCAGCGATTGATACGTCGATGCTTAGCAAAATCGAAAGATCGCGGATTCCCGGCGTTTCTGAGAGTTTGGCTGGGCGTACGGGTGTCAAAATCCTTCATTCTATGTAAGTACACACTCTCAATACGATAAAACTGGTATCGCAGTTCTGCAGCGATCGAAACGTCGAAGCTTAGCGACATAAAGAGATCGAGGATTCCCGGCCTTTCTGAGAGTTTGGCTGGGCGGACGGGTGTCAAAATTCGTTATTTCATGCAACTACACACTCTCAATACGATAAGACTGGTATCGCAGTTCTGCAGCGATTGATACGTCGATGCTTAGCGAAATCGAAAGATCGCGGACTCCCGGCGTTTCTGAGAGTATGGCTGGGCGTACGGGTGTCAAAATTCTTTATTTCATGGAACTACACACTTGCAATACGATAAAACGGGTATCGTGGTGCTGCAGCTATTGATACGTCGATGCTTAGCGACATCGAGAGATCGAGGATTCCCGGCGTTTCTGAGAGTTTAACTGGGTGTACCGGTTTGAAAATTCTTCATTCTATGTATCTACACAATCTCAAAACGATAAAACTGGTATCGCAGTTCTGCAGCGATTGATACGTCAATGCACAGCGACATCGAGAGATCGTGGAATCCCGGCGTTTCTGAGAGTTTGGCTTGGCCTACGGTTGTTAAAATTCTTTATTTCATGCAACTACACACTCTCAATACGATAAAACGGGTATCTCAGTTCTGCAGCGATTGATACGTCGATGCTTAGCAAAATCGAAAGATCGCGGATTCCCGGCGTTTCTGAGAGTTTGGCTGGGCGTACGGGTGTCAAAATTCTTTATTTCATGCAACTACACACTCTCAATACGATAAAACTGGTATCGCAGTTCTGCAGCGATCGATACGTCGAAGCTTAGCGGAATCGAAAGATCGAGGATTCTCGGCGTTTCTGAGAGTTTGGCTGGCATTACGGGTGTGAAAATTCTTTATTTCATGCAACTACACACTTGCAATACGATAAAATGGGTATCGTGGTGCTGCAGCGATTGATACGTCGATGCACAGCGTCATCGAGAGATCGAGGATTCCCGGCGTTTCTGAGAGTTTGGCTTGGCCTACGGGTGTTAAAATTCTTTATTTCATGCAACTACACACTCTCAATACGATAAAACGGGTATCGTGGTGCTCCAGCGATTGATACGTCGATACATAGCGACATCGAGAGATCGAGGATTCCCGGCCTTTCTGAGAGTTTGGCTGGGCGTACGGGTGTCAAAATTCTTTATTTCATGCAACTACACACTTTCAATACGATAAAACTGGTATCGCAGTTCTGCAGCGATTGATACGTCGATGCTTAGCAAAATCGGAAGATCGCGGATTCCCGGCGTTTCTGAGAGTTTGGCTGGGTGTACGGGTGTGAAAATTCATTATTTCATGCAACTACACACTTGCAGTACGATAAAACGGGTATCGTGGTGCTGCAGCGATTGATACGTCGATGCTTAGCGACATCGAGAGATCAAGGATTTCCGGCGTTTCTGAGAGTTTGGCTGGGCGTACGGGTGTGAAAATTCTTCATTTCATGCAACTACACACTCTCAATACAAGAAAAAGGGTATCGTGGTGCTGCAGCGATTGATATGTCGATGCTTAGCGACATCGAGAGATCGATGATTCCCGGCGTTTTTGAGACTTTGGCTGGCTGTACGAGTGTCAAAATTCTTTATTTCATGCAACTACACACTCTCAATACGATAAAACTGGTATCGCAGTTCTGCAGCGATCGATACGTCGATGCTTAGCGACATCGAGAGATCGAGGATTCCCGGCGTTTCTGAGACTTTGGCTGGCTGTACGGGTGTCAAAATTCTTCATTCTATGTAACTACACACTCTCAAAACGATAAAACTGGTATCGCAGTTCTGCAGCGATTGATACGTCGATTCCTAGCGAAATCGAGAGATCGAGGATTCCCGGCGTTTCTGAGAGTTTAACTGGGTGTACGGGTGTGAAAATTCTTTATTTCATGCAACTTCACACTTGCAATACGATAAAACGGGTATCGTGTTGCTGCAGCGATTGATACGTCGATGCTTAGCGACATCGAGAGATCGATGATTCCCGGCGTTTTTGAGACTTTGGCTGGCTGTACGAGTGTCAAAATCCTTCATTCTATGTAAATACACACTCTCAATACGATAAAACTGGTATCGCAGTTCTGCAGCGATCGATACGTCGAAGCTTAACGGAATCGAAAGATTGAGGATTCTCGGCGTTTCTGAGACTTTGGCTGGCTGTACGGGTGTCAAAATCCTTCATTCTATGTAAGTACACACTCTCAATACGATAAAACTGGTATCGCAGTTCTGCAACGATCGATACGTCGAAGCTTAGCGACATCGAGAGATCGAGGATTCCCGGCCTTTCTGAGAGTTTGGCTGGGCGTACGGGTGTCAAAATTCTTTATTTCATGCAACTACACACTTGCAATACGATAAAACAGGTATCGTGGTGCTGCAGCGATTAATAAGTCGATGCTTAGCGACATCTAGAGATCGATGATTTCCGGCGTTTCTGAGACTTTGGCTGGCTGTACGGGTGTCAAAATTCTTCATTCTATCTAACTACACACTCTCAAAACGATAAAACTGGTATCGCAGTTCTGCAGCGATCGATACGTCGAAGCTTAGCGGAATCGAACGATCGAGGATTCCCGGCGTTTCTGAGAGTTTGGCTGGGTGTACGAGTGTGAAAATTCATTATTTCATGCAACTACACACTTGCAATACGATAAAACGGGTATCGTGGTGCTGCAGCGATTAATACGTCGATGCTTAGCGACATCGAGAGATCGATGATTCCCGGCGTTTCTGAGACTTTGGCTGGCTGTACGGGTGTCAAAATTCTTCATTCTATCTAACTACACACTCTCAATACGATAAAACTGGTATCGCAGTTCTGCAGCGATTTATACGTCGATGCCTAGCGAAACCGAGAGATCGATGATTCCCGGCGTTTCTGCGAGTTTAACTGGGTGTACGGGTGTGAAAATTCTTTATTTCATGCAACTACACACTCTCAATACAATAAAACGGGTATTCTGGTGCTGCAGCGATTGATACGTCGATGCTTAGCGACATCGAGAGATCGATGATTCCCGGCGTTTTTGAGACTTTGGCTGGCTGTACGGGTGTCAAAATCCTTCTTTCTATGTAAATACACACTCTCAATACGATAAAACTGGTATCGCAGTTCTGCAGCGATCGATACGTCGAAGCTTAGCGGAATCGAACGATCGAGGATTCCCGGCGTTTCTGAGAGTTTGGCTGGCTGTACGGGTGTGAAAATTCTTTATTTCATGCAACTACACACTTGCAATACGATAAAATGGGTATCGTGGTGCTGCAGCGATTGATACGTCGATGCACAGCGACATCGAGAGATCGTGAAATCCCGGCGTTTCTGAGAGTTTGGCTTGGCCTACGTGTGTGAAAATTCTTTATTTCATGCAACTACACACTTGCAATACGATAAAACGGGTATCGTGGTGCTCCAGCGATTGATACGTCGATGCATAGCGACATCGAGAGATCGAGGATTCCCGATCTTTCTGAGAGTCTGGCTGGGCGTACGGGTGTCAAAATTCTTTATTTCATGCAACTACACACTTTCAATACGATAAAACTGGTATCGCAGTTCTGCAGCGATTGATACGTCGATGCTTAGCAAAATCGAAAGATCGCGGATTCCCGGCGTTTCTGAGAGTTTGACTGGGCGTACGGGTGTCAAAATTCTTTATTTCATGCAACTACACACTCTCAATACAATAAAACGGATATCGTGGTGCTGCAGCAATTGATACGTCGATGCATAGCGACATCGAGAGATCGAGGATTCCCGGCGTTTCTGAGACTTTGGCTGGATGTACGGGTCTCAAAATCCTTCATTCTATGTAAATACACACTCTCAATACGATAAAACTGGTATCGCAGTTCTGCAGCGATCGATACGTCGAAGCTTAGCGGAATCGATAGATCGAGGATTCTCGGCGTTTCTGAGAGTTTGGCTGGGTGTACGAGTGTGAAAATTCATTATTTCATGCAACTACACACTTGCAATACGATAAAACGGGTATCGTGGTGCTGCAGCGATTAATACGTCGATGCTTAGCGACATCGAGAGATCGATGATTCCCGGCGTTTCTGAGACTTTGGCTGGCTGTACGGGTGTCAAAATTCTTCATTCTATCTAACTACACACTCTCAATACGATAAAACTGGTATCGCAGTTCTGCAGCGATTTATACGTCGATGCCTAGCGAAACCGAGAGATCGATGATTCCCGGCGTTTCTGAGACTTTGGCTGGCTGTACGGGTGTCAAAATCCTTCATTCTATGTAAGTACACACTCTCAATTCGATAAAACTGGTATCGCAGTTCTGCAACGATCGATACGTCGAAGCTTAGCGACATCGAGAGATCGAGGATTCCCGGCCTTTCTGAGAGTTTGGCTGGGCGTACGGGTGTCAAAATTCTTTATTTCATGCAACTACACACTTGCAATACGATAAAACAGGTATCGTGGTGCTGCAGCGATTAATAAGTCGATGCTTAGCGACATCGAGAGATCGATGATTTCCGGCGTTTCTGAGACTTTGGCTGGCTGTACGGGTGTCAAAATTCTTCATTCTATCTAACTACACACTCTCAAAACGATAAAACTGGTATCGCAGTTCTGCAGCGATCGATACGTCGAAGCTTAGCGGAATCGAACGATCGAGGATTCCCGGCGTTTCTGAGAGTTTGGCTGGGTGTACGAGTGTGAAAATTCATTATTTCATGCAACTACACACTTGCAATACGATAAAACGGGTATCGTGGTGCTGCAGCGATTAATACGTCGATGCTTAGCGACATCGAGAGATCGATGATTCCCGGCGTTTCTGAGACTTTGGCTGGCTGTACGGGTGTCAAAATTCTTCATTCTATCTAACTACACACTCTCAATACGATAAAACTGGTATCGCAGTTCTGCAGCGATTTATACGTCGATGCCTAGCGAAACCGAGAGATCGATGATTCCCGGCGTTTCTGCGAGTTTAACTGGGTGTACGGGTGTGAAAATTCTTTATTTCATGCAACTACACACTCTCAATACAATAAAACGGGTATTCTGCTGCTGCAGCGATTGATACGTCGATGCTTAGCGACATCGAGAGATCGATGATTCCCGGCGTTTTTGAGACTTTGGCTGGCTGTACGGGTGTCAAAATCATTCTTTCTATGTAAATACACACTCTCAATACGATAAAACTGGTATCGCAGTTCTGCAGCGATCGATACGTCGAAGCTTAGGGGAATCGAAAGATCGAGGATTTTCGGCGTTTCTGAGAGTTTGGCTGGCTGTACGGGTGTGAAAATTCTTTATTTCATGCAACTACACACTTGCAATACGATAAAATGGGTATCGTGGTGCTGCAGCGATTGATACGTCGATGCACAGCGACATCGAGAGATCGTGAAATCCCGGCGTTTCTGAGAGTTTGGCTTGGCCTACGGGTGTTAAAATTCTTTATTTCGTGCAACTACACACTCTCAATACGATAAAACGGGTATCGTGGTGCTCCAGCGATTGATACGTCGATGCATAGCGACATCGAGAGATCGAGGATTCCCGATCTTTCTGAGAGTCTGGCTGGGCGTACGGGTGTCCAAATTCTTTATTTCATGCAACTACACACTTTCAATACGATAAAACTGGTATCGCAGTTCTGCAGCGATTGATACGTCGATGCTTAGCAAAATCGAAAGATCGCGGATTCCCGGCGTTTCTGAGAGTTTGACTGGGCGTACGGGTGTCAAAATTGTTTATTTCATGCAACTACACACTCTCAATACAATAAAACGGATATCGTGGTGCTGCAGCAATTGATACGTCGATGCATAGCGACATCGAGAGATCGAAGATTCCCGGCGTTTCTGAGACTTTGGCTGGCTGTACGGGTGTGAAAATTCTGTATTTCATGCAACTACACATTTGCAATATGATAAAATGGGTATCGCAGTTCTGCAGCGATCGATACGTCGAAGCTTAGCGGAATCGAAAGATCGAGGATTCTCGGCGTTTCTGAGAGTTTGGCTGGCTGTACGGGTGTGAAAATTCTGTATTTCATGCAACTACACACTTTCAATACGATAAAACTGGTATCGCAGTTCTGCAGCGATTGATACGTCGATGCTTAGCAAAATCGGAAGATCGCGGATACCCGGCGTTTCTGAGAGTTTGGCTGGGTGTACGGGTGTGAAAATTCATTATTTCATGCAACTACACACTTGCAGTACGATAAAACGGGTATCGTGGTGCTGCAGCGATTGATACGTCGATGCTTAGCGACATCGAGAGATCATGGATTTCCGGCGTTTCTGAGAGTTTAACTGGGTGTACGGGTTTGAAAATTCTTTATTTCATGCAACTACACACTTGCAATACCATAAAACGGGTATCGGGTTGCTGCAGCGATTGATACGTCGATGCTTAGCGACATCGAGAGATAGATGATTCCCGGCATTTCTGAGACTTTGGCTGGGTGTACGGGTGTCAAAATCCCTCATTCTATGTAAGTACACACTCTCAATACGATAAAACTGGTATCGCAGTTCTGCAGCGATTGATACGTCGATGCTTAGCGACATCGAGAGATCGAGGATTCCCGGCCTTTCTGAGAGTTTGGCTGGGCGTACGGGTGTCAAAATTCTTTATTTTATGCAACTACACACTCTCAATACGATAAGACTGGTATCGCAGTTCTGTAGCGATTGACACGTCGATGCTTAGCGAAATCGAAAGATCGCGGATTCCCGGCGTTTATGAGAGTTTGGCTGGGCGTACGGGTGTCAAAATTCTTTATTTCATGGAACTACACACTTGCAATACGATAAAACGGGTATCGTGGTGCTCCAGCGATTGATACGTCGATGCTTAGCGACATCGAGAGATCGAGGATTCCCGGCCTTTCTGAGAGTTTGGCTGGGCGTACGGGTGTCAAAATTCTTTATTTCATGCAACTACACACTCTCAATACAATAAAACGGATATCGTGGTGCTGCAGCAATTGATACGTCGATGCTTAGCGAAATCGAAAGATCGCGGATTCCCGGCGTTTATGAGAGTTTGGCTGGGCGTACGGGTGTCAAAATTCTTTATTTCATGGAACTACACACTTGCAATACGATAAAACGGGTATCGTGGTGCTCCAGCGATTGATACGTCGATGCTTAGCGACATCGAGAGATCGATGATTCCCGGCCTTTCTGAGAGTTTGGCTGGGCGTACGGGTGTCAAAATTCTTTATTTCATGCAACTACACACTCTCAATACGATAAGACTGGTATCGCAGTTCTGCAGCGATCGATACGTCGAAGCTTGGCGGAATCGAAAGATCGAGGATTCTCGGCGTTTCTGAGAGTTTGGCTGGCTGTACGGGTTTGTAAATTCGTTATTTCATGCAACTACACACACTCAAAACGATAAAACTGGTATCGCAGTTCTGCAGCGATTGATACGTCGATGCCTAGCGAAATCGAGAGATCGAGGATTCCCGGCGTTTCTGAGAGTTTAACTGGGTGTACGGGTGTGAAAATTCTTTATTTCATGCAACTACACACTTGCAATACGATAAAACGGGTATCGTGGTGCTCCAGCGATTGATACGTCGATGCATAGCGACATCGAGAGATCGAGGATTCCCGATCTTTCTGAGAGTCTGGCTGGGCGTACGGGTGTCAAAATTCTTTATTTCATGCAACTACACACTTTCAATACGATAAAACTGGTATCGCAGTTCTGCAGCGATTGATACGTCGATGCTTAGCAAAATCGAAAGATCGCGGATTCCCGGCGTTTCTGAGAGTTTGACTGGGCGTACAGGTGTCAAAATTCTTTATTTCATGCAACTACACACTCTCAATACAATAAAACGGATATCGTGGTGCTGCAGCAATTGATACGTCGATGCATAGCGACATCGAGAGATCGAGGATTCCCGGCGTTTCTGAGACTTTGGCTGGATGTACGGGTGTCAAAATCCTTCATTCTATGTAAATACACACTCTCAATACGATAAAACTGGTATCGCAGTTCTGCAGCGATCGATACGTCGAAGCTTAGCGGGATCGAAAGATCGAGGATTCTCGGCGTTTCTGAGAGTTTGGCTGGCTGTACGGGTGTGAAAATTCTTTATTTCATGCAACTACACACTTGCAATACGATAAAATGGGTATCGTGGTGCTGCAGCGATTGATACGTCGATGCACAGCGTCATCGAGAGATCGAGGATTCCCGGCGTTTCTGAGAGTTTGTCTTGGCCTACGGGTGTTAAAATTCTTCATTCTATCTAACTACACACTCTCAAAACAATAAAACTGGTATCGCAGTTCTGCAGCGATCGATACGTCGAAGCTTAGCGGAATCGAACGATCGAGGATTCCCGGCGTTTCTGAGAGTTTGGCTGGGTGTACGAGTGTGAAAATTCATTATTTCATGCAACTACACACTTGCAATACGATAAAACGGGTATCGTGGTGCTGCAGCGATTAATACGTCGATGCTTAGCGACATCGAGAGATCGATGATTCCCGGCGTTTCTGAGACTTTGGCTGGCTGTACGGGTGTCAAAATTCTTCATTCTATCTAACTACACACTCTCAATACGATAAAACTGGTATCGCAGTTCTGCAGCGATTTATACGTCGATGCCTAGCGAAACCGAGAGATCGATGATTCCCGGCGTTTCTGCGAGTTTAACTGGGTGTACGGGTGTGAAAATTCTTTATTTCATGCAACTACACACTTGCAATACGATGAAACGGGTATCGTGTCTCTGCAGCGATTGATACGTCGATGCTTAGCGACATCGAGAGATCGATGATTCCCGGCGTTTCTGAGACTTTGGCTGGCTGTACGGGTGTCAAAATCCTTCATTCTATGTAAATACACACTCTCAATACGATAAAACTGGTATCGCAGTTCTGCAGCGATCGATACGTCGAAGCTTAACGGAATCGAAAGATTGAGGATTCTCGGCGTTTCTGAGAGTTTGGCTGGCTGTACGGGTGTGTAAATTCTTTATTCCATGCAACTACACACACTCAAAACGATAAAACTGGTATCGCAGTTCTGCAGCGATTGATACGTCGATGCCTAGCGAAATCGAGAGATCGAGGATTCCCGGCGTTTCTGAGAGTTTAACTGTGTGTACGGGTGTGAAAATTCTTTATTTCATGCAACTACACACTTGCAATACTATAAAACGGGTATCGTGTTGCTGCAGCGATTGATACGTCGATGCTTAGCGACATCGATAGATCGATGATTCCCGGCGTTTCTGAGACTTTGGCTGTCTGTACGGGTATCAAAATCCTTCATTCTATGTAAGTACACACTCTCAATACGATAAAACTGGTATCGCAGTTCTGCAGCGATCGATACGTCGAAGCTTAGCGACATAAAGAGATCGAGGATTCCCGGCCTTTCTGAGAGTTTGCTGGGCGGACGGGTGTCAAAATTCTTTATTTCATGCAACTACACACTTTCAATACGATAAAACTGGTATCGCAGTTCTGCAGCGATTGATACGTCGATGCTTAGCAAAATCGGAAGATCGCGGATTCCCGGCGTTTCTGAGAGTTTGGCTGGATGTACGGGTGTGAAAATTCATTATTTCATGCAACTACACACTTGCAGTACGATAAAACGGGTATCGTGGTGCTGCAGCGATAGATACGTCGATGCTTAGCGACATCGAGAGATCGATGATTCCCGGCCTTTCTGAGAGTTTGGCTGGGCGTACGGGTGTCAAAATTCTTTATTTCATGCAACTACACACTCTCAATACGATAAGACTGGTATCGCAGTTCTGCAGCGATCGATACGTCGAAGCTTGGCGGAATCGAAAGATCGAGGATTCTCGGCGTTTCTGAGAGTTTGGCTGGCTGTACGGGTTTGTAAATTCGTTATTTCATGCAACTACACACACTCAAAACGATAAAACTGGTATCGCAGTTCTGCAGCGATTGATACGTCGATGCCTAGCGAAATCGAGAGATCGAGGATTCCCGGCGTTTCTGAGAGTTTAACTGGGTGTACGGGTGTGAAAATTCTTTATTTCATGCAACTACACACTTGCAATACGATAAAACGGGTATCGTGGTGCTCCAGCGATTGATACGTCGATGCATAGCGACATCGAGAGATCGAGGATTCCCGATCTTTCTGAGAGTCTGGCTGGGCGTACGGGTGTCAAAATTCTTTATTTCATGCAACTACACACTTTCAATACGATAAAACTGGTATCGCAGTTCTGCAGCGATTGATACGTCGATGCTTAGCAAAATCGAAAGATCGCGGATTCCCGGCGTATCTGAGAGTTTGACTGGGCGTACGGGTGTCAAAATTCTTTATTTCATGCAACTACACACTCTCAATACAATAAAACGGATATCGTGGTGCTGCAGCAATTGATACGTCGATGCATAGCGACATCGAGAGATCGAGGATTCCCGGCGTTTCTGAGACTTTGGCTGGATGTACGGGTGTCAAAATCCTTCATTCTATGTAAATACACACTCTCAATACGATAAAACTGGTATCGCAGTTCTGCAGCGATCGATACGTCGAAGCTTAGCGGAATCGAAAGATCGAGGATTCTCGGCGTTTCTGAGAGTTTGGCTGGCTGTACGGGTGTGAAAATTCTTTATTTCATGCAACTACACACTTGCAATACGATAAAATGGGTATCGTGGTGCTGCAGCGATTGATACGTCGATGCACAGCGTCATCGAGAGATCGAGGATTCCCGGCGTTTCTGAGAGTTTGTCTTGGCCTACGGGTGTTAAAATTCTTCATTCTATCTAACTACACACTCTCAAAACAATAAAACTGGTATCGCAGTTCTGCAGCGATCGATACGTCGAAGCTTAGCGGAATCGAACGATCGAGGATTCCCGGCGTTTCTGAGAGTTTGGCTGGGTGTACGAGTGTGAAAATTCATTATTTCATGCAACTACACACTTGCAATACGATAAAACGGGTATCGTGGTGCTGCAGCGATTAATACGTCGATGCTTAGCGACATCGAGAGATCGATGATTCCCGGCGTTTCTGAGACTTTGGCTGGCTGTACGGGTGTCAAAATTCTTCATTCTATCTAACTACACACTCTCAATACGATAAAACTGGTATCGCAGTTCTGCAGCGATTTATACGTCGATGCCTAGCGAAACCGAGAGATCGATGATTCCCGGCGTTTCTGCGAGTTTAACTGGGTGTACGGGTGTGAAAATTCTTTATTTCATGCAACTACACACTTGCAATACGATGAAACGGGTATCGTGTCTCTGCAGCGATTGATACGTCGATGCTTAGCGACATCGAGAGATCGATGATTCCCGGCGTTTCTGAGACTTTGGCTGGCTGTACGGGTGTCAAAATCCTTCATTCTATGTAAATACACACTCTCAATACGATAAAACTGGTATCGCAGTTCTGCAGCGATCGATACGTCGAAGCTTAACGGAATCGAAAGATTGAGGATTCTCGGCGGTTCTGAGAGTTTGGCTGGCTGTACGGGTGTGTAAATTCTTTATTCCATGCAATTACACACACTCAAAACGATAAAACTGGTATCGCAGTTCTGCAGCGATTGATACGTCGATGCCTAGCGAAATCGAGAGATCGAGGATTCCCGGCGTTTCTGAGAGTTTAACTGTGTGTACGGGTGTGAAAATTCTTTATTTCATGCAACTACACACTTGCAATACTATAAAACGGGTATCGTGTTGCTGCAGCGATTGATACGTCGATGCTTAGCGACATCGATAGATCGATGATTCCCGGCGTTTCTGAGACTTTGGCTGTCTGTACGGGTATCAAAATCCTTCATTCTATGTAAGTACACACTCTCAATACGATAAAACTGGTATCGCAGTTCTGCAGCGATCGATACGTCGAAGCTTAGCGACATAAAGAGATCGAGGATTCCCGGCCTTTCTGAGAGTTTGCTGGGCGGACGGGTGTCAAAATTCTTTATTTCATGCAACTACACACTTTCAATACGATAAAACTGGTATCGCAGTTCTGCAGCGATTGATACGTCGATGCTTAGCAAAATCGGAAGATCGCGGATTCCCGGCGTTTCTGAGAGTTTGGCTGGATGTACGGGTGTGAAAATTCATTATTTCATGCAACTACACACTTGCAGTACGATAAAACGGGTATCGTGGTGCTGCAGCGATTGATACGTTGATGCTTAGCGACATCGAGAGATCGAGGATTTCCGGCGTTTCTGAGAGTTTGGCTGGGCGTACGGGTGTGAAAATTCTTCATTTCATGCAACTACACACTCTCAAAACAATAAAACGGGTATCGTGGTGCTGCAGCGATTGATACGTCGATGCTTAGCGACATCGAGAGATCGATGATTCCCGGCGTTTTTGAGACTTTGGCTGGCTGTACGGGTGTCAAAATCCTTCTTTCTGTGTAAATACACACTCTCAATACGATAAAACTGGTATCGCAGTTCTTCAGCGATCGATACGTCGAAGCTTAGCGGAATCGAAAGATCGAGGATTCTCGGCGTTTCTGAGAGTTTGGCTGGCTGTACGGGTGTGAAAATTCTTTATTTCATGCAACTACACACTTGCAATACGATAAAATGGGTATCGTGGTGCTGCAACGATTGATACGTCGATGCACAGCGTCATCGAGAGATCGAGGATTCCCGGCGTTTCTGAGAGTTTGGCTTGGCCTACGGGTGTTAAAATTCTTTATTTCATGCAACTACACACTCTCAAAACAATAAAACGGGTATCGTGGTGCTGCAGCGATTGATACGTCGATGCTTAGCGACATCGAGAGATCGATGATTCCCGGCGTTTCTGAGACTTTGGCTGGCTGTACGGGTGTCAAAATCCTTCATTCTATGTAAGTACACACTCTCAATTCGATAAAACTGGTATCGCAGTTCTGCAACGATCGATACGTCGAAGCTTAGCGACATCGAGAGATCGAGGATTCCCGGCCTTTCTGAGAGTTTGGCTGGGCGTACGGGTGTCAAAATTCTTTATTTCATGCAACTACACACTTGCAATACGATAAAACAGGTATCGTGGTGCTGCAGCGATTAATAAGTCGATGCTTAGCGACATCTAGAGATCGATGATTTCCGGCGTTTCTGAGACTTTGGCTGGCTGTACGGGTGTCAAAATTCTTCATTCTATCTAACTACACACTCTCAAAACGATAAAACTGGTATCGCAGTTCTGCAGCGATCGATACGTCGAAGCTTAGCGGAATCGAACGATCGAGGATTCCCGGCGTTTCTGAGAGTTTGGCTGGGTGTACGAGTGTGAAAATTCATTATTTCATGCAACTACACACTTGCAATACGATAAAACGGGTATCGTGGTGCTGCAGCGATTAATACGTCGATGCTTAGCGACATCGAGAGATCGATGATTCCCGGCGTTTCTGAGACTTTGGCTGGCTGTACGGGTGTCAAAATTCTTCATTCTATCTAACTACACACTCTCAATACGATAAAACTGGTATCGCAGTTCTGCAGCGATTTATACGTCGATGCCTAGCGAAACCGAGAGATCGATGATTCCCGGCGTTTCTGCGAGTTTAACTGGGTGTACGGGTGTGAAAATTCTTTATTTCATGCAACTACACACTCTCAATACAATAAAACGGGTATTCTGGTGCTGCAGCGATTGATACGTCGATGCTTAGCGACATCGAGAGATCGATGATTCCCGGCGTTTTTGAGACTTTGGCTGGCTGTACGGGTGTCAAAATCCTTCTTTCTATGTAAATACACACTCTCAATACGATAAAACTGGTATCGCAGTTCTGCAGCGATCGATACGTCGAAGCTTAGCGGAATCGAACGATCGAGGATTCCCGGCGTTTCTGAGAGTTTGGCTGGCTGTACGGGTGTGAAAATTCTTTATTTCATGCAACTACACACTTGCAATACGATAAAATGGGTATCGTGGTGCTGCAGCGATTGATACGTCGATGCACAGCGACATCGAGAGATCGTGAAATCCCGGCGTTTCTGAGAGTTTGGCTTGGCCTACGTGTGTGAAAATTCTTTATTTCATGCAACTACACACTTGCAATACGATAAAACGGGTATCGTGGTGCTCCAGCGATTGATACGTCGATGCATAGCGACATCGAGAGATCGAGGATTCCCGATCTTTCTGAGAGTCTGGCTGGGCGTACGGGTGTCAAAATTCTTTATTTCATGCAACTACACACTTTCAATACGATAAAACTGGTATCGCAGTTCTGCAGCGATTGATACGTCGATGCTTAGCAAAATCGAAAGATCGCGGATTCCCGGCGTTTCTGAGAGTTTGACTGGGCGTACGGGTGTCAAAATTCTTTATTTCATGCAACTACACACTCTCAATACAATAAAACGGATATCGTGGTGCTGCAGCAATTGATACGTCGATGCATAGCGACATCGAGAGATCGAGGATTCCCGGCGTTTCTGAGACTTTGGCTGGATGTACGGGTCTCAAAATCCTTCATTCTATGTAAATACACACTCTCAATACGATAAAACTGGTATCGCAGTTCTGCAGCGATCGATACGTCGAAGCTTAGCGGAATCGATAGATCGAGGATTCTCGGCGTTTCTGAGAGTTTGGCTGGCTGTACGGGTGTGAAAATTCTTTATTTCATGCAACTACACACTTGCAATACGATAAAATGGGTATCGTGGTGCTGCAGCGATTGATACGTCGATGCACAGCGTCATCGAGAGATCGAGGATTCCCGGCGTTTCTGAGAGTTTGGCTTGGCCTACGGGTGTTAAAATTCTTTATTTCATGCAACTACACGATCTCAATACGATAAAACGGGTATCGTGGTGCTGCAGCGATTGATACGTCGATGCTTAGCGACATCGAGAGATCGATGATTCCCGGCGTTTTTGAGACTTTGGCTGGCTGTACGGGTGTCAAAATCCTTCTTTCTATGTAAATACACACTCTCAATACGATAAAACTGGTATCGCAGTTCTGCAGCGATCGATAAGTCGAAGCTTAGCGGAATCGAAAGATCGAGGATTCTCGGCGTTTCTGAGAGTTTGGCTGGCTGTACGGGTGTGAAAATTCTTTATTTCATGCAACTACACACTTGCAATACGATAAAATGGGTATCGTGGTGCTGCAGCGATTGATACGTCGATGCAAAGCGACATCGAGAGATCGTGGAATCCCGGCGTTTCTGAGAGTTTGGCTTGGCCTACGGTTGTTAAAATTCTTTATTTCATGCAACTACACACTCTCAATACGATAAAACTGGTATCGCAGTTCTGCAGCGATTTATACGTCGATGCCTAGCGAAACCGAGAGATCGATGATTCCCGGCGTTTCTGCGAGTTTAACTGGGTGTACGGGTGTGAAAATTCTTTATTTCATGCAACTACACACTTGCAATACGATGAAACGGGTATCGCGTCTCTGCAGCGATTGATACGTCGATGCTTAGCGACATCGAGAGATCGATGATTCCCGGCGTTTCTGAGACTTTGGCTGGCTGTACGGGTGTCGAAATCCTTCATTCTATGTAAATACACACTCTCAATACGATAAAACTGGTATCGCAGTTCTGCAGCGATCGATACGTCGAAGATTAACGGAATCGAAAGATTGAGGATTCTCGGCGTTTCTGAGAGTTTGGCTGGCTGTACGGGTGTGTAGATTCTTTATTTCATGCAACTACACACACTCAAAACGATAAAACTGGTATCGCAGTTCTGCAGCGATTGATACGTCGATGCCTAGCGAAATCGAGAGATCGAGGATTCCCGGCGTTTCTGAGAGTTTAACTGGGTGTACGGGTGTGAAAATTCTTTATTTCATGCAACTACACACTTGCAATACGATAAAACGGGTATCGTGTTGCTGCAGCGATTGATACGTCGATGCTTAGCGACATCGAGAGATCGATGATTCCCGGCGTTTCTGAGACTTTGGCTGTCTGTACGGGTGTCAAAATCCTTCATTCTATGTAAGTACACACTCTCAATACGATAAAACTGGTATCGCAGTTCTGCAGCGATCGAAACGTCGAAGCTTAGCGACATAAAGAGATCGAGGATTCCCGGCCTTTCTGAGAGTTTGGCTGGGCGGACGGGTGTCAAAATTCGTTATTTCATGCAACTACACACTCTCAATACGATAAGACTGGTATCGCAGTTCTGCAGCGATTGATACGTCGATGCTTAGCGAAATCGAAAGATCGCGGACTCCCGGCGTTTCTGAGAGTATGGCTGGGCGTACGGGTGTCAAAATTCTTTATTTCATGGAACTACACACTTGCAATACGATAAAACGGTTATCGTGGTGCTGCAGCTATTGATACGTCGATGCTTAGCGACATCGGGAGATCGAGGATTCCCGGCGTTTCTGAGAGTTTAACTGGGTGTACGGGTTTGAAAATTCTTCATTCTATGTATCTACACAATCTCAAAACGATAAAACTGGTATCGCAGTTCTGCAGCGATTGATACGTCGATGCACAGCGACATCGAGAGATCGTGGAATCCCGGCGTTTCTGAGAGTTTGGCTTGGCCTACGGTTGTTAAAATTCTTTATTTCATGCAACTACAAACTCTCAATACGATAAAACGGGTATCTCAGTTCTGCAGCGATTGATACGTCGATGCTTAGCAAAATCGAAAGATCGCGGATTCCCGGCGTTTCTGAGAGTTTGGCTGGGCGTACGGGTGTCAAAATCCTTCATTCTATGTAAGTACACACTCTCAATACGATAAAACTGGTATCGCAGTTCTGCAGCGATCGAAACGTCGAAGCTTAGCGACATAAAGAGATCGAGGATTCCCGGCCTTTCTGAGAGTTTGGCTGGGCGGACGGGTGTCAAAATTCGTTATTTCATGCAACTACACACTCTCAATACGATAAGACTGGTATCGCAGTTCTGCAGCGATTGATACGTCGATGCTTAGCGAAATCGAAAGATCGCGGACTCCCGGCGTTTCTGAGAGTATGGCTGGGCGTACGGGTGTCAAAATTCTTTATTTCATGGAACTACACACTTGCAATACGATAAAACGGGTATCGTGGTGCTGCAGCTATTGATACGTCGATGCTTAGCGACATCGAGAGATCGAGGATTCCCGGCGTTTCTGAGAGTTTAACTGGGTGTACCGGTTTGAAAATTCTTCATTCTATGTATCTACACAATCTCAAAACGATAAAACTGGTATCGCAGTTCTGCAGCGATTGATACGTCGATGCTTAGCGAAATCGAAAGATCGCGGACTCCCGGCGTTTCTGAGAGTATGGCTGGGCGTACGGGTGTCAAAATTCTTTATTTCATGGAACTACACACTTGCAATACGATAAAACGGGTATCGTGGTGCTGCAGCGATTGATACGTCGATGCTTAGCGACATCGAGAGATCGATGATTCCCGGCGTTTTTGAGACTTTGGCTGGCTGTACGGGTGTCAAAATCCTTCTTTCTGTGTAAATACACACTCTCAATACGATAAAACTGGTATCGCAGTTCTTCAGCGATCGATACGTCGAAGCTTAGCGGAATCGAAAGATCGAGGATTCTCGGCGTTTCTGAGAGTTTGGCTGGCTGTACGGGTGTGAAAATTCTTTATTTTATGCAACTACACACTTGCAATACGATAAAATGGGTATCGTGGTGCTGCAGCGATTGATACGTCGATGCACAGCGACATCGAGAGATCGTGGAATCCCGGCGTTTCTGAGAGTTTGGCTTGGCCTACGAATGTTAAAATTCTTTATTTCATGCAACTACACACTCTCAATACGATAAAACGGGTATCTCAGTTCTGCAGCGATTGATAAGTCGATGCTTAGCAAAATCGAAAGATCGCGGATTCCCGGCGTTTCTGAGAGTTTGACTGGGCGTACGGGTGTCAAAATTCTTTATTTCATGCAACTACACACTCTCAATACAATAAAACGGGTATCGTGGTCCTGCAGCAATTGATACGTCGATGCATAGCGACATCGAGAGATCGATGATTCCCGGCGTTTTTGAGACTTTGGCTGGCTGTACGAGTGTCAAAATCCTTCATTCTATGTAAATACACACCCTCAATACGATAAAACTGGTATCGCAGTTCTGCAGCGATCGATACGTCGATGCTTAGCGACATCGAGAGATCGAGGATTCCCGGCGTTTCTGAGACTTTGGCTGGCTGTACGGGTGTCAAAATTCTTCATTCTATGTAACTACACACTCTCAAAACGATAAAACTGGTATCGCAGTTCTGCAGCGATTGATACGTCGATTCCTAGCGAAATCGAAAGATCGAGGATTCCCGGCGTTTCTGAGAGTTTAACTCGGTGTACGGGTGTGAAAATTCTTTATTTCATGCAACTTCACACTTGCAATACGATAAAACGGGTATCGTGTTGCTGCAGCGATTGATACGTCGATGCTTAGCGACATCGAGAGATCGATGATTCCCGGCGTTTTTGAGACTTTGGCTGGCTGTACGAGTGTCAAAATCTTTCATTCTATGTAAATACACACTCTCAATACGATAAAACTGGTATCGCAGATCTGCAGCGATCGATACGTCGAAGCTTAGCGGAATCGAACGATCGAGGATTCTCGGCGTTTCTGAGAGTTTGGCTGGCTGTACGGGTTTGTAAATTCTTTATTTCATGCAACTACACACACTCAAAACGATAAAACTGGTATCGCAGTTCTGCAGCGATTGATACGTCGATGCCTAGCGAAATCGAGAGATCGAGGATTCCCGGCGTTTCTGAGAGTTTAACTGGGTGTACGGGTGTGAAAATTCTTTATTTCATGCAACTTCACACTTGCAATACGATAAAACGGGTATCGTGTTGCTGCAGCGATTGATACGTCGATGCTTAGCGACATCGAGAGATCGATGATTCCCGGCGTTTCTGAGACTTTGGCTGGCTGTACGGGTGTCAAAATCCTTCATTCTAGGTAAGTACACACTCTCAATTCGATAAAACTGGTATCGCAGTTCTGCAACGATCGATACGTCGAAGCTTAGCGACATCGAGAGATCGAGGATTCCCGGCCTTTCTGAGAGTTTGGCTGGGTGTACGGGTGTCAAAATTCTTTATTTCATGCAACTACACACTTGCAATACGATAAAACATGTATCGTGGTGCTGCAGCGATTGATAAGTCGATGCTTAGCGACATCGAGAGATCGATGATTTCCGGCGTTTCTGAGACTTTGGCTGGCTGTACGGGTGTCAAAATTCTTCATTCTATCTAACTACACACTCTCAAAACGATAGAACTGGTATCGCAGTTCTGCAGCGATCGATACGTCAAAGCTTAGCGGAATCGAACGATCGAGGATTCCCGGCGTTTCTGAGAGTTTGGCTGGGTGTACGAGTGTGAAAATTCATTATTTCATGCAACTACACACTTGCAATACGATAAAACGGGTATCGTGGTGCTGCAGCGATTAATACGTCGATGCTTAGCGACATCGAGAGATCGATGATTCCCGGCGTTTCTGAGACTTTGGCTGGCTGTACGGGTGTCAAAATTCTTCATTCTATCTAACTACACACTCTCAATACGATAAAACTGGTATCGCAGTTCTGCAGCGATTTATACGTCGATGCCTAGCGAAACCGAGAGATCGATGATTCCCGGCGTTTCTGCGAGTTTAACTGGGTGTACGGGTGTGAAAATTCTTTATTTCATGCAACTACACACTCTCAATACAATAAAACGGGTATTCTGGTGCTGCAGCGATTGATACGTCGATGCTTAGCGACATCGAGAGATCGATGATTCCCGGCGTTTTTGAGACTTTGGCTGGCTGTACGGGTGTCAAAATCCTTCTTTCTATGTAAATACACACTCTCAATACGATAAAACTGGTATCGCAGTTCTGCAGCGATCGATACGTCGAAGCTTAGCGGAATCGAACGATCGAGGATTCCCGGCGTTTCTGAGAGTTTGGCTGGGTGTACGAGTGTGAAAATTCATTATTTCATGCAACTACACACTTGCAATACGATAAAACGGGTATCGTGGTGCTGCAGCGATTAATACGTCGATGCTTAGCGACATCGAGAGATCGATGATTCCCGGCGTTTCTGAGACTTTGGCTGGCTGTACGGGTGTCAAAATTCTTCATTCTATCTAACTACACACTCTCAATACGATAAAACTGGTATCGCAGTTCTGCAGCGATTTATACGTCGATGCCTAGCGAAACCGAGAGATCGATGATTCCCGGCGTTTCTGCGAGTTTAACTGGGTGTACGGGTGTGAAAATTCTTTATTTCATGCAACTACACACTTGCAATACGATGAAACGGGTATCGTGTCTCTGCAGCGATTGATACGTCGATGCTTAGCGACATCGAGAGATCGATGATTCCCGGCGTTTCTGAGACTTTGGCTGGCTGTACGGGTGTCAAAATCCTTCATTCTATGTAAATACACACTCTCAATACGATAAAACTGGTATCGCAGTTCTGCAGCGATCGATACGTCGAAGCTTAACGGAATCGAAAGATTGAGGATTCTCGGCGGTTCTGAGAGTTTGGCTGGCTGTACGGGTGTGTAAATTCTTTATTCCATGCAATTACACACACTCAAAACGATAAAACTGGTATCGCAGTTCTGCAGCGATTGATACGTCGATGCCTAGCGAAATCGAGAGATCGAGGATTCCCGGCGTTTCTGAGAGTTTAACTGTGTGTACGGGTGTGAAAATTCTTTATTTCATGCAACTACACACTTGCAATACTATAAAACGGGTATCGTGTTGCTGCAGCGATTGATACGTCGATGCTTAGCGACATCGATAGATCGATGATTCCCGGCGTTTCTGAGACTTTGGCTGTCTGTACGGGTATCAAAATCCTTCATTCTATGTAAGTACACACTCTCAATACGATAAAACTGGTATCGCAGTTCTGCAGCGATCGATACGTCGAAGCTTAGCGACATAAAGAGATCGAGGATTCCCGGCCTTTCTGAGAGTTTGCTGGGCGGACGGGTGTCAAAATTCTTTATTTCATGCAACTACACACTTTCAATACGATAAAACTGGTATCGCAGTTCTGCAGCGATTGATACGTCGATGCTTAGCAAAATCGGAAGATCGCGGATTCCCGGCGTTTCTGAGAGTTTGGCTGGATGTACGGGTGTGAAAATTCATTATTTCATGCAACTACACACTTGCAGTACGATAAAACGGGTATCGTGGTGCTGCAGCGATTGATACGTTGATGCTTAGCGACATCGAGAGATCGAGGATTTCCGGCGTTTCTGAGAGTTTGGCTGGGCGTACGGGTGTGAAAATTCTTCATTTCATGCAACTACACACTCTCAAAACAATAAAACGGGTATCGTGGTGCTGCAGCGATTGATACGTCGATGCTTAGCGACATCGAGAGATCGATGATTCCCGGCGTTTTTGAGACTTTGGCTGGCTGTACGGGTGTCAAAATCCTTCTTTCTGTGTAAATACACACTCTCAATACGATAAAACTGGTATCGCAGTTCTTCAGCGATCGATACGTCGAAGCTTAGCGGAATCGAAAGATCGAGGATTCTCGGCGTTTCTGAGAGTTTGGCTGGCTGTACGGGTGTGAAAATTCTTTATTTCATGCAACTACACACTTGCAATACGATAAAATGGGTATCGTGGTGCTGCAACGATTGATACGTCGATGCACAGCGTCATCGAGAGATCGAGGATTCCCGGCGTTTCTGAGAGTTTGGCTTGGCCTACGGGTGTTAAAATTCTTTATTTCATGCAACTACACACTCTCAAAACAATAAAACGGGTATCGTGGTGCTGCAGCGATTGATACGTCGATGCTTAGCGACATCGAGAGATCGATGATTCCCGGCGTTTCTGAGACTTTGGCTGGCTGTACGGGTGTCAAAATCCTTCATTCTATGTAAGTACACACTCTCAATTCGATAAAACTGGTATCGCAGTTCTGCAACGATCGATACGTCGAAGCTTAGCGACATCGAGAGATCGAGGATTCCCGGCCTTTCTGAGAGTTTGGCTGGGCGTACGGGTGTCAAAATTCTTTATTTCATGCAACTACACACTTGCAATACGATAAAACAGGTATCGTGGTGCTGCAGCGATTAATAAGTCGATGCTTAGCGACATCGAGAGATCGATGATTTCCGGCGTTTCTGAGACTTTGGCTGGCTGTACGGGTGTCAAAATTCTTCATTCTATCTAACTACACACTCTCAAAACGATAAAACTGGTATCGCAGTTCTGCAGCGATCGATACGTCGAAGCTTAGCGGAATCGAACGATCGAGGATTCCCGGCGTTTCTGAGAGTTTGGCTGGGTGTACGAGTGTGAAAATTCATTATTTCATGCAACTACACACTTGCAATACGATAAAACGGGTATCGTGGTGCTGCAGCGATTAATACGTCGATGCTTAGCGACATCGAGAGATCGATGATTCCCGGCGTTTCTGAGACTTTGGCTGGCTGTACGGGTGTCAAAATTCTTCATTCTATCTAACTACACACTCTCAATACGATAAAACTGGTATCGCAGTTCTGCAGCGATTTATACGTCGATGCCTAGCGAAACCGAGAGATCGATGATTCCCGGCGTTTCTGCGAGTTTAACTGGGTGTACGGGTGTGAAAATTCTTTATTTCATGCAACTACACACTCTCAATACAATAAAACGGGTATTCTGGTGCTGCAGCGATTGATACGTCGATGCTTAGCGACATCGAGAGATCGATGATTCCCGGCGTTTTTGAGACTTTGGCTGGCTGTACGGGTGTCAAAATCCTTCTTTCTATGTAAATACACACTCTCAATACGATAAAACTGGTATCGCAGTTCTGCAGCGATCGATACGTCGAAGCTTAGCGGAATCGAACGATCGAGGATTCCCGGCGTTTCTGAGAGTTTGGCTGGCTGTACGGGTGTGAAAATTCTTTATTTCATGCAACTACACACTTGCAATACGATAAAATGGGTATCGTGGTGCTGCAGCGATTGATACGTCGATGCACAGCGACATCGAGAGATCGTGAAATCCCGGCGTTTCTGAGAGTTTGGCTTGGCCTACGTGTGTGAAAATTCTTTATTTCATGCAACTACACACTTGCAATACGATAAAACGGGTATCGTGGTGCTCCAGCGATTGATACGTCGATGCATAGCGACATCGAGAGATCGAGGATTCCCGATCTTTCTGAGAGTCTGGCTGGGCGTACGGGTGTCAAAATTCTTTATTTCATGCAACTACACACTTTCAATACGATAAAACTGGTATCGCAGTTCTGCAGCGATTGATACGTCGATGCTTAGCAAAATCGAAAGATCGCGGATTCCCGGCGTTTCTGAGAGTTTGACTGGGCGTACGGGTGTCAAAATTCTTAATTTCATGCAACTACACACTCTCAATACAATAAAACGGATATCGTGGTGCTGCAGCAATTGATACGTCGATGCATAGCGACATCGAGAGATCGAGGATTCCCGGCGTTTCTGAGACTTTGGCTGGATGTACGGGTGTCAAAATCCTTCATTCTATGTAAATACACACTCTCAATACGATAAAACTGGTATCGCAGTTCTGCAGCGATCGATACGTCGAAGCTTAGCGGAATCGATAGATCGAGGATTCTCGGCGTTTCTGAGAGTTTGGCTGGCTGTACGGGTGTGAAAATTCTTTATTTCATGCAACTACACACTTGCAATACGATAAAATGGGTATCGTGGTGCTGCAGCGATTGATACGTCGATGCACAGCGTCATCGAGAGATCGAGGATTCCCGGCGTTTCTGAGAGTTTGGCTTGGCCTACGGGTGTTAAAATTCTTTATTTCATGCAACTACACGATCTCAATACGATAAAACGGGTATCGTGGTGCTGCAGCGATTGATACGTCGATGCTTAGCGACATCGAGAGATCGATGATTCCCGGCGTTTTTGAGACTTTGGCTGGCTGTACGGGTGTCAAAATCCTTCTTTCTATGTAAATACACACTCTCAATACGATAAAACTGGTATCGCAGTTCTGCAGCGATCGATAAGTCGAAGCTTAGCGGAATCGAAAGATCGAGGATTCTCGGCGTTTCTGAGAGTTTGGCTGGCTGTACGGGTGTGAAAATTCTTTATTTCATGCAACTACACACTTGCAATACGATAAAATGGGTATCGTGGTGCTGCAGCGATTGATACGTCGATGCAAAGCGACATCGAGAGATCGTGGAATCCCGGCGTATCTGAGAGTTTGGCTTGGCCTACGGTTGTTAAAATTCTTTATTTCATGCAACTACACACTCTCAATACGATAAAACTGGTATCGCAGTTCTGCAGCGATTTATACGTCGATGCCTAGCGAAACCGAGAGATCGATGATTCCCGGCGTTTCTGCGAGTTTAACTGGGTGTACGGGTGTGAAAATTCTTTATTTCATGCAACTACACACTTGCAATACGATGAAACGGGTATCGCGTCTCTGCAGCGATTGATACGTCGATGCTTAGCGACATCGAGAGATCGATGATTCCCGGCGTTTCTGAGACTTTGGCTGGCTGTACGGGTGTCGAAATCCTTCATTCTATGTAAATACACACTCTCAATACGATAAAACTGGTATCGCAGTTCTGCAGCGATCGATACGTCGAAGCTTAACGGAATCGAAAGATTGAGGATTCTCGGCGTTTCTGAGAGTTTGGCTGGCTGTACGGGTGTGTAAATTCTTTATTTCATGCAACTACACACACTCAAAACGATAAAACTGGTATCGCAGTTCTGCAGCGATTGATACGTCGATGCCTAGCGAAATCGAGAGATCGAGGATTCCCGGCGTTTCTGAGAGTTTAACTGGGTGTACGGGTGTGAAAATTCTTTATTTCATGCAACTACACACTTGCAATACGATAAAACGGGTATCGTGTTGCTGCAGCGATTGATACGTCGATGCTTAGCGACATCGAGAGATCGATGATTCCCGGCGTTTCTGAGACTTTGGCTGTCTGTACGGGTGTCAAAATCCTTCATTCTATGTAAGTACACACTCTCAATACGATAAAACTGGTATCGCAGTTCTGCAGCGATCGAAACGTCGAAGCTTAGCGACATAAAGAGATCGAGGATTCCCGGCCTTTCTGAGAGTTTGGCTGGGCGGACGGGTGTCAAAATTCGTTATTTCATGCAACTACACACTCTCAATACGATAAGACTGGTATCGCAGTTCTGCAGCGATTGATACGTCGATGCTTAGCGGAATCGAAAGATCGAGGATTCTCGGCGTTTCTGAGAGTTTGGCTGGCATTACGGGTGTGAAAATTCTTTATTTCATGCAACTACACACTTGCAATACGATAAAACGGGTATCGTGGTGCTCCAGCGATTGATACGTCGATGCATAGCGACATCGAGAGATCGAGGATTCCCGATCTTTCTGAAAGTCTGGCTGGGTGTACGGGTGTGAAAATTCTTTATTTCATGCAACTACACACTTGCAATACGATGAAACGGGTATCGCGTCTCTGCAGCGATTGATACGTCGATGCTTAGCGACATCGAGAGATCGATGATTCCCGGCGTTTCTGAGACTTTGGCTGGCTGTACGGGTGTCGAAATCCTTCATTCTATGTAAATACACACTCTCAATACGATAAAACTGGTATCGCAGTTCTGCAGCGATCGATACGTCGAAGCTTAAAGGAATCGAAAGATTGAGGATTCTCGGCGTTTCTGAGAGTTTGGCTGGCTGTACGGGTGTGTAAATTCTTTATTTCATGCAACTACACACACTTAAAACGATAAAACTGGTATCGCAATTCTGCAGCGATTGATACGTCGATGCCTAGCGAAATCGAGAGATCGAGAATTCCCGGCGTTTCTGAGAGTTTAACTGGGTGTACGGGTGTGAAAATTCTTTATTTCATGCAACTACACACTTGCAATACGATAAAACGGGTATCGTGTTGCTGCAGCGATTGATACGTCGATGCTTAGCGACATCGAGAGATCGATGATTCCCGGCGTTACTGAGACTTTGGCTGTCTGTACGGGTGTCAAAATCCTTCATTCTATGTAAGTACACACTCTCAATACGATAAAACTGGTATCGCAGTTCTGCAGCGATCGAAACGTCGAAGCTTAGCGACATAAAGAGATCGAGGATTCCCGGCCTTTCTGAGAGTTTGGCTGGGCGGACGGGTGTCAAAATTCGTTATTTCATGCAACTACACACTCTCAATACGATAAGACTGGTATCGCAGTTCTGCAGCGATTGATACGTCGATGCTTAGCGAAATCGAAAGATCGCGGACTCCCGGCGTTTCTGAGAGTATGGCTGGGCGTACGGGTGTCAAAATTCTTTATTTCATGGAACTACACACTTGCAATACGATAAAACGGGTATCGTGGTGCTGCAGCTATTGATACGTCGATGCTTAGCGACATCGAGAGATCGAGGATTCCCGGCGTTTCTGAGAGTTTAACTGGGTGTACGGGTTTGAAAATTCTTCATTCTATGTATCTACACAATCTCAAAACGATAAAACTGGTATCGCAGTTCTGCAGCGATTGATACGTCGATGCACAGCGACATCGAGAGATCGTGGAATCCCGGCGTTTCTGAGAGTTTGGCTTGGCCTACGGTTGTTAAAATTCTTTATTTCATGCAACTACAAACTCTCAATACGATAAAACGGGTATCTCAGTTCTGCAGCGATTGATACGTCGATGCTTAGCAAAATCGAAAGATCGCGGATTCCCGGCGTTTCTGAGAGTTTGGCTGGGCGTACGGGTGTCAAAATCCTTCATTCTATGTAAGTACACACTCTCAATACGATAAAACTGGTATCGCAGTTCTGCAGCGATCGAAACGTCGAAGCTTAGCGACATAAAGAGATCGAGGATTCCCGGCCTTTCTGAGAGTTTGGCTGGGCGGACGGGTGTCAAAATTCGTTATTTCATGCAACTACACACTCTCAATACGATAAGACTGGTATCGCAGTTCTGCAGCGATTGATACGTCGATGCTTAGCGAAATCGAAAGATTGCGGACTCCCGGCGTTTCTGAGAGTATGGCTGGGCGTACGGGTGTCAAAATTCTTTATTTCATGGAACTACACACTTGCAATACGATAAAACGGGTATCGTGGTGCTGCAGCTATTGATACGTCGATGCTTAGCGACATCGAGAGATCGAGGATTCCCGGCGTTTCTGAGAGTTTAACTGGGTGTACCGGTTTGAAAATTCTTCATTCTATGTATCTACACAATCTCAAAACGATAAAACTGGTATCGCAGTTCTGCAGCGATTGATACGTCGATGCTTAGCGAAATCGAAAGATCGCGGACTCCCGGCGTTTCTGAGAGTATGGCTGGGCGTACGGGTGTCAAAATTCTTTATTTCATGGAACTACACACTTGCAATACGATAAAACGGGTATCGTGGTGCTGCAGCGATTGATACGTCGATGCTTAGCGACATCGAGAGATCGATGATTCCCGGCGTTTTTGAGACTTTGGCTGGCTGTACGGGTGTCAAAATCCTTCTTTCTGTGTAAATACACACTCTCAATACGATAAAACTGGTATCGCAGTTCTTCAGCGATCGATACGTCGAAGCTTAGCGGAATCGAAAGATCGAGGATTCTCGGCGTTTCTGAGAGTTTGGCTGGCTGTACGGGTGTGAAAATTCTTTATTTTATGCAACTACACACTTGCAATACGATAAAATGGGTATCGTGGTGCTGCAGCGATTGATACGTCGATGCACAGCGACATCGAGAGATCGTGGAATCCCGGCGTTTCTGAGAGTTTGGCTTGGCCTACGGTTGTTAAAATTCTTTATTTCATGCAACTACACACTCTCAATACGATAAAACGGGTATCTCAGTTCTGCAGCGATTGATAAGTCGATGCTTAGCAAAATCGAAAGATCGCGGATTCCCGGCGTTTCTGAGAGTTTGACTGGGCGTACGGGTGTCAAAATTCTTTATTTCATGCAACTACACACTCTCAATACAATAAAACGGGTATCGTGGTCCTGCAGCAATTGATACGTCGATGCATAGCGACATCGAGAGATCGATGATTCCCCGCGTTTTTGAGACTTTGGCTGGCTGTACGAGTGTCAAAATCCTTCATTCTATGTAAATACACACCCTCAATACGATAAAACTGGTATCGCAGTTCTGCAGCGATCGATACGTCGATGCTTAGCGACATCGAGAGATCGAGGATTCCCGGCGTTTCTGAGACTTTGGCTGGCTGTACGGGTGTCAAAATTCTTCATTCTATGTAACTACACACTCTCAAAACGATAAAACTGGTATCGCAGTTCTGCAGCGATTGATACGTCGATTCCTAGCGAAATCGAAAGATCGAGGATTCCCGGCGTTTCTGAGAGTTTAACTCGGTGTACGGGTGTGAAAATTCTTTATTTCATGCAACTTCACACTTGCAATACGATAAAACGGGTATCGTGTTGCTGCAGCGATTGATACGTCGATGCTTAGCGACATCGAGAGATCGATGATTCCCGGCGTTTTTGAGACTTTGGCTGGCTGTACGAGTGTCAAAATCTTTCATTCTATGTAAATACACACTCTCAATACGATAAAACTGGTATCGCAGATCTGCAGCGATCGATACGTCGAAGCTTAGCGGAATCGAACGATCGAGGATTCTCGGCGTTTCTGAGAGTTTGGCTGGCTGTACGGGTTTGTAAATTCTTTATTTCATGCAACTACACACACTCAAAACGATAAAACTGGTATCGCAGTTCTGCAGCGATTGATACGTCGATGCCTAGCGAAATCGAGAGATCGAGGATTCCCGGCGTTTCTGAGAGTTTAACTGGGTGTACGGGTGTGAAAATTCTTTATTTCATGCAACTTCACACTTGCAATACGATAAAAGGGTATCGTGTTGCTGCAGCGATTGATACGTCGATGCTTAGCGACATCGAGAGATCGATGATTCCCGGCGTTTCTGAGACTTTGGCTGGCTGTACGGGTGTCAAAATCCTTCATTCTATGTAAGTACACACTCTCAATTCGATAAAACTGGTATCGCAGTTCTGCAACGATCGATACGTCGAAGCTTAGCGACATCGAGAGATCGAGGATTCCCGGCCTTTCTGAGAGTTTGGCTGGGTGTACGGGTGTCAAAATTCTTTATTTCATGCAACTACACACTTGCAATACGATAAAACAGGTATCGTGGTGCTGCAGCGATTGATAAGTCGATGCTTAGCGACATCGAGAGATCGATGATTTCCGGCGTTTCTGAGACTTTGGCTGGCTGTACGGGTGTCAAAATTCTTCATTCTATCTAACTACACACTCTCAAAACGATAGAACTGGTATCGCAGTTCTGCAGCGATCGATACGTCAAAGCTTAGCGGAATCGAACGATCGAGGATTCCCGGCGTTTCTGAGAGTTTGGCTGGGTGTACGAGTGTGAAAATTCATTATTTCATGCAACTACACACTTGCAATACGATAAAACGGGTATCGTGGTGCTGCAGCGATTAATACGTCGATGCTTAGCGACATCGAGAGATCGATGATTCCCGGCGTTTCTGAGACTTTGGCTGGCTGTACGGGTGTCAAAATTCTTCATTCTATCTAACTACACACTCTCAATACGATAAAACTGGTATCGCAGTTCTGCAGCGATTTATACGTCGATGCCTAGCGAAACCGAGAGATCGATGATTCCCGGCGTTTCTGCGAGTTTAACTGGGTGTACGGGTGTGAAAATTCTTTATTTCATGCAACTACACACTCTCAATACAATAAAACGGGTATTCTGGTGCTGCAGCGATTGATACGTCGATGCTTAGCGACATCGAGAGATCGATGATTCCCGGCGTTTTTGAGACTTTGGCTGGCTGTACGGGTGTCAAAATCCTTCTTTCTATGTAAATACACACTCTCAATACGATAAAACTGGTATCGCAGTTCTGCAGCGATCGATACGTCGAAGCTTAGCGGAATCGAAAGATCGAGGATTCTCGGCGTTTCTGAGAGTTTGGCTGGCTGTACGGGTGTGAAAATTCTGTATTTCATGCAACTACACATTTGCAATATGATAAAATGGGTATCGTGGTGCTGCAGCGATTGATACGTCGATGCACAGCGTCATCGAGAGATCGAGGATTCCCGGCGTTTCTGAGAGTTTGACTTGGCCTACGGGTGTTAAAATTCTTTATTTCATGCAACTACACACTCTCAATACGATAAAACGGGTATCGTGGTGCTCCAGCGATTGATACGTCGATACATATCGACATCGAGAGATCGAGGATTCCCGGCCTTTCTGAGAGTTTGGCTGGGCGTACGGGTGTCAAAATTCTTTATTTTATGCAACTACACACTCTCAATACGATAAGACTGGTATCGCAGTTCTGCAGCGATTGACACGTCGATGCTTAGCGAAATCGAAAGATCGCGGATTCCCGGCGTTTATGAGAGTTTGGCTGGGCGTACGGGTGTCAAAATTCTTTATTTCATGGAACTACACACTTGCAATACGATAAAACGGGTATCGTGGTGCTCCAGCGATTGATACGTCGATGCTTAGCGACATCGAGAGATCGAGGATTTCCGGCGTTTCTGAGAGTTTAACTGGGTGTACGGGTTTGAAAATTCTTTATTTCATGCAACTACACACTTGCAATACCATAAAACGGGTATCGGGTTGCTGCAGCGATTGATACGTCGATGCTTAGCGACATCGAGAGATCGATGATTCCCGGCGTTTCTGAGACTTTGGCTGGCTGTACGGGTGTCAAAATCCTTCATTCTATGTAAGTACACACTCTCAATATGATAAAACTGGTATCGCAGTTCTGCAGCGATTGATACGTCGATGCTTAGCGACATCGAGAGATCGAGGATTCCCGGCCTTTCTGAGAGTTTGGCTGGGCGTACGGGTGTCAAAATTCTTTATTTCATGCAACTACACACTCTCAATACAATAAAACGGATATCGTGGTGCTGCAGCAATTGATACGTCGATGCTTAGCGAAATCGGAAGATCGCGGATTCCCGGCGTTTCTGAGAGTTTGGCTGGGTGTACGGGTGTGAAAATTCATTATTTCATGCAACTACACACTTGCAGTACGATAAAACGGGTATCGTGGTGCTGCAGCGATTGATACGTCGATGCTTAGCGACATCGAGAGATCAAGGATTTCCGGCGTTTCTGAGAGTTTGGCTGGGCGTACGGGTGTCAAATTTCTTTATTTCATGCAACTACACACTTTCAATACGATAAAACTGGTATCGCAGTTCTGCAGCGATTGATACGTCGATGCTTAGCAAAATCGGAAGATCGCGGATTCCCGGCGTTTCTGAGAGTTTGGCTGGGTGTACGGGTGTGAAAATTCATTATTTCATGCAACTACACACTTGCAGTACGATAAAACGGGTATCGTGGTGCTGCAGCGATTGATACGTCGATGCTTAGCGACATCGAGAGATCAAGGATTTCCGGCGTTTCTGAGAGTTTGGCTGGGCGTACGGGTGTGAAAATTCTTCATTTCATGCAACTACACACTCTCAATACAATAAAACGGGTATCGTGGTGCTGCAGCGATTGATACGTCGATGCTTAGCGACATCGAGAGATCGATGATTCCCGGCGTTTTTGAGACTTTGGCTGGCTGTACGAGTGTCAAAATTCTTTATTTCATGCAACTACACACTCTCAATACGATAAAACTGGTATCGCAGTTCTGCAGCGATCGATACGTCGATGCTTAGCGACATCGAGAGATCGAGGATTCCCGGCGTTTCTGAGACTTTGGCTGGCTGTACGGGTGTCAAAATTCTTCATTCTATGTAACTACACACTCTCAAAACGATAAAACTGGTATCGCAGTTCTGCAGCGATTGATACGTCGATTCCTAGCGAAATCGAGAGATCGAGGATTCCCGGCGTTTCTGAGAGTTTAACTGGGTGTACGGGTGTGAAAATTCTTTATTTCATGCAACTTCACACTTGCAATACGATAAAACGGGTATCGTGTTGCTGCAGCGATTGATACGTCGATGCTTAGCGACATCGAGAGATCGATGATTCCCGGCGTTTCTGAGAGTTTGTCTTGGCCTACGGGTGTTAAAATTCTTCATTCTATCTAACTACACACTCTCAAAACGATAAAACTGGTATCGCAGTTCTGCAGCGATCGATACGTCGAAGCTTAGCGGAATCGAACGATCGAGGATTCTCGGCGTTTCTGAGAGTTTGGCTGGCTGTACGGGTTTGTAAATTCTTTATTTCATGCAACTACACACACTCAAAACGATAAAACTGGTATCGCAGTTCTGCAGCGATTGATACGTCGATGCCTAGCGAAATCGAGAGATCGAGGATTCCCGGCGTTTCTGAGAGTTTAACTGGGTGTACGGGTGTGAAAATTCTTTATTTCATGCAACTTTACACTTGCAATACGATAAAACGGGTATCGTGTTGCTGCAGCGATTGATACGTCGATGCTTAGCGACATCGAGAGATCGAGGATTCCCGGCGTTTCTGAGAGTTTGTCTTGGCCTACGGGTGTTAAAATTCTTCATTCTATCTAACTACACACTCTCAAAACGATAAAACTGGTATCGCAGTTCTGCAGCGATCGATACGTCGAAGCTTAGCGGAATCGAACGATCGAGGATTCCCGGCGTTTCTGAGAGTTTGGCTGGGTGTACGAGTGTGAAAATTCATTATTTCATGCAACTACACACTTGCAATACGATAAAACGGGTATCGTGGTGCTGCAGCGATTAATACGTCGATGCTTAGCGACATCGAGAGATCGATGATTCCCGGCGTTTCTGAGACTTTGGCTGGCTGTACGGGTGTCAAAATTCTTCATTCTATCTAACTACACACTCTCAATACGATAAAACTGGTATCGCAGTTCTGCAGCGATTTATACGTCGATGCCTAGCGAAACCGAGAGATCGATGATTCCCGGCGTTTCTGCGAGTTTAACTGGGTGTACGGGTGTGAAAATTCTTTATTTCCTGCAACTACACACTTGCAATACGATGAAACGGGTATCGTGTCTCTGCAGCGATTGATACGTCGATGCTTAGCGACATCGAGAGATCGATGATTCCCGGCGTTTCTGAGACTTTGGCTGGCTGTACGGGTGTCAAAATCCTTCATTCTATGTAAATACACACTCTCAATACGATAAAACTGGTATCGCAGTTCTGCAGCGATCGATACGTCGAAGCTTAACGGAATCGAAAGATTGAGGATTCTCGGCGTTTCTGAGAGTTTGGCTGGCTGTACGGGTGTGTAAATTCTTTATTTCATGCAACTACACACACTCAAAACGATAAAACTGGTATCGCAGTTCTGCAGCGATTGATACGTAGATGCCTAGCAAAATCGAGAGATCGAGGATTCCCGGCGTTTCTGAGAGTTTAACTGGGTGTACGGGTGTGAAAATTCTTTATTTCATGCAACTACACACTTGCAATACGATAAAACGGGTATCGTGTTGCTGCAGCGATTGATACGTCGATGCTTAGCGACATCGATAGATCGATGATTCCCGGCGTTTCTGAGACTTTGGCTGTCTGTACGGGTATCAAAATCCTTCATTCTATGCAAGTACACACTCTCAATACGATAAAACTGGTATCGCAGTTCTGCAGCGATCGATACGTCGAAGCTTAGCGACATAAAGAGATCGAGGATTCCCGGCCTTTCTGAGAGTTTAACTGGGCGGACGGGTGTCAAAATTCGTTATTTCATGCAACTACACACTCTCAATACGATAAGACTGGTATCGCAGTTCTGCAGCGATTGATACGTCGATGCTTAGCGAAATCGAAAGATCGCGGATTCCCGGCGTTTCTGAGAGTATGGCTGGGCGTACGGGTGTCAAAATTCTTTATTTCATGGAACTACACACTTGCAATACGATAAAACGGGTATCGTGGTGCTGCAGCTATTGATACGTCGATGCTTAGCGACATCGAGAGATCGAGGATTCCCGGCGTTTCTGAGAGTTTAACTGGGTGTACGGGTTTGAAAATTCTTCATTCTATGTGTCTACACAATCTCAAAACGATAAAACTGGTATCGCAGTTCTGCAGCGATTGATACGTCGATGCACAGCGACATCGAGAGATCGTGGAATCCCGGCGTTTCTGAGAGTTTGGCTTGGCCTACGGTTGTTAAAATTCTTTATTTCATGCAACTACACACTCTCAATACGATAAAACGGGTATCTCAGTTCTGCAGCGATTGATACGTCGATGCTTAGCAAAATCGAAAGATCGCTGATTCCCGGCGTTTCTGAGAGTTTGGCTGGGCGTACGGGTGTCAAAATTCTTTATTTCATGCAACTACACACTCTCAATACGATAAAACTGGTATCGCAGTTCTGCAGCGATCGATACGTCGAAGATTAGCGGAATCGAAAGATCGAGGATTCTCGGCGTTTCTGAGAGTTTGGCTGGCTGTACGGGTGTGAAATGTCTTTATTTCATGCAACTACACACTTGCAATACGATAAAATGGGTATCGTGGTGCTGCAGCGATTGATACGTCGATGCACAGCGTCATCGAGAGATCGAGGATTCCCGGCGTTTCTGAGAGTTTGGCTTGGCCTACGGGTGTTAAAATTCTTTATTTCATGCAACTACACACTCTCAAAACAATAAAACGGGTATCGTGGTGCTGCAGCGATTGATACGTCGATGCTTAGCAACATCGAGAGATCGATGATTCCCGGCGTTTTTGAGACTTTGGCTGGCTGTACGGGTGTCAAAATCGTTCTTTCTGTGTAAATACACACTCTCAATACGATAAAACTGGTATCGCAGTTCTTCAGCGATCGATACGTCGAAACTTAGCGGAATCGAAAGATCGAGGATTCTCGGCGTTTCTGAGAGTTTGGCTGGCTGTACGGGTGTGAAAATTCTTTATTTCATGCAACTACACACTTGCAATACGATAAAATGGGTATCGTGGTGCTGCAGCGATTGATACGTCGATGCACAGCGACATCGAGAGATCGTGGAATCCCGGCGTTTCTGAGAGTTTGGCTTGGCCTACGGTTGTTAAAATTCTTTATTTCATGCAACTACACACTCTCAATACGATAAAACGGGTATCTCAGTTCTGCAGCGATTGATACGTCGATGCTTAGCAAAATCGAAAGATCGCGGATTCCCGGCGTTTCTGAGAGTTTGACTGGGCGTACGGGTGTCAAAATTCTTTATTTCATGCAACTACACACTCTCAATACAATAAAACGGGTATCGTGGTGCTGCAGCAATTGATACGTCGATGCATAGCGACATCGAGAGATCGATGATTCCCGGCGTTTTTGAGACTTTGGCTGGCTGTACGAGTGTCAAAATCCTTCATTCTATGTAAATACACACCCTCAATACGATAAAACTGGTATCGCAGTTCTGCAGCGATCGATACGTCGATGCTTAGCGACATCGAGAGATCGAGGATTCCCGGCGTTTCTGAGACTTTGGCTGGCTGTACGGGTGTCAAAATTCTTCATTCTATGTAACTACACACTCTCAAAACGATAAAACTGGTATCGCAGTTCTGCAGCGATTGATACGTCGATTCCTAGCGAAATCGAAAGATCGAGGATTCCCGGCGTTTCTGAGAGTTTAACTCGGTGTACGGGTGTGAAAATTCTTTATTTCATGCAACTTCACACTTGCAATACGATAAAACGGGTATCGTGTTGCTGCAGCGATTGATACGTCGATGCTTAGCGACATCGAGAGATCGATGATTCCCGGCGTTTTTGAGACTTTGGCTGGCTGTACGAGTGTCAAAATCTTTCATTCTATGTAAATACACACTCTCAATACGATAAAACTGGTATCGCAGATCTGCAGCGATCGATACGTCGAAGCTTAGCGGAATCGAACGATCGAGGATTCTCGGCGTTTCTGAGAGTTTGGCTGGCTGTACGGGTTTGTAAATTCTTTATTTCATGCAACTACAAACACTCAAAACGATAAAACTGGTATCGCAGTTCTGCAGCGATTGATACGTCGATGCCTAGCGAAATCGAGAGATCGAGGATTCCCGGCGTTTCTGAGAGTTTAACTGGGTGTACGGGTGTGAAAATTCTTTATTTCATGCAACTTCACACTTGCAATACGATAAAACGGGTATCGTGTTGCTGCAGCGATTGATACGTCGATGCTTAGCGACATCGAGAGATCGATGATTCCCGGCGTTTCTGAGACTTTGGCTGGCTGTACGGGTGTCAAAATCCTTCATTCTATGTAAGTACACACTCTCAATTCGATAAAACTGGTATCGCAGTTCTGCAACGATCGATACGTCGAAGCTTAGCGACATCGAGAGATCGAGGATTCCCGGCCTTTCTGAGAGTTTGGCTGGGCGTACGGGTGTCAAAATTCTTTATTTCATGCAACTACACACTTGCAATACGATAAAACAGGTATCGTGGTGCTGCAGCGATTGATAAGTCGATGCTTAGCGACATCGAGAGATCGATGATTCCCGGCGTTTTTGAGACTTTGGCTGGCTGTACGAGTGTCAAAATCCTTCATTCTATGTAAATACACACCCTTAATACGATAAAACTGGTATCGCAGTTCTGCAGCGATCGATACGTCGATGCTTAGCGACATCGAGAGATCGATGATTCCCGGCGTTTCTGAGACTTTGGCTGTCTGTACGGGTGTCAAAATCCTTCATTCTATGTAAGTACACACTCTCAATACGATAAAACTGGTATCGCAGTTCTGCAGCGATCGAAACGTCGAAGCTTAGCGACATAAAGAGATCGAGGATTCCCGGCCTTTCTGAGAGTTTGGCTGGGCGGACGGGTGTCAAAATTCGTTATTTCATGCAACTACACACTCTCAATACGATAAGACTGGTATCGCAGTTCTGCAGCGATTGATACGTCGATGCTTAGCGAAATCGAAAGATCGCGGACTCCCGGCGTTTCTGAGAGTATGGCTGGGCGTACGGGTGTCAAAATTCTTTATTTCATGGAACTACACACTTGCAATACGATAAAACGGGTATCGTGGTGCTGCAGCTATTGATACGTCGATGCTTAGCGACATCGAGAGATCGAGGATTCCCGGCGTTTCTGAGAGTTTAACTGGGTGTACGGGTTTGAAAATTCTTCATTCTATGTATCTACACAATCTCAAAACGATAAAACTGGTATCGCAGTTCTGCAGCGATTGATACGTCGATGCACAGCGACATCGAGAGATCGTGGAATCCCGGCGTTTCTGAGAGTTTGGCTTGGCCTACGGTTGTTAAAATTCTTTATTTCATGCAACTACACACTCTCAATACGATAAAACGGGTATCTCAGTTCTGCAGCGATTGATACGTCGATGCTTAGCAAAATCGAAAGATCGCGGATTCCCGGCGTTTCTGAGAGTTTGGCTGGGCGTACGGGTGTCAAAATCCTTCATTCTATGTAAGTACACACTCTCAATACGATAAAACTGGTATCGCAGTTCTGCAGCGATCGAAACGTCGAAGCTTAGCGACATAAAGAGATCGAGGATTCCCGGCCTTTCTGAGAGTTTGGCTGGGCGGACGGGTGTCAAAATTCGTTATTTCATGCAACTACACACTCTCAATACGAAAAGACTGGTATCGCAGTTCTGCAGCGATTGATACGTCGATGCTTAGCGAAATCGAAAGATCGCGGACTCCCGGCGTTTCTGAGAGTATGGCTGGGCGTACGGGTGTCAAAATTCTTTATTTCATGGAACTACACACTTGCAATACGATAAAACGGGTATCGTGGTGCTGCAGCTATTGATACGTCGATGCTTAGCGACATCGAGAGATCGAGGATTCCCGGCGTTTCTGAGAGTTTAACTGGGTGTACCGGTTTGAAAATTCTTCATTCTATGTATCTACACAATCTCAAAACGATAAAACTGGTATCGCAGTTCTGCAGCGATTGATACGTCGATGCACAGCGACATCGAGAGATCGTGGAATCCCGGCGTTTCTGAGAGTTTGGCTTGGCCTACGGTTGTTAAAATTCTTTATTTCATGCAACTACACACTCTCAATACGATAAAACGGGTATCTCAGTTCTGCAGCGATTGATACGTCGATGCTTAGCAAAATCGAAAGATCGCGGATTCCCGGCGTTTCTGAGAGTTTGGCTGGGCGTACGGGTGTCAAAATTCTTTATTTCATGCAACTACACACTCTCAATACGATAAAACTGGTATCGCAGTTCTGCAGCGATCGATACGTCGAAGCTTAGCGGAATCGAAAGATCGAGGATTCTCGGCGTTTCTGAGAGTTTGGCTGGCATTACGGGTGTGAAAATTCTTTATTTCATGCAACTACACACTTGCAATACGATAAAATGGGTATCGTGGTGCTGCAGCGATTGATACGTCGATGCACAGCGTCATCGAGAGATCGAGGATTCCCGGCGTTTCTGAGAGTTTGGCTTGGCCTACGGGTGTTAAAATTCTTTATTTCATGCAACTACACACTCTCAATACGATAAAACGGGTATCGTGGTGCTCCAGCGATTGATACGTCGATACATAGCGACATCGAGAGATCGAGGATTCCCGGCCTTTCTGAGAGTTTGGCTGGGCGTACGGGTGTCAAAATTCTTTATTTCATGCAACTACACACTTTCAATACGATAAAACTGGTATCGCAGTTCTGCAGCGATTGATACGTCGATGCTTAGCAAAATCGGAAGATCGCGGATTCCCGGCGTTTCTGAGAGTTTGGCTGGGTGTACGGGTGTGAAAATTCATTATTTCATGCAACTACACACTTGCAGTACGATAAAACGGGTATCGTGGTGCTGCAGCGATTGATACGTCGATGCTTAGCGACATCGAGAGATCAAGGATTTCCGGCGTTTCTGAGAGTTTGGCTGGGCGTACGGGTGTGAAAATTCTTCATTTCATGCAACTACACACTCTCAATACAAGAAAAAGGGTATCGTGGTGCTGCAGCGATTGATATGTCGATGCTTAGCGACATCGAGAGATCGATGATTCCCGGCGTTTTTGAGACTTTGGCTGGCTGTACGAGTGTCAAAATTCTTTATTTCATTCAACTACACACTCTCAATACGATAAAACTGGTATCGCAGTTCTGCAGCGATCGATACGTCGATGCTTAGCGACATCGAGAGATCGAGGATTCCCGGCGTTTCTGAGACTTTGGCTGGCTGTACGGGTGTCAAAATTCTTCATTCTATGTAACTACACACTCTCAAAACGATAAAACTGGTATCGCAGTTCTGCAGCGATTGATACGTCGATTCCTAGCGAAATCGAGAGATCGAGGATTCCCGGCGTTTCTGAGAGTTTAACTGGGTGTACGGGTGTGAAAATTCTTTATTTCATGCAACTTCACACTTGCAATACGATAAAACGGGTATCGTGTTGCTGCAGCGATTGATACGTCGATGCTTAGCGACATCGAGAGATCGATGATTCCCGGCGTTTTTGAGACTTTGGCTGGCTGTACGAGTGTCAAAATCCTTCATTCTATGTAAATACACACTCTCAATACGATAAAACTGGTATCGCAGTTCTGCAGCGATCGATACGTCGAAGCTTAACGGAATCGAAAGATTGAGGATTCTCGGCGTTTCTGAGACTTTGGCTGGCTGTACGGGTGTCAAAATCCTTCATTCTATGTAAGTACACACTCTCAATACGATAAAACTGGTATCGCAGTTCTGCAGCGATCGATACGTCGAAGCTTAGCGGAATCGATAGATCGAGGATTCTCGGCGTTTCTGAGAGTTTGGCTGGCTGTACGGGTGTGAAAATTCTTTATTTCATGCAACTACACACTTGCAATACGATAAAATGGGTATCGTGGTGCTGCAGCGATTGATACGTCGATGCACAGCGTCATCGAGAGATCGAGGATTCCCGGCGTTTCTGAGAGTTTGGCTTGGCCTACGGGTGTTAAAATTCTTTATTTCATGCAATTACACGATCTCAATACGATAAAACGGGTATCGTGGTGCTCCAGCGATTGATACGTCGATACATAGCGACATCGAGAGATCGAGGATTCCCGGCCTTTCTGAGAGTTTGGCTGGGCGTACGGGTGTCAAAATTCTTTATTTCATGCAACTACACACTTTTAATACGATAAAACTGGTATCGCAGTTCTGCAGCGATTGATGCGTCGATGCTTAGCAAAATCGGAAGATCGCGGATTCCCGGCGTTTCTGAGAGTTTGGCTGGGTGTACGGGTGTGAAAATTCATTATTTCATGCAACTAGACACTTGCAGTACGATAAAACGGGTATCGTGGTGCTGCAGCGATTGATACGTCGATGCTTAGCGACATCGAGAGATCGATGATTCCCGGCGTTTTTGAGACTTTGGCTGGCTGTACGGGTGTCAAAATCCTTCTTTCTATGTAAATACACACTCTCAATACGATAAAACTGGTATCGCAGTTCTGCAGCGATCGATAAGTCGAAGCTTAGCGGAATCGAAAGATCGAGGATTCTCGGCGTTTCTGAGAGTTTGGCTGGCTGTACGGGTGTGAAAATTCTTTATTTCATGCAACTACACACTTGCAATACGATAAAATGGGTATCGTGGTGCTGCAGCGATTGATACGTCGATGCAAAGCGACATCGAGAGATCGTGGAATCCCGGCGTTTCTGAGAGTTTGGCTTGGCCTACGGTTGTTAAAATTCTTTATTTCATGCAACTACACACTCTCAATACGATAAAACTGGTATCGCAGTTCTGCAGCGATTTATACGTCGATGCCTAGCGAAACCGAGAGATCGATGATTCCCGGCGTTTCTGCGAGTTTAACTGGGTGTACGGGTGTGAAAATTCTTTATTTCATGCAACTACACACTTGCAATACGATGAAACGGGTATCGCGTCTCTGCAGCGATTGATACGTCGATGCTTAGCGACATCGAGAGATCGATGATTCCCGGCGTTTCTGAGACTTTGGCTGGCTGTACGGGTGTCGAAATCCTTCATTCTATGTAAATACACACTCTCAATACGATAAAACTGGTATCGCAGTTCTGCAGCGATCGATACGTCGAAGCTTAACGGAATCGAAAGATTGAGGATTCTCGGCGTTTCTGAGAGTTTGGCTGGCTGTACGGGTGTGTAAATTCTTTATTTCATGCAACTACACACACTCAAAACGATAAAACTGGTATCGCAGTTCTGCAGCGATTGATACGTCGATGCCTAGCGAAATCGAGAGATCGAGGATTCCCGGCGTTTCTGAGAGTTTAACTGGGTGTACGGGTGTGAAAATTCTTTATTTCATGCAACTACACACTTGCAATACGATAAAACGGGTATCGTGTTGCTGCAGCGATTGATACGTCGATGCTTAGCGACATCGAGAGATCGATGATTCCCGGCGTTTCTGAGACTTTGGCTGTCTGTACGGGTGTCAAAATCCTTCATTCTATGTAAGTACACACTCTCAATACGATAAAACTGGTATCGCAGTTCTGCAGCGATCGAAACGTCGAAGCTTAGCGACATAAAGAGATCGAGGATTCCCGGCCTTTCTGAGAGTTTGGCTGGGCGGACGGGTGTCAAAATTCGTTATTTCATGCAACTACACACTCTCAATACGATAAGACTGGTATCGCAGTTCTGCAGCGATTGATACGTCGATGCTTAGCGAAATCGAAAGATCGCGGACTCCCGGCGTTTCTGAGAGTATGGCTGGGCGTACGGGTGTCAAAATTCTTTATTTCATGGAACTACACACTTGCAATACGATAAAACGGGTATCGTGGTGCTGCAGCTATTGATACGTCGATGCTTAGCGACATCGAGAGATCGAGGATTCCCGGCGTTTCTGAGAGTTTAACTGGGTGTACGGGTTTGAAAATTCTTCATTCTATGTATCTACACAATCTCAAAACGATAAAACTGGTATCGCAGTTCTGCAGCGATTGATACGTCGATGCACAGCGACATCGAGAGATCGTGGAATCCCGGCGTTTCTGAGAGTTTGGCTTGGCCTACGGTTGTTAAAATTCTTTATTTCATGCAACTACACACTCTCAATACGATAAAACGGGTATCTCAGTTCTGCAGCGATTGATACGTCGATGCTTAGCAAAATCGAAAGATCGCGGATTCCCGGCGTTTCTGAGAGTTTGGCTGGGCGTACGGGTGTCAAAATCCTTCATTCTATGTAAGTACACACTCTCAATACGATAAAACTGGTATCGCAGTTCTGCAGCGATCGAAACGTCGAAGCTTAGCGACATAAAGAGATCGAGGATTCCCGGCCTTTCTGAGAGTTTGGCTGGGCGGACGGGTGTCAAAATTCGTTATTTCATGCAACTACACACTCTCAATACGATAAGACTGGTATCGCAGTTCTGCAGCGATTGATACGTCGATGCTTAGCGAAATCGAAAGATCGCGGACTCCCGGCGTTTCTGAGAGTATGGCTGGGCGTACGGGTGTCAAAATTCTTTATTTCATGGAACTACACACTTGCAATACGATAAAACGGGTATCGTGGTGCTGCAGCTATTGATACGTCGATGCTTAGCGACATCGAGAGATCGAGGATTCCCGGCGTTTCTGAGAGTTTAACTGGGTGTACCGGTTTGAAAATTCTTCATTCTATGTATCTACACAATCTCAAAACGATAAAACTGGTATCGCAGTTCTGCAGCGATTGATACGTCGATGCTTAGCGAAATCGAAAGATCGCGGACTCCCGGCGTTTCTGAGAGTATGGCTGGGCGTACGGGTGTCAAAATTCTTTATTTCATGGAACTACACACTTGCAATACGATAAAACGGGTATCGTGGTGCTGCAGCGATTGATACGTCGATGCTTAGCGACATCGAGAGATCGATGATTCCCGGCGTTTTTGAGACTTTGGCTGGCTGTACGGGTGTCAAAATCCTTCTTTCTGTGTAAATACACACTCTCAATACGATAAAACTGGTATCGCAGTTCTTCAGCGATCGATACGTCGAAGCTTAGCGGAATCGAAAGATCGAGGATTCTCGGCGTTTCTGAGAGTTTGGCTGGCTGTACGGGTGTGAAAATTCTTTATTTCATGCAACTACACACTTGCAATACGATAAAATGGGTATCGTGGTGCTGCAGCGATTGATACGTCGATGCACAGCGACATCGAGAGATCGTGGAATCCCGGCGTTTCTGAGAGTTTGGCTTGGCCTACGGTTGTTAAAATTCTTTATTTCATGCAACTACACACTCTCAATACGATAAAACGGGTATCTCAGTTCTGCAGCGATTGATAAGTCGATGCTTAGCAAAATCGAAAGATCGCGGATTCCCGGCGTTTCTGAGAGTTTGACTGGGCGTACGGGTGTCAAAATTCTTTATTTCATGCAACTACACACTCTCAATACAATAAAACGGGTATCGTGGTCCTGCAGCAATTGATACGTCGATGCATAGCGCCATCGAGAGATCGATGATTCCCGGCGTTTTTGAGACTTTGGCTGGCTGTACGAGTGTCAAAATCCTTCATTCTATGTAAATACACACCCTCAATACGATAAAACTGGTATCGCAGTTCTGCAGCGATCGATACGTCGATGCTTAGCGACATCGAGAGATCGAGGATTCCCGGCGTTTCTGAGACTTTGGCTGGCTGTACGGGTGTCAAAATTCTTCATTCTATGTAACTACACACTCTCAAAACGATAAAACTGGTATCGCAGTTCTGCAGCGATTGATACGTCGATTCCTAGCGAAATCGAAAGATCGAGGATTCCCGGCGTTTCTGAAAGTTTAACTCGGTGTACGGGTGTGAAAATTCTTTATTTCATGCAACTTCACACTTGCAATACGATAAAACGGGTATCGTGTTGCTGCAGCGATTGATACGTCGATGCTTAGCGACATCGAGAGATCGATGATTCCCGGCGTTTTTGAGACTTTGGCTGGCTGTACGAGTGTCAAAATCTTTCATTCTATGTAAATACACACTCTCAATACGATAAAACTGGTATCGCAGATCTGCAGCGATCGATACGTCGAAGCTTAGCGGAATCGAACGATCGAGGATTCTCGGCGTTTCTGAGAGTTTGGCTGGCTGTACGGGTGTGTAAATTCTTTATTTCATGCAACTACACACACTCAAAACGATAAAACTGGTATCGCAGTTCTGCAGCGATTGATACGTAGATGCCTAGCGAAATCGAGAGATCGAGGATTCCCGGCGTTTCTGAGAGTTTAACTGGGTGTACGGGTGTGAAAATTCTTTATTTCATGCAACTACACACTTGCAATACGATAAAACGGGTATCGTGTTGCTGCAGCGATTGATACGTCGATGCTTAGCGACATCGATAGATCGATGATTCCCGGCGTTTCTGAGACTTTGGCTGTCTGTACGGGTATCAAAATCCTTCATTCTATGTAAGTACACACTATCAATACGATAAAACTGGTATCGCAGTTCTGCAGCGATCGATAAGTCGAAGCTTAGCGACATAAAGAGATCGAGGATTCCCGGCCTTTCTGAGAGTTTGGCTGGGCGGACGGGTGTCAAAATTCGTTATTTCATGCAACTACACACTCTCAATACGATAAGACTGGTATCGCAGTTCTGCAGCGATTGATACGTCGATGCTTAGCGAAATCGAAAGATCGCGGATTCCCGGCGTTTCTGAGAGTATGGCTGGGCGTACGGGTGTCAAAATTCTTTATTTCATGGAACTACACACTTGCAATACGATAAAACGGGTATCGTGGTGCTGCAGCTATTGATACGTCGATGCTTAGCGACATCGAGAGATCGAGGATTCCCGGCGTTTCTGAGAGTTTAACTGGGTGTACGGGTTTGAAAATTCTTCATTCTATGTGTCTACACAATCTCAAAACGATAAAACTGGTATCGCAGTTCTGCAGCGATTGATACGTCGATGCACAGCGACATCGAGAGATCGTGGAATCCCGGCGTTTCTGAGAGTTTGGCTTGGCCTACGGTTGTTAAAATTCTTTATTTCATGCAACTACACACTCTCAATACGATAAAACGGGTATCTCAGTTCTGCAGCGATTGATACGTCGATGCTTAGCAAAATCGAAAGATCGCTGATTCCCGGCGTTTCTGAGAGTTTGGCTGGGCGTACGGGTGTCAAAATTCTTTATTTCATGCAACTACACACTCTCAATACGATAAAACTGGTATCGCAGTTCTGCAGCGATCGATACGTCGAAGATTAGCGGAATCGAAAGATCGAGGATTCTCGGCGTTTCTGAGAGTTTGGCTGGCTGTACGGGTGTGAAAATTCTTTATTTCATGCAACTACACACTTGCAATACGATAAAATGGGTATCGTGGTGCTGCAGCGATTGATACGTCGATGCACAGCGTCATCGAGAGATCGAGGATTCCCGGCGTTTCTGAGAGTTTGGCTTGGCCTACGGGTGTTAAAATTCTTTATTTCATGCAACTACACACTCTCAAAACAATAAAACGGGTATCGTGGTGCTGCAGCGATTGATACGTCGATGCTTAGCAACATCGAGAGATCGATGATTCCCGGCGTTTTTGAGACTTTGGCTGGCTGTACGGGTGTCAAAATCGTTCTTTCTGTGTAAATACACACTCTCAATACGATAAAACTGGTATCGCAGTTCTGCAGCGATTGATACGTCGATTCCTAGCGAAATCGAAAGATCGAGGATTCCCGGCGTTTCTGCGAGTTTAACTGGGTGTACGGGTGTGAAAATTCTTTATTTCATGCAACTACACACTTGCAATACGATGAAACGGGTATCGCGTCTCTGCAGCGATTGATACGTCGATGCTTAGCGACATCGAGAGATCGATGATTCCCGGCGTTTCTGAGACTTTGGCTGGCTGTACGGGTGTCGAAATCCTTCATTCTATGTAAATACACACTCTCAATACGATAAAACTGGTATCGCAGTTCTGCAGCGATCGATACGTCGAAGCTTAACGGAATCGAAAGATTGAGGATTCTCGGCGTTTCTGAGAGTTTGGCTGGCTGTACGGGTGTGTAAATTCTTTATTTCATGCAACTACACACACTCAAAACGATAAAACTGGTATCGCAGTTCTGCAGCGATTGATACGTCGATGCCTAGCGAAATCGAGAGATCGAGGATTCCCGGCGTTTCTGAGAGTTTAACTGGGTGTACGGGTGTGAAAATTCTTTATTTCATGCAACTACACACTTGCAATACGATAAAACGGGTATCGTGTTGCTGCAGCGATTGATACGTCGATGCTTAGCGACATCGAGAGATCGATGATTCCCGGCGTTTCTGAGACTTTGGCTGTCTGTACGGGTGTCAAAATCCTTCATTCTATGTAAGTACACACTCTCAATACGATAAAACTGGTATCGCAGTTCTGCAGCGATCGAAACGTCGAAGCTTAGCGACATAAAGAGATCGAGGATTCCCGGCCTTTCTGAGAGTTTGGCTGGGCGGACGGGTGTCAAAATTCGTTATTTCATGCAACTACACACTCTCAATACGATAAGACTGGTATCGCAGTTCTGCTGCGATTGATACGTCGATGCTTAGCGAAATCGAAAGATCGCGGACTCCCGGCGTTTCTGAGAGTATGGCTGGGCGTACGGGTGTCAAAATTCTTTATTTCATGGAACTACACACTTGCAATACGATAAAACGGGTATCGTGGTGCTGCAGCTATTGATACGTCGATGCTTAGCGACATCGAGAGATCGAGGATTCCCGGCGTTTCTGAGAGTTTAACTGGGTGTACGGGTTTGAAAATTCTTCATTCTATGTATCTACACAATCTCAAAACGATAAAACTGGTATCGCAGTTCTGCAGCGATTGATACGTCGATGCACAGCGACATCGAGAGATCGTGGAATCCCGGCGTTTCGGAGAGTTTGGCTTGGCCTACGGTTGTTAAAATTCTTTATTTCATGCAACTACACACTCTCAATACGATAAAACGGGTATCTCAGTTCTGCAGCGATTGATACGTCGATGCTTAGCAAAATCGAAAGATCGCGGATTCCCGGCGTTTCTGAGAGTTTGGCTGGGCGTACGGGTGTCAAAATCCTTCATTCTATGTAAGTACACACTCTCAATACGATAAAACTGGTATCGCAGTTCTGCAGCGATCGAAACGTCGAAGCTTAGCGACATAAAGAGATCGAGGATTCCCGGCCTTTCTGAGAGTTTGGCTGGGCGGACGGGTGTCAAAATTCGTTATTTCATGCAACTACACACTCTCAATACGATAAGACTGGTATCGCAGTTCTGCAGCGATTGATACGTCGATGCTTAGCGAAATCGAAAGATCGCGGACTCCCGGCGTTTCTGAGAGTATGGCTGGGCGTACGGGTGTCAAAATTCTTTATTTCATGGAACTACACACTTGCAATACGATAAAACGGGTATCGTGGTGCTGCAGCTATTGATACGTCGATGCTTAGCGACATCGAGAGATCGAGGATTCCCGGCGTTTCTGAGAGTTTAACTGGGTGTACCGGTTTGAAAATTCTTCATTCTATGTATCTACACAATCTCAAAACGATAAAACTGGTATCGCAGTTCTGCAGCGATTGATACGTCGATGCTTAGCGAAATCGAAAGATCGCGGACTCCCGGCGTTTCTGAGAGTATGGCTGGGCGTACGGGTGTCAAAATTCTTTATTTCATGGAACTACACACTTGCAATACGATAAAACGGGTATCGTGGTGCTGCAGCGATTGATACGTCGATGCTTAGCGACATCGAGAGATCGATGATTCCCGGCGTTTTTGAGACTTTGGCTGGCTGTACGGGTGTCAAAATCCTTCTTTCTGTGTAAATACACACTCTCAATACGATAAAACTGGTATCGCAGTTCTTCAGCGATCGATACGTCGAAGCTTAGCGGAATCGAAAGATCGAGGATTCTCGGCGTTTCTGAGAGTTTGGCTGGCTGTACGGGTGTGAAAATTCTTTATTTCATGCAACTACACACTCTCAATACGATAAAACTGGTATCGCAGTTCTGCAGCGATTGATACGTCGATGCCTAGCGAAATCGAGAGATCGAGGATTCCCGGCGTTTCTGAGAGTTTAACTGGGTGTACGGGTGTGAAAATTCTTTATTTCATGCAACTACACACTTGCAATACGATAAAACGGGTATCGTGTTGCTGCAGCGATTGATACGTCGATGCTTAGCGACATCGATAGATCGATGATTCCCGGCGTTTCTGAGACTTTGGCTGTCTGTACGGGTATCAAAATCCTTCATTCTATGTAAATACACACGCTCAATACGATAAAACTGGTATCGCAGTTCTGCAGCGATCGATACGTCGAAGCTTAACGGAATCGAAAGATTGAGGATTCTCGGCGTTTCTGAGAGTTTGGCTGGCTGTACGGGTGTGTAAATTCTTTATTTCATGCAACTACACACTCTCAATACGATAAAACTGGTATCGCAGTTCTGCAGCGATCGATACGTCGAAGCTTAGCGACATAAAGAGATCGAGGATTCCCGGCCTTTCTGAGAGTTTGGCTGGGCGGACGGGTGTCAAAATTCGTTATTTCATGCAACTACACACTCTCAATACGATAAGACTGGTATCGCAGTTCTGCAGCGATTGATACGTCGATGCTTAGCGAAATCGAAAGATCGCGGATTCCCGGCGTTTCTGAGAGTATGGCTGGGCGTACGGGTGTCAAAATTCTTTATTTCATGGAACTACACACTTGCAATACGATAAAACGGGTATCGTGGTGCTGCAGCTATTGATACGTCGATGCTTAGCGACATCGAGAGATCGAGGATTCCCGGCGTTTCTGAGAGTTTAACTGGGTGTACGGGTTTGAAAATTCTTCATTCTATGTGTCTACACAATCTCAAAACGATAAAACTGGTATCGCAGTTCTGCAGCGATTGATACGTCGATGCACAGCGACATCGAGAGATCGTGGAATCCCGGCGTTTCTGAGAGTTTGGCTTGGCCTACGGTTGTTAAAATTCTTTATTTCATGCAACTACACACTCTCAATACGATAAAACGGGTATCTCAGTTCTGCAGCGATTGATACGTCGATGCTTAGCAAAATCGAAAGATCGCTGATTCCCGGCGTTTCTGAGAGTTTGGCTGGGCGTACGGGTGTCAAAATTCTTTATTTCATGCAACTACACACTCTCAATACGATAAAACTGGTATCGCAGTTCTGCAGCGATCGATACGTCGAAGATTAGCGGAATCGAAAGATCGAGGATTCTCGGCGTTTCTGAGAGTTTGGCTGGCTGTACGGGTGTGAAAATTCTTTATTTCATGCAACTACATACTTGCAATACGATAAAATGGGTATCGTGGTGCTGCAGCGATTGATACGTCGATGCACAGCGTCATCGAGAGATCGAGGATTCCCGGCGTTTCTGAGAGTTTGGCTTGGCCTACGGGTGTTAAAATTCTTTATTTCATGCAACTACACACTCTCAAAACAATAAAACGGGTATCGTGGTGCTGCAGCGATTGATACGTCGATGCTTAGCAACATCGAGAGATCGATGATTCCCGGCGTTTTTGAGACTTTGGCTGGCTGTACGGGTGTCAAAATCGTTCTTTCTGTGTAAATACACACTCTCAATACGATAAAACTGGTATCGCAGTTCTTCAGCGATCGATACGTCGAAACTTAGCGGAATCGAAAGATCGAGGATTCTCGGCGTTTCTGAGAGTTTGGCTGGCTGTACGGGTGTCAAAATTCTTTATTTCATGCAACTACACACTCTCAATACAATAAAACGGGTATCGTGGTGATGCAGCAATTGATACGTCGATGCATAGCGACATCGAGAGATCGATGATTCCCGGCGTTTTTGAGACTTTGGCTGGCTGTACGAGTGTCAAAATCCTTCATTCTATGTAAATACACACCCTCAATACGATAAAACTGGTATCGCAGTTCTGCAGCGATCGATACGTCGATGCTTAGCGACATCGAGAGATCGAGGATTCCCGGCGTTTCTGAGACTTTGGCTGGCTGTACGGGTGTCAAAATTCTTCATTCTATGTAACTACACACTCTCAAAACGATAAAACTGGTATCGCAGTTCTGCAGCGATTGATACGTCGATGCACAGCGACATCGAGAGATCGTGGAATCCCGGCGTTTCTGAGAGTTTGGCTTGGCCTACGGTTGTTAAAATTCTTTATTTCATGCAACTACACACTCTCAATACGATAAAACGGGTATCTCAGTTCTGCAGCGATTGATACGTCGATGCTTAGCAAAATCGAAAGATCGCGGATTCCCGGCGTTTCTGAGAGTTTGGCTGGGCGTACGGGTGTCAAAATCCTTCATTCTATGTAAGTACACACTCTCAATACGATAAAACTGGTATCGCAGTTCTGCAGCGATCGAAACGTCGAAGCTTAGCGACATAAAGAGATCGAGGATTCCCGGCCTTTCTGAGAGTTTGGCTGGGCGGACGGGTGTCAAAATTCGTTATTTCATGCAACTACACACTCTCAATACGATAAGACTGGTATCGCAGTTCTGCAGCGATTGATACGTCGATGCTTAGCGAAATCGAAAGATCGCGGACTCCCGGCGTTTCTGAGAGTATGGCTGGGCGTACGGGTGTCAAAATTCTTTATTTCATGGAACTACACACTTGCAATACGATAAAACGGGTATCGTGGTGCTGCAGCTATTGATACGTCGATGCTTAGCGACATCGAGAGATCGAGGATTCCCGGCGTTTCTGAGAGTTTAACTGGGTGTACCGGTTTGAAAATTCTTCATTCTATGTATCTACACAATCTCAAAACGATAAAACTGGTATCGCAGTTCTGCAGCGATTGATACGTCGATGCTTAGCGAAATCGAAAGATCGCGGACTCCCGGCGTTTCTGAGAGTATGGCTGGGCGTACGGGTGTCAAAATTCTTTATTTCATGGAACTACACACTTGCAATACGATAAAACGGGTATCGTGGTGCTGCAGCGATTGATACGTCGATGCTTAGCGACATCGAGAGATCGATGATTCCCGGCGTTTTTGAGACTTTGGCTGGCTGTACGGGTGTCAAAATCCTTCATTCTATCTAACTACACACTCTCAAAACGATAAAACTGGTATCGCAGTTCTGCAGCGATCGATACGTCGAAGCTTAGCGGAATCGAACGATCGATGATTCCCGGCGTTTCTGCGAGTTTAACTGGGTGTACGGGTGTGAAAATTCTTTATTTCCTGCAACTACACACTTGCAATACGATGAAACGGGTATCGTGTCTCTGCAGCGATTGATACGTCGATGCTTAGCGACATCGAGAGATCGATGATTCCCGGCGTTTCTGAGACTTTGGCTGGCTGTACGGGTGTCAAAATCCTTCATTCTATGTAAATACACACTCTCAATACGATAAAACTGGTATCGCAGTTCTGCAGCGATCGATACGTCGAAGCTTAACGGAATCGAAAGATTGAGGATTCTCGGCGTTTCTGAGAGTTTGGCTGGCTGTACGGGTGTGTAAATTCTTTATTTCATGCAACTACACACACTCAAAACGATAAAACTGGTATCGCAGTTCTGCAGCGATTGATACGTAGATGCCTAGCGAAATCGAGAGATCGAGGATTCCCGGCGTTTCTGAGAGTTTAACTGGGTGTACGGGTGTGAAAATTCTTTATTTCATGCAACTACACACTTGCAATACGATAAAACGGGTATCGTGTTGCTGCAGCGATTGATACGTCGATGCTTAGCGACATCGATAGATCGATGATTCCCGGCGTTTCTGAGACTTTGGCTGTCTGTACGGGTATCAAAATCCTTCATTCTATGTAAGTACACACTCTCAATACGATAAAACTGGTATCGCAGTTCTGCAGCGATCGATACGTCGAAGCTTAGCGACATAAAGAGATCGAGGATTCCCGGCCTTTCTGAGAGTTTGGCTGGGCGGACGGGTGTCAAAATTCGTTATTTCATGCAACTACACACTCTCAATACGATAAGACTGGTATCGCAGTTCTGCAGCGATTGATACGTCGATGCTTAGCGAAATCGAAAGATCGCGGATTCCCGGCGTTTCTGAGAGTATGGCTGGGCGTACGGGTGTCAAAATTCTTTATTTCATGGAACTACACACTTGCAATACGATAAAACGGGTATCGTGGTGCTGCAGCTATTGATACGTCGATGCTTAGCGACATCGAGAGATCGAGGATTCCCGGCGTTTCTGAGAGTTTAACTGGGTGTACGGGTTTGAAAATTCTTCATTCTATGTGTCTACACAATCTCAAAACGATAAAACTGGTATCGCAGTTCTGCAGCGATTGATACGTCGATGCACAGCGACATCGAGAGATCGTGGAATCCCGGCGTTTCTGAGAGTTTGGCTTGGCCTACGGTTGTTAAAATTCTTTATTTCATGCAACTACACACTCTCAATACGATAAAACGGGTATCTCAGTTCTGCAGCGATTGATACGTCGATGCTTAGCAAAATCGAAAGATCGCTGATTCCCGGCGTTTCTGAGAGTTTGGCTGGGCGTACGGGTGTCAAAATTCTTTATTTCATGCAACTACACACTCTCAATACGATAAAACTGGTATCGCAGTTCTGCAGCGATCGATACGTCGAAGATTAGCGGAATCGAAAGATCGAGGATTCTCGGCGTTTCTGAGAGTTTGGCTGGCTGTACGGGTGTGAAAATTCTTTATTTCATGCAACTACACACTTGCAATACGATAAAATGGGTATCGTGGTGCTGCAGCGATTGATACGTCGATGCACAGCGTCATCGAGAGATCGAGGATTCCCGGCGTTTCTGAGAGTTTGGCTTGGCCTACGGGTGTTAAAATTCTTTATTTCATGCAACTACACACTCTCAAAACAATAAAACGGGTATCGTGGTGCTGCAGCGATTGATACGTCGATGCTTAGCAACATCGAGAGATCGATGATTCCCGGCGTTTTTGAGACTTTGGCTGGCTGTACGGGTGTCAAAATCGTTCTTTCTGTGTAAATACACACTCTCAATACGATAAAACTGGTATCGCAGTTCTGCAGCGATTGATACGTCGATTCCTAGCGAAATCGAAAGATCGAGGATTCCCGGCGTTTCTGCGAGTTTAACTGGGTGTACGGGTGTGAAAATTCTTTATTTCATGCAACTACACACTTGCAATACGATGAAACGGGTATCGCGTCTCTGCAGCGATTGATACGTCGATGCTTAGCGACATCGAGAGATCGATGATTCCCGGCGTTTCTGAGACTTTGGCTGGCTGTACGGGTGTCGAAATCCTTCATTCTATGTAAATACACACTCTCAATACGATAAAACTGGTATCGCAGTTCTGCAGCGATCGATACGTCGAAGCTTAACGGAATCGAAAGATTGAGGATTCTCGGCGTTTCTGAGAGTTTGGCTGGCTGTACGGGTGTGTAAATTCTTTATTTCATGCAACTACACACACTCAAAACGATAAAACTGGTATCGCAGTTCTGCAGCGATTGATACGTCGATGCCTAGCGAAATCGAGAGATCGAGGATTCCCGGCGTTTCTGAGAGTTTAACTGGGTGTACGGGTGTGAAAATTCTTTATTTCATGCAACTACACACTTGCAATACGATAAAACGGGTATCGTGTTGCTGCAGCGATTGATACGTCGATGCTTAGCGACATCGAGAGATCGATGATTCCCGGCGTTTCTGAGACTTTGGCTGTCTGTACGGGTGTCAAAATCCTTCATTCTATGTAAGTACACACTCTCAATACGATAAAACTGGTATCGCAGTTCTGCAGCGATCGAAACGTCGAAGCTTAGCGACATAAAGAGATCGAGGATTCCCGGCCTTTCTGAGAGTTTGGCTGGGCGGACGGGTGTCAAAATTCGTTATTTCATGCAACTACACACTCTCAATACGATAAGACTGGTATCGCAGTTCTGCTGCGATTGATACGTCGATGCTTAGCGAAATCGAAAGATCGCGGACTCCCGGCGTTTCTGAGAGTATGGCTGGGCGTACGGGTGTCAAAATTCTTTATTTCATGGAACTACACACTTGCAATACGATAAAACGGGTATCGTGGTGCTGCAGCTATTGATACGTCGATGCTTAGCGACATCGAGAGATCGAGGATTCCCGGCGTTTCTGAGAGTTTAACTGGGTGTACGGGTTTGAAAATTCTTCATTCTATGTATCTACACAATCTCAAAACGATAAAACTGGTATCGCAGTTCTGCAGCGATTGATACGTCGATGCACAGCGACATCGAGAGATCGTGGAATCCCGGCGTTTCGGAGAGTTTGGCTTGGCCTACGGTTGTTAAAATTCTTTATTTCATGCAACTACACACTCTCAATACGATAAAACGGGTATCTCAGTTCTGCAGCGATTGATACGTCGATGCTTAGCAAAATCGAAAGATCGCGGATTCCCGGCGTTTCTGAGAGTTTGGCTGGGCGTACGGGTGTCAAAATCCTTCATTCTATGTAAGTACACACTCTCAATACGATAAAACTGGTATCGCAGTTCTGCAGCGATCGAAACGTCGAAGCTTAGCGACATAAAGAGATCGAGGATTCCCGGCCTTTCTGAGAGTTTGGCTGGGCGGACGGGTGTCAAAATTCGTTATTTCATGCAACTACACACTCTCAATACGATAAGACTGGTATCGCAGTTCTGCAGCGATTGATACGTCGATGCTTAGCGAAATCGAAAGATCGCGGACTCCCGGCGTTTCTGAGAGTATGGCTGGGCGTACGGGTGTCAAAATTCTTTATTTCATGGAACTACACACTTGCAATACGATAAAACGGGTATCGTGGTGCTGCAGCTATTGATACGTCGATGCTTAGCGACATCGAGAGATCGAGGATTCCCGGCGTTTCTGAGAGTTTAACTGGGTGTACCGGTTTGAAAATTCTTCATTCTATGTATCTACACAATCTCAAAACGATAAAACTGGTATCGCAGTTCTGCAGCGATTGATACGTCGATGCTTAGCGAAATCGAAAGATCGCGGACTCCCGGCGTTTCTGAGAGTATGGCTGGGCGTACGGGTGTCAAAATTCTTTATTTCATGGAACTACACACTTGCAATACGATAAAACGGGTATCGTGGTGCTGCAGCGATTGATACGTCGATGCTTAGCGACATCGAGAGATCGATGATTCCCGGCGTTTTTGAGACTTTGGCTGGCTGTACGGGTGTCAAAATCCTTCTTTCTGTGTAAATACACACTCTCAATACGATAAAACTGGTATCGCAGTTCTTCAGCGATCGATACGTCGAAGCTTAGCGGAATCGAAAGATCGAGGATTCTCGGCGTTTCTGAGAGTTTGGCTGGCTGTACGGGTGTGAAAATTCTTTATTTCATGCAACTACACACTCTCAATACGATAAAACTGGTATCGCAGTTCTGCAGCGATTGATACGTCGATGCCTAGCGAAATCGAGAGATCGAGGATTCCCGGCGTTTCTGAGAGTTTAACTGGGTGTACGGGTGTGAAAATTCTTTATTTCATGCAACTACACACTTGCAATACGATAAAACGGGTATCGTGTTGCTGCAGCGATTGATACGTCGATGCTTAGCGACATCGATAGATCGATGATTCCCGGCGTTTCTGAGACTTTGGCTGTCTGTACGGGTATCAAAATCCTTCATTCTATGTAAATACACACGCTCAATACGATAAAACTGGTATCGCAGTTCTGCAGCGATCGATACGTCGAAGCTTAACGGAATCGAAAGATTGAGGATTCTCGGCGTTTCTGAGAGTTTGGCTGGCTGTACGGGTGTGTAAATTCTTTATTTCATGCAACTACACACTCTCAATACGATAAAACTGGTATCGCAGTTCTGCAGCGATCGATACGTCGAAGCTTAGCGACATAAAGAGATCGAGGATTCCCGGCCTTTCTGAGAGTTTGGCTGGGCGGACGGGTGTCAAAATTCGTTATTTCATGCAACTACACACTCTCAATACGATAAGACTGGTATCGCAGTTCTGCAGCGATTGATACGTCGATGCTTAGCGAAATCGAAAGATCGCGGATTCCCGGCGTTTCTGAGAGTATGGCTGGGCGTACGGGTGTCAAAATTCTTTATTTCATGGAACTACACACTTGCAATACGATAAAACGGGTATCGTGGTGCTGCAGCTATTGATACGTCGATGCTTAGCGACATCGAGAGATCGAGGATTCCCGGCGTTTCTGAGAGTTTAACTGGGTGTACGGGTTTGAAAATTCTTCATTCTATGTGTCTACACAATCTCAAAACGATAAAACTGGTATCGCAGTTCTGCAGCGATTGATACGTCGATGCACAGCGACATCGAGAGATCGTGGAATCCCGGCGTTTCTGAGAGTTTGGCTTGGCCTACGGTTGTTAAAATTCTTTATTTCATGCAACTACACACTCTCAATACGATAAAACGGGTATCTCAGTTCTGCAGCGATTGATACGTCGATGCTTAGCAAAATCGAAAGATCGCTGATTCCCGGCGTTTCTGAGAGTTTGGCTGGGCGTACGGGTGTCAAAATTCTTTATTTCATGCAACTACACACTCTCAATACGATAAAACTGGTATCGCAGTTCTGCAGCGATCGATACGTCGAAGATTAGCGGAATCGAAAGATCGAGGATTCTCGGCGTTTCTGAGAGTTTGGCTGGCTGTACGGGTGTGAAAATTCTTTATTTCATGCAACTACACACTTGCAATACGATAAAATGGGTATCGTGGTGCTGCAGCGATTGATACGTCGATGCACAGCGTCATCGAGAGATCGAGGATTCCCGGCGTTTCTGAGAGTTTGGCTTGGCCTACGGGTGTTAAAATTCTTTATTTCATGCAACTACACACTCTCAAAACAATAAAACGGGTATCGTGGTGCTGCAGCGATTGATACGTCGATGCTTAGCAACATCGAGAGATCGATGATTCCCGGCGTTTTTGAGACTTTGGCTGGCTGTACGGGTGTCAAAATCGTTCTTTCTGTGTAAATACACACTCTCAATACGATAAAACTGGTATCGCAGTTCTTCAGCGATCGATACGTCGAAACTTAGCGGAATCGAAAGATCGAGGATTCTCGGCGTTTCTGAGAGTTTGGCTGGCTGTACGGGTGTCAAAATTCTTTATTTCATGCAACTACACACTCTCAATACAATAAAACGGGTATCGTGGTGATGCAGCAATTGATACGTCGATGCATAGCGACATCGAGAGATCGATGATTCCCGGCGTTTTTGAGACTTTGGCTGGCTGTACGAGTGTCAAAATCCTTCATTCTATGTAAATACACACCCTCAATACGATAAAACTGGTATCGCAGTTCTGCAGCGATCGATACGTCGATGCTTAGCGACATCGAGAGATCGAGGATTCCCGGCGTTTCTGAGACTTTGGCTGGCTGTACGGGTGTCAAAATTCTTCATTCTATGTAACTACACACTCTCAAAACGATAAAACTGGTATCGCAGTTCTGCAGCGATTGATACGTCGATTCCTAGCGAAATCGAAAGATCGAGGATTCCCGGCGTTTCTGAGAGTTTAACTCGGTGTACGGGTGTGAAAATTCTTTATTTCATGCAACTTCACACTTGCAATACGATAAAACGGGTATCGTGTTGCTGCAGCGATTGATACGTCGATGCTTAGCGACATCGAGAGATCGATGATTCCCGGCGTTTTTGAGACTTTGGCTGGCTGTACGAGTGTCAAAATCTTTCATTCTATGTAAATACACACTCTCAATACGATAAAACTGGTATCGCAGATCTGCAGCGATCGATACGTCGAAGCTTAGCGGAATCGAACGATCGAGGATTCTCGGCGTTTCTGAGAGTTTGGCTGGCTGTACGGGTTTGTAAATTCTTTATTTCATGCAACTACAAACACTCAAAACGATAAAACTGGTATCGCAGTTCTGCAGCGATTGATACGTCGATGCCTAGCGAAATCGAGAGATCGAGGATTCCCGGCGTTTCTGAGAGTTTAACTGGGTGTACGGGTGTGAAAATTCTTTATTTCATGCAACTTCACACTTGCAATACGATAAAACGGGTATCGTGTTGCTGCAGCGATTGATACGTCGATGCTTAGCGACATCGAGAGATCGATGATTCCCGGCGTTTCTGAGACTTTGGCTGGCTGTACGGGTGTCAAAATCCTTCATTCTATGTAAGTACACACTCTCAATTCGATAAAACTGGTATCGCAGTTCTGCAACGATCGATACGTCGAAGCTTAGCGACATCGAGAGATCGAGGATTCCCGGCCTTTCTGAGAGTTTGGCTGGGCGTACGGGTGTCAAAATTCTTTATTTCATGCAACTACACACTTGCAATACGATAAAACAGGTATCGTGGTGCTGCAGCGATTGATAAGTCGATGCTTAGCGACATCGAGAGATCGATGATTTCCGGCGTTTCTGAGACTTTGGCTGGCTGTACGGGTGTCAAAATTCTTCATTCTATCTAACTACACACTCTCAAAACGATAAAACTGGTATCGCAGTTCTGCAGCGATCGATACGTCGAAGCTTAGCGGAATCGAACGATCGAGGATTCCCGGCGTTTCTGAGAGTTTGGCTGGGTGTACGAGTGTGAAAATTCATTATTTCATGCAACTACACACTTGCAATACGATAAAACGGGTATCGTGGTGCTGCAGCGATTAATACGTCGATGCTTAGCGACATAGAGAGATCGATGATTCCCGGCGTTTCTGAGACTTTGGCTGGCTGTACGGGTGTCAAAATTCTTCATTCTATCTAACTACACACTCTCAATACGATAAAACTGGTATCGCAGTTCTGCAGCGATTTATACGTCGATGCCTAGCGAAACCGAGAGATCGATGATTCCCGGCGTTTCTGCGAGTTTAACTGGGTGTACGGGTGTGAAAATTCTTTATTTCATGCAACTACACACTCTCAATACAATAAAACGGGTATTCTGGTGCTGCAGCGATTGATACGTCGATGCTTAGCGACATCGAGAGATCGATGATTCCCGGCGTTTTTGAGACTTTGGCTGGCTGTACGGGTGTCAAAATCCTTCTTTCTATGTAAATACACACTCTCAATACGATAAAACTGGTATCGCAGTTCTGCAGCGATCGATACGTCGAAGCTTAGGGGAATCGAAAGATCGAGGATTTTCGGCGTTTCTGAGAGTTTGGCTGGCTGTACGGGTGTGAAAATTCTTTATTTCATGCAACTACACACTTGCAATACGATAAAATGGGTATCGTGGTGCTGCAGCGATTGATACGTCGATGCACAGCGACATCGAGAGATCGTGAAATCCCGGCGTTTCTGAGAGTTTGGCTTGGCCTACGGGTGTTAAAATTCTTTATTTCGTGCAACTACACACTCTCAATACGATAAAACGGGTATCGTGGTGCTCCAGCGATTGATACGTCGATGCATAGCGACATCGAGAGATCGAGGATTCCCGATCTTTCTGAGAGTCTGGCTGGGCGTACGGGTGTCCAAATTCTTTATTTCATGCAACTACACACTTTCAATACGATAAAACTGGTATCGCAGTTCTGCAGCGATTGATACGTCGATGCTTAGCAAAATCGAAAGATCGCGGATTCCCGGCGTTTCTGAGAGTTTGACTGGGCGTACGGGTGTCAAAATTCTTTATTTTATGCAACTACACACTCTCAATACAATAAAACGGATATCGTGGTGCTGCAGCAATTGATACGTCGATGCATAGCGACATCGAGAGATCGATGATTCCCGGCGTTTCTGAGACTTTGGCTGGATGTACGGGTGTCAAAATCCTTCATTCTATGTAAATACACACTCTCAATACGATAAAACTGGTATCGCAGTTCTGCAGCGATCGATACGTCGAAGCTTAGCGGAATCGAAAGATCGAGGTTTCTCGGCGTTTCTGAGAGTTTGGCTGGCTGTACGGGTGTGAAAATTCTGTATTTCATGCAACTACACATTTGCAATATGATAAAATGGGTATCGTGGTGCTGCAGCGATTGATACGTCGATGCACAGCGTCATCGAGAGATCGAGGATTCCCGGCGTTTCTGAGAGTTTGGCTTGGCCTACGGGTGTTAAAATTCTTTATTTCATGCAACTACACACTCTCAATACGATAAAACGGGTATCGTGGTGCTCCAGCGATTGATACGTCGATACATAGCGACATCGAGAGATCGAGGATTCCCGGCCTTTCTGAGAGTTTGGCTGGGCGTACGGGTGTCAAAATTCTTTATTTTATGCAACTACACACTCTCAATACGATAAGACTGGTATCGCAGTTCTGCAGCGATTGACACGTCGATGCTTAGCGAAATCGAAAGATCGCGGATTCCCGGCGTTTATGAGAGTTTGGCTGGGCGTACGGGTGTCAAAATTCTTTATTTCATGGAACTACACACTTGCAATACGATAAAACGGGTATCGTGGTGCTCCAGCGATTGATACGTCGATGCTTAGCGACATCGAGAGATCGAGGATTTCCGGCGTTTCTGAGAGTTTAACTGGGTGTACGGGTTTGAAAATTCTTTATTTCATGCAACTACACACTTGCAATACCATAAAACGGGTATCGGGTTGCTGCAGCGATTGATACGTCGATGCTTAGCGACATCGAGAGATCGATGATTCCCGGCGTTTCTGAGACTTTGGCTGGCTGTACGGGTGTCAAAATCCTTCATTCTGTGTAAGTACACACTCTCAATACGATAAAACTGGTATCGCAGTTCTGCAGCGATTGATACGTCGATGCTTAGCGACATCGAGAGATCGAGGATTCCCGGCCTTTCTGAGAGTTTGGCTGGGCGTACGGGTGTCAAAATTCTTTATTTCATGCAACTACACACTCTCAATACAATAAAACGGATATCGTGGTGCTGCAGCAATTGATACGTCGATGCTTAGCGAAATCGAAAGATCGCGGATTCCCGGCGTTTATGAGAGTTTGGCTGGGCGTACGGGTGTCAAAATTCTTTATTTCATGGAACTACACACTTGCAATACGATAAAACGGGTATCGTGATGCTCCAGCGATTGATACGTCGATGCTTAGCGACATCGAGAGATCGATGATTCCCGGCCTTTCTGAGAGTTTGGCTGGGCGTACGGGTGTCAAAATTCTTTATTTCATGCAACTACACACTCTCAATACGATAAGACTGGTATCGCAGTTCTGCAGCGATCGATACGTCGAAGCTTGGCGGAATCGAAAGATCGAGGATTCTCGGCGTTTCTGAGAGTTTGGCTGGCTGTACGGGTTTGTAAATTCGTTATTTCATGCAACTACACACACTCAAAACGATAAAACTGGTATCGCAGTTCTGCAGCGTTTGATACGTCGATGCCTAGCGAAATCGAGAGATCGAGGATTCCCGGCGTTTCTGAGAGTTTAACTGGGTGTACGGGTGTGAAAATTCTTTATTTCATGCAACTACACACTTGCAATACGATAAAACGGGTATCGTGGTGCTCCAGCGATTGATACGTCGATGCATAGCGACATCGAGAGATCGAGGATTCCCGATCTTTCTGAGAGTCTGGCTGGGCGTACGGGTGTCAAAATTCTTTATTTCATGCAACTACACACGTTCAATACGATAAAACTGGTATCGCAGTTCTGCAGCGATTGATACGTCGATGCTTAGCAAAATCGGAAGATCGCGGATTCCCGGCGTTTCTGAGAGTTTGGCTGGGTGTACGGGTGTGAAAATTCATTATTTCATGCAACTAGACACTTGCAGTACGATAAAACGGGTATCGTGGTGCTGCAGCGATTGATACGTCGATGCTTAGCGACATCGAGAGATCGATGATTCCCGGCGTTTTTGAGACTTTGGCTGGCTGTACGGGTGTCAAAATCCTTCTTTCTATGTAAATACACACTCTCAATACGATAAAACTGGTATCGCAGTTCTGCAGCGATCGATACGTCGAAGCTTAGCGGAATCGAAAGATCGAGGATTCTCGGCGTTTCTGAGAGTTTGGCTGGCTGTACGGGTGTGAAAATTCTTTATTTCATGCAACTACACACTTGCAATACGATAAAATGGGTATCGTGGTGCTGCAGCGATTGATACGTCGATGCAAAGCGACATCGAGAGATCGTGGAATCCCGGCGTTTCTGAGAGTTTGGCTGGGCGTACGGGTGTCAAAATTCTTTATTTCATGCAACTACACACTCTCAATACGATAAAACGGGTATCTCAGTTCTGCAGCGATTGATACGTCGATGCTTAGCAAAATCGAAAGATCGCGGATTCCCGGCGTTTCTGAGAGTTTGGCTGGGCGTACGGGTGTCAAAATTCTTTATTTCATGCAACTACACACTCTCAATACGATAAAACTGGTATCGCAGTTCTGCAGCGATCGATACGTCGAAGCTTAGCGGAATCGAAAGATCGAGGATTCTCGGCGTTTCTGAGAGTTTGGCTGGCATTACGGGTGTGAAAATTCTTTATCCCCTCCGCGGGACTGCCACCTTGCTGTGGTGGAGGGGCTTGCGTGTCCTCGTGATCTACCAAGCTATACCAGCGGGGGCTTCGGCCCCTGACAGGGATTCCCATGCTGGGCTGGTTGGTAGTGAAGGACCAGACTAAGAGCAGTCCACCGAGGAGTAAACCTCGTAAAAATAATCCGTAATCTTGAGATGTGAATCCACCGTGTCCAGAAGATGAATGGCTCCACGTTAGTGAGTCCCAAACGGTATCCTTCAGGTACCTGTCACTCCCTGATTGTATTGTGACTTCCTGCCGTATGCCGGCTCTGCTGCAGGTGACATTCTACCCGAGCATTCTCGTGGGATTTAAATGCAGAATATTTCACCCTCCTCAAAAAATCTAGAGGCACCCTCCTCTTCCAAACCGGGATCTAGAAAGAAAGATAAATATCAAAGATTAGAGTTAACAAGATCACAAACGAGAACTGAATATGCACGGTATATTATGATAAAGCCAAAGACTGGCTCTTTTGGCAATACCAGCCCATTTAAAATCGAGAAAGCGATCACTTCTAACGTTGGCGCGATTATCACGGCACGCAAAACGCGGGATGGGCTTCTAGTAGAGGTCGCGAACTCATCGCAAGCTATCAAACTACTGGAAATGAAAGAATTTCTTAATACTGATGTTGAAGTGACCCCTCATGGCACCCTCAATACGAGTCGATGTGTGGTCACCTGTCGCGACTTGTTGAATTGTTCCGTGGAAGAAATTTTAGAAAACATGAGCTCACAAGGGGTTATAAATGTGAAACGTCTGAAAACTTCAAAGAATGGTAAGCAAGAAGACTCTCCAACATGTATTCTTACTTTTAATACGCCCGAATTGCCATCCAAAGTCAAAGCTGGTTTTCATTCCTTAACTGTTCGATTGTACATTCCACCACCGCTTCGCTGCTTCCAATGTCAAGAGTATGGACACACTGCCGAATTTTGTCAGAAACCAGCTGTATGCATTTGTGGACAAGAAAAACATCCAAATGCACCGTGTTCAAAATTTGAGTGCGTCAACTGCGGCGAACCACACTCAGCACGCGATAAAAACTGCCCTGTCTATCTTAAAGAAAATGAAATTCAGAGACTAAGAGTTACCGAGAAGTTGACATACTTAGATGCTAAAAGGAAGTTCTATGAACAAAACAAACTACCAACTATATCATATGCTCAAGTTACGTCTAAACCGAACACGACAAGAAACTCAGATCTCCATGCATTGGCCGCGACACTTATCCCGGAACTTTTACGTATTCTACGTCAGGAATACCAAGCACCAACCCCAATAGAAGATCGTCTTGCAAATGAACAAGCATCTAGTAATGTTTCACCTACACCATCTTTGACGCCGACCTCGGTTCTGCGTTATATCGCGAAGACGCGTTCTGACGCAAGACCGAAGAGATCACAACCTATCTATAACGCATCGGGTGTTGTCTCATGGTTTAATAAAACAGGAAAGGAAATGCAGAGGCACGAACGCAAACGAAACAAAAAGCAATCATCAGGAACGGCATCGCCAGCGACTTCAGACCATGAATCTCTGCAGACGAAAGACGTCGAAAGCTCAGGATCGAGTGAGCATCCGCCACGAAAAAAACAATCGGCAATGACGTCGAAAACTACAAAATTTCCCAATTCGGAAATCACTGACCGTGATCCGGATACTGATGATGAACCTATTTTCACTTCTACGCAAACGAAATCTGATGTTAATCAAAAGCTAGCCACAGACTCGCTAAGTGAGTATAATAAATTGAACAAATAGACACACACATGACGAATATATTGCAATGGAATTGTAATGGATGTCAATCCAAATTAGCTGAACTGCAATTGATTATAAACGAACGACGCCCATCGATTATCTGTCTCCAAGAGACAAGATTTCGTCCAGAACAAATATTTTCACTACGGTCTTATAGTATATATCGACATGATATCGACAGCACCCCTATTGCCAAAGGCGGTGTTGCCATTTTTTGCAGAAATGAATATTTAACGTATCGAATACCTTTAAGCACAAACCTCCAAGCCATAGCTATACGCCTCACTTCACCGATCAGTCTGACAATATGCACAATATACCTACCGAACACTAACTGGGAACAAAAAGATATCCACAGTCTCGTAGCCCAATTACCAACACCCTTTCTGATGGTTGGAGACTTCAACGCCCATAATACATTATGGGGCTCAGTAAGGACTGACACAAGTGGTAGGAAAATATAACGCGTGCTCGATGACAATGATATGACATTACTGAACAACGGGGACAATACTCATTTTAGCGCAAGACACGGAACTTTTTCTGCGATCGATTTAAGCTTTTGCTCACCTCAAATTGCAGGACGATATCACTGGTTCCCGCTAGACGATCTCCATGGTAGCGATCATTATCCAATACTGATATCTAACGGTAAATCATCGCCAGAGACACACCGACCTCGTAAATGGCTCTTACATCGTGCGGACTGGGAGCAATTCCGAAATGACATAGCGATGCATATTGTAAGCGATACCGACGACATTGAGACGATGACATCAAAATTCACTAATACAGTATTAGATGCAGCGTATCGCAATATCCCTCGATCGAACGGTCAATGCAATAAAAGAAAACGCGTTCCATGGTGGAGCGAACAAGTTTCCAAGGCTATATACAACAAAAAACGTTCTCTGCACAAATTCAAACGTGAGCCGAGCCAAGCAAATTTGATTGAATTTAAAAAAGCACGTGCTCAAGCGAGAAAAACAATAAATGAGGCAAAACAGAAATCGTGGCAAATATACACGTCCACTATCACGAGACAAACCACGCCCACTGAAGTCTGGAAAAGAATAAGAACGGTCTCAGGGACATATCACAATTATACAACTCCATACGTCCAAATAAATAACCAAACAATCACAGATCATGCCCAAATTGCTGAAATACTCGCTGATCATTTCTATGGCAATAGTTCTACAGCAAACTACTCTCAAGATTTCCAGCAACGGAAGAGACAACTGGAAACGACTTTGGATTTTAATTCTGAAGCATTATGCAATTATAACTTGCCATTTACGTTCACTGAGCTCAACGCATCTTTGGCCCGCTTAAAAAGGTCTGCCCCTGGCTTAGATACCATAACCTCGCAAATGTTACAAGAATTGCCAAGCAGGGCAAAAAACGAACTTTTAAAATTATATAATAAGATTTGGATGACAGGTGAATACCCGAATCAATGGCGTGATGCAATAGTCGTTCCTATACACAAAGCATCACAGAAGTCATATGAACCGACGAACTATAGGCCAATATCGCTTACGTGTTGCCTTAGTAAACTCCTTGAGCGAATGATAAATTGTAGACTCATGTGGTATCTTGAGAAACACAAATTAATTCCGGAATCACAGTGTGGTTTTAGAAAACACTATTCGACGACGGACAATCTTCTATACTTCGAAGATGCTATCCAAAAAGCCTTTCTGAAAAAAGCCAACTTAGTAGCAATTTTCTTTGATATCGAAAAAGCATTTGACACTACCTGGAGGTATGGCATACTCAATGAGCTTCATCGGTGTGGTATGAGAGGAAACCTGCCAATCATCATTGCCAGTTTCTTAGCTCGTCGAAATTTTCGAGTACGGGTCGGAAATCAGCTATCGACACATAGAGTTCAAGAAAATGGGGTCCCACAAGGTTCTCCTATCTCCGTTACGCTGTTTATCATTGCCATGAATAGGATATCGGCCAAAGTATCATACCCAGTTCATGCGTGCCTATATGTAGATGACTTGATTATTTTTCGGACTGGCAGACACATGACGCTAATTGAAAAAGACCTACAAGAAACTATCAACCGTATTTCAAATGATGCGAATGCATGTGGCTTCAGATTCTCGACTACGAAAACGAAATGTATGCACTTTCACAGACTACGAACACCCCAGTTTAAACCTAATATCAAGCTAAACGGAAACAGATTAGCTGTATCAGAAACAATTCGGTTCTTAGGCCTCATATTTGATACGAAGATGACATGGAAGGACCATATCGAATGGTTAAGAACAAAATGTCTGAGAACGCTTAATATTTTGAAATGTCTAGGCAGTATCAACTGGGGAAGTGACCGAGAAATACTCTTAACCATGTACAACGCGATGATACTCTCACAGATAGATTACGGCTCTATAGTATATGGAAGAGCAAGTCAATCACAGCTGAAGAAATTAGACAGTTTACATCATCGTGGAATACGAATTGCAACAGGTGCATACCGTACAAGTCCCACAAAAAGCGTACTGTGTGAAGCATACATATCACCCTTAAATATCAGAAGAAACAAACTGATGCTTAGATACGCTGCCAACATTTGGGCTATGCCTGACCACAGGAACCACGAAATGATATTCTCGGGAACGCAAAACACGGGGGTTATAGACAATACAGGAACGACAAAAACTATTACGTACAGAGTAAAGGAAGTAATTGAGAAGTTTGATTGCTCATTCGACAAAATACATGTTGAACAATGCAATGAAATTGAACCTTGGATAATTCCGCAGGTAAATTTCAGAAATGATCTATGCAAATACGGAAAACAAAATACTGACGGTATAATATATAAAACAGCATTTCTGGAATTGATAAATGAATACCAAAACGCGGAAACGGTATACACGGACGGATCGATCATTAATGGGAGAGTTGGATGTGCGATCGTCACTGAAACAGTCGTGAGAAAATGGAGATTACCAGACACTGCGACTATCTACACGGCCGAAATGTTTGCAATACTGCAAGCGTTATATTATGTAATAAACACAGATAGAATAGAATATGTAATTTGCTCTGACAGCCGCTCTATACTTGACGCAATGGAGAATGTCAATACAAGTGATGGCCTACTTCAAAAAATTAATAACATGCGTTGGCAGGCACAAAATATGGATAAACAGGTGGCTTTCATATGGGTACCTGGACACTGTGAAATATTGGGAAACGAAAGAGCGGATAAAGCAGCAAAAGAGGCAGTAGAGCAAGACATAATAGACGAAATTGAGATAAGAAAAGAAGATATAAAAGTTAAGATAAACCACAGAATACTCCAGGAGTGGCAAAAAGATTGGGAAAGCACACCTTCGAAACTACGGAAAATAAAAACAAAAGTAGAAAAGTGGCTGATGCCACGGAATTTAACTAGGAATTTGACACACGAACATAACGCACGGATTTATGTTGCGAAAGGAAAACGTCCCAAAATGTCTACTATGTGACGCAGAGTTGACAGTAGAACACATACTTATGGAATGCATAATGTACCAAGAAACAAGAGACAAATTAGGAATATCAAACGAAATTGGAGTAGCGCTAAAGAATGATACAATAAGCATGAAAAAAATTATAAAATTCTGCGATATGACAAAATTGAAAAATAAAATATAAAAATTAAGTAAACGCTGTATCCAGCTAATGACCATTGCAGTCGATGCTGATGAATATTAAGAAAAAAAAAAAAAAAAAAAAAAAAAAAAAAAAAAATTCTTCATTTCATGCAACTACACACTCTCAATACAATAAAACGGGTATCGTGGTGCTGCAGCGATTGATACGTCGATGCTTAGCGACATCGAGAGATCGATGATTCCCGGCGTTTTTGAGACTTTGGCTGGCTGTACGAGTGTCAAAATTCTTTATTTCATGCAACTACACACTCTCAATACGATAAAACTGGTATCGCAGTTCCTCAGCGATCGATACGTCGATGCTTAGTGACATCGAGAGATCGAGGATTCCCGGCGTTTCTGAGACTTTGGCTGGCTGTACGGGTGTCAAAATTCTTCATTCTATGTAACTACACACTCTCAAAACGATAAAACTGGTATCGCAGTTCTGCAGCGATTGATACGTCGATTCCTAGCGAAATCGAGAGATCGAGGATTCCCGGCGTTTCTGAAAGTTTAACTGGGTGTACGGGTGTGAAAATTCTTTATTTCATGCAACTTCACACTTGCAATACGATAAAACGGGTATCGTGTTGCTGCAGCGATTGATACGTCGATGCTTAGCGACATCGAGAGATCGATGATTCCCGGCGTTTTTGAGACTTTGGCTGGCTGTACGAGTGTCAAAATCCTTCATTCTATGTAAATACACACTCTCAATACGATAAAACTGGTATCGCAGATCTGCAGCGATCGATACGTCGAAGCTTAGCGGAATCGAACGATCGAGGATTCTCGGCGTTTCTGAGAGTTTGGCTGGCTGTACGGGTTTGTAAATTCTTTATTTCATGCAACTACACACACTCAAAACGATAAAACTGGTATCGCAGTTCTGCAGCGATTGATACGTCGATGCCTAGCGAAATCGAGAGATCGAGGATTCCCGGCGTTTCTGAGAGTTTAACTGGGTGTACGGGTGTGAAAATTCTTTCTTTCATGCAACTTTACACTTGCAATACGATAAAACGGGTATCGTGTTGCTGCAGCGATTGATACGTCGATGCTTAGCGACATCGAGAGATCGAGGATTCCCGGCGTTTCTGAGAGTTTGTCTTGGCCTACGGGTGTTAAAATTCTTCATTCTATCTAACTACACACTCTCAAAACGATAAAACTGGTATCGCAGTTCTGCAGCGATCGATACGTCGAAGCTTAGCGGAATCGAACGATCGAGGATTCCCGGCGTTTCTGAGAGTTTGGCTGGGTGTACGAGTGTGAAAATTCATTATTTCATGCAACTACACACTTGCAATACGATAAAACGGGTATCGTGGTGCTGCAGCGATTAATACGTCGATGCTTAGCGACATCGAGAGATCGATGATTCCCGGCGTTTCTGAGACTTTGGCTGGCTGTACGGGTGTCAAAATTCTTCATTCTATCTAACTACACACTCTCAAAACGATAAAACTGGTATCGCAGTTCTGCAGCGATTGATACGTCGATGCCTAGCGAAATCGAGAGATCGAGGATTCCCGGCGTTTCTGAGAGTTTAACTGGGTGTACGGGTGTGAAAATTCTTTATTTCATGCAACTAAACACTTGCAATACGATAAAACGGGTATCGTGTTGCTGCAGCGATTGATACGTCGATGCTTAGCGACATCGATAGATCGATGATTCCCGGCGTTTCTGAGACTTTGGCTGTCTGTACGGGTATCAAAATCCTTCATTCTATGTAAGTACACACTCTCAATACGATAAAACTGGTATCGCAGTTCTGCAGCGATCGATACGTCGAAGCTTAGCGACATAAAGAGATCGAGGATTCCCGGCCTTTCTGAGAGTTTGGCTGGGCGGACGGGTGTCAAAATTCGTTATTTCATGCAACTACACACTCTCAATACGATAAGACTGGTATCGCAGTTCTGCAGCGATTGATACGTCGATGCTTAGCGAAATCGAAAGATCGCGGATTCCCGGCGTTTCTGAGAGTATGGCTGGGCGTACGGGTGTCAAAATTCTTTATTTCATGGAACTACACACTTGCAATACGATAAAACGGGTATCGTGGTGCTGCAGCTATTGATACGACGATGCTTAGCGACATCGAGAGATCGAGGATTCCCGGCGTTTCTGAGAGTTTAACTGGGTGTACGGGTTTGAAAATTCTTCATTCTATGTGTCTACACAATCTCAAAACGATAAAACTGGTATCGGCAGTTCTGCAGCGATTGATACGTCGATGCACAGCGACATCGAGAGATCGTGGAATCCCGGCGTTTCTGAGAGTTTGGCTTGGCCTACGGTTGTTAAAATTCTTTATTTCATGCAACTACACACTCTCAATACGATAAAACGGGTATCTCAGTTCTGCAGCGATTGATACGTCGATGCTTAGCAAAATCGAAAGATCGCCGATTCCCGGCGTTTCTGAGAGTTTGGCTGGGCGTACGGGTGTCAAAATTCTTTATTTCATGCAACTACACACTCTCAATACGATAAAACGGGTATCGCAGTTCTGCAGCGATCGATACGTCGAAGATTAGCGGAATCGAAAGATCGAGGATTCTCGGCGTTTCTGAGAGTTTGGCTGGCTGTACGGGTGTGAAAATTCTTTATTTCATGCAACTACACACTTGCAATACGATAAAATGGGTATCGTGGTGCTGCAGCGATTGATACGTCGATGCACAGCGTCATCGAGAGATCGAGGATTCCCGGCGTTTCTGAGAGTTTGGCTTGGCCTACGGGTGTTAAAATTCTTTATTTCATGCAACTACACACTCTCAAAACAATAAAACGGGTATCGTGGTGCTGCAGCGATTGATTCGTCGATTCCTAGCGAAATCGAAAGATCGAGGATTCCCGGCGTTTCTGAAAGTTTAACTCGGTGTACGGGTGTGAAAATTCTTTATTTCATGCAACTTCACACTTGCAATACGATAAAACGGGTATCGTGTTGCTGCAGCGATTGATACGTCGATGCTTAGCGACATCGAGAGATCGATGATTCCCGGCGTTTTTGAGACTTTGGCTGGCTGTACGAGTGTCAAAATCTTTCATTCTATGTAAATACACACTCTCAATACGATAAAACTGGTATCGCAGATCTGCAGCGATCGATACGTCGAAGCTTAGCGGAATCGAACGATCGAGGATTCTCGGCGTTTCTGAGAGTTTGGCTGGCTGTACGGGTTTGTAAATTCTTTATTTCATGCAACTACACACACTCAAAACGATAAAACTGGTATCGCAGTTCTGCAGCGATTGATACGTCGATGCCTAGCGAAATCGAGAGATCGAGGATTCCCGGCGTTTCTGAGAGTTTAACTGGGTGTACGGGTGTGAAAATTCTTTATTTCATGCAACTTCACACTTGCAATACGATAAAACGGGTATCGTGTTGCTGCAGCGATTGATACGTCGATGCTTAGCGACATCGAGAGATCGATGATTCCCGGCGTTTCTGAGACTTTGGCTGGCTGTACGGGTGTCAAAATCCTTCATTCTATGTAAGTACAAACTCTCAATTCGATAAAACTGGTATCGCAGTTCTGCAACGATCGATACGTCGAAGCTTAGCGACATCGAGAGATCGAGGATTCCCGGCCTTTCTGAGAGTTTGGCTGGGCGTACGGGTGTCAAAATTCTTTATTTCATGCAACTACACACTTGCAATACGATAAAACAGGTATCGTGGTGCTGCAGCGATTGATAAGTCGATGATTAGCGACATCGAGAGATCGATGATTTCCGGCGTTTCTGAGACTTTGGCTGGCTGTACGGGTGTCAAAATTCTTCATTCTATCTAACTACACACTCTCAAAACGATAAAACTGGTATCGCAGTTCTGCAGCAATCGATACGTCGAAGCTTAGCGGAATCGAACGATCGAGGATTCCCGGCGTTTCTGAGAGTTTGGCTGGGTGTACGGGTGTGAAAATTCTTTATTTCATGCAACTACAGACTTGCAATACGATAAAATGGGTATCGTGGTGCTGCAGCGATTGATACGTCGATGCACAGCGACATCGAGAGATCGTGAAATCCCGGCGTTTCTGAGAGTTTGGCTTGGCCTACGGGTGTTAAAATTCTTTATTTCGTGCAACTACACACTCTCAATACGATAAAACGGGTATCGTGGTGCTCCAGCGATTGATACGTCGATGCATAGCGACATCGAGAGATCGAGGATTCCCGATCTTTCTGAGAGTCTGGCTGGGCGTACGGGTGTCCAAATTCTTTATTTCATGCAACTACACACTTTCAATACGATAAAACTGGTATCGCAGTTCTGCAGCGATTGATACGTCGATGCTTAGCAAAATCGAAAGATCGCAGATTCCCGGCGTTTCTGAGAGTTTGACTGGGCGTACGGGTGTCAAAATTCTTTATTTCATGCAACTACACACTCTCAATACAATAAAACGGATATCGTGGTGCTGCAGCTATTGATACGACGATGCTTAGCGACATCGAGAGATCGAGGATTCCCGGCGTTTCTGAGAGTTTAACTGGGTGTACGGGTTTGAAAATTCTTCATTCTATGTGTCTACACAATCTCAAAACGATAAAACTGGTATCGGCAGTTCTGCAGCGATTGATACGTCGATGCACAGCGACATCGAGAGATCGTGGAATCCCGGCGTTTCTGAGAGTTTGGCTTGGCCTACGGTTGTTAAAATTCTTTATTTCATGTAACTACACACTCTCAATACGATAAAACGGGTATCTCAGTTCTGCAGCGATTGATACGTCGATGCTTAGCAAAATCGAAAGATCGCCGATTCCCGGCGTTTCTGAGAGTTTGGCTGGGCGTACGGGTGTCAAAATTCTTTATTTCATGCAACTACACACTCTCAATACGATAAAACGGGTATCGCAGTTCTGCAGCGATCGATACGTCGAAGATTAGCGGAATCGAAAGATCGAGGATTCTCGGCGTTTCTGAGAGTTTGGCTGGCTGTACGGGTGTGAAAATTCTTTATTTCATGCAACTACACACTTGCAATACGATAAAATGGGTATCGTGGTGCTGCAGCGATTGATACGTCGATGCACAGCGTCATCGAGAGATCGAGGATTCCCGGCGTTTCTGAGAGTTTGGCTTGGCCTACGGGTGTTAAAATTCTTTATTTCATGCAACTACACACTCTCAAAACAATAAAACGGGTATCGTGGTGCTGCAGCGATTGATACGTCGATGCTTAGCGACATCGAGAGATCGATGATTCCCGGCGTTTTTGAGACTTTGGCTGGCTGTACGAGTGTCAAAATTCTTTATTTCATGCAACTACACACTCTCAATACGATAAAACTGGTTTCGCAGTTCTGCAGCGATCGATACGTCGATGCTTAGTGACATCGAGAGATCGAGGATTCCCGGCGTTTCTGAGACTTTGGCTGGCTGTACGGGTGTCAAAATTCTTCATTCTATGTAACTACACACTCTCAAAACGATAAAACTGGTATCGCAGTTCTGCAGCGATTGATACGTCGATTCCTAGCGAAATCGAGAGATCGAGGATTCCCGGCGTTTCTGAGAGTTTAACTGGGTGTACGGGTGTGAAAATTCTTTATTTCATGCAACTTCACACTTGCAATACGATAAAACGGGTATCGTGTTGCTGCAGCGATTGATACGTCGATGCTTAGCGACATCGAGAGATCGATGATTCCCGGCGTTTTTGAGACTTTGGCTGGCTGTACGAGTGTCAAAATCCTTCATTCTATGTAAATACACACTCTCAATACGATAAAACTGGTATCGCAGATCTGCAGCGATCGATACGTCGAAGCTTAGCGGAATCGAACGATCGAGGATTCTCGGCGTTTCTGAGAGTTTGGCTGGCTGTACGGGTTTGTAAATTCTTTATTTCATGCAACTACACACACTCAAAACGATAAAACTGGTATCGCAGTTCTGCAGCGATTGATACGTCGATGCCTAGCGAAATCGAGAGATCGAGGATTCCCGGCGTTTCTGAGAGTTTAACTGGGTGTACGGGTGTGAAAATTCTTTATTTCATGCAACTTTACACTTGCAATACGATAAAACGGGTATCGTGTTGCTGCAGCGATTGATACGTCGATGCTTAGCGACATCGAGAGATCGAGGATTCCCGGCGTTTCTGAGAGTTTGTCTTGGCCTACGGGTGTTAAAATTCTTCATTCTATCTAACTACACACTCTCAAAACGATAAAACTGGTATCGCAGTTCTGCAGCGATTGATACGTCGATGCCTAGCGAAATCGAGAGATCGAGGATTCCCGGCGTTTCTGAGAGTTTAACTGGGTGTACGGGTGTGAAAATTCTTTATTTCATGCAACTTTACACTTGCAATACGATAAAACGGGTATCGTGTTGCTGCAGCGATTGATACGTCGATGCTTAGCGACATCGAGAGATCGAGGATTCCCGGCGTTTCTGAGAGTTTGGCTTGGCCTACGGGTGTTAAAATTCTTTATTTCATGCAACTACACACTCTCAAAACAATAAAACGGGTATCGTGGTGCTGCAGCGATTGATACGTCGATGCTTAGCGACATCGAGAGATCGATGATTCCCGGCGTTTTTGAGACTTTGGCTGGCTGTACGAGTGTCAAAATTCTTTATTTCATGCAACTACACACTCTCAATACGATAAAACTGGTTTCGCAGTTCTGCAGCGATCGATACGTCGATGCTTAGTGACATCGAGAGATCGAGGATTCCCGGCGTTTCTGAGACTTTGGCTGGCTGTACGGGTGTCAAAATTCTTCATTCTATGTAACTACACACTCTCAAAACGATAAAACGGGTATCTCAGTTCTGCAGCGATTGATACGTCGATGCTTAGCAAAATCGAAAGATCGCCGATTCCCGGCGTTTCTGAGAGTTTGGCTGGGCGTACGGGTGTCAAAATTCTTTATTTCATGCAACTACACACTCTCAATACGATAAAACGGGTATCGCAGTTCTGCAGCGATCGATACGTCGAAGATTAGCGGAATCGAAAGATCGAGGATTCTCGGCGTTTCTGAGAGTTTGGCTGGCTGTACGGGTGTGAAAATTCTTTATTTCATGCAACTACACACTTGCAATACGATAAAATGGGTATCGTGGTGCTGCAGCGATTGATACGTCGATGCACAGCGTCATCGAGAGATCGAGGATTCCCGGCGTTTCTGAGAGTTTGGCTTGGCCTACGGGTGTTAAAATTCTTTATTTCATGCAACTACACACTCTCAAAACAATAAAACGGGTATCGTGGTGCTGCAGCGATTGATACGTCGATGCTTAGCGACATCGAGAGATCGATGATTCCCGGCGTTTTTGAGACTTTGGCTGGCTGTACGAGTGTCAAAATTCTTTATTTCATGCAACTACACACTCTCAATACGATAAAACTGGTTTCGCAGTTCTGCAGCGATCGATACGTCGATGCTTAGTGACATCGAGAGATCGAGGATTCCCGGCGTTTCTGAGACTTTGGCTGGCTGTACGGGTGTCAAAATTCTTCATTCTATGTAACTACACACTCTCAAAACGATAAAACTGGTATCGCAGTTCTGCAGCGATTGATACGTCGATTCCTAGCGAAATCGAGAGATCGAGGATTCCCGGCGTTTCTGAGAGTTTAACTGGGTGTACGGGTGTGAAAATTCTTTATTTCATGCAACTTCACACTTGCAATACGATAAAACGGGTATCGTGTTGCTGCAGCGATTGATACGTCGATGCTTAGCGACATCGAGAGATCGATGATTCCCGGCGTTTTTGAGACTTTGGCTGGCTGTACGAGTGTCAAAATCCTTCATTCTATGTAAATACACACTCTCAATACGATAAAACTGGTATCGCAGATCTGCAGCGATCGATACGTCGAAGCTTAGCGGAATCGAACGATCGAGGATTCTCGGCGTTTCTGAGAGTTTGGCTGGCTGTACGGGTTTGTAAATTCTTTATTTCATGCAACTACACACACTCAAAACGATAAAACTGGTATCGCAGTTCTGCAGCGATTGATACGTCGATGCCTAGCGAAATCGAGAGATCGAGGATTCCCGGCGTTTCTGAGAGTTTAACTGGGTGTACGGGTGTGAAAATTCTTTATTTCATGCAACTTTACACTTGCAATACGATAAAACGGGTATCGTGTTGCTGCAGCGATTGATACGTCGATGCTTAGCGACATCGAGAGATCGAGGATTCCCGGCGTTTCTGAGAGTTTGTCTTGGCCTACGGGTGTTAAAATTCTTCATTCTATCTAACTACACACTCTCAAAACGATAAAACTGGTATCGCAGTTCTGCAGCGATTGATACGTCGATGCCTAGCGAAATCGAGAGATCGAGGATTCCCGGCGTTTCTGAGAGTTTAACTGGGTGTACGGGTGTGAAAATTCTTTATTTCATGCAACTTTACACTTGCAATACGATAAAACGGGTATCGTGTTGCTGCAGCGATTGATACGTCGATGCTTAGCGACATCGAGAGATCGAGGATTCCCGGCGTTTCTGAGAGTTTGTCTTGGCCTACGGGTGTTAAAATTCTTCATTCTATCTAACTACACACTCTCAAAACGATAAAACTGGTATCGCAGTTCTGCAGCGATCGATACGTCGAAGCTTAGCGGAATCGAACGATCGAGGATTCCCGGCGTTTCTGAGAGTTTGGCTGGGTGTACGAGTGTGAAAATTCATTATTTCATGCAACTACACACTTGCAATACGATAAAACGGGTATCGTGGTGCTGCAGCGATTAATACGTCGATGCTTAGCGACATCGAGAGATCGATGATTCCCGGCGTTTCTGAGACTTTGGCTGGCTGTACGGGTGTCAAAATTCTTCATTCTATCTAACTACACACTCTCAATACGATAAAACTGGTATCGCAGTTCTGCAGCGATTTATACGTCGATGCCTAGCGAAACCGAGAGATCGATGATTCCCGGCGTTTCTGCGAGTTTAACTGGGAGTACGGGTGTGAAAATTCTTTATTTCATGCAACTACACACTTGCAATACGATGAAACGGGTATCGTGTCTCTGCAGCGATTGATACGTCGATGCTTAGCGACATCGAGAGATCGATGATTCCCGGCGTTTCTGAGACTTTGGCTGGCTGTACGGGTGTCAAACTCCTTCATTCTATGTAAATACACACTCTCAATACGATAAAACTGGTATCGCAGTTCTGCAGCGATCGATACGTCGAAGCTTAACGGAATCGAAAGATTGAGGATTCTCGGCGTTTTTGAGAGTTTGGCTGGCTGTACGGGTGTGTAAATTCTTTATTTCATGCAACTACACACACTCAAAACGATAAAACTGGTATCGCAGTTCTGCAGCGATTGATACGTCGATGCCTAGCGAAATCGAGAGATCGAGGATTCCCGGCGTTTCTGAGAGTTTAACTGGGTGTACGGGTGTGAAAATTCTTTATTTCATGCAACTACACACTTGCAATACGATAAAACGGGTATCGTGTTGCTGCAGCGATTGATACGTCGATGCTTAGCGACATCGATAGATCGATGATTCCCGGCGTCTCTGAGACTTTGGCTGTCTGTACGGGTATCAAAATCCTTCATTCTATGTAAGTACACACTCTCAATACGATAAAACTGGTATCGCAGTTCTGCAGCGATTGATACGTCGAAGCTTAGCGACATAAAGAGATCGAAGATTCCCGGCCTTTCTGAGAGTTTGGCTGGGCGGACGGGTGTCAAAATTCGTTATTTCATGCAACTACACACTCTCAATACGATAAGACTGGTATCGCAGTTCTGCAGCGATTGATACGTCGATGCTTAGCGAAATCGAAAGATCGCGGATTCCCGGCGTTTCTGAGAGTATGGCTGGGCGTACGGGTGTCAAAATTCTTTATTTCATGGAACTACACACTTGCAATACGATAAAACGGGTATCGTGGTGCTGCAGCTATTGATACGTCGATGCACAGCGACATCGAGAGATCGTGGAATCCCGGCGTTTCTGAGAGTTTGGCTTGGCCTACGGTTGTTAAAATTCTTTATTTCATGCAACTACACACTCTCAATACGATAAAACGGGTATCTCAGTTCTGCAGCGATTGATACGTCGATGCTTAGCAAAATCGAAAGATCGCCGATTCCCGGCGTTTCTGAGAGTTTGGCTGGGCGTACGGGTGTCAAAATTCTTTATTTCATGCAACTACACACTCTCAATACGATAAAACTGGTATCGCAGTTCTGCAGCGATCGATACGTCGAAGATTAGCGGAATCGAAAGATCGAGGATTCTCGGCGTTTCTGAGAGTTTGGCTGGCTGTACGGGTGTGAAAATTCTTTATTTCATGCAACTACACACTTGCAATACGATAAAATGGGTATCGTGGTGCTGCAGCGATTGATACGTCGATGCACAGCGTCATCGAGAGATCGAGGATTCCCGGCGTTTCTGAGAGTTTGGCTTGGCCTACGGGTGTTAAAATTCTTTATTTCATGCAACTACACACTCTCAAAACAATAAAACGGGTATCGTGGTGCTGCAGCGATTGATACGTCGATGCTTAGCGACATCGAGAGATCGATGATTCCCGGCGTTTTTGAGACTTTGGCTGGCTGTACGAGTGTCAAAATTCTTTATTTCATGCAACTACACACTCTCAATACGATAAAACTGGTTTCGCAGTTCTGCAGCGATCGATACGTCGATGCTTAGTGACATCGAGAGATCGAGGATTCCCGGCGTTTCTGAGACTTTGGCTGGCTGTACGGGTGTCAAAATTCTTCATTCTATGTAACTACACACTCTCAAAACGATAAAACTGGTATCGCAGTTCTGCAGCGATTGATACGTCGATTCCTAGCGAAATCGAGAGATCGAGGATTCCCGGCGTTTCTGAGAGTTTAACTGGGTGTACGGGTGTGAAAATTCTTTATTTCATGCAACTTCACACTTGCAATACGATAAAACGGGTATCGTGTTGCTGCAGCGATTGATACGTCGATGCTTAGCGACATCGAGAGATCGATGATTCCCGGCGTTTTTGAGACTTTGGCTGGCTGTACGAGTGTCAAAATCCTTCATTCTATGTAAATACACACTCTCAATACGATAAAACTGGTATCGCAGATCTGCAGCGATCGATACGTCGAAGCTTAGCGGAATCGAACGATCGAGGATTCTCGGCGTTTCTGAGAGTTTGGCTGGCTGTACGGGTTTGTAAATTCTTTATTTCATGCAACTACACACACTCAAAACGATAAAACTGGTATCGCAGTTCTGCAGCGATTGATACGTCGATGCCTAGCGAAATCGAGAGATCGAGGATTCCCGGCGTTTCTGAGAGTTTAACTGGGTGTACGGGTGTGAAAATTCTTTATTTCATGCAACTTTACACTTGCAATACGATAAAACGGGTATCGTGTTGCTGCAGCGATTGATACGTCGATGCTTAGCGACATCGAGAGATCGAGGATTCCCGGCGTTTCTGAGAGTTTGTCTTGGCCTACGGGTGTTAAAATTCTTCATTCTATCTAACTACACACTCTCAAAACGATAAAACTGGTATCGCAGTTCTGCAGCGATCGATACGTCGAAGCTTAGCGGAATCGAACGATCGAGGATTCCCGGCGTTTCTGAGAGTTTGGCTGGGTGTACGAGTGTGAAAATTCATTATTTCATGCAACTACACACTTGCAATACGATAAAACGGGTATCGTGGTGCTGCAGCGATTAATACGTCGATGCTTAGCGACATCGAGAGATCGATGATTCCCGGCGTTTCTGAGACTTTGGCTGGCTGTACGGGTGTCAAAATTCTTCATTCTATCTAACTACACACTCTCAATACGATAAAACTGGTATCGCAGTTCTGCAGCGATTTATACGTCGATGCCTAGCGAAACCGAGAGATCGATGATTCCCGGCGTTTCTGCGAGTTTAACTGGGAGTACGGGTGTGAAAATTCTTTATTTCATGCAACTACACACTTGCAATACGATGAAACGGGTATCGTGTCTCTGCAGCGATTGATACGTCGATGCTTAGCGACATCGATAGATCGATGATTCCCGGCGTTTCTGAGACTTTGGCTGTCTGTACGGGTATCAAAATCCTTCATTCTATGTAAGTACACACTCTCAATACGATAAAACTGGTATCGCAGTTCTGCAGCGATTGATACGTCGAAGCTTAGCGACATAAAGAGATCGAGGATTCCCGGCCTTTCTGAGAGTTTGGCTGGGCGGACGGGTGTCAAAATTCGTTATTTCATGCAACTACACACTCTCAATACGATAAGACTGGTATCGCAGTTCTGCAGCGATTGATACGTCGATGCTTAGCGAAATCGAAAGATCGCGGATTCCCGGCGTTTCTGAGAGTATGGCTGGGCGTACGGGTGTCAAAATTCTTTATTTCATGGAACTACACACTTGCAATACGATAAAACGGGTATCGTGGTGCTGCAGCGATTAATACGTCGATGCTTAGCGACATCGAGAGATCGATGATTCCCGGCGTTTCTGAGACTTTGGCTGGCTGTACGGGTGTCAAAATTCTTCATTCTATCTAACTACACACTCTCAAAACGATAAAACTGGTATCGCAGTTCTGCAGCGATTGATACGTCGATGCCTAGCGAAATCGAGAGATCGAGGATTCCCGGCGTTTCTGAGAGTTTAACTGGGTGTACGGGTGTGAAAATTCTTTATTTCATGCAACTACACACTTGCAATACGATAAAACGGGTATCGTGTTGCTGCAGCGATTGATACGTCGATGCTTAGCGACATCGATAGATCGATGATTCCCGGCGTTTCTGAGACTTTGGCTGTCTGTACGGGTATCAAAATCCTTCATTCTATGTAAATACACACTCTCAATACGATAAAACTGGTATCGCAGTTCTGCAGCGATCGATACGTCGAAGCTTAACGGAATCGAAAGATTGAGGATTCTCGGCGTTTCTGAGAGTTTGGCTGGCTGTACGGGTGTGTAAATTCTTTATTTCATGCAACTACACACTCTCAATACGATAAAACTGGTATCGCAGTTCTGCAGCGATCGATACGTCGAAGCTTAGCGACATAAAGAGATCGAGGATTCCCGGCCTTTCTGAGAGTTTGGCTGGGCGGACGGGTGTCAAAATTCGTTATTTCATGCAACTACACACTCTCAATACGATAAGACTGGTATCGCAGTTCTGCAGCGATTGATACGTCGATGCTTAGCGAAATCGAAAGATCGCGGATTCCCGGCGTTTCTGAGAGTATGGCTGGGCGTACGGGTGTCAAAATTCTTTATTTCATGGAACTACACACTTGCAATACGATAAAACGGGTATCGTGGTGCTGCAGCTATTGATACGTCGATGCTTAGCGACATCGAGAGATCGAGGATTCCCGGCGTTTCTGAGAGTTTAACTGGTTGTACGGGTTTGAAAATTCTTCATTCTATGTGTCTACACAATCTCAAAACGATAAAACTGGTATCGCAGTTCTGCAGCGATTGATACGTCGATGCACAGCGACATCGAGAGATCGTGGAATCCCGGCGTTTCTGAGAGTTTGGCTTGGCCTACGGTTGTTAAAATTCTTTATTTCATGCAACTACACACTCTCAATACGATAAAACGCGTATCTCAGTTCTGCAGCGATTGATACGTCGATGCTTAGCAAAATCGAAAGATCGCCGATTCCCGGCGTTTCTGAGAGTTTGGCTGGGCGTACGGGTGTCAAAATTCTTTATTTCATGCAACTACACACTCTCAATACGATAAAACTGGTATCGCAGTTCTGCAGCGATCGATACGTCGAAGATTAGCGGAATCGAAAGATCGAGGATTCTCGGCGTTTCTGAGAGTTTGGCTGGCTGTACGGGTGTGAAAATTCTTTATTTCATGCAACTACACACTTGCAATACGATAAAATGGGTATCGTGGTGCTGCAGCGATTGATACGTCGATGCACAGCGTCATCGAGAGATCGAGGATTCCCGGCGTTTCTGAGAGTTTGGCTTGGCCTACGGGTGTTAAAATTCTTTATTTCCTGCAATTACACACTCTCAAAACAATAAAACGGGTATCGTGGTGCTGCAGCGATTGATACGTCGATGCTTAGCGACATCGAGAGATCGATGATTCCCGGCGTTTCTGAGAGTTTAACTGGGTGTACGGGTGTGAAAATTCTTTATTTCATGCAACTACACACTTGCAATACGATAAAACGGGTATCGTGTTGCTGCAGCGATTGATACGTCGATGCTTAGCGACATCGATAGATCGATGATTCCCGGCGTTTCTGAGACTTTGGCTGTCTGTACGGGTATCAAAATCCTTCATTCTATGTAAGTACACACTCTCAATACGATAAAACTGGTATCGCAGTTCTGCAGCGATCGATACGTCGAAGCTTAGCGACATAAAGAGATCGAGGATTCCCGGCCTTTCTGAGAGTTTGGCTGGGCGGACGGGTGTCAAAATTCGTTATTTCATGCAACTACACACTCTCAATACGATAAGACTGGTATCGCAGTTCTGCAGCGATTGATACGTCGATGCTTAGCGAAATCGAAAGATCGCGGATTCCCGGCGTTTCTGAGAGTATGGCTGGGCGTACGGGTGTCAAAATTCTTTATTTCATGGAACTACACACTTGCAATACGATAAAACGGGTATCGTGGTGCTGCAGCTATTGATACGACGATGCTTAGCGACATCGAGAGATCGAGGATTCCCGGCGTTTCTGAGAGTTTAACTGGGTGTACGGGTTTGAAAATTCTTCATTCTATGTGTCTACACAATCTCAAAACGATAAAACTGGTATCGGCAGTTCTGCAGCGATTGATACGTCGATGCACAGCGACATCGAGAGATCGTGGAATCCCGGCGTTTCTGAGAGTTTGGCTTGGCCTACGGTTGTTAAAATTCTTTATTTCATGCAACTACACACTCTCAATACGATAAAACGGGTATCTCAGTTCTGCAGCGATTGATACGTCGATGCTTAGCAAAATCGAAAGATCGCCGATTCCCGGCGTTTCTGAGAGTTTGGCTGGGCGTACGGGTGTCAAAATTCTTTATTTCATGCAACTACACACTCTCAATACGATAAAACGGGTATCGCAGTTCTGCAGCGATCGATACGTCGAAGATTAGCGGAATCGAAAGATCGAGGATTCTCGGCGTTTCTGAGAGTTTGGCTGGCTGTACGGGTGTGAAAATTCTTTATTTCATGCAACTACACACTTGCAATACGATAAAATGGGTATCGTGGTGCTGCAGCGATTGATACGTCGATGCACAGCGTCATCGAGAGATCGAGGATTCCCGGCGTTTCTGAGAGTTTGGCTTGGCCTACGGGTGTTAAAATTCTTTATTTCATGCAACTACACACTCTCAAAACAATAAAACGGGTATCGTGGTGCTGCAGCGATTGATTCGTCGATTCCTAGCGAAATCGAAAGATCGAGGATTCCCGGCGTTTCTGAAAGTTTAACTCGGTGTACGGGTGTGAAAATTCTTTATTTCATGCAACTTCACACTTGCAATACGATAAAACGGGTATCGTGTTGCTGCAGCGATTGATACGTCGATGCTTAGCGACATCGAGAGATCGATGATTCCCGGCGTTTTCGAGACTTTGGCTGGCTGTACGAGTGTCAAAATCTTTCATTCTATGTAAATACACACTCTCAATACGATAAAACTGGTATCGCAGATCTGCAGCGATCGATACGTCGAAGCTTAGCGGAATCGAACGATCGAGGATTCTCGGCGTTTCTGAGAGTTTGGCTGGCTGTACGGGTTTGTAAATTCTTTATTTCATGCAACTACACACACTCAAAACGATAAAACTGGTATCGCAGTTCTGCAGCGATTGATACGTCGATGCCTAGCGAAATCGAGAGATCGAGGATTCCCGGCGTTTCTGAGAGTTTAACTGGGTGTACGGGTGTGAAAATTCTTTATTTCATGCAACTTCACACTTGCAATACGATAAAACGGGTATCGTGTTGCTGCAGCGATTGATACGTCGATGCTTAGCGACATCGAGAGATCGATGATTCCCGGCGTTTCTGAGACTTTGGCTGGCTGTACGGGTGTCAAAATCCTTCATTCTATGTAAGTACAAACTCTCAATTCGATAAAACTGGTATCGCAGTTCTGCAACGATCGATACGTCGAAGCTTAGCGACATCGAGAGATCGAGGATTCCCGGCCTTTCTGAGAGTTTGGCTGGGCGTACGGGTGTCAAAATTCTTTATTTCATGCAACTACACACTTGCAATACGATAAAACAGGTATCGTGGTGCTGCAGCGATTGATAAGTCGATGATTAGCGACATCGAGAGATCGATGATTTCCGGCGTTTCTGAGACTTTGGCTGGCTGTACGGGTGTCAAAATTCTTCATTCTATCTAACTACACACTCTCAAAACGATAAAACTGGTATCGCAGTTCTGCAGCAATCGATACGTCGAAGCTTAGCGGAATCGAACGATCGAGGATTCCCGGCGTTTCTGAGAGTTTGGCTGGGTGTACGGGTGTGAAAATTCTTTATTTCATGCAACTACAGACTTGCAATACGATAAAATGGGTATCGTGGTGCTGCAGCGATTGATACGTCGATGCACAGCGACATCGAGAGATCGTGAAATCCCGGCGTTTCTGAGAGTTTGGCTTGGCCTACGGGTGTTAAAATTCTTTATTTCGTGCAACTACACACTCTCAATACGATAAAACGGGTATCGTGGTGCTCCAGCGATTGATACGTCGATGCATAGCGACATCGAGAGATCGAGGATTCCCGATCTTTCTGAGAGTCTGGCTGGGCGTACGGGTGTCCAAATTCTTTATTTCATGCAACTACACACTTTCAATACGATAAAACTGGTATCGCAGTTCTGCAGCGATTGATACGTCGATGCTTAGCAAAATCGAAAGATCGCGGATTCCCGGCGTTTCTGAGAGTTTGACTGGGCGTACGGGTGTCAAAATTCTTTATTTCATGCAACTACACACTCTCAATACAATAAAACGGATATCGTGGTGCTGCAGCTATTGATACGACGATGCTTAGCGACATCGAGAGATCGAGGATTCCCGGCGTTTCTGAGAGTTTAACTGGGTGTACGGGTTTGAAAATTCTTCATTCTATGTGTCTACACAATCTCAAAACGATAAAACTGGTATCGGCAGTTCTGCAGCGATTGATACGTCGATGCACAGCGACATCGAGAGATCGTGGAATCCCGGCGTTTCTGAGAGTTTGGCTTGGCCTACGGTTGTTAAAATTCTTTATTTCATGTAACTACACACTCTCAATACGATAAAACGGGTATCTCAGTTCTGCAGCGATTGATACGTCGATGCTTAGCAAAATCGAAAGATCGCCGATTCCCGGCGTTTCTGAGAGTTTGGCTGGGCGTACGGGTGTCAAAATTCTTTATTTCATGCAACTACACACTCTCAATACGATAAAACGGGTATCGCAGTTCTGCAGCGATCGATACGTCGAAGATTAGCGGAATCGAAAGATCGAGGATTCTCGGCGTTTCTGAGAGTTTGGCTGGCTGTACGGGTGTGAAAATTCTTTATTTCATGCAACTACACACTTGCAATACGATAAAATGGGTATCGTGGTGCTGCAGCGATTGATACGTCGATGCACAGCGTCATCGAGAGATCGAGGATTCCCGGCGTTTCTGAGAGTTTGGCTTGGCCTACGGGTGTTAAAATTCTTTATTTCATGCAACTACACACTCTCAAAACAATAAAACGGGTATCGTGGTGCTGCAGCGATTGATACGTCGATGCTTAGCGACATCGAGAGATCGATGATTCCCGGCGTTTTTGAGACTTTGGCTGGCTGTACGAGTGTCAAAATTCTTTATTTCATGCAACTACACACTCTCAATACGATAAAACTGGTATCGCAGTTCTGCAGCGATTGATACGTCGATTCCTAGCGAAATCGAGAGATCGAGGATTCCCGGCGTTTCTGAGAGTTTAACTGGGTGTACGGGTGTGAAAATTCTTTATTTCATGCAACTTCACACTTGCAATACGATAAAACGGGTATCGTGTTGCTGCAGCGATTGATACGTCGATGCTTAGCGACATCGAGAGATCGATGATTCCCGGCGTTTTTGAGACTTTGGCTGGCTGTACGAGTGTCAAAATCCTTCATTCTATGTAAATACACACTCTCAATACGATAAAACTGGTATCGCAGATCTGCAGCGATCGATACGTCGAAGCTTAGCGGAATCGAACGATCGAGGATTCTCGGCGTTTCTGAGAGTTTGGCTGGCTGTACGGGTTTGTAAATTCTTTATTTCATGCAACTACACACACTCAAAACGATAAAACTGGTATCGCAGTTCTGCAGCGATTGATACGTCGATGCCTAGCGAAATCGAGAGATCGAGGATTCCCGGCGTTTCTGAGAGTTTAACAGGGTGTACGGGTGTGAAAATTCTTTATTTCATGCAACTTTACACTTGCAATACGATAAAACGGGTATCGTGTTGCTGCAGCGATTGATACGTCGATGCTTAGCGACATCGAGAGATCGAGGATTCCCGGCGTTTCTGAGAGTTTGTCTTGGCCTACGGGTGTTAAAATTCTTCATTCTATCTAACTACACACTCTCAAAACGATAAAACTGGTATCGCAGTTCTGCAGCGATCGATACGTCGAAGCTTAGCGGAATCGAACGATCGAGGATTCCCGGCGTTTCTGAGAGTTTGGCTGGGTGTACGAGTGTGAAAATTCATTATTTCATGCAACTACACACTTGCAATACGATAAAACGGGTATCGTGGTGCTGCAGCGATTAATACGTCGATGCTTAGCGACATCGAGAGATCGATGATTCCCGGCGTTTCTGAGACTTTGGCTGGCTGTACGGGTGTCAAAATTCTTCATTCTATCTAACTACACACTCTCAATACGATAAAACTGGTATCGCAGTTCTGCAGCGATTTATACGTCGATGCCTAGCGAAACCGAGAGATCGATGATTCCCGGCGTTTCTGCGAGTTTAACTGGGAGTACGGGTGTGAAAATTCTTTATTTCATGCAACTACACACTTGCAATACGATGAAACGGGTATCGTGTCTCTGCAGCGATTGATACGTCGATGCTTAGCGACATCGAGAGATCGATGATTCCCGGCGTTTCTGAGACTTTGGCTGGCTGTACGGGTGTCAAACTCCTTCATTCTATGTAAATACACACTCTCAATACGATAAAACTGGTATCGCAGTTCTGCAGCGATCGATACGTCGAAGCTTAACGGAATCGAAAGATTGAGGATTCTCGGCGTTTTTGAGAGTTTGGCTGGCTGTACGGGTGTGTAAATTCTTTATTTCATGCAACTACACACACTCAAAACGATAAAACTGGTATCGCAGTTCTGCAGCGATTGATACGTCGATGCCTAGCGAAATCGAGAGATCGAGGATTCCCGGCGTTTCTGAGAGTTTAACTGGGTGTACGGGTGTGAAAATTCTTTATTTCATGCAACTACACACTTGCAATACGATAAAACGGGTATCGTGTTGCTGCAGCGATTGATACGTCGATGCTTAGCGACATCGATAGATCGATGATTCCCGGCGTTTCTGAGACTTTGGCTGTCTGTACGGGTATCAAAATCCTTCATTCTATGTAAGTACACACTCTCAATACGATAAAACTGGTATCGCAGTTCTGCAGCGATTGATACGTCGAAGCTTAGCGACATAAAGAGATCGAAGATTCCCGGCCTTTCTGAGAGTTTGGCTGGGCGGACGGGTGTCAAAATTCGTTATTTCATGCAACTACACATTCTCAATACGATAAGACTGGTATCGCAGTTCTGCAGCGATTGATACGTCGATGCTTAGCGAAATCGAAAGATCGCGGATTCCCGGCGTTTCTGAGAGTATGGCTGGGCGTACGGGTGTCAAAATTCTTTATTTCATGGAACTACACACTTGCAATACGATAAAACGGGTATCGTGGTGCTGCAGCTATTGATACGTCGATGCACAGCGACATCGAGAGATCGTGGAATCCCGGCGTTTCTGAGAGTTTGGCTTGGCCTACGGTTGTTAAAATTCTTTATTTCATGCAACTACACACTCTCAATACGATAAAACGGGTATCTCAGTTCTGCAGCGATTGATACGTCGATGCTTAGCAAAATCGAAAGATCGCCGATTCCCGGCGTTTCTGAGAGTTTGGCTGGGCGTACGGGTGTCAAAATTCTTTATTTCATGCAACTACACACTCTCAATACGATAAAACTGGTATCGCAGTTCTGCAGCGATCGATACGTCGAAGATTAGCGGAATCGAAAGATCGAGGATTCTCGGCGTTTCTGAGAGTTTGGCTGGCTGTACGGGTGTGAAAATTCTTTATTTCATGCAACTACACACTTGCAATACGATAAAATGGGTATCGTGGTGCTGCAGCGATTGATACGTCGATGCACAGCGTCATCGAGAGATCGAGGATTCCCGGCGTTTCTGAGAGTTTGGCTTGGCCTACGGGTGTTAAAATTCTTTATTTCATGCAACTACACACTCTCAATACGATAAAACGGGTATCGTGGTGCTCCAGCGATTGATACGTCGATACATAGCGACATCGAGAGATCGAGGATTCCCGGCCTTTCTGAGAGTTTGGCTGGGCGTACGGGTGTCAAAATTCTTTATTTCGTGCAACTACACACTTTCAATACGATAAAACTGATATCGCAGTTCTGCAGCGATTGATACGTCGATGCTTAGCAAAATCGGAAGATCGCGGATTCCCGGCGTTTCTGAGAGTTTGGCTGGATGTAAGGGTGTGAAAATTCATTATTTCATGCAACTACACACTTGCAGTACGATAAAACGGGTATCGTGGTGCTGCAGCGATTGATACGTCGATGCTTAGCGACATCGAGAGATCGAGGATTTCCGGCGTTTCTGAGAGTTTGGCTGGGCGTACGGGTGTGAAAATTCTTCATTTCATGCAACTACACACTCTCAATACAATAAAACGGGTATCGTGGTGCTGCAGCGATTGATACGTCGATGCTTAGCGACATCGAGAGATCGATGATTCCCGGCGTTTTTGAGACTTTGGCTGGCTGTACGGGTGTCAAAATCCTTCTTTCTATGTAAATACACACTCTCAATACGATAAAACTGGTATCGCAGTTCTTCAGCGATCGATACGTCGAAGCTTAGCGGAATCGAAAGATCGAGGATTCTCGGCGTTTCTGAGAGTTTGGCTGGCTGTACGGGTGTGAAAATTCTTTATTTCATGCAACTACACACTTGCAATACGATAAAATGGGTATCGTGGTGCTGCAGCGATTGATACGTCGATGCACAGCGACATCGAGAGATCGTCGAATCCCGGCGTTTCTGAGAGTTTGGCTTGGCCTACGGTTGTTAAAATTCTTTATTTCATGCAACTACACACTCTCAATACGATAAAACGGGTATCTCAGTTCTGCAGCGATCGATACGTCGAAGATTAGCGGAATCGAAAGATCGAGGATTCTCGGCGTTTCTGAGAGTTTGGCTGGCTGTACGGGTGTGAAAATTCTTTATTTCATGCAACTACACACTTGCAATACGATAAAATGGGTATCGTGGTGCTGCAGCGATTGATACGTCGATGCACAGCGTCATCGAGAGATCGAGGATTCCCGGCGTTTCTGAGAGTTTGGCTTGGCCTACGGGTGTTAAAATTCTTTATTTCATGCAACTACACACTCTCAAAACAATAAAACGGGTATCGTGGTGCTGCAGCGATTGATACGTCGATGCTTAGCGACATCGAGAGATCGATGATTCCCGGCGTTTTTGAGACTTTGGCTGGCTGTACGAGTGTCAAAATTCTTTATTTCATGCAACTACACACTCTCAATACGATAAAACTGGTTTCGCAGTTCTGCAGCGATCGATACGTCGATGCTTAGTGACATCGAGAGATCGAGGATTCCCGGCGTTTCTGAGACTTTGGCTGGCTGTACGGGTGTCAAAATTCTTCATTCTATGTAACTACACACTCTCAAAACGATAAAACTGGTATCGCAGTTCTGCAGCGATTGATACGTCGATTCCTAGCGAAATCGAGAGATCGAGGATTCCCGGCGTTTCTGAGAGTTTAACTGGGTGTACGGGTGTGAAAATTCTTTATTTCATGCAACTTCACACTTGCAATACGATAAAACGGGTATCGTGTTGCTGCAGCGATTGATACGTCGATGCTTAGCGACATCGAGAGATCGATGATTCCCGGCGTTTTTGAGACTTTGGCTGGCTGTACGAGTGTCAAAATCCTTCATTCTATGTAAATACACACTCTCAATACGATAAAACTGGTATCGCAGATCTGCAGCGATCGATACGTCGAAGCTTAGCGGAATCGAACGATCGAGGATTCTCGGCGTTTCTGAGAGTTTGGCTGGCTGTACGGGTTTGTAAATTCTTTATTTCATGCAACTACACACACTCAAAACGATAAAACTGGTATCGCAGTTCTGCAGCGATTGATACGTCGATGCCTAGCGAAATCGAGAGATCGAGGATTCCCGGCGTTTCTGAGAGTTTAACTGGGTGTACGGGTGTGAAAATTCTTTATTTCATGCAACTTTACACTTGCAATACGATAAAACGGGTATCGTGTTGCTGCAGCGATTGATACGTCGATGCTTAGCGACATCGAGAGATCGAGGATTCCCGGCGTTTCTGAGAGTTTGTCTTGGCCTACGGGTGTTAAAATTCTTCATTCTATCTAACTACACACTCTCAAAACGATAAAACTGGTATCGCAGTTCTGCAGCGATCGATACGTCGAAGCTTAGCGGAATCGAACGATCGAGGATTCCCGGCGTTTCTGAGAGTTTGGCTGGGTGTACGAGTGTGAAAATTCATTATTTCATGCAACTACACACTTGCAATACGATAAAACGGGTATCGTGGTGCTGCAGCGATTAATACGTCGATGCTTAGCGACATCGAGAGATCGATGATTCCCGGCGTTTCTGAGACTTTGGCTGGCTGTACGGGTGTCAAAATTCTTCATTCTATCTAACTACACACTCTCAATACGATAAAACTGGTATCGCAGTTCTGCAGCGATTTATACGTCGATGCCTAGCGAAACCGAGAGATCGATGATTCCCGGCGTTTCTGCGAGTTTAACTGGGAGTACGGGTGTGAAAATTCTTTATTTCATGCAACTACACACTTGCAATACGATGAAACGGGTATCGTGTCTCTGCAGCGATTGATACGTCGATGCTTAGCGACATCGAGAGATCGATGATTCCCGGCGTTTCTGAGACTTTGGCTGGCTGTACGGGTGTCAAACTCCTTCATTCTATGTAAATACACACTCTCAATACGATAAAACTGGTATCGCAGTTCTGCAGCGATCGATACGTCGAAGCTTAACGGAATCGAAAGATTGAGGATTCTCGGCGTTTTTGAGAGTTTGGCTGGCTGTACGGGTGTGTAAATTCTTTATTTCATGCAACTACACACACTCAAAACGATAAAACTGGTATCGCAGTTCTGCAGCGATTGATACGTCGATGCCTAGCGAAATCGAGAGATCGAGGATTCCCGGCGTTTCTGAGAGTTTAACTGGGTGTACGGGTGTGAAAATTCTTTATTTCATGCAACTACACACTTGCAATACGATAAAACGGGTATCGTGTTGCTGCAGCGATTGATACGTCGATGCTTAGCGACATCGATAGATCGATGATTCCCGGCGTTTCTGAGACTTTGGCTGTCTGTACGGGTATCAAAATCCTTCATTCTATGTAAGTACACACTCTCAATACGATAAAACTGGTATCGCAGTTCTGCAGCGATTGATACGTCGAAGCTTAGCGACATAAAGAGATCGAGGATTCCCGGCCTTTCTGAGAGTTTGGCTGGGCGGACGGGTGTCAAAATTCGTTATTTCATGCAACTACACACTCTCAATACGATAAGACTGGTATCGCAGTTCTGCAGCGATTGATACGTCGATGCTTAGCGAAATCGAAAGATCGCGGATTCCCGGCGTTTCTGAGAGTATGGCTGGGCGTACGGGTGTCAAAATTCTTTATTTCATGGAACTACACACTTGCAATACGATAAAACGGGTATCGTGGTGCTGCAGCTATTGATACGTCGATGCACAGCGACATCGAGAGATCGTGGAATCCCGGCGTTTCTGAGAGTTTGGCTTGGCCTACGGTTGTTAAAATTCTTTATTTCATGCAACTACACACTCTCAATCCGATAAAACGGGTATCTCAGTTCTGCAGCGATTGATACGTCGATGCTTAGCAAAATCGAAAGATCGCCGATTCCCGGCGTTTCTGAGAGTTTGGCTGGGCGTACGGGTGTCAAAATTCTTTATTTCATGCAACTACACACTCTCAATACGATAAAACTGGTATCGCAGTTCTGCAGCGATCGATACGTCGAAGATTAGCGGAATCGAAAGATCGAGGATTCTCGGCGTTTCTGAGAGTTTGGCTGGCTGTACGGGTGTGAAAATTCTTTATTTCATGCAACTACACACTTGCAATACGATAAAATGGGTATCGTGGTGCTGCAGCGATTGATACGTCGATGCACAGCGTCATCGAGAGATCGAGGATTCCCGGCGTTTCTGAGAGTTTGGCTTGGCCTACGGGTGTTAAAATTCTTTATTTCATGCAACTACACACTCTCAATACGATAAAACGGGTATCGTGGTGCTCCAGCGATTGATACGTCGATACATAGCGACATCGAGAGATCGAGGATTCCCGGCCTTTCTGAGAGTTTGGCTGGGCGTACGGGTGTCAAAATTCTTTATTTCGTGCAACTACACACTTTCAATACGATAAAACTGATATCGCAGTTCTGCAGCGATTGATACGTCGATGCTTAGCAAAATCGGAAGATCGCGGATTCCCGGCGTTTCTGAGAGTTTGGCTGGATGTACGGGTGTGAAAATTCATTATTTCATGCAACTACACACTTGCAGTACGATAAAACGGGTATCGTGGTGCTGCAGCGATTGATACGTCGATGCTTAGCGACATCGAGAGATCGAGGATTTCCGGCGTTTCTGAGAGTTTGGCTGGGCGTACGGGTGTGAAAATTCTTCATTTCATGCAACTACACACTCTCAATACAATAAAACGGGTATCGTGGTGCTGCAGCGATTGATACGTCGATGCTTAGCGACATCGAGAGATCGATGATTCCCGGCGTTTTTGAGACTTTGGCTGGCTGTACGGGTGTCAAAATCCTTCTTTCTATGTAAATACACACTCTCAATACGATAAAACTGGTATCGCAGTTCTTCAGCGATCGATACGTCGAAGCTTAGCGGAATCGAAAGATCGAGGATTCTCGGCGTTTCTGAGAGTTTGGCTGGCTGTACGGGTGTGAAAATTCTTTATTTCATGCAACTACACACTTGCAATACGATAAAATGGGTATCGTGGTGCTGCAGCGATTGATACGTCGATGCACAGCGACATCGAGAGATCGTCGAATCCCGGCGTTTCTGAGAGTTTGGCTTGGCCTACGGTTGTTAAAATTCTTTATTTCATGCAACTACACACTCTCAATACGATAAAACGGGTATCTCAGTTCTGCAGCGATTGATACGTCGATGCTCAGCAAAATCGAAAGATCGTTGATTCCCGGCGTTTCTGAGAGTTTGACTGGGCGTACGGGTGTCAAAATTCTTTATGTCATGCAACTACACACTCTCAATACAATAAAACGGGTATCGTGGTGCTGCAGCAATTGATACGTCGATGCATAGCGACATCGAGAGATCGATGATTCCCGGCGTTTTTGAGACTTTGGCTGGCTGTACGAGTGTCAAAATCCTTCATTCTATGTAAATACACACTCTCAATACGATAAAACTGGTATCGCAGTTCTGCAGCGATCGATACGTCGATGCTTAGCGACATCGAGAGATCGAGGATTCCCGGCGTTTCTGAGACTTTGGCTGGCTGTACGGGTGTCAAAATTCTTCATTCTATGTAACTACACACTCTCAAAACGATAAAACTGGTATCGCAGTTCTGCAGCGATTGATACGTCGAAGCTTAGCGACATCGAGAGATCGAGGATTCCCGGCGTTTTTGAGACTTTGGCTGGCTGTACGAGTGTCAAAATCTTTCATTCTATGTAAATACACACTCTCAATACGATAAAACTGGTATCGCAGATCTGCAGCGATCGATACGTCGAAGCTTAGCGGAATCGAACGATCGAGGATTCTCGGCGTTTCTGAGAGTTTGGCTGGCTGTACGGGTTTGTAAATTCTTTATTTCATGCAACTACACACACTCAAAACGATAAAACTGGTATCGCAGTTCTGCAGCGATTGATACGTCGATGCCTAGCGAAATCGAGAGATCGAGGATTCCCGGCGTTTCTGAGAGTTTAACTGGGTGTACGGGTGTGAAAATTCTTTATTTCATGCAACTTCACACTTGCAATACGATAAAACGGGTATCGTGTTGCTGCAGCGATTGATACGTCGATGCTTAGCGACATCGAGAGATCGATGATTCCCGGCGTTTCTGAGACTTTGGCTGGCTGTACGGGTGTCAAAATCCTTCATTCTATGTAAGTACACACTCTCAATTCGATAAAACTGGTATCGCAGTTCTGCATCGATCGATACGTCGAAGCTTAGCGACATCGAGAGATCGAGGATTCCCGGCCTTTCTGAGAGTTTGGCTGGGCGTACGGGTGTCAAAATTCTTTATTTCATGCAACTACACACTTGCAATACGATAAAACAGGTATCGTGGTGCTGCAGCGATTGATAAGTCGATGCTTAGCGACATCGAGAGATCGATGATTTCCGGCGTTTCTGAGACTTTGGCTGGCTGTACGGGTGTCAAAATTCTTCATTCTATCTAACTACACACTCTCAAAACGATAAAACTGGTATCGCAGTTCTGCAGCGATCGATACGTCGAAGCTTAGCGGAATCGAAAGATCGAGGAATCTCGGCGTTTCTGAGAGTTTGGCTGGCTGTACGAGAGTGAAAATCCTTTATTTCATGCAACTACACACTTGCAATACGATAAAATGGGTATCGTGGTGCTGCAGCGATTAATACGTCGATGCACAGCGTCATCGAGAGATCGAGGATTCCCGGCGTTTCTGAGAGTTTGTCTTGGCCTACGGGTGTTAAAATTCTTCATTCTATCTAACTACACACTCTCAAAACGATAAAACTGGTATCGCAGTTCTGCAGCGATCGATACGTCGAAGCTTAGCGGAATCGAACGATCGAGGATTCCCGGCGTTTCTGAGAGTTTGGCTGGGTGTACGAGTGTGAAAATTCATTATTTCATGCAACTACACACTTGCAATACGATAAAACGGGTATCGTGGTGCTGCAGCGATTAATACGTCGATGCTTAGCGACATCGAGAGATCGATGATTCCCGGCGTTTCTGAGACTTTGGCTGGCTGTACGGGTGTCAAAATTCTTCATTCTATCTAACTACACACTCTCAATACGATAAAACTGGTATCGCAGTTCTGCAGCGATTTATACGTCGATGCCTAGCGAAACCGAGAGATCGAGGATTCCCGGCCTTTCTGAGAGTTTGGCTGGGCGTACGGGTGTCAAAATTCTCTATTTCATGCAACTACACACTTGCAATACGATAAAACAGGTATCGTGGTGCTGCAGCGATTGATAAGTCGATGCTTAGCGACATCGAGAGATCGATGATTTCCGGCGTTTCTGAGACTTTGGCTGGCTGTACGGGTGTCAAAATTCTTCATTCTATCTAACTACACACTCTCAAAACGATAAAACTGGTATCGCAGTTCTGCAGCGATCGATACGTCGAAGCTTAGCGGAATCGAAAGATCGAGGATTCTCGGCGTTTCTGAGAGTTTGGCTGGCTGTACGAGAGTGAAAATTCTTTATTTCATGCAACTACACACTTGCAATACGATAAAATGGGTAACGTGGTGCTGCAGCGATTGATACGTCGATGCACAGCGTCATCGAGAGATCGAGGATTCCCGGCGTTTCTGAGAGTTTGTCTTGGCCTACGGGTGTTAAAATTCTTCATTCTATCTAACTACACACTCTCAAAATGATAAAACTGGTATCGCAGTTCTGCAGCGATCGATACGTCGAAGCTTAGCGGAATCGAACGATCGAGGATTCCCGGCGTTTCTGAGAGTTTGGCTGGGTGTACGAGTGTGAAAATTCATTATTTCATGCAACTACACACTTGCAATACGATAAAACGGGTATCGTGGTGCTGCAGCGATTAATACGTCGATGCTTAGCGACATCGAGAGATCGATGATTCCCGGCGTTTCTGAGACTTTGGCTGGCTGTACGGGTGTCAAAATTCTTCATTCTATCTAACTACACACTCTCAATACGATAAAACTGGTATCGCAGTTCTGCAGCGATTTATACGTCGATGCCTAGCGAAACCGAGAGATCGATGATTCCCGGCGTTTCTGCGAGTTTAACTGGGTGTACGGGTGTGAAAATTCTTTATTTCATGCAACTACACACTCTCAATACAATAAAACGGATATCGTGGTGCTGCAGCAATTGATACGTCGATGCATAGCGACATCGAGAGATCGAAGATTCCCGGCGTTTCTGAGACTTTGGCTGGATGTACGGGTGTCAAAATCCTTCATTCTATGTAAATACACACTCTCAATACGATAAAACTGGTATCGCAGTTCTGCAGCGATCGATACGTCGAAGCTTAGCGGAATCGAAAGATCGAGGATTCTCGGCGTTTCTGAGAGTTTGGCTGGCTGTACGGGTGTAAAAATTCTGTATTTCATGCAACTACACATTTGCAATATGATAAAATGGGTATCGTGGTGCTGCAGCGATTGATACGTCGATGCACAGCGTCATCGAGAGATCGAGGATTCCCGGCGTTTCTGAGAGTTTGGCTTGGCCTACGGGTGTTAAAATTCTTTATTTCATGCAACTACACACTCTCAATACGATAAAACGGGTATCGTGGTGCTCCAGCGATTGATACGTCGATACATAGCGACATCGAGAGATCGAGGATTCCCGGCCTTTCTGAGAGTTTGACTGGGCGTACGGGTGTCAAAATTCTTTATTTCATGCAACTACACACTTTCAATACGATAAAACTGGTATCGCAGTTCTGCAGCGATTGATACGTCGATGCTTAGCAAAATCGGAAGATCGCGGATACCCGGCGTTTCTGAGAGTTTGGCTGGGTGTACGGGTGTGAAAATTCATTATTTCATGCAACTACACACTTGAAGTACGATAAAACGGGTATCGTGGTGCTGCAGCGACTGATACGTCGATGCTTAGCGACATCGAGAGATCATGGATTTCCGGCGTTTCTGAGAGTTTAACTGGGTGTACGGGTTTGAAAATTCTTTATTTCATGCAACTACACACTTGCAATACCATAAAACGGGTATCGGGTTGCTGCAGCGATTGATACGTCGATGCTTAGCGACATCGAGAGATCGATGATTCCCGGTGTTTCTGAGACTTTGGCTGGCTGTACGGGTGTCAAAATCCTTCATTCTATGTAAGTACACACTCTCAATACGATAAAACTGGTATCGCAGTTCTGCAGCGATTGATACGTCGATGCTTAGCGACATCGAGAGATCGATGATTCCCGGCGTTTCTGAGACTTTGGCTGGCTGTACGGGTGTCAAAATTCTTCATTCTATGTAAGTACACACTCTCAATACGATAAAACTGGTATCGCAGTTCTGCAGCGATTGATACGTCGATGCTTAGCGACATCGAGAGATCGAGGATTCCCGGCCTTTCTGAGAGTTTGGCTGGGCGTACGGGTGTCAAAATTCTTTATTTTATGCAACTACACACTCTCAATACGATAAGACTGGTATCGCAGTTCTGCAGCGATCGATACGTCGAAGCTTGGCGGAATCGAAAGATCGAGGATTCTCGGCGTTTCTGAGAGTTTGGCTGGCTGTACGGGTTTGTAAATTCGTTATTTCATGCAACTACACACACTCAAAACGATAAAACTGGTATCGCAGTTCTGCAGCGATTGATACGTCGATGCCTAGCGAAATCGAGAGATCGAGGATTCCCGGCGTTTCTGAGAGTTTATCTGGGTGTACGGGTGTGAAAATTCTTTATTTCATGCAACTGCACACTTGCAATACGATAAAACGGGTATCGTGGTGCTCCAGCGATTGATACGTCGATGCATAGCGACATCGAGAGATCGAGGATTCCCGATCTTTCTAAGAGTCTGGCTGGGCGTACGGGTGTCAAAATTCTTTATTTCATGCAACTACACACTTTCAATACGATAAAACTGGTATCGCAGTTCTGCAGCGATTGATACGTCGATGCATAGCAAAATCGAAAGATCGCGGATTCCCGGCGTTTCTGAGAGTTTGACTGGGCGTACGGGTGTCAAAATTCTTTATTTCATGCAACTACGCACTCTCAATACAATAAAACGGATATCGTGGTGCTGCAGCAATTGATACGTCGATGCATAGCGACATCGAGAGATCGAGGATTCCCGGCGTTTCTGAGACTTTGGCTGGATGTACGGGTGTCAAAATCCTTCATTCTATGTAAATACACACTCTCAATACGATAAAACTGGTATCGCAGTTCTGCAGCGATCGATACGTCGAAGCTTAGCGGAATCGAAAGATCGAGGATTCTCGGCGTTTCTGAGAGTTTGGCTGGCTGTACGGGTGTGAAAATTCTTTATTTCATGCAACTACACACTTGCAATACGATAAAATGGGTATCGTGGTGCTGCAGCGATTGATACGTCGATGCACAGCGTCATCGAGAGATCGAGGATTCCCGGCGTTTCTGAAAGTTTGGCTTGGCCTACGGGTGTTAAAATTCTTTATTTCATGCAACTACACACTCTCAATACGATAAAACGGGTATCGTGGTGCTCCAGCGATTGATACGTCGATACATAGCGACATCGAGAGATCGAGGATTCCCGGCCTTTCTGAGAGTTTGGCTGGGCGTACGGGTGTCAAAATTCTTTATTTCATGCAACTACACACTTTTAATACGATAAAACTGGTATCGCAGTTCTGCAGCGATTGATACGTCGATGCTTAGCAAAATCGGAAGATCGCGGATTCCCGGCGTTTCTGAGAGTTTGGCTGGGTGTACGGGTGTGAAAATTCATTATTTCATGCAACTAGACACTTGCAGTACGATAAAACGGGTATCGTGGTGCTGCAGCGATTGATACGTCGATGCTTAGCGACATCGAGAGATCGATGATTCCCGGCGTTTTTGAGACTTTGGCTGGCTGTACGGGTGTCAAAATCCTTCTTTCTATGTAAATACACACTCTCAATACGATAAAACTGGTATCGCAGTTCTGCAGCGATCGATACGTCGAAGCTTAGCGGAATCGAAAGATCGAGGATTCTCGGCGTTTCTGAGAGTTTGGTTGGCTGTACGGGTGTGAAAATTCTTCATTTCATGCAACTACACACTTGCAATACGATAAAATGGGTATCGTGGAGCTGCAGCGATTGATACGTCGATGCACAGCGTCATCGAGAGATCGAGGATTCCCGGCGTTTCTGAGAGTTTGGCTTGGCCTACGGGTGTTAAAATTCTTCATTCTATCTAACTACACACTCTCAAAACGATAAAACTGGTATCGCAGTTCTGCAGCGATCGATACGTCGAAGCTTAGCGGAATCGAACGATCGAGGATTCCCGGCGTTTCTGAGAGTTTAGCTGGGTGAACGGGTGTGAAAATTCATTATTTCATGCAACTACACACTTGCAATACGATAAAACGGGTATCGTGGTGCTGCAGCGATTGATACGTCGATGCTTAGCGACATCGAGAGATCGATGAATCCCGGCGTTTCTGAGACTTTGGCTGGCTGTACGGGGGTCAAAATTCTTCATTCTATCTAACTACACACTCTCAATACGATAAAACTGGTATCGCAGTTCTGCAGCGATTTATACGTCGATGCCTAGCGAAACCGAGAGATCGAGGATTCCCGGCGTTTCTGCGAGTTTAACTGGGTGTACGGGTGTGAAAATTCTTTATTTCATGCAACTACACAATTGCAATACGATGAAACGGGTATCGTGTCTCTGCAGCGATTGATACGTCGATGCTTAGCGACATCGAGAGATCGATGATTCCCGGCGTTTCTGAGACTTTGGCTGGCTGTACGAGTGTCAAAATCCTTCATTCTATGTAAATACACACTCTCAATACGATAAAACTGGTATCGCAGTTCTGCAGCGCTCGATACGTCGATGCTTAGCGGAATCGAACGATCGAGGATTCTCGGCGTTTCTGAGAGTTTGGCTGGCTGTACGGGTTTGTAAATTCTTTATTTCATGCAACTACACACACTCAAAACGATAAAACTGGTATCGCAGTTCTGCAGCGATTGATACGTCGATGCCTAGCGAAATCGAGAGATCGAGGATTCCCGGCGTTTCTGAGAGTCTAACTGGGTGTACGGGTGTGAAAATTCTTTATTTCATGCAACTTCACACTTGCAATACGATAAAACGGGTATCGTGGTGCTGCAGCGATTGATACGTCGATGCTTAGCGACATCGAGAGATCGAGGATTTCCGGCGTTTCTGAGAGTTTGGCTGGGCGTACGGGTGTGAAAATTCTTCATTTCATGCAACTACACACTCTCAATACAATAAAACGGGTATCGTGGTGCTGCAGCGATTGATACGTCGATGCTTAGCGACATCGAGAGATCGATGATTCCCGGCGTTTTTGAGACTTTGGCCGGCTGTACGGGTGTCAAAATCCTTCTTTCTATGTAAATACACACTCTCAATACGATAAAACTGGTATCGCAGTTCTGCAGCGATCGATACGTCGAAGCTTAGCGGAATCGAAAGATCGAGGATTCTCGGCGTTTCTGAGAGTTTGGCTGGCTGTACGGGTGTGAAAATTCTTTATTTCATGCAACTACACACTTGCAATACGATAAAATGGGTATCGTGGTGCTGCAGCGATTGATACGTCGATGCAAAGCGACATCGAGAGATCGTGGAATCCCGGCGTGTCTGAGAGTTTGGCTTGGCCTACGGTTGTTAAAATTCTTTATTTCATGCAACTACACACTCTCAATACGATAAAACGGGTATCTCAGTTCTGCAGCGATTGATACGTCGATGCTTAGCAAAATCGAAAGATCGCGGATTCCCGGCGTTTCTGAGAGTTTGGCTGGGCGTACGGGTGTCAAAATTCTTTATTTCATGCAACTACACACTCTCAATACAATAAAACGGGTATCGTGGTGCTGCAGCAATTGATACGTCGATGCATAGCGACATCGAGAGATCGAGGATTCCCGACCTATCTGAGAGTCTGGCTGGGCGTACGGGTGTCAAAATTCTATATTTCATCCAACTACACACTTTCAATACGATAAAACTGGTATCTCAGTTCTGCAGCGATTGATACGTCGATGCTTAGCAAAATCGAAAGATCGCGGATTCCCGGCGTTTCTGAGAGTTTGGCTGGGTGTACGGGTGTGAAAATTCATTATTTCATGCAACTACACACTTGCAGTACGATAAAACGGGTATCGTGGTGCTGCAGCGATTGATACGTCGGTGCTTAGCGACATCGAGAGATCGAGGATTTCCGGCGTTTCTGAGAGTTTGGCTGGGCGTACGGGTGTGAAAATTCTTTATTTCATGCAACTACACACTCTCAATACAATAAAACGGGTATCGTGGGGCTGCAGCGATTGATACGTCGATGCACAGCGACATCGAGAGATCGTGAAATCCCGGCGTTTCTGAGAGTTTGGCTTGGCCTACGGGTGTTAAAATTCTTTATTGGTGCAACTACACACTCTCGATACGATAAAACGGGTATCGTGGTGCTCCAGCGATTGATACGTCGATGCATAGCGACATCGAGAGATCGAGGATTCCCGATCTTTCTGAGAGTCTGGCTGGGCGTACAGGTGTCCAAATTCTTTATTTCATGCAACTACACACTTTCAATACGATAAAACTGGTATCGCAGTTCTGCAGCGATTGATACGTCGATGCTTAGCAAAATCGAAAGATCGCGGATTCCCGGCGTTTCTGAGAGTTTGACTGGGCGTACGGGTGTCAAAATTCTTTATTTCATGCAACTACACACTCTCAATACAATAAAACGGATATCGTGGTGCTGCAGCAATTGATACGTCGATGCATAGCGACATCGAGAGATCGAGGATTCCCGGCGTTTCTGAGACTTTGGCTGGATGTACGGGTGTCAAAATTCTTCATTCTATGTAAATACACACTCTCAATACGATAAAACTGGTATCGCAGTTCTGCAGCGATCGATACGTCGAAGCTTAGCGGAATCGAAAGATCGAGGATTCTCGGCGTTTCTGAGAGTTTGGCTGGCTGTACGGGTGTGAAAATTCTTTATTTCATGCAACTACACACTTGCAATACGATAAAATGGGTATCGTGGTGCTGCAGCGATTGATACGTCGATGCAAAGCGACATCGAGAGATCGTGGAATCCCGGCGTGTCTGAGAGTTTGGCTTGGCCTACGGTTGTTAAAATTCTTTATTTCATGCAACTACACACTCTCAATACGATAAAACGGGTATCTCAGTTCTGCAGCGATTGATACGTCGATGCTTAGCAAAATCGAAAGATCGCCGATTCCCGGCATTTCTGAGAGTTTGGCTGGGCGTACGGGTGTCAAAATTCTTTATTTCATGCAACTACACACTCTCAAAACAATAAAACGGGTATCGTGGTGCTGCAGCGATTGATTCGTCGATTCCTAGCGAAATCGAAAGATCGAGGATTCCCGGCGTTTCTGAAAGTTTAACTCGGTGTACGGGTGTGAAAATTCTTTATTTCATGCAACTTCACACTTGCAATACGATAAAACGGGTATCGTGTTGCTGCAGCGATTGATACGTCGATGCTTAGCGACATCGAGAGATCGATGATTCCCGGCGTTTTTGAGACTTTGGCTGGCTGTACGAGTGTCAAAATCTTTCATTCTATGTAAATACACACTCTCAATACGATAAAACTGGTATCGCAGATCTGCAGCGATCGATACGTCGAAGCTTAGCGGAATCGAACGATCGAGGATTCTCGGCGTTTCTGAGAGTTTGGCTGGCTGTACGGGTTTGTAAATTCTTTATTTCATGCAACTACACACACTCAAAACGATAAAACTGGTATCGCAGTTCTGCAGCGATTGATACGTCGATGCCTAGCGAAATCGAGTGATCGATGATTCCCGGCGTTTCTGAGAGTTTAACTGGGTGTACGGGTGTGAAAATTCTTTATTTCATGCAACTTCACACTTGCAATACGATAAAACGGGTATCGTGTTGCTGCAGCGATTGATACGTCGATGCTTAGCGACATCGAGAGATCGATGATTCCCGGCGTTTCTGAGACTTTGGCTGGCTGTACGGGTGTCAAAATCCTTCATTCTATGTAAGTACAAACTCTCAATTCGATAAAACTGGTATCGCAGTTCTGCAACGATCGATACGTCGAAGCTTAGCGACATCGAGAGATCGAGGATTCCCGGCCTTTCTGAGAGTTTGGCTGGGCGTACGGGTGTCAAAATTCTTTATTTCATGCAACTACACACTTGCAATACGATAAAACAGGTATCGTGGTGCTGCAGCGATTGATAAGTCGATGATTAGCGACATCGAGAGATCGATGATTTCCGGCGTTTCTGAGACTTTGGCTGGCTGTACGGGTGTCAAAATTCTTCATTCTATCTAACTACACACTCTCAAAACGATAAAACTGGTATCGCAGTTCTGCAGCAATCGATACGTCGAAGCTTAGCGGAATCGAACGATCGAGGATTCCCGGCGTTTCTGAGAGTTTGGCTGGGTGTACGGGTGTGAAAATTCTTTATTTCATGCAACTACAGACTTGCAATACGATAAAATGGGTATCGTGGTGCTGCAGCGATTGATACGTCGATGCACAGCGACATCGAGAGATCGTGAAATCCCGGCGTTTCTGAGAGTTTGGCTTGGCCTACGGGTGTTAAAATTCTTTATTTCGTGCAACTACACACTCTCAATACGATAAAACGGGTATCGTGGTGCTCCAGCGATTGATACGTCGATGCATAGCGACATCGAGAGATCGAGGATTCCCGATCTTTCTGAGAGTCTGGCTGGGCGTACGGGTGTCCAAATTCTTTATTTCATGCAACTACACACTTTCAATACGATAAAACTGGTATCGCAGTTCTGCAGCGATTGATACGTCGATGCTTAGCAAAATCGAAAGATCGCGGATTCCCGGCGTTTCTGAGAGTTTGACTGGGCGTACGGGTGTCAAAATTCTTTATTTCATGCAACTACACACTCTCAATACAATAAAACGGATATCGTGGTGCTGCAGCTATTGATACGACGATGCTTAGCGACATCGAGAGATCGAGGATTCCCGGCGTTTCTGAGAGTTTAACTGGGTGTACGGGTTTGAAAATTCTTCATTCTATGTGTCTACACAATCTCAAAACGATAAAACTGGTATCGGCAGTTCTGCAGCGATTGATACGTCGATGCACAGCGACATCGAGAGATCGTGGAATCCCGGCGTTTCTGAGAGTTTGGCTTGGCCTACGGTTGTTAAAATTCTTTATTTCATGTAACTACACACTCTCAATACGATAAAACGGGTATCTCAGTTCTGCAGCGATTGATACGTCGATGCTTAGCAAAATCGAAAGATCGCCGATTCCCGGCGTTTCTGAGAGTTTGGCTGGGCGTACGGGTGTCAAAATTCTTTATTTCATGCAACTACACACTCTCAATACGATAAAACGGGTATCGCAGTTCTGCAGCGATCGATACGTCGAAGATTAGCGGAATCGAAAGATCGAGGATTCTCGGCGTTTCTGAGAGTTTGACTGGCTGTACGGGTGTGAAAATTCTTTATTTCATGCAACTACACACTTGCAATACGATAAAATGGGTATCGTGGTGCTGCAGCGATTGATACGTCGATGCACAGCGTCATCGAGAGATCGAGGATTCCCGGCGTTTCTGAGAGTTTGGCTTGGCCTACGGGTGTTAAAATTCTTTATTTCATGCAACTACACACTCTCAAAACAATAAAACGGGTATCGTGGTGCTGCAGCGATTGATACGTCGATGCTTAGCGACATCGAGAGATCGATGATTCCCGGCGTTTTTGAGACTTTGGCTGGCTGTACGAGTGTCAAAATTCTTTATTTCATGCAACTACACACTCTCAATACGATAAAACTGGTTTTGCAGTTCTGCAGCGATCGATACGTCGATGCTTAGTGACATCGAGAGATCGAGGATTCCCGGCGTTTCTGAGACTTTGGCTGGCTGTACGGGTGTCAAAATTCTTCATTCTATGTAACTACACACTCTCAAAACGATAAAACTGGTATCGCAGTTCTGCAGCGATTGATACGTCGATTCCTAGCGAAATCGAGAGATCGAGGATTTCCGGCGTTTCTGAGAGTTTAACTGGGTGTACGGGTGTGAAAATTCTTTATTTCATGCAACTTCACACTTGCAATACGATAAAACGGGTATCGTGTTGCTGCAGCGATTGATACGTCGATGCTTAGCGACATCGAGAGATCGATGATTCCCGGCGTTTTTGAGACTTTGGCTGGCTGTACGAGTGTCAAAATTCTTTATTTCATGCAACTACACACTCTCAATACGATAAAACTGGTTTCGCAGTTCTGCAGCGATCGATACGTCGATGCTTAGTGACATCGAGAGATCGAGGATTCCCGGCGTTTCTGAGACTTTGGCTGGCTGTACGGGTGTCAAAATTCTTCATTCTATGTAACTACACACTCTCAAAACGATAAAACTGGTATCGCAGTTCTGCAGCGATTGATACGTCGATTCCTAGCGAAATCGAGAGATCGAGGATTCCCGGCGTTTCTGAGAGTTTAACTGGGTGTACGGGTGTGAAAATTCTTTATTTCATGCAACTTCACACTTGCAATACGATAAAACGGGTATCGTGTTGCTGCAGCGATTGATACGTCGATGCTTAGCGACATCGAGAGATCGATGATTCCCGGCGTTTTTGAGACTTTGGCTGGCTGTACGAGTGTCAAAATCCTTCATTCTATGTAAATACACACTCTCAATACGATAAAACTGGTATCGCAGATCTGCAGCGATCGATACGTCGAAGCTTAGCGGAATCGAACGATCGAGGATTCTCGGCGTTTCTGAGAGTTTGGCTGGCTGTACGGGTTTGTAAATTCTTTATTTCATGCAACTACACACACTCAAAACGATAAAACTGGTATCGCAGTTCTGCAGCGATTGATACGTCGATGCCTAGCGAAATCGAGAGATCGAGGATTCCCGGCGTTTCTGAGAGTTTAACTGGGTGTACGGGTGTGAAAATTCTTTATTTCATGCAACTTTACACTTGCAATACGATAAAACGGGTATCGTGTTGCTGCAGCGATTGATACGTCGATGCTTAGCGACATCGAGAGATCGAGGATTCCCGGCGTTTCTGAGAGTTTGTCTTGGCCTACGGGTGTTAAAATTCTTCATTCTATCTAACTACACACTCTCAAAACGATAAAACTGGTATCGCAGTTCTGCAGCGATCGATACGTCGAAGCTTAGCGGAATCGAACGATCGAGGATTCCCGGCGTTTCTGAGAGTTTGGCTGGGTGTACGAGTGTGAAAATTCATTATTTCATGCAACTACACACTTGCAATACGATAAAACGGGTATCGTGGTGCTGCAGCGATTAATACGTCGATGCTTAGCGACATCGAGAGATCGATGATTCCCGGCGTTTCTGAGACTTTGGCTGGCTGTACGGGTGTCAAAATTCTTCATTCTATCTAACTACACACTCTCAATACGATAAAACTGGTATCGCAGTTCTGCAGCGATTTATACGTCGATGCCTAGCGAAACCGAGAGATCGAGGATTCCCGGCCTTTCTGAGAGTTCGGCTGGGCGTACGGGTGTCAAAATTCTCTATTTCATGCAACTACACACTTGCAATACGATAAAACAGGTATCGTGGTGCTGCAGCGATTGATAAGTCGATGCTTAGCGACATCGAGAGATCGATGATTTCCGGCGTTTCTGAGACTTTGGCTGGCTGTACGGGTGTCAAAATTCTTCATTCTATCTAACTACACACTCTCAAAACGATAAAACTGGTATCGCAGTTCTGCAGCGATCGATACGTCGAAGCTTAGCGGAATCGAAAGATCGAGGATTCTCGGCGTTTCTGAGAGTTTGGCTGGCTGTACGAGAGTGAAAATTCTTTATTTCATGCAACTACACACTTGCAATACGATAAAATGGGTAACGTGGTGCTGCAGCGATTGATACGTCGATGCACAGCGTCATCGAGAGATCGAGGATTCCCGGCGTTTCTGAGAGTTTGTCTTGGCCTACGGGTGTTAAAATTCTTCATTCTATCTAACTACACACTCTCAAAATGATAAAACTGGTATCGCAGTTCTGCAGCGATCGATACGTCGAAGCTTAGCGGAATCGAACGATCGAGGATTCCCGGCGTTTCTGAGAGTTTGGCTGGGTGTACGAGTGTGAAAATTCATTATTTCATGCAACTACACACTTGCAATACGATAAAACGGGTATCGTGGTGCTGCAGCGATTAATACGTCGATGCTTAGCGACATCGAGAGATCGATGATTCCCGGCGTTTCTGAGACTTTGGCTGGCTGTACGGGTGTCAAAATTCTTCATTCTATCTAACTACACACTCTCAATACGATAAAACTGGTATCGCAGTTCTGCAGCGATTTATACGTCGATGCCTAGCGAAACCGAGAGATCGATGATTCCCGGCGTTTCTGCGAGTTTAACTGGGTGTACGGGTGTGAAAATTCTTTATTTCATGCAACTACACACTCTCAATACAATAAAACGGATATCGTGGTGCTGCAGCAATTGATACGTCGATGCATAGCGACATCGAGAGATCGAAGATTCCCGGCGTTTCTGAGACTTTGGCTGGATGTACGGGTGTCAAAATCCTTCATTCTATGTAAATACACACTCTCAATACGATAAAACTGGTATCGCAGTTCTGCAGCGATCGATACGTCGAAGCTTAGCGGAATCGAAAGATCGAGGATTCTCGGCGTTTCTGAGAGTTTGGCTGGCTGTACGGGTGTAAAAATTCTGTATTTCATGCAACTACACATTTGCAATATGATAAAATGGGTATCGTGGTGCTGCAGCGATTGATACGTCGATGCACAGCGTCATCGAGAGATCGAGGATTCCCGGCGTTTCTGAGAGTTTGGCTTGGCCTACGGGTGTTAAAATTCTTTATTTCATGCAACTACACACTCTCAATACGATAAAACGGGTATCGTGGTGCTCCAGCGATTGATACGTCGATACATAGCGACATCGAGAGATCGAGGATTCCCGGCCTTTCTGAGAGTTTGACTGGGCGTACGGGTGTCAAAATTCTTTATTTCATGCAACTACACACTTTCAATACGATAAAACTGGTATCGCAGTTCTGCAGCGATTGATACGTCGATGCTTAGCAAAATCGGAAGATCGCGGATACCCGGCGTTTCTGAGAGTTTGGCTGGGTGTACGGGTGTGAAAATTCATTATTTCATGCAACTACACACTTGCAGTACGATAAAACGGGTATCGTGGTGCTGCAGCGATTGATACGTCGATGCTTAGCGACATCGAGAGATCATGGATTTCCGGCGTTTCTGAGAGTTTAACTGGGTGTACGGGTTTGAAAATTCTTTATTTCATGCAACTACACACTTGCAATACCATAAAACGGGTATCGGGTTGCTGCAGCGATTGATACGTCGATGCTTAGCGACATCGAGAGATCGATGATTCCCGGTGTTTCTGAGACTTTGGCTGGCTGTACGGGTGTCAAAATCCTTCATTCTATGTAAGTACACACTCTCAATACGATAAAACTGGTATCGCAGTTCTGCAGCGATTGATACGTCGATGCTTAGCGACATCGAGAGATCGATGATTCCCGGCGTTTCTGAGACTTTGGCTGGCTGTACGGGTGTCAAAATTCTTCATTCTATGTAAGTACACACTCTCAATACGATAAAACTGGTATCGCAGTTCTGCAGCGATTGATACGTCGATGCTTAGCGACATCGAGAGATCGAGGATTCCCGGCCTTTCTGAGAGTTTGGCTGGGCGTACGGGTGTCAAAATTCTTTATTTTATGCAACTACACACTCTCAATACGATAAGACTGGTATCGCAGTTCTGCAGCGATCGATACGTCGAAGCTTGGCGGAATCGAAAGATCGAGGATTCTCGGCGTTTCTGAGAGTTTGGCTGGCTGTACGGGTTTGTAAATTCGTTATTTCATGCAACTACACACACTCAAAACGATAAAACTGGTATCGCAGTTCTGCAGCGATTGATACGTCGATGCCTAGCGAAATCGAGAGATCGAGGATTCCCGGCGTTTCTGAGAGTTTATCTGGGTGTACGGGTGTGAAAATTCTTTATTTCATGCAACTGCACACTTGCAATACGATAAAACGGGTATCGTGGTGCTCCAGCGATTGATACGTCGATGCATAGCGACATCGAGAGATCGAGGATTCCCGATCTTTCTAAGAGTCTGGCTGGGCGTACGGGTGTCAAAATTCTTTATTTCATGCAACTACACACTTTCAATACGATAAAACTGGTATCGCAGTTCTGCAGCGATTGATACGTCGATGCATAGCAAAATCGAAAGATCGCGGATTCCCGGCGTTTCTGAGAGTTTGACTGGGCGTACGGGTGTCAAAATTCTTTATTTCATGCAACTACGCACTCTCAATACAATAAAACGGATATCGTGGTGCTGCAGCAATTGATACGTCGATGCATAGCGACATCGAGAGATCGAGGATTCCCGGCGTTTCTGAGACTTTGGCTGGATGTACGGGTGTCAAAATCCTTCATTCTATGTAAATACACACTCTCAATACGATAAAACTGGTATCGCAGTTCTGCAGCGATCGATACGTCGAAGCTTAGCGGAATCGAAAGATCGAGGATTCTCGGCGTTTCTGAGAGTTTGGCTGGCTGTACGGGTGTGAAAATTCTTTATTTCATGCAACTACACACTTGCAATACGATAAAATGGGTATCGTGGTGCTGCAGCGATTGATACGTCGATGCACAGCGTCATCGAGAGATCGAGGATTCCCGGCGTTTCTGAAAGTTTGGCTTGGCCTACGGGTGTTAAAATTCTTTATTTCATGCAACTACACACTCTCAATACGATAAAACGGGTATCGTGGTGCTCCAGCGATTGATACGTCGATACATAGCGACATCGAGAGATCGAGGATTCCCGGCCTTTCTGAGAGTTTGGCTGGGCGTACGGGTGTCAAAATTCTTTATTTCATGCAACTACACACTTTTAATACGATAAAACTGGTATCGCAGTTCTGCAGCGATTGATACGTCGATGCTTAGCAAAATCGGAAGATCGCGGATTCCCGGCGTTTCTGAGAGTTTGGCTGGGTGTACGGGTGTGAAAATTCATTATTTCATGCAACTAGACACTTGCAGTACGATAAAACGGGTATCGTGGTGCTGCAGCGATTGATACGTCGATGCTTAGCGACATCGAGAGATCGATGATTCCCGGCGTTTTTGAGACTTTGGCTGGCTGTACGGGTGTCAAAATCCTTCTTTCTATGTAAATACACACTCTCAATACGATAAAACTGGTATCGCAGTTCTGCAGCGATCGATACGTCGAAGCTTAGCGGAATCGAAAGATCGAGGATTCTCGGCGTTTCTGAGAGTTTGGTTGGCTGTACGGGTGTGAAAATTCTTCATTTCATGCAACTACACACTTGCAATACGATAAAATGGGTATCGTGGAGCTGCAGCGATTGATACGTCGATGCACAGCGTCATCGAGAGATCGAGGATTCCCGGCGTTTCTGAGAGTTTGGCTTGGCCTACGGGTGTTAAAATTCTTCATTCTATCTAACTACACACTCTCAAAACGATAAAACTGGTATCGCAGTTCTGCAGCGATCGATACGTCGAAGCTTAGCGGAATCGAACGATCGAGGATTCCCGGCGTTTCTGAGAGTTTAGCTGGGTGAACGGGTGTGAAAATTCATTATTTCATGCAACTACACAATTGCAATACGATGAAACGGGTATCGTGTCTCTGCAGCGATTGATACGTCGATGCTTAGCGACATCGAGAGATCGATGATTCCCGGCGTTTCTGAGACTTTGGCTGGCTGTACGAGTGTCAAAATCCTTCATTCTATGTAAATACACACTCTCAATACGATAAAACTGGTATCGCAGTTCTGCAGCGCTCGATACGTCGATGCTTAGCGGAATCGAACGATCGAGGATTCTCGGCGTTTCTGAGAGTTTGGCTGGCTGTACGGGTTTGTAAATTCTTTATTTCATGCAACTACACACACTCAAAACGATAAAACTGGTATCGCAGTTCTGCAGCGATTGATACGTCGATGCCTAGCGAAATCGAGAGATCGAGGATTCCCGGCGTTTCTGAGAGTCTAACTGGGTGTACGGGTGTGAAAATTCTTTATTTCATGCAACTTCACACTTGCAATACGATAAAACGGGTATCGTGGTGCTGCAGCGATTGATACGTCGATGCTTAGCGACATCGAGAGATCGAGGATTTCCGGCGTTTCTGAGAGTTTGGCTGGGCGTACGGGTGTGAAAATTCTTCATTTCATGCAACTACACACTCTCAATACAATAAAACGGGTATCGTGGTGCTGCAGCGATTGATACGTCGATGCTTAGCGACATCGAGAGATCGATGATTCCCGGCGTTTTTGAGACTTTGGCCGGCTGTACGGGTGTCAAAATCCTTCTTTCTATGTAAATACACACTCTCAATACGATAAAACTGGTATCGCAGTTCTGCAGCGATCGATACGTCGAAGCTTAGCGGAATCGAAAGATCGAGGATTCTCGGCGTTTCTGAGAGTTTGGCTGGCTGTACGGGTGTGAAAATTCTTCATTTCATGCAACTACACACTTGCAATACGATAAAATGGGTATCGTGGTGCTGCAGCGATTGATACGTCGATGCAAAGCGACATCGAGAGATCGTGGAATCCCGGCGTGTCTGAGAGTTTGGCTTGGCCTACGGTTGTTAAAATTCTTTATTTCATGCAACTACACACTCTCAATACGATAAAACGGGTATCTCAGTTCTGCAGCGATTGATACGTCGATGCTTAGCAAAATCGAAAGATCGCGGATTCCCGGCGTTTCTGAGAGTTTGGCTGGGCGTACGGGTGTCAAAATTCTTTATTTCATGCAACTACACACTCTCAATACAATAAAACGGGTATCGTGGTGCTGCAGCAATTGATACGTCGATGCATAGCGACATCGAGAGATCGAGGATTCCCGACCTTTCTGAGAGTCTGGCTGGGCGTACGGGTGTCAAAATTCTATATTTCATCCAACTACACACTTTCAATACGATAAAACTGGTATCTCAGTTCTGCAGCGATTGATACGTCGATGCTTAGCAAAATCGAAAGATCGCGGATTCCCGGCGTTTCTGAGAGTTTGGCTGGGTGTACGGGTGTGAAAATTCATTATTTCATGCAACTACACACTTGCAGTACGATAAAACGGGTATCGTGGTGCTGCAGCGATTGATACGTCGGTGCTTAGCGACATCGAGAGATCGAGGATTTCCGGCGTTTCTGAGAGTTTGGCTGGGCGTACGGGTGTGAAAATTCTTTATTTCATGCAACTACACACTCTCAATACAATAAAACGGGTATCGTGGGGCTGCAGCGATTGATACGTCGATGCACAGCGACATCGAGAGATCGTGAAATCCCGGCGTTTCTGAGAGTTTGGCTTGGCCTACGGGTGTTAAAATTCTTTATTGGTGCAACTACACACTCTCGATACGATAAAACGGGTATCGTGGTGCTCCAGCGATTGATACGTCGATGCATAGCGACATCGAGAGATCGAGGATTCCCGATCTTTCTGAGAGTCTGGCTGGGCGTACAGGTGTCCAAATTCTTTATTTCATGCAACTACACACTTTCAATACGATAAAACTGGTATCGCAGTTCTGCAGCGATTGATACGTCGATGCTTAGCAAAATCGAAAGATCGCGGATTCCCGGCGTTTCTGAGAGTTTGACTGGGCGTACGGGTGTCAAAATTCTTTATTTCATGCAACTACACACTCTCAATACAATAAAACGGATATCGTGGTGCTGCAGCAATTGATACGTCGATGCATAGCGACATCGAGAGATCGAGGATTCCCGGCGTTTCTGAGACTTTGGCTGGATGTACGGGTGTCAAAATTCTTCATTCTATGTAAATACACACTCTCAATACGATAAAACTGGTATCGCAGTTCTGCAGCGATCGATACGTCGAAGCTTAGCGGAATCGAAAGATCGAGGATTCTCGGCGTTTCTGAGAGTTTGGCTGGCTGTACGGGTGTGAAAATTCTTTATTTCATGCAACTACACACTTGCAATACGATAAAATGGGTATCGTGGTGCTGCAGCGATTGATACGTCGATGCAAAGCGACATCGAGAGATCGTGGAATCCCGGCGTGTCTGAGAGTTTGGCTTGGCCTACGGTTGTTAAAATTCTTTATTTCATGCAACTACACACTCTCAATACGATAAAACGGGTATCTCAGTTCTGCAGCGATTGATACGTCGATGCTTAGCAAAATCGAAAGATCGCCGATTCCCGGCATTTCTGAGAGTTTGGCTGGGCGTACGGGTGTCAAAATTCTTTATTTCATGCAACTACACACTCTCAAAACAATAAAACGGGTATCGTGGTGCTGCAGCGATTGATTCGTCGATTCCTAGCGAAATCGAAAGATCGAGGATTCCCGGCGTTTCTGAAAGTTTAACTCGGTGTACGGGTGTGAAAATTCTTTATTTCATGCAACTTCACACTTGCAATACGATAAAACGGGTATCGTGTTGCTGCAGCGATTGATACGTCGATGCTTAGCGACATCGAGAGATCGATGATTCCCGGCGTTTTTGAGACTTTGGCTGGCTGTACGAGTGTCAAAATCTTTCATTCTATGTAAATACACACTCTCAATACGATAAAACTGGTATCGCAGATCTGCAGCGATCGATACGTCGAAGCTTAGCGGAATCGAACGATCGAGGATTCTCGGCGTTTCTGAGAGTTTGGCTGGCTGTACGGGTTTGTAAATTCTTTATTTCATGCAACTACACACACTCAAAACGATAAAACTGGTATCGCAGTTCTGCAGCGATTGATACGTCGATGCCTAGCGAAATCGAGTGATCGATGATTCCCGGCGTTTCTGAGAGTTTAACTGGGTGTACGGGTGTGAAAATTCTTTATTTCATGCAACTTCACACTTGCAATACGATAAAACGGGTATCGTGTTGCTGCAGCGATTGATACGTCGATGCTTAGCGACATCGAGAGATCGATGATTCCCGGCGTTTCTGAGACTTTGGCTGGCTGTACGGGTGTCAAAATCCTTCATTCTATGTAAGTACAAACTCTCAATTCGATAAAACTGGTATCGCAGTTCTGCAACGATCGATACGTCGAAGCTTAGCGACATCGAGAGATCGAGGATTCCCGGCCTTTCTGAGAGTTTGGCTGGGCGTACGGGTGTCAAAATTCTTTATTTCATGCAACTACACACTTGCAATACGATAAAACAGGTATCGTGGTGCTGCAGCGATTGATAAGTCGATGATTAGCGACATCGAGAGATCGATGATTTCCGGCGTTTCTGAGACTTTGGCTGGCTGTACGGGTGTCAAAATTCTTCATTCTATCTAACTACACACTCTCAAAACGATAAAACTGGTATCGCAGTTCTGCAGCAATCGATACGTCGAAGCTTAGCGGAATCGAACGATCGAGGATTCCCGGCGTTTCTGAGAGTTTGGCTGGGTGTACGGGTGTGAAAATTCTTTATTTCATGCAACTACAGACTTGCAATACGATAAAATGGGTATCGTGGTGCTGCAGCGATTGATACGTCGATGCACAGCGACATCGAGAGATCGTGAAATCCCGGCGTTTCTGAGAGTTTGGCTTGGCCTACGGGTGTTAAAATTCTTTATTTCGTGCAACTACACACTCTCAATACGATAAAACGGGTATCGTGGTGCTCCAGCGATTGATACGTCGATGCATAGCGACATCGAGAGATCGAGGATTCCCGATCTTTCTGAGAGTCTGGCTGGGCGTACGGGTGTCCAAATTCTTTATTTCATGCAACTACACACTTTCAATACGATAAAACTGGTATCGCAGTTCTGCAGCGATTGATACGTCGATGCTTAGCAAAATCGAAAGATCGCGGATTCCCGGCGTTTCTGAGAGTTTGACTGGGCGTACGGGTGTCAAAATTCTTTATTTCATGCAACTACACACTCTCAATACAATAAAACGGATATCGTGGTGCTGCAGCTATTGATACGACGATGCTTAGCGACATCGAGAGATCGAGGATTCCCGGCGTTTCTGAGAGTTTAACTGGGTGTACGGGTTTGAAAATTCTTCATTCTATGTGTCTACACAATCTCAAAACGATAAAACTGGTATCGGCAGTTCTGCAGCGATTGATACGTCGATGCACAGCGACATCGAGAGATCGTGGAATCCCGGCGTTTCTGAGAGTTTGGCTTGGCCTACGGTTGTTAAAATTCTTTATTTCATGTAACTACACACTCTCAATACGATAAAACGGGTATCTCAGTTCTGCAGCGATTGATACGTCGATGCTTAGCAAAATCGAAAGATCGCCGATTCCCGGCGTTTCTGAGAGTTTGGCTGGGCGTACGGGTGTCAAAATTCTTTATTTCATGCAACTACACACTCTCAATACGATAAAACGGGTATCGCAGTTCTGCAGCGATCGATACGTCGAAGATTAGCGGAATCGAAAGATCGAGGATTCTCGGCGTTTCTGAGAGTTTGACTGGCTGTACGGGTGTGAAAATTCTTTATTTCATGCAACTACACACTTGCAATACGATAAAATGGGTATCGTGGTGCTGCAGCGATTGATACGTCGATGCACAGCGTCATCGAGAGATCGAGGATTCCCGGCGTTTCTGAGAGTTTGGCTTGGCCTACGGGTGTTAAAATTCTTTATTTCATGCAACTACACACTCTCAAAACAATAAAACGGGTATCGTGGTGCTGCAGCGATTGATACGTCGATGCTTAGCGACATCGAGAGATCGATGATTCCCGGCGTTTTTGAGACTTTGGCTGGCTGTACGAGTGTCAAAATTCTTTATTTCATGCAACTACACACTCTCAATACGATAAAACTGGTTTTGCAGTTCTGCAGCGATCGATACGTCGATGCTTAGTGACATCGAGAGATCGAGGATTCCCGGCGTTTCTGAGACTTTGGCTGGCTGTACGGGTGTCAAAATTCTTCATTCTATGTAACTACACACTCTCAAAACGATAAAACTGGTATCGCAGTTCTGCAGCGATTGATACGTCGATTCCTAGCGAAATCGAGAGATCGAGGATTTCCGGCGTTTCTGAGAGTTTAACTGGGTGTACGGGTGTGAAAATTCTTTATTTCATGCAACTTCACACTTGCAATACGATAAAACGGGTATCGTGTTGCTGCAGCGATTGATACGTCGATGCTTAGCGACATCGAGAGATCGATGATTCCCGGCGTTTTTGAGACTTTGGCTGGCTGTACGAGTGTCAAAATCCTTCATTCTATGTAAATACACACTCTCAATACGATAAAACTGGTATCGCAGATCTGCAGCGATCGATACGTCGAAGCTTAGCGGAATCGAACGATCGAGGATTCTCGGCGTTTCTGAGAGTTTGGCTGGCTGTACGGGTTTGTAAATTCTTTATTTCATGCAACTACACACACTCAAAACGATAAAACTGGTATCGCAGTTCTGCAGCGATTGATACGTCGATGCCTAGCGAAATCGAGAGATCGAGGATTCCCGGCGTTTCTGAGAGTTTAACTGGGTGTACGGGTGTGAAAATTCTTTATTTCATGCAACTTTACACTTGCAATACGATAAAACGGGTATCGTGTTGCTGCAGCGATTGATACGTCGATGCTTAGCGACATCGAGAGATCGAGGATTCCCGGCGTTTCTGAGAGTTTATCTTGGCCTACGGGTGTTAAAATTCTTCATTCTATCTAACTACACACTCTCAAAACGATAAAACTGGTATCGCAGTTCTGCAGCGATCGATACGTCGAAGCTTAGCGGAATCGAACGATCGAGGATTCCCGGCGTTTCTGAGAGTTTGGCTGGGTGTACGAGTGTGAAAATTCATTATTTCATGCAACTACACACTTGCAATACGATAAAACGGGTATCGTGGTGCTGCAGCGATTAATACGTCGATGCTTAGCGACATCGAGAGATCGATGATTCCCGGCGTTTCTGAGACTTTGGCTGGCTGTACGGGTGTCAAAATTCTTCATTCTATCTAACTACACACTCTCAATACGATAAAACTGGTATCGCAGTTCTGCAGCGATTTATACGTCGATGCCTAGCGAAACCGAGAGATCGATGATTCCCGGCGTTTCTGCGAGTTTAACTGGGAGTACGGGTGTGAAAATTCTTTATTTCATGCAACTACACACTTGCAATACGATGAAACGGGTATCGTGTCTCTGCAGCGATTGATACGTCGATGCTTAGCGACATCGAGAGATCGATGATTCCCGGCGTTTCTGAGACTTTGGCTGGCTGTACGGGTGTCAAACTCCTTCATTCTATGTAAATACACACTCTCAATACGATAAAACTGGTATCGCAGTTCTGCAGCGATCGATACGTCGAAGCTTAACGGAATCGAAAGATTGAGGATTCTCGGCGTTTTTGAGAGTTTGGCTGGCTGCACGGGTGTGTAAATTCTTTATTTCATGCAACTACACACACTCAAAACGATAAAACTGGTATCGCAGTTCTGCAGCGATTGATACGTCGATGCCTAGCGAAATCGAGAGATCGAGGATTCCCGGCGTTTCTGAGAGTTTAACTGGGTGTACGGGTGTGAAAATTCTTTATTTCATGCAACTACACACTTGCAATACGATAAAACGGGTATCGTGTTGCTGCAGCGATTGATACGTCGATGCTTAGCGACATCGATAGATCGATGATTCCCGGCGTTTCTGAGACTTTGGCTGTCTGTACGGGTATCAAAATCCTTCATTCTATGTAAGTACACACTCTCAATACGATAAAACTGGTATCGCAGTTCTGCAGCGATTGATACGTCGAAGCTTAGCGACATAAAGAGATCGAAGATTCCCGGCCTTTCTGAGAGTTTGGCTGGGCGGACGGGTGTCAAAATTCGTTATTTCATGCAACTACACATTCTCAATACGATAAGACTGGTATCGCAGTTCTGCAGCGATTGATACGTCGATGCTTAGCGAAATCGAAAGATCGCGGATTCCCGGCGTTTCTGAGAGTATGGCTGGGCGTACGGGTGTCAAAATTCTTTATTTCATGGAACTACACACTTGCAATACGATAAAACGGGTATCGTGGTGCTGCAGCTATTGATACGTCGATGCACAGCGACATCGAGAGATCGTGGAATCCCGGCGTTTCTGAGAGTTTGGCTTGGCCTACGGTTGTTAAAATTCTTTATTTCATGCAACTACACACTCTCAATACGATAAAACGGGTATCTCAGTTCTGCAGCGATTGATACGTCGATGCTTAGCAAAATCGAAAGATCGCCGATTCCCGGCGTTTCTGAGAGTTTGGCTGGGCGTACGGGTGTCAAAATTCTTTATTTCATGCAACTACACACTCTCAATACGATAAAACTGGTATCGCAGTTCTGCAGCGATCGATACGTCGAAGATTAGCGGAATCGAAAGATCGAGGATTCTCGGCGTTTCTGAGAGTTTGGCTGGCTGTACGGGTGTGAAAATTCTTTATTTCATGCAACTACACACTTGCAATACGATAAAATGGGTATCGTGGTGCTGCAGCGATTGATACGTCGATGCACAGCGTCATCGAGAGATCGAGGATTCCCGGCGTTTCTGAGAGTTTGGCTTGGCCTACGGGTGTTAAAATTCTTTATTTCATGCAACTACACACTCTCAATACGATAAAACGGGTATCGTGGTGCTCCAGCGATTGATACGTCGATACATAGCGACATCGAGAGATCGAGGATTCCCGGCTTTTCTGAGAGTTTGGCTGGGCGTACGGGTGTCAAAATTCTTTATTTCGTGCAACTACACACTTTCAATACGATAAAACTGATATCGCAGTTCTGCAGCGATTGATACGTCGATGCTTAGCAAAATCGGAAGATCGCGGATTCCCGGCGTTTCTGAGAGTTTGGCTGGATGTACGGGTGTGAAAATTCATTATTTCATGCAACTACACACTTGCAGTACGATAAAACGGGTATCGTGGTGCTGCAGCGATTGATACGTCGATGGTTAGCGACATCGAGAGATCGAGGATTTCCGGCGTTTCTGAGAGTTTGGCTGGGCGTACGGGTGTGAAAATTCTTCATTTCATGCAACTACACACTCTCAATACAATAAAACGGGTATCGTGGTGCTGCAGCGATTGATACGTCGATGCTTAGCGACATCGAGAGATCGATGATTCCCGGCGTTTTTGAGACTTTGGCTGGCTGTACGGGTGTCAAAATCCTTCTTTCTATGTAAATACACACTCTCAATACGATAAAACTGGTATCGCAGTTCTTCAGCGATCGATACGTCGAAGCTTAGCGGAATCGAAAGATCGAGGATTCTCGGCGTTTCTGAGAGTTTGGCTGGCTGTACGGGTGTGAAAATTCTTTATTTCATGCAACTACACACTTGCAATACGATAAAATGGGTATCGTGGTGCTGCAGCGATTGATACGTCGATGCACAGCGACATCGAGAGATCGTCGAATCCCGGCGTTTCTGAGAGTTTGGCTTGGCCTACGGTTGTTAAAATTCTTTATTTCATGCAACTACACACTCTCAATACGATAAAACGGGTATCTCAGTTCTGCAGCGATCGATACGTCGAAGATTAGCGGAATCGAAAGATCGAGGATTCTCGGCGTTTCTGAGAGTTTGGCTGGCTGTACGGGTGTGAAAATTCTTTATTTCATGCAACTACACACTTGCAATACGATAAAATGGGTATCGTGGTGCTGCAGCGATTGATACGTCGATGCACAGCGTCATCGAGAGATCGAGGATTCCCGGCGTTTCTGAGAGTTTGGCTTGGCCTACGGGTGTTAAAATTCTTTATTTCATGCAACTACACACTCTCAAAACAATAAAACGGGTATCGTGGTGCTGCAGCGATTGATACGTCGATGCTTAGCGACATCGAGAGATCGATGATTCCCGGCGTTTTTGAGACTTTGGCTGGCTGTACGAGTGTCAAAATTCTTTATTTCATGCAACTTCACACTCTCAATACGATAAAACTGGTTTCGCAGTTCTGCAGCGATCGATACGTCGATGCTTAGTGACATCGAGAGATCGAGGATTCCCGGCGTTTCTGAGACTTTGGCTGGCTGTACGGGTGTCAAAATTCTTCATTCTATGTAACTACACACTCTCAAAACGATAAAACTGGTATCGCAGTTCTGCAGCGATTGATACGTCGATTCCTAGCGAAATCGAGAGATCGAGGATTCCCGGCGTTTCTGAGAGTTTAACTGGGTGTACGGGTGTGAAAATTCTTTATTTCATGCAACTTCACACTTGCAATACGATAAAACGGGTATCGTGTTGCTGCAGCGATTGATACGTCGATGCTTAGCGACATCGAGAGATCGATGATTCCCGGCGTTTTTGAGACTTTGGCTGGCTGTACGAGTGTCAAAATCCTTCATTCTATGTAAATACACACTCTCAATACGATAAAACTGGTATCGCAGATCTGCAGCGATCGATACGTCGAAGCTTAGCGGAATCGAACGATCGAGGATTCTCGGCGTTTCTGAGAGTTTGGCTGGCTGTACGGGTTTGTAAATTCTTTATTTCATGCAACTACACACACTCAAAACGATAAAACTGGTATCGCAGTTCTGCAGCGATTGATACGTCGATGCCTAGCGAAATCGAGAGATCGAGGATTCCCGGCGTTTCTGAGAGTTTAACTGGGTGTACGGGTGTGAAAATTCTTTATTTCATGCAACTTTACACTTGCAATACGATAAAACGGGTATCGTGTTGCTGCAGCGATTGATACGTCGATGCTTAGCGACATCGAGAGATCGAGGATTCCCGGCGTTTCTGAGAGTTTGTCTTGGCCTACGGGTGTTAAAATTCTTCATTCTATCTAACTACACACTCTCAAAACGATAAAACTGGTATCGCAGTTCTGCAGCGATCGATACGTCGAAGCTTAGCGGAATCGAACGATCGAGGATTCCCGGCGTTTCTGAGAGTTTGGCTGGGTGTACGAGTGTGAAAATTCATTATTTCATGCAACTACACACTTGCAATACGATAAAACGGGTATCGTGGTGCTGCAGCGATTAATACGTCGATGCTTAGCGACATCGAGAGATCGATGATTCCCGGCGTTTCTGAGACTTTGGCTGGCTGTACGGGTGTCAAAATTCTTCATTCTATCTAACTACACACTCTCAATACGATAAAACTGGTATCGCAGTTCTGCAGCGATTTATACGTCGATGCCTAGCGAAACCGAGAGATCGATGATTCCCGGCGTTTCTGCGAGTTTAACTGGGTGTACGGGTGTGAAAATTCTTTATTTCATGCAACTACACACTCTCAATACAATAAAACGGATATCGTGGTGCTGCAGCGATTGATACGTCGATGCTTAGCGACATCGAGAGATCGATGATTCCCGGCGTTTTTGAGACTTTGGCTGGCTGTACGGGTGTCAAAATCCTTCTTTCTATGTAAATACACACTCTCAATACGATAAAACTGGTATCGCAGTTCTGCAGCGATCGATACGTCGAAGCTTAGCGGAATCGAAAGATCGAGGATTCTCGGCGTTTCTGAGAGTTTGGTTGGCTGTACGGGTGTGAAAATTCTTCATTTCATGCAACTACACACTTGCAATACGATAAAATGGGTATCGTGGAGCTGCAGCGATTGATACGTCGATGCACAGCGTCATCGAGAGATCGAGGATTCCCGGCGTTTCTGAGAGTTTGGCTTGGCCTACGGGTGTTAAAATTCTTCATTCTATCTAACTACACACTCTCAAAACGATAAAACTGGTATCGCAGTTCTGCAGCGATCGATACGTCGAAGCTTAGCGGAATCGAACGATCGAGGATTCCCGGCGTTTCTGAGAGTTTAGCTGGGTGGACGGGTGTGAAAATTCATTATTTCATGCAACTACACACTTGCAATACGATAAAACGGGTATCGTGGTGCTGGAGCGATTGATACGTCGATGCTTAGCGACATCGAGAGATCGATGAATCCCGGCGTTTCTGAGACTTTGGCTGGCTGTACGGGGGTCAAAATTCTTCATTCTATCTAACTACACACTCTCAATACGATAAAACTGGTATCGCAGTTCTGCAGCGATTTATACGTCGATGCCTAGCGAAACCGGAAGATCGAGGATTCCCGGCGTTTCTGCGAGTTTAACTGGGTGTACGGGTGTGAAAATTCTTTATTTCATGCAACTACACAATTGCAATACGATGAAACGGGTATCGTGTCTCTGCAGCGATTGATACGTCGATGCTTAGCGACATCGAGAGATCGATGATTCCCGGCGTTTCTGAGACTTTGGCTGGCTGTACGAGTGTCAAAATCCTTCATTCTATGTAAATACACACTCTCAATACGATAAAACTGGTATCGCAGTTCTGCAGCGCTCGATACGTCGATGCTTAGCGGAATCGAACGATCGAGGATTCTCGGCGTTTCTGAGAGTTTGGCTGGCTGTACGGGTTTGTAAATTCTTTATTTCATGCAACTACACACACTCAAAACGATAAAACTGGTATCGCAGTTCTGCAGCGATTGATACGTCGATGCCTAGCGAAATCGAGAGATCGAGGATTCCCGGCGTTTCTGAGAGTCTAACTGGGTGTACGGGTGTGAAAATTCTTTATTTCATGCAACTTCACACTTGCAATACGATAAAACGGGTATCGTGGTGCTGCAGCGATTGATACGTCGATGCTTAGCGACATCGAGAGATCGAGGATTTCCGGCGTTTCTGAGAGTTTGGCTGGGCGTACGGGTGTGAAAATTCTTCATTTCATGCAACTACACACTCTCAATACAATAAAACGGGTATCGTGGTGCTGCAGCGATTGATACGTCGATGCTTAGCGACATCGAGAGATCGATGATTCCCGGCGTTTTTGAGACTTTGGCTGGCTGTACGGGTGTCAAAATCCTTCTTTCTATGTAAATACACACTCTCAATACGATAAAACTGGTATCGCAGTTCTGCAGCGATCGATACGTCGAAGCTTAGCGGAATCGAAAGATCGAGGATTCTCGGCGTTTCTGAGAGTTTGGCTGGCTGTACGGGTGTGAAAATTCTTTATTTCATGCAACTACACACTTGCAATACGATAAAATGTGTATCGTGGTGCTGCAGCGATTGATACGTCGATGCAAAGCGACATCGAGAGATCGTGGAATCCCGGCGTGTCTGAGAGTTTGGCTTGGCCTACGGTTGTTAAAATTCTTTATTTCATGCAACTACACACTCTCAATACGATAAAACGGGTATCTCAGTTCTGCAGCGATTGATACGTCGATGCATAGCGACATCGAGAGATCGAGGATTCCCGGCGTTTCTGAGACTTTGGCTGGATGTACGGGTGTCAAAATTCTTCATTCTATGTAAATACACACTCTCAATACGATAAAACTGGTATCGCAGTTCTGCAGCGATCGATACGTCGAAGCTTAGGGGAATCGAAAGATCGAGGATTCTCGGCGTTTCTGAGAGTTTGGCTCGCTGTACGGGTGTGAAAATTCTTAATTTCATGCAACTACACACTTGCAATACGATAAAATGGGTATCGTGGTGCTGCAGCGATTGATACGTCGATGCACAGCGTCATCGAGAGATCGAGGATTCCCGGCGTTTCTGAGAGTTTGGCTTGGCCTACGGGTGTTAAAATTCTTTATTTCATGCAACTACACACTCTCAATACGATAAAACGGGTATCGTGGTGCTCCAGCGATTGATACGTCCATACATAGCGACATCGAGAGATCGAGGATTCCCGGCCTTTCTGAGAGTTTGGCTGGGCGTACGGGTGTCAAAATTCTTTATTTCATGCAACTACACACTTTTAATACGATAAAACTGGTATCGCAGTTCTGCAGCGATTGATACGTCGATGCTTAGCAAAATCGGAAGATCGCGGATTCCCGGCGTTTCTGAGAGTTTGGCTGGGTGTACGGGTGTGAAAATTCATTATTTCATGCAACTACACACTTGCAGTACGATAAAACGGGTATCGTGGTGCTGCAGCGATTGATACGTCGATGCTTAGCGACATCGAGAGATCGATGATTCCCGGCGTTTTTGGTACTTTGGCTTGCTGTACGGTTGTCAAAATCCTTCTTTCTATGTAAATACACACTCTCAATACGATAAAACTGGTATCGCAGTTCTGCAGCGATCGATACGTCGAAGCTTAGCGGAATCGAAAGATCGAGGATTCTCGGCGTTTCTGAGAGTTTGGCTGGCTGTACGGGTGTGAAAATTCTTTATTTCATGCAACTACACACTTGCAATACGATAAAATGGGTATCGTGGTGCTGCAGCGATTGATACGTCGATGCAAAGCGACATCGAGAGATCGTGGAATCCCGGCGTTTCTGAGAGTTTGGCTTGGCCTACGGTTGTTAAAATTCTTTATTTCATGCAACTACACACTCTCAATACGATAAAACGGGTATCTCAGTTCTGCAGCGATTGATACGTCGATGCTTAGCGACATCGAGAGATCGAGGATTTCCGGCGTTTCTGAGAGTTTGGCTGGGCGTACGGGTGTGAAAATTCTTTATTTCATGCAACTACACACTCTCAATACGATAAAACTGGTATCGCAGTTCTGCAGCGATCGATACGTCGAAGCTTAGCGGAATCGAAAGATCGAGGATTCTCGGCGTTTCTGAGAGTTTGGTTGGCTGTACGGGTGTGAAAATTCTTTATTTCATGCAACTACACACTTGCAATACGATAAAATGGGTATCGTGGAGCTGCAGCGATTGATACGTCGATGCACAGCGTCATCGAGAGATCGAGGATTCCCGGCGTTTCTGAGAGTTTGGCTTGGCATACGGGTGTTAAAATTCTTCATTCTATCTAACTACACACTCTCAAAACGATAAAACTGGTATCGCAGTTCTGCAGCGATCGATACGTCGAAGCTTAGCGGAATCGAACGATCGAGGATTCCCGGCGTTTCTGAGAGTTTGGCTGGGTGAACGGGTGTGGAAATTCATTATTTCATGCAACTACACACTTGCAATACGATAAAACGGGTATCGTGTCTCTGCAGCGATTGATACGTCGATGCTTAGCGACATCGAGAGATCGATGATTCCCGGCGTTTCTGAGACTTTGGCTGGCTGTACGAGTGTCAAAATCTTTCATGCTATGTAAATACACACTCTCAATACGATAAAACTGGTATCGCAGTTCTGCAGCGATCGATACGTCGAAGCTTAGCGGAATCGAACGATCGAGGATTCTCGGCGTTTCTGAGAGTTTGGCTGGCTGTACGGGTTTGTAAATTCTTTATTTCATGCAACTACACACACTCAAAACGATAAAACTGGTATCGCAGTTCTGCAGCGATTGATACGTCGATGCCTAGCGAAATCGAGAGATCGAGGATTCCCGGCGTTTCTGAGAGTTTAACTGGGTGTACGGGTGTGAAAATTCTTTATTTCATGCAACTACACACTCTGAATACGATAAGACTGGTATCGCAGTTCTGCAGCGATTGATACGTCGAAGCTTAGCGGAAACGAACGATCGAGGATTCCCGGCGTTTCTGAGAGTTTGGCTGGGTGAACGGGTGTGGAAATTCATTATTTCATGCAACTACACACTTGCAATACGATAAAACGGGTATCGTGTCTCTGCAGCGATTGATACGTCGATGCTTAGCGACATCGAGAGATCGATCATTCCCGGCGTTTCTGAGACTTTGGCTGGCTGTACGGGTGTCAAAATCCTCCATTCTATGTAAGTACACACTCTCAATTCGATAAAACTGGTATCGCAGTTCTGCAGCGATCGATACGTCGAAGCTTAGCGACATCGAGAGATCGAGGATTCCCGGCCTTTCTGAGAGTTTGGCTGGGCGTACGGGTGTCAAAATTCTTTATTTCATGCAACTACACACTCTGAATACGATAAGACTGGTATCGCAGTTCTGCAGCGATTGATACGTCGATGCTTAGCGAAATCGAAAGATCGCGGATTCCCGGCGTTTCTGAGAGTTTGGCTGGGTGTACGGGTGTGAAAATTCATTATTTCATGCAACTACACACTTGCAATACGATAAAACGGGTATCGTGGTGCTGCAGCGATTGATACGTCGATGCTTAGCGACATCGAGAGATCGAGGATTCCCGGCGTTTCTGAGAGTTTAACTGGGTGTACGGGTTTGAAAATTCTTCATTCTATGTGTCTACACAATCTCAAAACGATAAAACTGGTATCGCAGTTCTGCAGCGATTGATACGTCGATGCACAGCGACATCGAGAGATCGTGGAATCCCGGCGTTTCTGAGAGTTTGGCTTGGCCTACGGTTGTTAAAATTCTTTATTTCATGCAACTACACACTCTCAATACGATAAAACGGGTATCTCAGTTCTGCAGCGATTGATACGTCGATGCTTAGCAAAATCGAAAGATCGCCGATTCCCGGCGTTTCTGAGAGTTTGGCTGGGCGTACGGGTGTCAAAATTCTTTATTTCATGCAACTACACACTCTCAATACGATAAAACTGGTATCGCAGTTCTGCAGCGATCGATACGTCGAAGATTAGCGGAATCGAAAGATCGAGGATTCTCGGCGTTTCTGAGAGTTTGGCTGGCTGTACGGGTGTGAAAATTCTTTATTTCATGCAACTACACACTTGCAATACGATAAAATGGGTATCGTGGTGCTGCAGCGATTGATACGTCGATGCACAGCGTCATCGAGAGATCGAGGATTCCCGGCGTTTCTGAGAGTTTGGCTTGGCCTACGGGTGTTAAAATTCTTTATTTCATGCAACTACACACTCTCAATACGATAAAACGGGTATCGTGGTGCTCCAGCGATTGATACGTCGATACATAGCGACATCGAGAGATCGAGGATTCCCGGCCTTTCTGAGAGTTTGGCTGGGCGTACGGGTGTCAAAATTCTTTATTTCATGCAACTACACACTTTCAATACGATAAAACTGGTATCGCAGTTCTGCAGCGATTGATACGTCGATGCTTAGCAAAATCGGAAGATCGCGGATCCCCGGCGTTTCTGAGAGTTTGGCTGGATGTACGGGTGTGAAAATTCATTATTTCATGCAACTACACACTTGCAGTACGATAAAACGGGTATCGTGGTGCTGCAGCGATTGATACGTCGAAGCTTAGCGACATCGAGAGATCGATGATTCCCGGCGTTTTTGAGACTTTGGCTGGCTGTACGGGTGTCAAAATCCTTCTTTCTATGTAAATACACACTCTGAATACGATAAAACTGGTATCGCAGTTCTTCAGCGATCGATACGTCGAAGCTTAGCGGAATCGAAAGATCGAGGATTCTCGGCGTTTCTGAGAGTTTGGCTGGCTATACGAGTGTGAAAATTCTTTATTTCATGCAACTACACACTTGCAATACGATAAAATGGGTATCGTGGTGCTGCAGCGATTGATACGTCGATGCACAGCGACATCGAGAGATCGTGGAATCCCGGCGTTTCTGAGAGTTTGGCTTGGCCTACGGTTGTTAAAATTCTTTATTTCATGCAACTACACACTCTCAATACGATAAAACGGGTATCTCAGTTCTGCAGCGATTGATACGTCGATGCTTAGCAAAATCGAAAGATCGTTGATTCCCGGCGTTTCTGAGAGTTTGACTGGGCGTACGGGTGTCAAAATTCTTTATTTCATGCAACTACACACTCTCAATACAATAAAACGGGTATCGTGGTGCTGCAGCAATTGATACGTCGATGCATAGCGACATCGAGAGATTCGATGATTCCCGGCGTTTTTGAGACTTTGGCTGGCTGTACGAGTGTCAAAATCCTTCATTCTATGTGAATACACACTCTCAATACGATAAAACTGGTATCGCAGTTCTGCAGCGATCGATACGTCGATGCTTAGCGACATCGAGAGATCGAGGATTCCCGGCGTTTCTGAGACTTTGGCTGGCTGTACGGGTGTGAAAATTCTTCATTCTATGTAACTACACACTCTCAAAACGATAAAACTGGTATCGCAGTTCTGCAGCGATTGATACGTCGATTCCTAGCGAAATCGAAAGATCGAGGATTCCCGGCGTTTCTGAGAGTTTAACTCGGTGTACGGGTGTGAAAATTCTTTATTTCATGCAACTTCACACTTGCAATACGATAAAACGGGTATCGTTTTGCTGCAGCGATTGATACGTCGATGCTTAGCGACATCGAGAGATCGATGATTCCCGGCGTTTTTGAGACTTTGGCTGGCTGTACGAGTGTCAAAATCTTTCATTCTATGTAAATACACACTCTCAATACGATAAAACTGGTATCGCAGATCTGCAGCGATCGATACGTCGAAGCTTAGCGGAATCGAACGATCGAGGATTCTCGGCGTTTCTGAGAGTTTGGCTGGCTGTACGGGTGTGTAAATTCTTTATTTCATGCAACTACACACACTCAAAACGATAAAACTGGTATCGCAGTTCTGCAGCGATCGATACGTCGAAGCTTAGCGGAATCGAAAGATCGAGGAATCTCGGCGTTTCTGAGAGTTTGGCTGGCTGTACGAGAGTGAAAATTCTTTATTTCATGCAACTACACACTTGCAATACGATAAAATGGGTATCGTGGTTCTGCAGCGATTGATACGTCGATGCACAGCGTCATCGAGAGATCGAGGATTCCCGGCGTTTCTGAGAGTTTGTCTTGGCCTACGGGTGTTAAAATTCTTCATTCTATCTAACTACACACTCTCAAAACGATAAAACTGGTATCGCAGTTCTGCAGCGATCGATACGTCGAAGCTTAGCGGAATCGAACGATCGAGGATTCCCGGCGTTTCTGAGAGTTTGGCTGGGTTTACGAGTGTGAAAATTCATTATTTCATGCAACTACACACTTGCAATACGATAAAACGGGTATCGTGGTGCTGCAGCGATTAATACGTCGATGCTTAGCGACATCGAGAGATCGATGATTCCCGGCGTTTCTGAGACTTTGGCTGGCTGTACGGGTGTCAAAATTCTTCATTCTATCTAACTACACACTCTCAATACGATAAAACTGGTATCGCAGTTCTGCAGCGATCGATACGTCGAAGCTTAGCGACATCGAGAGATCGAAAATTCCCGGCCTTTCTGAGAGTTTGGCTGGGCGTACGGGCGTCAAAATTCTTTATTTCATGCAACTACACACTCTGAATACGATAAGACTGGTATCGCAGTTCTGCAGCGATTGATACGTCGATGCTTAGCGAAATCGAAAGATCGCGGATTCCCGGCGTTTCTGAGAGTTTGGCTGGGTGTACGGGTGTGAAAATTCATTATTTCATGCAACTACACACTTGCAATACGATAAAACGGGTATCGTGGTGCTGCAGCGATTGATACGTCGATGCTTAGCGACATCGAGAGATCGATGATTCCCGGCGTTTCTGAGACTTTGGCTGGCTGTACGGGTGTCAAAATTCTTCATTCTATCTAACTACACACTCTCAAAACGATAAAACTGGTATCGCAGTTCTGCAGCGATCGATACGTCGAAGCTTAGCGCAATCGAAAGATCGAGGATTCTCGGCGCTTCTGAGAGTTTGGCTGGCTGTACGGGTGTGAAAATTCTTTATTTCATGCAACTACACACTTGCAATACGATAAAATGGGTATCGTGGTGCTGCAGCGATTGATACGTCGATGCACAGCGTCATCGAGAGATCGAGGATTCCCGGCGTTTCTGAGAGTTTGGCTTGGCCTACGGGTGTTAAAATTCTTCATTCTATCTAACTACACACTCTCAAAACGATAAAACTGGTATCGCAGTTCTGCAGCGATCGATACGTCGAAGCTTAGCGGAATCGAACGATCGAGGATTCCCGGCGTTTCTGAGAGTTTGGCTGGGTGTACGAGTGTCAAAATTCTTCATTCTATCTAACTACACACTCTCAATACGATAAAACTGGTATCGCAGTTCTGCAGCGATTTATACGTCGATGCCTAGCGAAACCGAGAGATCGATGATTCCCGGCGTTTCTGCGAGTTTAACTGGGTGTACGGGTGTGAAAATTCTTTATTTCATGCAACTACACACTTGCAATACGATGAAACGGGTATCTCGTCTCTGCAGCGATTGATACGTCGATGCTTAGCGACATCGAGAGATCGATGATTCCCGGCGTTTCTGAGACTTTGGCTGGCTGTACGGGTGTCGAAATCCTTCATTCTATGTAAATACACACTCTCAATACGATAAAACTGGTATCGCAGTTCTGCAGCGATCGATACGTCGAAGCTTAACGGAATCGAAAGATTGAGGATTCTCGGCGTTTCTGAGAGTTTGGCTGGCTGTACGGGTGTGTAAATTCTTTATTTCATGCAACTACACACACTCAAAACGATAAAACTGGTATCGCAGTTCTGCAGCGATTGATACGTCGATGCCTAGCGAAATCGAGAGATCGAGGATTCCCGGCGTTTCTGAGAGTTTAACTGGGTGTACGGGTGTGAAAATTCTTTATTTCATGCACCTACACACTTGCAATACGATAAAACGGGTATCGTGTTGCTGCAGCGATTGATACGTCGATGCTTAGCGACATCGATAGATCGATGATTCCCGGCGTTTCTGAGACTTTGGCTGTCTGTACGGGTGTCAAAATCCTTCGTTCTATGTAAGTCCAGACTCTCAATACGATAAAACTGGTATCGCAGTTCTGCAGCGATCGATACGTCGAAGCTTAGCGACATAAAGAGATCGAGGATTCCCGGCCTTTCTGAGAGTTTGGCTGGGCGGACGGGTGTCAAAATTCGTTATTTCATGCAACTACACACTCTCAATACGATAAGACTGGTATCGCAGTTCTGCAGCGATTGATACGTCGATGCTTAGCGAAATCGAAAGATCGCGGATTCCCGGCGTTTCTGAGAGTATGGCTGGGCGTACGGGTGTCAAAATTCTTTATTTCATGGAACTACACACTTGCAATACGATAAAACGGGTATCGTGGTGCTGCAGCTATTGATACGTCGATGCTTAGCGACATCGAGAGATCGAGGATTCCCGGCGTTTCTGAGAGTTTAACTGGGTGTACGGGTTTGAAAATTCTTCATTCTATGTATCTACACAATCTCAAAACGATAAAACTGGTATCGCAGTTCTGCAGCGATTGATACGTCGATGCACAGCGACATCGAGAGATCGTGGAATCCCGGCGTTTCTGAGAGTTTGGCTTGGCCTACGGTTGTTAAAATTCTTTATTTCATGCAACTACACACTCCCAATACGATAAAACGGGTATCTCAGTTCTGCAGCGATTGATACGTCGATGCTTAGCAAAATCGAAAGATCGCGGATTCCCGGCGTTTCTGAGAGTTTGGCTGGGCGTACGGGTGTCAAAATTCTTTATTTCATGCAACTACACATTTTCAATACGATAAAACTGGTATCGCAGTTCTGCAGCGATTGATACGTCGATGCTTAGCAAAATCGGAAGATCGCGGATTCCCGGCGTTTCTGAGAGTTTGGCTGGGTGTACGGGTGTGAAAATTCATTATTTCATGCAACTACACACTTGCAGTACGATAAAACGGGTATCGTGGTGCTGCAGCGATTGATACGTCGATGCTTAGCGACATCGAGAGATCGAGGATTTCCGGCGTTTCTGAGAGTTTGGCTGGGCGTACGGGTGTGAAAATTCTTTATTTCATGCAACTACACACTTGCAATACCATAAAATGGGTTTCGTGTTGCTGCAGCGATTGATACGTCGATGCTTAGCGACATCGAGAGATCGATGATTCCCGGCGTTTCTGAGACTTTGGCTGGCTGTACGGGTGTCAAAATCATTCATTCTATGTAAATACACACTCTCAATACGATAAAACTGGTATCGCAGATCTGCAGCGATCGATACGTCGAAGCTTAGCGGAATCGAACGATCGAGGATTCTCGGCGTTTCTGAGAGTTTGGCTGGCTGTACGGGTTTGTAAATTCTTTATTTCATGCAACTACACACACTCAAAACGATAAAACTGGTATCGCAGTTCTGCAGCGATTGATACGTCGATGCCTAGCGAAATCGAGAGATCGAGGATTCCCGGCGTTTCTGAGAGTTTAACTTGGTGTACGGGTGTGAAAATTCTTTATTTCATGCAACTTCACACTTGCAATACGATAAAACGGGTATCGTGTTGCTGCAGCGATTGATACGTCGATGCTTAGCGACATCGAGAGATCGATGATTCCCGGCGTTTCTGAGACTTTGGCTGGCTGTACGGGTGTCAAAATTCTTCATTCTATCTAACTACACACTCTCAATACGATAAAACTGGTATCGCAGTTCTGCAGCGATCGATACGTCGAAGCTTAGCGACATAAAGAGATCGAGGATTCCCGGCCTTTCTGAGAGTTTGGCTGGGCGGACGGGTGTCAAAATTCGTTATTTCATGCAACTACACACTCTCAATACGATAAGACTGGTATCGCAGTTCTGCAGCGATTGATACGTCGATGCTTAGCGAAATCGAAAGATCGCGGATTCCCGGCGTTTCTGAGAGTATGGCTGGGCGTACGGGTGTCAAAATTCTTTATTTCATGGAACTACACACTTGCAATACGATAAAACGGGTATCGTGGTGCTGCAGCTATTGATACGTCGATGCTTAGCGACATCGAGAGATCGAGGATTCCCGGCGTTTCTGAAAGTTTAACTGGGTGTACGGGTTTGAAAATTCTTCATTCTATGTATCTACACAATCTCAAAACGATAAAACTGGTATCGCAGTTCTGCAGCGATTGATACGTCGATGCACAGCGACATCGAGAGATCGTGGAATCCCGGCGTTTCTGAGAGTTTGGCTTGGCCTACGGTTGTTAAAATTCTTTATTTCATGCAACTACACACTCTCAATACGATAAAACGGGTACCTCAGTTCTGCAGCGATTGATACGTCGATGCTTAGCAAAATCGAATGATCGCGGATTCCCGGCGTTTCTGAGAGTTTGGCTGGGCGTACGGGTGTCAAAATTCTTTATTTCATGCAACTACACACTCTCAATACGATGAAACTGGTATCGCAGTTCTGCAGCGATCGATACGTCGAAGATTAGCGGAATCGAAAGATCGAGGATTCTCGGCGTTTCTGAGAGTTTGGCTGGCTGTACGGGTGTGAAAATTCTTTATTTCATGCAACTACACACTTGCAATACGATAAAATGGGTATCGTGGTGCTGCAGCGATTGATACGTCGATGCACAGCGTCATCGAGGGATCGAGGATTCCCGGCGTTTCTGAGAGTTCGGCTTGGCCTACGGGTGTTAAAATTCTTTATTTCATGCAACTACACACTCTCAATACGATAAAACGGGTATCGTGGTGCTCCAGCGATTGATACGTCGATACATAGCGACATCGAGAGATCGAGGATTCCCGGCCTTTCTGAGAGTTTGGCTGGGCGTACGAGTGTCAAAATTCTTTATTTCATGCAACTACACACTTTCAATACGATAAAACTGGTATCGCAGTTCTGCAGCGATTGATACGTCGATGCTTAGCAAAATCGGAAGATCGCGGATTCCCGGCGTTTCTGAGAGTTTGGCTGGGTGTACGGGTGTGAAAATTCATTATTTCATGCAACTACACACTTGCAGTACGATAAAACGGGTATCGTGGTGCTGCAGCGATTGATACGTCGATGCTTAGCGACATCGAGAGATCGAGGATTTCCGGCGTTTCTGAGAGTTTGGCTGGGCGTACGGGTGTGAAAATTCTTTATTTCATGCAACTACACACTTGCAATACCATAAAACGGGTTTCGTGTTGCTGCAGCGCTTGATACGTCGATGCTTAGCGACATCGAGAGATCGATGATTCCCGGCGTTTCTGAGACTTTGGCTGGCTGTACGGGTGTCATAATCATTCATTCTATGTAAATACACACTCTCAATACGATAAAACTGGTATCGCAGATCTGCAGCGATCGATACGTCGAAGCTTAGCGGAATCGAACGATCGAGGATTCTCGGCGTTTCTGAGAGTTTGGCTGGCTGTACGGGTTTGTAAATTCTTTATTTCATGCAACTACACACACTCAAAACGATAAAACTGGTATCGCAGTTCTGCAGCGATTGATACGTCGATGCCTAGCGAAATCGAGAGATCGAGGATTCCCGGCGTTTCTGAGAGTTTAACTTGGTGTACGGGTGTGAAAATTCTTTATTTCATGCAACTTCACACTTGCAATACGATAAAACGGGTATCGTGTTGCTGCAGCGATTGATACGTCGATGCTTAGCGACATCGAGAGATCGATGATTCCCGGCGTTCCTGAGACTTTGGCTGGCTGTACGGGTGTCAAAATCCTCCATTCTATGTAAGTACACACTCTCAATTCGATAAAACTGGTATCGCAGTTCTGCAGCGATCGATACGTCGAAGCTTAGCGACATCGAGAGATCGAGGATTCCCGGCCTTTCTGAGAGTTTGGCTGGGCGTACGGGTGTCAAAATTCTTTATTTCATGCAACTACACACTCTGAATACGATAAGACTGGTATCGCAGTTCTGCAGCGATTGATACGTCGATGCTTAGCGAAATCGAAAGATCGCGGATTCCCGGCGTTTCTGAGAGTTTGGCTGGGTGTACGGGTGTGAAAATTCATTATTTCATGCAACTACACACTTGCAATACGATAAAACGGGTATCGTGGTGCTGCAGCGATTGATACGTCGATGCTTAGCGACATCGAGAGATCGATGATTCCCGGCGTTTCTGAGACTTTGGCTGGCTGTACGGGTGTCAAAATTCTTCATTCTATCTAACTACACACTCTCAATACGATAAAACTGGTATCGCAGTTCTGCAGCGATCGATACGTCGAAGCTTAGCGACATCGAGAGATCGAAAATTCCCGGCCTTTCTGAGAGTTTGGCTGGGCGTACGGGCGTCAAAATTCTTTATTTCATGCAACTACACACTCTGAATACGATAAGACTGGTATCGCAGTTCTGCAGCGATTGATACGTCGATGCTTAGCGAAATCGAAAGATCGCGGATTCCCGGCGTTTCTGAGAGTTTGGCTGGGTGTACGGGTGTGAAAATTCATTATTTCATGCAACTACACACTTGCAATACGATAAAACGGGTATCGTGGTGCTGCAGCGATTGATACGTCGATGCTTAGCGACATCGAGAGATCGATGATTCCCGGCGTTTCTGAGACTTTGGCTGGCTGTATGGGTGTCAAAATTCTTCTTTCTATGTAAATACACACTCTCAATACGATAAAACTGGTATCGCAGTTCTGCAGCGATCGATACGTCGAAGCTTAGCGGAATCGAAAGATCGAGGATTCTCGGCGTTTCTGAGAGTTTGGCTGGCTGTACGGGTGTGAAAATTCTTTATTTCATGCAACTACACACTTGCAATACGATAAAATGGGTATCGTGGTGCTGCAGCGATTGATACGTCGATGCAAAGCGACATCGAGAGATCGTGGAATCCCGGCGTTTCTGAGAGTTTGGCTTGGCCTACGGTTGTTAAAATTCTTTATTTCATGCAACTACACACTCTCAATACGATAAAACGGGTATCTCAGTTCTGCAGCGATTGATACGTCGATGCTTAGCGACATCGAGAGATCGAGGATTTCCGGCGTTTCTGAGAGTTTGGCTGGGCGTACGGGTGTGAAAATTCTTTATTTCATGCAACTACACACTCTCAATACGATAAAACTGGTATCGCAGTTCTGCAGCGATCGATACGTCGAAGCTTAGCGGAATCGAAAGATCGAGGATTCTCGGCGTTTCTGAGAGTTTGGTTGGCTGTACGGGTGTGAAAATTCTTTATTTCATGCAACTACACACTTGCAATACGATAAAATGGGTATCGTGGAGCTGCAGCGATTGATACGTCGATGCACAGCGTCATCGAGAGATCGAGGATTCCCGGCGTTTCTGAGAGTTTGGCTTGGCATACGGGTGTTAAAATTCTTCATTCTATCTAACTACACACTCTCAAAACGATAAAACTGGTATCGCAGTTCTGCAGCGATCGATACGTCGAAGCTTAGCGGAATCGAACGATCGAGGATTCCCGGCGTTTCTGAGAGTTTGGCTGGGTGAACGGGTGTGGAAATTCATTATTTCATGCAACTACACACTTGCAATACGATAAAACGGGTATCGTGTCTCTGCAGCGATTGATACGTCGATGCTTAGCGACATCGAGAGATCGATGATTCCCGGCGTTTCTGAGACTTTGGCTGGCTGTACGAGTGTCAAAATCTTTCATGCTATGTAAATACACACTCTCAATACGATAAAACTGGTATCGCAGTTCTGCAGCGATCGATACGTCGAAGCTTAGCGGAATCGAACGATCGAGGATTCTCGGCGTTTCTGAGAGTTTGGCTGGCTGTACGGGTTTGTAAATTCTTTATTTCATGCAACTACACACACTCAAAACGATAAAACTGGTATCGCAGTTCTGCAGCGATTGATACGTCGATGCCTAGCGAAATCGAGAGATCGAGGATTCCCGGCGTTTCTGAGAGTTTAACTGGGTGTACGGGTGTGAAAATTCTTTATTTCATGCAACTACACACTCTGAATACGATAAGACTGGTATCGCAGTTCTGCAGCGATTGATACGTCGAAGCTTAGCGGAAACGAACGATCGAGGATTCCCGGCGTTTCTGAGAGTTTGGCTGGGTGAACGGGTGTGGAAATTCATTATTTCATGCAACTACACACTTGCAATACGATAAAACGGGTATCGTGTCTCTGCAGCGATTGATACGTCGATGCTTAGCGACATCGAGAGATCGATCATTCCCGGCGTTTCTGAGACTTTGGCTGGCTGTACGGGTGTCAAAATCCTCCATTCTATGTAAGTACACACTCTCAATTCGATAAAACTGGTATCGCAGTTCTGCAGCGATCGATACGTCGAAGCTTAGCGACATCGAGAGATCGAGGATTCCCGGCCTTTCTGAGAGTTTGGCTGGGCGTACGGGTGTCAAAATTCTTTATTTCATGCAACTACACACTCTGAATACGATAAGACTGGTATCGCAGTTCTGCAGCGATTGATACGTCGATGCTTAGCGAAATCGAAAGATCGCGGATTCCCGGCGTTTCTGAGAGTTTGGCTGGGTGTACGGGTGTGAAAATTCATTATTTCATGCAACTACACACTTGCAATACGATAAAACGGGTATCGTGGTGCTGCAGCGATTGATACGTCGATGCTTAGCGACATCGAGAGATCGAGGATTCCCGGCGTTTCTGAGAGTTTAACTGGGTGTACGGGTTTGAAAATTCTTCATTCTATGTGTCTACACAATCTCAAAACGATAAAACTGGTATCGCAGTTCTGCAGCGATTGATACGTCGATGCACAGCGACATCGAGAGATCGTGGAATCCCGGCGTTTCTGAGAGTTTGGCTTGGCCTACGGTTGTTAAAATTCTTTATTTCATGCAACTACACACTCTCAATACGATAAAACGGGTATCTCAGTTCTGCAGCGATTGATACGTCGATGCTTAGCAAAATCGAAAGATCGCCGATTCCCGGCGTTTCTGAGAGTTTGGCTGGGCGTACGGGTGTCAAAATTCTTTATTTCATGCAACTACACACTCTCAATACGATAAAACGGGTATCGTGGTGCTCCAGCGATTGATACGTCGATACATAGCGACATCGAGAGATCGAGGATTCCCGGCCTTTCTGAGAGTTTGGCTGGGCGTACGGGTGTCAAAATTCTTTATTTCATGCAACTACACACTTTCAATACGATAAAACTGGTATCGCAGTTCTGCAGCGATTGATACGTCGATGCTTAGCAAAATCGGAAGATCGCGGATCCCCGGCGTTTCTGAGAGTTTGGCTGGATGTACGGGTGTGAAAATTCATTATTTCATGCAACTACACACTTGCAGTACGATAAAACGGGTATCGTGGTGCTGCAGCGATTGATACGTCGAAGCTTAGCGACATCGAGAGATCGATGATTCCCGGCGTTTTTGAGACTTTGGCTGGCTGTACGGGTGTCAAAATCCTTCTTTCTATGTAAATACACACTCTGAATACGATAAAACTGGTATCGCAGTTCTTCAGCGATCGATACGTCGAAGCTTAGCGGAATCGAAAGATCGAGGATTCTCGGCGTTTCTGAGAGTTTGGCTGGCTATACGAGTGTGAAAATTCTTTATTTCATGCAACTACACACTTGCAATACGATAAAATGGGTATCGTGGTGCTGCAGCGATTGATACGTCGATGCACAGCGACATCGAGAGATCGTGGAATCCCGGCGTTTCTGAGAGTTTGGCTTGGCCTACGGTTGTTAAAATTCTTTATTTCATGCAACTACACACTCTCAATACGATAAAACGGGTATCTCAGTTCTGCAGCGATTGATACGTCGATGCTTAGCAAAATCGAAAGATCGTTGATTCCCGGCGTTTCTGAGAGTTTGACTGGGCGTACGGGTGTCAAAATTCTTTATTTCATGCAACTACACACTCTCAATACAATAAAACGGGTATCGTGGTGCTGCAGCAATTGATACGTCGATGCATAGCGACATCGAGAGATTCGATGATTCCCGGCGTTTTTGAGACTTTGGCTGGCTGTACGAGTGTCAAAATCCTTCATTCTATGTGAATACACACTCTCAATACGATAAAACTGGTATCGCAGTTCTGCAGCGATCGATACGTCGATGCTTAGCGACATCGAGAGATCGAGGATTCCCGGCGTTTCTGAGACTTTGGCTGGCTGTACGGGTGTGAAAATTCTTCATTCTATGTAACTACACACTCTCAAAACGATAAAACTGGTATCGCAGTTCTGCAGCGATTGATACGTCGATTCCTAGCGAAATCGAAAGATCGAGGATTCCCGGCGTTTCTGAGAGTTTAACTCGGTGTACGGGTGTGAAAATTCTTTATTTCATGCAACTTCACACTTGCAATACGATAAAACGGGTATCGTTTTGCTGCAGCGATTGATACGTCGATGCTTAGCGACATCGAGAGATCGATGATTCCCGGCGTTTTTGAGACTTTGGCTGGCTGTACGAGTGTCAAAATCTTTCATTCTATGTAAATACACACTCTCAATACGATAAAACTGGTATCGCAGATCTGCAGCGATCGATACGTCGAAGCTTAGCGGAATCGAACGATCGAGGATTCTCGGCGTTTCTGAGAGTTTGGCTGGCTGTACGGGTGTGTAAATTCTTTATTTCATGCAACTACACACACTCAAAACGATAAAACTGGTATCGCAGTTCTGCAGCGATCGATACGTCGAAGCTTAGCGGAATCGAAAGATCGAGGAATCTCGGCGTTTCTGAGAGTTTGGCTGGCTGTACGAGAGTGAAAATTCTTTATTTCATGCAACTACACACTTGCAATACGATAAAATGGGTATCGTGGTTCTGCAGCGATTGATACGTCGATGCACAGCGTCATCGAGAGATCGAGGATTCCCGGCGTTTCTGAGAGTTTGTCTTGGCCTACGGGTGTTAAAATTCTTCATTCTATCTAACTACACACTCTCAAAACGATAAAACTGGTATCGCAGTTCTGCAGCGATCGATACGTCGAAGCTTAGCGGAATCGAACGATCGAGGATTCCCGGCGTTTCTGAGAGTTTGGCTGGGTTTACGAGTGTGAAAATTCATTATTTCATGCAACTACACACTTGCAATACGATAAAACGGGTATCGTGGTGCTGCAGCGATTAATACGTCGATGCTTAGCGACATCGAGAGATCGATGATTCCCGGCGTTTCTGAGACTTTGGCTGGCTGTACGGGTGTCAAAATTCTTCATTCTATCTAACTACACACTCTCAATACGATAAAACTGGTATCGCAGTTCTGCAGCGATCGATACGTCGAAGCTTAGCGACATCGAGAGATCGAAAATTCCCGGCCTTTCTGAGAGTTTGGCTGGGCGTACGGGCGTCAAAATTCTTTATTTCATGCAACTACACACTCTGAATACGATAAGACTGGTATCGCAGTTCTGCAGCGATTGATACGTCGATGCTTAGCGAAATCGAAAGATCGCGGATTCCCGGCGTTTCTGAGAGTTTGGCTGGGTGTACGGGTGTGAAAATTCATTATTTCATGCAACTACACACTTGCAATACGATAAAACGGGTATCGTGGTGCTGCAGCGATTGATACGTCGATGCTTAGCGACATCGAGAGATCGATGATTCCCGGCGTTTCTGAGACTTTGGCTGGCTGTACGGGTGTCAAAATTCTTCATTCTATCTAACTACACACTCTCAAAACGATAAAACTGGTATCGCAGTTCTGCAGCGATCGATACGTCGAAGCTTAGCGCAATCGAAAGATCGAGGATTCTCGGCGCTTCTGAGAGTTTGGCTGGCTGTACGGGTGTGAAAATTCTTTATTTCATGCAACTACACACTTGCAATACGATAAAATGGGTATCGTGGTGCTGCAGCGATTGATACGTCGATGCACAGCGTCATCGAGAGATCGAGGATTCCCGGCGTTTCTGAGAGTTTGGCTTGGCCTACGGGTGTTAAAATTCTTCATTCTATCTAACTACACACTCTCAAAACGATAAAACTGGTATCGCAGTTCTGCAGCGATCGATACGTCGAAGCTTAGCGGAATCGAACGATCGAGGATTCCCGGCGTTTCTGAGAGTTTGGCTGGGTGTACGAGTGTCAAAATTCTTCATTCTATCTAACTACACACTCTCAATACGATAAAACTGGTATCGCAGTTCTGCAGCGATTTATACGTCGATGCCTAGCGAAACCGAGAGATCGATGATTCCCGGCGTTTCTGCGAGTTTAACTGGGTGTACGGGTGTGAAAATTCTTTATTTCATGCAACTACACACTTGCAATACGATGAAACGGGTATCTCGTCTCTGCAGCGATTGATACGTCGATGCTTAGCGACATCGAGAGATCGATGATTCCCGGCGTTTCTGAGACTTTGGCTGGCTGTACGGGTGTCGAAATCCTTCATTCTATGTAAATACACACTCTCAATACGATAAAACTGGTATCGCAGTTCTGCAGCGATCGATACGTCGAAGCTTAACGGAATCGAAAGATTGAGGATTCTCGGCGTTTCTGAGAGTTTGGCTGGCTGTACGGGTGTGTAAATTCTTTATTTCATGCAACTACACACACTCAAAACGATAAAACTGGTATCGCAGTTCTGCAGCGATTGATACGTCGATGCCTAGCGAAATCGAGAGATCGAGGATTCCCGGCGTTTCTGAGAGTTTAACTGGGTGTACGGGTGTGAAAATTCTTTATTTCATGCACCTACACACTTGCAATACGATAAAACGGGTATCGTGTTGCTGCAGCGATTGATACGTCGATGCTTAGCGACATCGATAGATCGATGATTCCCGGCGTTTCTGAGACTTTGGCTGTCTGTACGGGTGTCAAAATCCTTCGTTCTATGTAAGTCCAGACTCTCAATACGATAAAACTGGTATCGCAGTTCTGCAGCGATCGATACGTCGAAGCTTAGCGACATAAAGAGATCGAGGATTCCCGGCCTTTCTGAGAGTTTGGCTGGGCGGACGGGTGTCAAAATTCGTTATTTCATGCAACTACACACTCTCAATACGATAAGACTGGTATCGCAGTTCTGCAGCGATTGATACGTCGATGCTTAGCGAAATCGAAAGATCGCGGATTCCCGGCGTTTCTGAGAGTATGGCTGGGCGTACGGGTGTCAAAATTCTTTATTTCATGGAACTACACACTTGCAATACGATAAAACGGGTATCGTGGTGCTGCAGCTATTGATACGTCGATGCTTAGCGACATCGAGAGATCGAGGATTCCCGGCGTTTCTGAGAGTTTAACTGGGTGTACGGGTTTGAAAATTCTTCATTCTATGTATCTACACAATCTCAAAACGATAAAACTGGTATCGCAGTTCTGCAGCGATTGATACGTCGATGCACAGCGACATCGAGAGATCGTGGAATCCCGGCGTTTCTGAGAGTTTGGCTTGGCCTACGGTTGTTAAAATTCTTTATTTCATGCAACTACACACTCCCAATACGATAAAACGGGTATCTCAGTTCTGCAGCGATTGATACGTCGATGCTTAGCAAAATCGAAAGATCGCGGATTCCCGGCGTTTCTGAGAGTTTGGCTGGGCGTACGGGTGTCAAAATTCTTTATTTCATGCAACTACACATTTTCAATACGATAAAACTGGTATCGCAGTTCTGCAGCGATTGATACGTCGATGCTTAGCAAAATCGGAAGATCGCGGATTCCCGGCGTTTCTGAGAGTTTGGCTGGGTGTACGGGTGTGAAAATTCATTATTTCATGCAACTACACACTTGCAGTACGATAAAACGGGTATCGTGGTGCTGCAGCGATTGATACGTCGATGCTTAGCGACATCGAGAGATCGAGGATTTCCGGCGTTTCTGAGAGTTTGGCTGGGCGTACGGGTGTGAAAATTCTTTATTTCATGCAACTACACACTTGCAATACCATAAAATGGGTTTCGTGTTGCTGCAGCGATTGATACGTCGATGCTTAGCGACATCGAGAGATCGATGATTCCCGGCGTTTCTGAGACTTTGGCTGGCTGTACGGGTGTCAAAATCATTCATTCTATGTAAATACACACTCTCAATACGATAAAACTGGTATCGCAGATCTGCAGCGATCGATACGTCGAAGCTTAGCGGAATCGAACGATCGAGGATTCTCGGCGTTTCTGAGAGTTTGGCTGGCTGTACGGGTTTGTAAATTCTTTATTTCATGCAACTACACACACTCAAAACGATAAAACTGGTATCGCAGTTCTGCAGCGATTGATACGTCGATGCCTAGCGAAATCGAGAGATCGAGGATTCCCGGCGTTTCTGAGAGTTTAACTTGGTGTACGGGTGTGAAAATTCTTTATTTCATGCAACTTCACACTTGCAATACGATAAAACGGGTATCGTGTTGCTGCAGCGATTGATACGTCGATGCTTAGCGACATCGAGAGATCGATGATTCCCGGCGTTTCTGAGACTTTGGCTGGCTGTACGGGTGTCAAAATTCTTCATTCTATCTAACTACACACTCTCAATACGATAAAACTGGTATCGCAGTTCTGCAGCGATCGATACGTCGAAGCTTAGCGACATAAAGAGATCGAGGATTCCCGGCCTTTCTGAGAGTTTGGCTGGGCGGACGGGTGTCAAAATTCGTTATTTCATGCAACTACACACTCTCAATACGATAAGACTGGTATCGCAGTTCTGCAGCGATTGATACGTCGATGCTTAGCGAAATCGAAAGATCGCGGATTCCCGGCGTTTCTGAGAGTATGGCTGGGCGTACGGGTGTCAAAATTCTTTATTTCATGGAACTACACACTTGCAATACGATAAAACGGGTATCGTGGTGCTGCAGCGATTGATACGTCGATGCTTAGCGACATCGAGAGATCGAGGATTTCCGGCGTTTCTGAGAGTTTGGCTGGGCGTACGGGTGTGAAAATTCTTTATTTCATGCAACTACACACTTGCAATACCATAAAACGGGTTTCGTGTTGCTGCAGCGATTGATACGTCGATGCTTAGCGACATCGAGAGATCGATGATTCCCGGCGTTTCTGAGACTTTGGCTGGCTGTACGGGTGTCAAAATCATTCATTCTATGTAAATACACACTCTCAATACGATAAAACTGGTATCGCAGATCTGCAGCGATCGATACGTCGAAGCTTAGCGGAATCGAACGATCGAGGATTCTCGGCGTTTCTGAGAGTTTGGCTGGCTGTACGGGTGTGAAAATTCATTATTTCATGCAACTACACACTTGCAATACGATAAAACGGGTATCGTGGTGCTGCAGCGATTGATACGTCGATGCTTAGCGACATCGAGAGATCGATGATTCCCGTCGTTTCTGAGACTTTGGCTGGCTGTACGGGTGTCAAAATTCTTCATTCTATCTAACTACACACTCTCAAAACGATAAAACTGGTATCGCAGTTCTGCAGCGATCGATACGTCGAAGCTTAGCGGAATCGAAAGATCGAGGATTCTCGGCGTTTCTGAGAGTTTGGCTGGCTGTACGGGTGTGAAAATTCTTTATTTCATGCAACTACACACTTGCAATACGATAAAATGGGTATCGTGGTGCTGCAGCGATTGATACGTCGATGCACAGCGTCATCGAGAGATCGAGGATTCCCGGCGTTTCTGAGAGTTTGGCTTGGCCTACGGGTGTTAAAATTCTTTATTTCATGCAACTACACACTCTCAATACGATAAAACGGGTATCGTGGTGCTCCAGCGATTGATACGTCGATACATAGCGACATCGAGAGATCGAGGATTCCCGGCCTTTCTGAGAGTTTGGCTGGGCGTACGGGTGTCAAAATTCTTTATTTCATGCAACTACACACTTTCAATACGATAAAACTGGTATCGCAGTTCTGCAGCGATTGATACGTCGATGCTTAGCAAAATCGGAAGATCGCGGATTCCCGGCGTTTCTGAGAGTTTGGCTGGGTGTACGGGTGTGAAAATTCATTATTTCATGCAACTACACACTTGCAGTACGATAAAACGGGTATCGTGGTGCTGCAGCGATTGATACGTCGATGCTTAGCGACATCGAGAGATCGAGGATTTCCGGCGTTTCTGAGAGTTTGGCTGGGCGTACGGGTGTGAAAATTCTTCATTTCATGCAACTACACACTCTCAATACAATAAAACGGGTATCGTGGTGCTGCAGCGATTGATACGTCGATGCTTAGCGACATCGAGAGATCGATGATTCCCGGCGTTTTTGAGACTTTGGCTGGCTGTACGGGTGTCAAAATCCTTCTTTCTATGTAAATACACACTCTCAATACGATAAAACTGGTATCGCAGTTCTGCAGCGATCGATACTTCGAAGCTTAGCGGAATCGAAAGATCGAGGATTCTCGGCGTTTCTGAGAGTTTGACTGGCTGTACGGGTGTGAAAATTCTTTATTTCATGCAACTACACACTTGCAATACGATAAAATGGGTATCGTGGTGCTGCAGCGATTGATACGTCGATGCACAGCGTCATCGAGAGATCGAGGATTCCCGGCGTTTCTGAGAGTTTGTCTTGGCCTACGGGTGTTAAAATTCTTCATTCTATCTAACTACACACTCTCAAAACGATAAAACTGGTATCGCAGTTCTGCAGCGATCGATACGTCGAAGCTTAGCGGAATCGAACGATCGAGGATTCCCGGCGTTTCTGAGAGTTTGGCTGGGTGTACGAGTGTGAAAATTCATTATTTCATGCAACTACACACTTGCAATACGATAAAACGGGTATCGTGGTGCTGCAGCGATTAATACGTCGATGCTTAGCGACATCGAGAGATCGATGATTCCCGGCGTTTCTGAGACTTTGGCTGGCTGTACGGGTGTCAAAATTCTTCATTCTATCTAACTACACACTCTCAATACGATAAAACTGGTATCGCAGTTCTGCAGCGATCGATACGTCGAAGCTTAGCGACATCGAGAGATCGAGGATTCCCGGCCTTTCTGAGAGTTTGGCTGGGCGTACGGGCGTCAAAATTCATTATTTCATGCAACTACACACTCTGAATACGATAAGACTGGTATCGCAGTTCTGCAGCGATTGATACGTCGATGCTTAGCGAAATCGAAAGATCGCGGATTCCCGGCGTTTCTGAGAGTTTGGCTGGGTGTACGGGTGTGAAAATTCATTATTTCATGCAACTACACACTTGCAATACGATAAAACGGGTATCGTGGTGCTGCAGCGATTGATACGTCGATGCTTAGCGACATCGAGAGATCGATGATTCCCGGCGTTTCTGAGACTTTGGCTGGCTGTACGGGTGTCAAAATTCTTCATTCTATCTAACTACACACTCTCAAAACGATAAAACTGGTATCGCAGTTCTGCAGCGATCGATACGTCGAAGCTTAGCGCAATCGAAAGATCGAGGATTCTCGGCGTTTCTGAGAGTTTGGCTGGCTGTACGGGTGTGAAAATTCTTTATTTCATGCAACTACACACTTGCAATACGATAAAATGGGTATCGTGGTGCTGCAGCGATTGATACGTCGATGCACAGCGTCATCGAGAGATCGAGGATTCCCGGCGTTTCTGAGAGTTTGGCTTGGCCTACGGGTGTTAAAATTCTTCATTCTATCTAACTACACACTCTCAAAACGATAAAACTGGTATCGCAGTTCTGCAGCGATCGATACGTCGAAGCTTAGCGGAATCGAACGATCGAGGATTCCCGGCGTTTCTGAGAGTTTGGCTGGGTGTACGAGTGTCAAAATTCTTCATTCTATCTAACTACACACTCTCAATACGATAAAACTGGTATCGCAGTTCCGCAGCGATTTATACGTCGATGCCTAGCGAAACCGAGAGATCGATGATTCCCGGCGTTTCTGCGAGTTTAACTGGGTGTACGGGTGTGAAAATTCTTTATTTCGTGCAACTACACACTTGCAATACGATGAAACGGGTATCTCGTCTCTGCAGCGATTGATACGTCGATGCTTAGCGACATCGAGAGATCGATGATTCCCGGCGTTTCTGAGACTTTGGCTGGCTGTACGGGTGTCGAAATCCTTCATTCTATGTAAATACACACTCTCAATACGATAAAACTGGTATCGCAGTTCTGCAGCGATCGATACGTTGAAGCTTAACGGAATCGAAAGATTGAGGATTCTCGGCGTTTCTGAGAGTTTGGCTGGCTGTACGGGTGTGTAAATTCTTTATTTCATGCAACTACACACACTCAAAACGATAAAACTGGTATCGCAGTTCTGCAGCGATTGATACGTCGATGCCTAGCGAAATCGAGAGATCGAGGATTCCCGGCGTTTCTGAGAGTTTAACTGGGTGTACGGGTGTGAAAATTCTTTATTTCATGCACCTACACACTTGCAATACGATAAAACGGGTATCGTGTTGCTGCAGCGATTGATACGTCGATGCTTAGCGACATCGATAGATCGATGATTCCCGGCGTTTCTGAGACTTTGGCTGTCTGTACGGGTGTCAAAATCTTTCATTCTATGTAAGTCCACACTCTCAATACGATAAAACTGGTATCGCAGTTCTGCAGCGATCGATACGTCGAAGCTTAGCGACATAAAGAGATCGAGGATTCCCGGCCTTTCTGAGAGTTTGGCTGGGCGGACGGGTGTCAAAATTCGTTATTTCATGCAACTACACACTCTCAATACGATAAGACTGGTATCGCAGTTCTGCAGCGATTGATACGTCGATGCTTAGCGAAATCGAAAGATCGCGGATTCCCGGCGTTTCTGAGAGTATGGCTGGGCGTACGGGTGTCAAAATTCTTTATTTCATGGAACTACACACTTGCAATACGATAAAACGGGTATCGTGGTGCTGCAGCTATTGATACGTCGATGCTTAGCGACATCGAGAGATCGAGGATTCCCGGCGTTTCTGAAAGTTTAACTGGGTGTACGGGTTTGAAAATTCTTCATTCTATGTATCTACACAATCTCAAAACGATAAAACTGGTATCGCAGTTCTGCAGCGATTGATACGTCGATGCACAGCGACATCGAGAGATCGTGGAATCCCGGCGTTTCTGAGAGTTTGGCTTGGCCTACGGTTGTTAAAATTCTTTATTTCATGCAACTACACACTCTCAATACGATAAAACGGGTATCTCAGTTCTGCAGCGATTGATACGTCGATGCTTAGCAAAATCGAAAGATCGCGGATTCCCGGCGTTTCTGAGAGTTTGGCTGGGCGTACGGGTGTCAAAATTCTTTATTTCATGCAACTACACACTCTCAATACGATGAAACTGGTATCGCAGTTCTGCAGCGATCGATACGTCGAAGATTAGCGGAATCGAAAGATCGAGGATTCTCGGCGTTTCTGAGAGTTTGGCTGGCTGTACGGGTGTGAAAATTCTTTATTTCATGCAACTACACACTTGCAATACGATAAAATGGGTATCGTGGTGCTGCAGCGATTGATACGTCGATGCACAGCGTCATCGAGGGATCGAGGATTCCCGGCGTTTCTGAGAGTTCGGCTTGGCCTACGGGTGTTAAAATTCTTTATTTCATGCAACTACACACTCTCAATACGATAAAACGGGTATCGTGGTGCTCCAGCGATTGATACGTCGATACATAGCGACATCGAGAGATCGAGGATTCCCGGCCTTTCTGAGAGTTTGGCTGGGCGTACGAGTGTCAAAATTCTTTATTTCATGCAACTACACACTTTCAATACGATAAAACTGGTATCGCAGTTCTGCAGCGATTGATACGTCGATGCTTAGCAAAATCGGAAGATCGCGGATTCCCGGCGTTTCTGAGAGTTTGGCTGGGTGTACGGGTGTGAAAATTCATTATTTCATGCGACTACACACTTGCAGTACGATAAAACGGGTATCGTGGTGCTGCAGCGATTGATACGTCGATGCTTAGCGACATCGAGAGATCGAGGATTTCCGGCGTTTCTGAGAGTTTGGCTGGGCGTACGGGTGTGAAAATTCTTTATTTCATGCAACTACACACTTGCAATACCATAAAACGGGTTTCGTGTTGCTGCAGCGCTTGATACGTCGATGCTTAGCGACATCGAGAGATCGATGATTCCCGGCGTTTCTGAGACTTTGGCTGGCTGTACGGGTGTCATAATCATTCATTCTATGTAAATACACACTCTCAATACGATAAAACTGGTATCGCAGATCTGCAGCGATCGATACGTCGAAGCTTAGCGGAATCGAACGATCGAGGATTCTCGGCGTTTCTGAGAGTTTGGCTGGCTGTACGGGTTTGTAAATTCTTTATTTCATGCAACTACACACACTCAAAACGATAAAACTGGTATCGCAGTTCTGCAGCGATTGATACGTCGATGCCTAGCGAAATCGAGAGATCGAGGATTCCCGGCGTTTCTGAGAGTTTAACTTGGTGTACGGGTGTGAAAATTCTTTATTTCATGGAACTACACACTTGCAATACGATAAAACGGGTATCGTGGTGCTGCAGCTATTGATACGTCGATGCTTAGCGACATCGAGAGATCGAGGATTCCCGGCGTTTCTGAGAGTTTAACTGGGTGTACCGGTTTGAAAATTCTTCATTCTATGTATCTACACAATCTCAAAACGATAAAACTGGTATCGCAGTTCTGCAGCGATTGATACGTCGATGCACAGCGACATCGAGAGACCGTGGAATCCCGGCGTTTCTGAGAGTTTGGCTTGGCCTACGGTTGTTAAAATTCTTTATTTCATGCAACTACACACTCTCAATACGATAAAACGGGTATCTCAGTTCTGCAGCGATTGATACGTCGATGCTTAGCAAAATCGAAAGATCGCGGATTCCCGGCGTTTCTGAGAGTTTGGCTGGGCGTACGGGTGTCAAAATTCTTTATTTCATGCAACTACACACTCTCAATACGATAAAACTGGTATCGCAGATCTGCAGCGATCGATACGTCGAAGCTTAGCGGAATCGAACGATCGAGGATTCTCGGCGTTTCTGAGAGTTTGGCTGGCTGTACGGGTTTGTAAATTCTTTATTTCATGCAACTACACACACTCAAAACGATAAAACTGGTATCGCAGTTCTGCAGCGATTGATACGTCGATGCCTAGCGAAATCGAGAGATCGAGGATTACCGGCGTTTCTGAGAGTTTAACTGGGTGTACGGGTGTGAAAATTCTTTATTTCATGCAACTTTACACTTGCAATACGATAAAACGGGTATCGTGTTGCTGCAGCGATTGATACGTCGATGCTTAGCGACATCGAGAGATCGAGGATTCCCGGCGTTTCTGAGAGTTTGTCTTGGCCTACGGGTGTTAAAATTCTTCATTCTATCTAACTACACACACTCAAAACGATAAAACTGGTATCGCAGTTCTGCAGCGATTGATACGTCGATGCCTAGCGAAATCGAGAGATCGAGGATTCCCGGCGTTTCTGAGAGTTTAACTGGGTGTACGGGTGTGAAAATTCTTTATTTCATGCAACTACACACTTGCAATACGATAAAACGGGTATCGTGTTGCTGCAGCGATTGATACGTCGATGCTTAGCGACATCGATAGATCGATGATTCCCGGCGTTTCTGAGACTTTGGCTGTCTGTACGGGTATCAAAATCCTTCATTCTATGTAAGTACACACTCTCAATACGATAAAACTGGTATCGCAGTTCTGCAGCGATTGATACGTCGAAGCTTAGCGACATAAAGAGATCGAGGATTCCCGGCCTTTCTGAGAGTTTGGCTGGGCGGACGGGTGTCAAAATTCGTTATTTCATGCAACTACACACTCTCAATACGATAAGACTGGTATCGCAGTTCTGCAGCGATTGATACGTCGATGCTTAGCGAAATCGAAAGATCGCGGATTCCCGGCGTTTCTGAGAGTATGGCTGGGCGTACGGGTGTCAAAATTCTTTATTTCATGGAACTACACACTTGCAATACGATAAAACGGGTATCGTGGTGCTGCAGCTATTGATACGTCGATGCACAGCGACATCGAGAGATCGTGGAATCCCGGCGTTTCTGAGAGTTTGGCTTGGCCTACGGTTGTTAAAATTCTTTATTTCATGCAACTACACACTCTCAATCCGATAAAACGGGTATCTCAGTTCTGCAGCGATCGATACGTCGATGCTTAGCGACATCGAGAGATCGAGGATTCCCGGCGTTTCTGAGAGTTTGGCTTGGCCTACGGGTGTTAAAATTCTTTATTTCATGCAACTACACACTCTCAATACGATAAAACGGGTATCGTGGTGCTCCAGCGATTGATACGTCGATACATAGCGACATCGAGAGATCGAGGATTCCCGGCCTTTCTGAGAGTTTGGCTGGGCGTACGGGTGTCAAAATTCTTTTTTCATGCAACTACACACTTTCAATACGATAAAACTGGTATCGCAGTTTTGCAGCGATTGATACGTCGATGCTTAGCAAAATCGGAAGGTCGCGGATTCCCGGCGTTTCTGAGAGTTTGGCTGGGTGTACGGGTGTGAAAATTCATTATTTCATGCAACTACACACTTGCAGTACGATAAAACGGGTATCGTGGTGCTGCAGCGATTGATACGTCGATGCTTAGCGACATCGAGAGATCGAGGATTTCCGGCGTTTCTGAGAGTTTGGCTGGGCGTACGGGTGTGAAAATTCTTCATTTCATGCAACTACACACTCTCAATACAATAAAACGGGTATCGTGGTGCTGCAGCGATTGATACGTCGATGCTTAGCGACATCGAGAGATCGATGATTCCCGGCGTTTTTGAGAGTTTGGCTGGCTGTACGAGTGTCAAAATTCTTTATTTCATGCAACTACACACTCTCAATACGATAAAACTGGTATCGCAGTTCTGCAGCGATCGATACGTCGATGCTTAGCGACATCGAGAGATCGAGGATTCCCGGCGTTTCTGAGACTTTGGCTGGCTGTACGGGTGTCAAAATTCTTCATTCTATGTAACTACACACTCTCAAGACGATAAAACTGGTATCGCAGTTCTGCAGCGATTGATACGTCGATTCCTAGCGACATCGAGAGATCGAGGATTCCCGGCGTTTCTGAGAGTTTAACTGGGTGTACGGGTGTGAAAATTCTTTATTTCATGCAACTTCACACTTGCAATACGATAAAACGGGTATCGTGTTGCTGCAGCGATTGATACGTCGATGCTTAGCGACATCGAGAGATCGAGGATTCCCGGCGTTTCTGAGAGTTTGTCTTGGCCTACGGGTGTTAAAATTCTTCATTCTATCTAACTACACACTCTCAAAACGATAAAACTGGTATCGCAGTTCTGCAGCGATCGATACGTCGAAGCTTAGCGGAATCGAACGATCGAGGATTCCCGGCGTTTCTGAGAGTTTGGCTGGGTGTACGAGTGTGAAAATTCATTATTTCATGCAACTACACACTTGCAATACGATAAAGCGGGTATCGTGGTGCTGCAGCGATTAATACGTCGATGCTTAGCGACATCGAGAGATCGATGATTCCCGGCGTTTCTGAGACTTTGGCTGGCTGTACGGGTGTCAAAATTCTTCATTCTATCTAACTACACACTCTCAATACGATAAAACTGGTATCGCAGTTCTGCAGCGATTTATACGTCGATGCCTAGCGAAACCGAGAGATCGATGATTCCCGGCGTTTCTGCGAGTTTAACTGGGAGTACGGGTGTGAAAATTCTTTATTTCATGCAACTACACACTTGCAATACGATGAAACGGGTATCGTGTCTCTGCAGCGATTGATACGTCGATGCTTAGCGACATCGAGAGATCGATGATTCCCGGCGTTTCTGAGACTTTGGCTGGCTGTACGGGTGTCAAAATCCTTCATTCTATGTAAATACACACTCTCAATACGATAAAACTGGTATCGCAGTTCTGCAGCGATCGATACGTCGAAGCTTAACGGAATCGAAAGATTGAGGATTCTCGGCGTTTCTGAGAGTTTGGCTGGCTGTACGGGTGTGTAAATTCTTTATTTCATGCAACTACACACACTCAAAACGATAAAACTGGTATCGCAGTTCTGCAGCGATTGATACGTCGATGCCTAGCGAAATCGAGAGATCGAGGATTCCCGGCGTTTCTGAGAGTTTAACTGGGTGTACGGGTGTGAAAATTCTTTATTTCATGCAACTACACACTTGCAATACGATAAAACGGGTATCGTGTTGCTTCAGCGATTGATACGTCGATGCTTAGCGACATCGATAGATCGATGATTCCCGGCGTTTCTGAGACTTTGGCTGTCTGTACGGGTATCAAAATCCTTCATTCTATGTAAGTACACACTCTCAATACGATAAAACTGGTATCGCAGTTCTGCAGCGATTGATACGTCGAAGCTTAGCGACATAAAGAGATCGAGGATTCCCGGCCTTTCTGAGAGTTTGGCTGGGCGGACGGGTGTCAAAATTCGTTATTTCATGCAACTACACACTCTCAATACGATAAGACTGGTATCGCAGTTCTGCAGCGATTGATACGTCGATGCTTAGCGAAATCGAAAGATCGCGGATTCCCGGCGTTTCTGAGAGTATGGCTGGGCGTACGGGTGTCAAAATTCTTTATTTCATGGAACTACACACTTGCAATACGATAAAACGGGTATCGTGGTGCTGCAGCTATTGATACGTCGATGCACAGCGACATCGAGAGATCGTGGAATCCCGGCGTTTCTGAGAGTTTGGCTTGGCCTACGGTTGTTAAAATTCTTTATTTCATGCAACTACACACTCTCAATACGATAAAACGGGTATCTCAGTTCTGCAGCGATTGATACGTCGATGCTTAGCAAAATCGAAAGATCGCCGATTCCCGGCGTTTCTGAGAGTTTGGCTGGGCGTACGGGTGTCAAAATTCTTTATTTCATGCAACTACACACTCTCAATACGATAAAACTGGTATCGCAGTTCTGCAGCGATCGATACGTCGAAGATTAGCGGAATCGAAAGATCGAGGATTCTCGGCGTTTCTGAGAGTTTGGCTGGCTGTACGGGTGTGAAAATTCTTTATTTCATGCAACTACACACTTGCAATACGATAAAATGGGTATCGTGGTGCTGCAGCGATTGATACGTCGATGCACAGCGACATCGAGAGATCGTCGAATCCCGGCGTTTCTGAGAGTTTGGCTTGGCCTACGGTTGTTAAAATTCTTTATTTCATGCAACTACACACTCTCAATACGATAAAACGGGTATCTCAGTTCTGCAGCGATTGATACGTCGATGCTTAGCAAAATCGAAAGATCGTTGATTCCCGGCGTTTCTGAGAGTTTGACTGGGCGTACGGGTGTCAAAATTCTTTATTTCATGCAACTACACACTCTCAATACAATAAAACGGGTATCGTGGTGCTGCAGCAATTGATACGTCGATGCATAGCGACATCGAGAGATCGATGATTCCCGGCGTTTTTGAGACTTTGGCTGGCTGTACGAGTGTCAAAATCCTTCATTCTATGTAAATACACACTCTCAATACGATAAAACTGGTATCGCAGTTCTGCAGCGATCGATACGTCGATGCTTAGCGACATCGAGAGATCGAGGATTCCCGGCGTTTCTGAGACTTTGGCTGGCTGTACGGGTGTCAAAATTCTTCATTCTATGTAACTACACACTCTCAAAACGATAAAACTGGTATCGCAGTTCTGCAGCGATTGATACGTCGAAGCTTAGCGACATCGAGAGATCGAGGATTCCCGGCGTTTTTGAGACTTTGGCTGGCTGTACGAGTGTCAAAATCTTTCATTCTATGTAAATACACACTCTCAATACGATAAAACTGGTATCGCAGATCTGCAGCGATCGATACGTCGAAGCTTAGCGGAATCGAACGATCGAGGATTCTCGGCGTTTCTGAGAGTTTGGCTGGCTGTACGGGTTTGTAAATTCTTTATTTCATGCAACTACACACACTCAAAACGATAAAACTGGTATCGCAGTTCTGCAGCGATTGATACGTCGATGCCTAGCGAAATCGAGAGATCGAGGATTCCCGGCGTTTCTGAGAGTTTAACTGGGTGTACGGGTGTGAAAATTCTTTATTTCATGCAACTTCACACTTGCAATACGATAAAACGGGTATCGTGTTGCTGCAGCGATTGATACGTCGATGCTTAGCGACATCGAGAGATCGATGATTCCCGGCGTTTCTGAGACTTTGGCTGGCTGTACGGGTGTCAAAATCCTTCATTCTATGTAAGTACACACTCTCAATTCGATAAAACTGGTATCGCAGTTCTGCAACGATCGATACGTCGAAGCTTAGCGACATCGAGAGATCGAGGATTCCCGGCCTTTCTGAGAGTTTGGCTGGGCGTACGGGTGTCAAAATTCTTTATTTCATGCAACTACACACTTGCAATACGATAAAACAGGTATCGTGGTGCTGCAGCGATTGATAAGTCGATGCTTAGCGACATCGAGAGATCGATGATTTCCGGCGTTTCTGAGACTTTGGCTGGCTGTACGGGTGTCAAAATTCTTCATTCTATCTAACTACACACTCTCAAAACGATAAAACTGGTATCGCAGTTCTGCAGCGATCGATACGTCGAAGCTTAGCGGAATCGAAAGATCGAGGAATCTCGGCGTTTCTGAGAGTTTGGCTGGCTGTACGAGAGTGAAAATTCTTTATTTCATGCAACTACAAACTTGCAATACGATAAAATGGGTATCGTGGTGCTGCAGCGATTGATACGTCGATGCACAGCGTCATCGAGAGATCGAGGATTCCCGGCGTTTCTGAGAGTTTGTCTTGGCCTACGGGTGTTAAAATTCTTCATTCTATCTAACTACACACTCTCAAAACGATAAAACTGGTATCGCAGTTCTGCAGCGATCGATACGTCGAAGCTTAGCGGAATCGAACGATCGAGGATTCCCGGCGTTTCTGAGAGTTTGGCTGGGTGTACGAGTGTGAAAATTCATTATTTCATGCAACTACACACTTGCAATACGATAAAACGGGTATCGTGGTGCTGCACCGATTAATACGTCGATGCTTAGCGACATCGAGAGATCGATGATTCCCGGCGTTTCTGAGACTTTGGCTGGCTGTACGGGTGTCAAAATTCTTCATTCTATCTAACTACACACTCTCAATACGATAAAACTGGTATCGCAGTTCTGCAGTGATTTATACGTCGATGCCTAGCGAAACCGAGAGATCGAGGATTCCCGGCCTTTCTGAGAGTTTGGCTGGGCGTACGGGTGTCAAAATTCTTTATTTCATGCAACTACACACTTGCAATACGATAAAACAGGTATCGTGGTGCTGCAGCGATTGATAAGTCGATGCTTAGCGACATCGAGAGATCGATGATTTCCGGCGTTTCTGAGACTTTGGCTGGCTGTACGGGTGTCAAAATTCTTCATTCTATCTAACTACACACTCTCAAAACGATAAAACTGGTATCGCAGTTCTGCAGCGATCGATACGTCGAAGCTTAGCGGAATCGAAAGATCGAGGATTCTCGGCGTTTCTGAGAGTTTGGCTGGCTGTACGAGAGTGAAAATTCTTTATTTCATGCAACTACACACTTGCAATACGATAAAATGGGTATCGTGGTGCTGCAGCGATTGATACGTCGATGCAAAGCGACATCGAGAGATCGAGGATTCCCGGCGTTTCTGAGAGTTTGTCTTGGCCTACGGGTGTTAAAATTCTTCATTCTATCTAACTACACACTCTCAAAACGATAAAACTGGTATCGCAGTTCTGCAGCGATCGATACGTCGAAGCTTAGCGGAATCGAACGATCGAGGATTCCCGGCGTTTCTGAGAGTTTGGCTGGGTGTACGAGTGTGAAAATTCATTATTTCATGCAACTACACACTTGCAATACGATAAAACGGGTATCGTGGTGCTGCAGCGATTAATACGTCGATGCTTAGCGACATCGAGAGATCGATGATTCCCGGCGTTTCTGAGACTTTGGCTGGCTGTACGGGTGTCAAAATTCTTCATTCTATCTAACTACACACTCTCAATACGATAAAACTGGTATCGCAGTTCTACAGCGATTTATACGTCGATGCCTAGCGAAACCGAGAGATCGATGATTCCCGGCGTTTCTGCGAGTTTAACTGGGTGTACGGGTGTGAAAATTCTTTATTTCATGCAACTACACACTCTCAATACAATAAAACGGATATCGTGGTGCTGCAGCAATTGATACGTCGATGCATAGCGACATCGAGAGATCGAAGATTCCCGGCGTTTCTGAGACTTTGGCTGGATGTACGGGTGTCAAAATTCTTCATTCTATGTAAATACACACTTTCAATACGATAAAACTGGTATCGCAGTTCTGCAGCGATCGATACGTCGAAGCTTAGCGGAATCGAAAGATCGAGGATTCTCGGCGTTTCTGAGAGTTTGGCTGGCTGTACGGGTGTGAAAATTCTGTATTTCATGCAACAACACATTTGCAATATGATAAAATGGGTATCGTGGTGCTGCAGCGATTGATACGTCGATGCACAGCGTCATCGAGAGATCGAGGATTCCCGGCGTTTCTGAGAGTTTGGCTTGGCCTACGGGTGTTAAAATTCTTTATTTCATGCAACTACACACTCTCAATACGATAAAACGGGTATCGTGGTGCTCCAGCGATTGATACGTCGATACATAGCGACATCGAGAGATCGAGGATTCCCGGCCTTTCTGAGAGTTTGGCTGGGCGTACGGGTGTCAAAATTCTTTATTTCATGCAACTACACACTTTCAATACGATAAAACTGGTATCGCAGTTCTGCAGCGATTGATACGTCGATGCTTAGCAAAATCGGAAGATCGCGGATACCCGGCGTTTCTGAGAGTTTGGCTGGGTGTACGGGTGTGAAAATTCATTATTTCATGCAACTACACACTTGCAGTACGATAAAACAGGTATCGTGGTGCTGCAGCGATTGATACGTCGATGCTTAGCGACATCGAGAGATCATGGATTTCCGGCGTTTCTGAGAGTTTAACTGGGTGTACGGGTTTGAAAATTCTTTATTTCATGCAACTACACACTTGCAATACCATAAAACGGGTATCGGGTTGCTGCAGCGATTGATACGTCGATGCTTAGCGACATCGAGAGATCGATGATTCCCGGCGTTTCTGAAACTTTGGCTGGCTGTACGGGTGTCAAAATCCTTCATTCTATGTAAGTACACACTCTCAATACGATAAAACTGGTATCGCAGTTCTGCAGCGATTGATACGTCGATGCTTAGCGACATCGAGAGATCGATGATTCCCGGCGTTTCTGAGACTTTGGCTGGTTGTACGGGTGTCAAAATCCTTCATTCTATGTAAGTACACACTCTCAATACGATAAAACTGGTATCGCAGTTCTGCAGCGATTGATACGTCGATGCTTAGCGACATCGAGAGATCGAGGATTCCCGGCCTTTCTGAGAGTTTGGCTGGGCGTACGGGTGTCAAAATTCTTTATTTTATGCAACTACACACTCTCAATACGATAAGACTGGTATGGCAGTTCTGCAGCGATCGATACGTCGAAGCTTGGCGGAATCGAAAGATCGAGGATTCTCGGCGTTTCTGAGAGTTTGGCTGGCTGTACGGGTTTGTAAATTCGTTATTTCATGCAACTACACACACTCAAAACGATAAAACTGGTATCGCAGTTCTGCAGCGATTGATACGTCGATGCCTAGCGAAATCGAGAGATCGAGGATTCCCGGCGTTTCTGAGAGTTTATCTGGGTGTACGGGTGTGAAAATTCTTTATTTCATGCAACTGCACACTTGCAATACGATAAAATGGGTATCGTGGTTCTGCAGCGATTGATACGTCGATGCACAGCGTCATCGAGAGATCGAGGATTCCCGGCGTTTCTGAGAGTTTGTCTTGGCCTACGGGTGTTAAAATTCTTCATTCTATCTAACTACACACTCTCAAAACGATAAAACTGGTATCGCAGTTCTGCAGCGATCGATACGTCGAAGCTTAGCGGAATCGAACGATCGAGGATTCCCGGCGTTTCTGAGAGTTTGGCTGGGTTTACGAGTGTGAAAATTCATTATTTCATGCAACTACACACTTGCAATACGATAAAACGGGTATCGTGGTGCTGCAGCGATTAATACGTCGATGCTTAGCGACATCGAGAGATCGATGATTCCCGGCGTTTCTGAGACTTTGGCTGGCTGTACGGGTGTCAAAATTCTTCATTCTATCTAACTACACACTCTCAATACGATAAAACTGGTATCGCAGTTCTGCAGCGATCGATACGTCGAAGCTTAGCGACATCGAGAGATCGAGGATTCCCGGCCTTTCTGAGAGTTTGGCTGGGCGTACGGGCGTCAAAATTCTTTATTTCATGCAACTACACACTCTGAATACGATAAGACTGGTATCGCAGTTCTGCAGCGATTGATACGTCGATGCTTAGCGAAATCGAAAGATCGCGGATTCCCGGCGTTTCTGAGAGTTTGGCTGGGTGTACGGGTGTGAAAATTCATTATTTCATGCAACTACACACTTGCAATACGATAAAACGGGTATCGTGGTGCTGCAGCGATTGATACGTCGATGCTTAGCGACATCGAGAGATCGATGATTCCCGGCGTTTCTGAGACTTTGGCTGGCTGTACGGGTGTCAAAATTCTTCATTCTATCTAACTACACACTCTCAAAACGATAAAACTGGTATCGCAGTTCTGCAGCGATCGATACGTCGAAGCTTAGCGCAATCGAAAGATCGAGGATTCTCGGCGTTTCTGAGAGTTTGGCTGGCTGTACGGGTGTGAAAATTCTTTATTTCATGCAACTACACACTTGCAATACGATAAAATGGGTATCGTGGTGCTGCAGCGATTGATACGTCGATGCACAGCGTCATCGAGAGTTCGAGGATTCCCGGCGTTTCTGAGAGTTTGGCTTGGCCTACGGGTGTTAAAATTCTTCATTCTATCTAACTACACACTCTCAAAACGATAAAACTGGTATCGCAGTTCTGCAGCGATCGATACGTCGAAGCTTAGCGGAATCGAACGATCGAGGATTCCCGGCGTTTCTGAGAGTTTGGCTGGGTGTACGAGTGTCAAAATTCTTCATTCTATCTAACTACACACTCTCAATACGATAAAACTGGTATCGCAGTTCTGCAGCGATTTATACGTCGATGCCTAGCGAAACCGAGAGATCGATGATTCCCGGCGTTTCTGGGAGTTTAACTGGGTGTACGGGTGTGAAAATTCTTTATTTCATGCAACTACACACTTGCAATACGATGAAACGGGTATCTCGTCTCTGCAGCGATTGATACGTCGATGCTTAGCGACATCGAGAGATCGATGATTCCCGGCGTTTCTGAGACTTTGGCTGGCTGTACGGGTGTCGAAATCCTTCATTCTATGTAAATACACACTCTCAATACGATAAAACTGGTATCGCAGTTCTGCAGCGATCGATACGTCGAAGCTTAACGGAATCGAATGATTGAGGATTCTCGGCGTTTCTGAGAGTTTGGCTGGCTGTACGGGTGTGTAAATTCTTTATTTCATGCAACTACAAACACTCAAAACGATAAAACTGGTATCGCAGTTCTGCAGCGATTGATACGTCGATGCCTAGCGAAATCGAGAGATCGAGGATTCCCGGCGTTTCTGAGAGTTTAACTGGGTGTACGGGTGTGAAAATTCTTTATTTCATGCACCTACACACTTGCAATACGATAAAACGGGTATCGTGTTGCTGCAGCGATTGATACGTCGATGCTTAGCGACATCGATAGATCGATGATTCCCGGCGTTTCTGAGACTTTGGCTGTCTGTACGGGTGTCAAAATCCTTCATTCTATGTAAGTCCACACTCTCAATACGATAAAACTGGTATCGCAGTTCTGCAGCGATCGATACGTCGGAGCTTAGCGACATAAAGAGATCGAGGATTCCCGGCCTTTCTGAGAGTTTGGCTGGGCGGACGGGTGTCAAAATTCGTTATTTCATGCAACTACACACTCTCAATACGATAAGACTGGTATCGCAGTTCTGCAGCGATTGATACGTCGATGCTTAGCGAAATCGAAAGATCGCGGATTCCCGGCGTTTCTGAGAGTATGGCTGGGCGTACGGGTGTCAAAATTCTTTATTTCATGGAACTACACACTTGCAATACGATAAAACGGGTATCGTGGTGCTGCAGCTATTGATACGTCGATGCTTAGCGACATCGAGAGATCGAGGATTCCCGGCGTTTCTGAAAGTTTAACTGGGTGTACGGGTTTGAAAATTCTTCATTCTATGTATCTACACAATCTCAAAACGATAAAACTGGTATCGCAGTTCTGCAGCGATTGATACGTCGATGCACAGCGACATCGAGAGATCGTGGAATCCCGGCGTTTCTGAGAGTTTGGCTTGGCCTACGGTTGTTAAAATTCTTTATTTCATGCAACTACACACTCTCAATACGATAAAACGGGTATCTCAGTTCTGCAGCGATTGATACGTCGATGCTTAGCAAAATCGAAAAATCGCGGATTCCCGGCGTTTCTGAGAGTTTGGCTGGGCGTACGGGTGTGAAAATTCTTTATTTCATGCAACTGCACACTTGCAATACGATAAAATGGGTATCGTGGTGCTGCAGCGATTGATACGTCGATGCACAGCGTCATCGAGGGATCGAGGATTCCCGGCGTTTCTGAGAGTTCGGCTTGGCCTACGGGTGTTAAAATTCTTTATTTCATGCAACTACACACTCTCAATACGATAAAACGGGTATCGTGGTGCTCCAGCGATTGATACGTCGATACATAGCGACATCGAGAGATCGAGGATTCCCGGCCTTTCTGAGAGTTTGGCTGGGCGTACGGGTGTCAAAATTCTTTATTTCATGCAACTACACACTTTCAATACGATAAAACTGGTATCGCAGTTCTGCAACGATTGATACGTCGATGCTTAGCAAAATCGGAAGATCGCGGATTCCCGGCGTTTCTGAGAGTTTGGCTGGGTGTACGGGTGTGAAAATTCATTATTTCATGCAACTACACACTTGCAGTACGATAAAACGGGTATCGTGGTGCTGCAGCGATTGATACGTCGATGCTTAGCGACATCGAGAGATCGAGGATTTCCGGCGTTTCTGAGAGTTTGGCTGGGCGTACGGGTGTGAAAATTCTTTATTTCATGCAACTACACACTTGCAATACCATAAAACGGGTTTCGTGTTGCTGCAGCGAATGATACGTCGATGCTTAGCGACATCGAGAGATCGATGATTCCCGGCGTTTCTGAGACTTTGGCTGGCTGTACGGGTGTCAAAATCATTCATTCTATGTAAATACACACTCTCAATACGATAAAACTGGTATCGCAGATCTGCAGCGATCGATACGTCGAAGCTTAGCGGAATCGAACGATCGAGGATTCTCGGCGTTTCTGAGAGTTTGGCTGGCTGTACGGGTTTGTAAATTCTTTATTTCATGCAACTACACACACTCAAAACGATAAAACTGGTATCGCAGTTCTGCAGCGATTGATACGTCGATGCCTAGCGAAATCGAGAGATCGAGGATTCCCGGCGTTTCTGAGAGTTTAACTTGGTGTACGGGTGTGAAAATTCTTTATTTCATGCAACTTCACACTTGCAATACGATAAAACGGGTATCGTGTTGCTGCAGCGATTGATACGTCGATGCTTAGCGACATCGAGAGATCGATGATTCCCGGCGTTCCTGAGACTTTGGCTGGCTGTACGGGTGTCAAAATCCTCCATTCTATGTAAGTACACACTCTCAATTCGATAAAACTGGTATCGCAGTTCTGCAGCGATCGATACGTCGAAGCTTAGCGACATCGAGAGATCGAGGATTCCCGGCCTTTCTGAGAGTTTGGCTGGGCGTACGGGTGTCAAAATTCTTTATTTCATGCAACTACACACTCTGAATACGATAAGACTGGTATCGCAGTTCTGCAGCGATTGATACGTCGATGCTTAGCGAAATCGAAAGATCGCGGATTCCCGGCGTTTCTGAGAGTTTGGCTGGGTGTACGGGTGTGAAAATTCATTATTTCATGCAACTACACACTTGCAATACGATAAAACGGGTATCGTGGTGCTGCAGCGATTGATACGTCGATGCTTAGCGACATCGAGAGATCGATGATTCCCGGCGTTTCTGAGACTTTGGCTGGCTGTACGGGTGTCAAAATTCTTCATTCTATCTAACTACACACTCTCAAAACGATGAAACTGGTATCGCAGTTCTGCAGCGATCGATACGTCGAAGCTTAGCGGAATCGAAAGATCGAGGATTCTCGGCGTTTCTGAGAGTTTGGCTGGCTGTACGGGTGTGAAAATTCTTTATTTCATGCAACTACACACTTGCAATACGATAAAATGGGTATCGTGGTGCTGCAGCGATTGATACGTCGATGCACAGCGTCATCGAGAGATCGAGGATTCCCGGCGTTTCTGAGAGTTTGGCTTGGCCTACGGGTGTTAAAATTCTTTATTTCATGCAACTACACACTCTCAATACGATAAAACGGGTATCGTGGTGCTCCAGCGATTGATACGTCGATACATAGCGACATCGAGAGATCGAGGATTCCCGGCCTTTCTGAGAGTTTGGCTGGGCGTACGGGTGTCAAAATTCTTTATTTCATGCAACTACACACTTTCAATACGATAAAACTGGTATCGCAGTTCTGCAGCGATTGATACGTCGATGCTTAGCAAAATCGGAAGATCGCGGATTCCCGGCGTTTCTGAGAGTTTGGCTGGGTGTACGGGTGTGAAAATTCATTATTTCATGCAACTACACACTTGCAGTACGATAAAACGGGTATCGTGGTGCTGCAGCGATTGATACGTCGATGCTTAGCGACATCGAGAGATCGAGGATTTCCGGCGTTTCTGAGAGTTTGGCTGGGCGTACGGGTGTGAAAATTCTTCATTTCATGCAACTACACACTCTCAATACAATAAAACGGGTATCGTGGTGCTGCAGCGATTGATACGTCGATGCTTAGCGACATCGAGAGATCGATGATTCCCGGCGTTTTTGAGACTTTGGCTGGCTGTACGGGTGTCAAAATCCTTCTTTCTATGTAAATACACACTCTCAATACGATAAAACTGGTATCGCAGTTCTGCAGCGATCGATACTTCGAAGCTTAGCGGAATCGAAAGATCGAGGATTCTCGGCGTTTCTGAGAGTTTGACTGGCTGTACGGGTGTGAAAATTCTTTATTTCATGCAACTACACACTTGCAATACGATAAAATGGGTATCGTGGTGCTGCAGCGATTGATACGTCGATGCTTAGCGACATCGATAGATCGATGATTCCCGGCGTTTCTGAGACTTTGGCTGTCTGTACGGGTGTCAAAATCCTTCATTCTATGTAAGTCCACACTCTCAATACGATAAAACTGGTATCGCAGTTCTGCAGCGATCGATACGTCGAAGCTTAGCGACATAAAGAGATCGAGGATTCCCGGCCTTTCTGAGAGTTTGGCTGGGCGGACGGGTGTCAAAATTCGTTATTTCATGCAACTACACACTCTCAATACGATAAGACTGGTATCGCAGTTCTGCAGCGATTGATACGTCGATGCTTAGCGAAATCGAAAGATCGCGGATTCCCGGCGTTTCTGAGAGTATGGCTGGGCGTACGGGTGTCAAAATTCTTTATTTCATGGAACTACACACTTGCAATACGATAAAACGGGTATCGTGGTGCTGCAGCTATTGATACGTCGATGCTTAGCGACATCGAGAGATCGAGGATTCCCGGCGTTTCTGAGAGTTTAACTGGGTGTACGGGTTTGAAAATTCTTCATTCTATGTATCTACACAATCTCAAAACGATAAAACTGGTATCGCAGTTCTGCAGCGATTGATACGTCGATGCACAGCGACATCGAGAGATCGTGGAATCCCGGCGTTTCTGAGAGTTTGGCTTGGCCTACGGTTGTTAAAATTCTTTATTTCATGCAACTACACACTCTCAATACGATAAAACGGGTATCTCAGTTCTGCAGCGATTGATACGTCGATGCTTAGCAAAATCGAAAGATCGCGGATTCCCGGCGTTTCTGAGAGTTTGGCTGGGCGTACGGGTGTCAAAATTCTTTATTTCATGCAACTACACACTCTCAATACGATAAAACTGGTATCGCAGTTCTGCAGCGATCGATACGTCGAAGATTAGCGGAATCGAAAGATCGAGGATTCTCGGCGTTTCTGAGAGTTTGGCTGGCTGTACGGGTGTGAAAATTCTTTATTTCATGCAACTACACACTTGCAATACGATAAAATGGGTATCGTGGTGCTGCAGCGATTGATACGTCGATGCACAGCGTCATCGAGGGATCGAGGATTCCCGGCGTTTCTGAGAGTTCGGCTTGGCCTACGGGTGTTAAAATTCTTTATTTCATGCAACTACACACTCTCAATACGATAAAACGGGTATCGTGGTACTCCAGCGATTGATACGTCGATACATAGCGACATCGAGAGATCGAGGATTCCCGGCCTTTCTGAGAGTTTTACTGGGCGTACGGGTGTCAAAATTCTTTATTTCATGCAACTACACACTTTCAATACGATAAAACTGGTATCGCAGTTCTGCAGCGATTGATACGTCGATGCTTAGCAAAATCGGAAGATCGCGGATTCCCGGCGTTTCTGAGAGTTTGGCTGGGTGTACGGGTGTGAAAATTCATTATTTCATGCAACTACACACTTGCAGTACGATAAAACGGGTATCGTGGTGCTGCAGCGATTGATACGTCGATGCTTAGCGACATCGAGAGATCGAGGATTTCCGGCGTTTCTGAGAGTTTGGCTGGGCGTACGGGTGTCAAAATTCTTTATTTCATGCAACTACACACTCTCAATACAATAAAACGGATATCGTGGTGCTGCAGCAATTGATACGTCGATGCTTAGCGAAATCGAAAGATCGCGGATTCCCGGCGTTTATGAGAGTTTGGCTGGGCGTACGGGTGTCAAAATTCTTTATTTCATGGAACTACACACTTGCAATACGATAAAACGGGTATCGTGGTGCTCCAGCGATTGATACGTCGATGCTTAGCGACATCGAGAGATCGATGATTCCCGGCCTTTCTGAAAGTTTGGCTGGGCGTACGGGTGTCAAAATTCTTTATTTCATGCAACTACACACTCTCAATACGATAAGACTGGTATCGCAGTTCTGCAGCGATCGATACGTCGAAGCTTGGCGGAATCGAAAGATCGAGGATTCTCGGCGTTTCTGAGAGTTTGGCTGGCTGTACGGGTTTGTAAATTCGTTATTTCATGCAACTACACACACTCAAAACGATAAAACTGGTATCGCAGTTCTGCAGCGATTGATACGTCGATGCCTAGCGAAATCGAGAGATCGAGGATTCCCGGCGTTTCTGAGAGTTTAACTGGGTGTACGGGTGTGAAAATTCTTTATTTCATGCAACTACACACTTGCAATACGATAAAACGGGTATCGTGGTGCTCCAGCGATTGATACGTCGATGCATAGCGACATCGAGAGATCGAGGATTCCCGATCTTTCTGAGAGTCTGGCTGGGCGTACGGGTGTCAAAATTCTTTATTTCATGCAACTACACACTTTCAATACGATAAAACTGGTATCGCAGTACTGCAGCGATTGATACGTCGATGCTTAGCAAAATTGGAAGATCGCGGATTCCCGGCGTTTCTGAGAGTTTGGCTGGGTGTACGGGTGTGAAAATTCATTATTTCATGCAACTAGACACTTGCAGTACGATAAAACGGGTATCGTGGTGCTGCAGCGATTGATACGTCGATGCTTAGCGACATCGAGAGATCGATGATTCCCGGCGTTTTTGAGACTTTGGCTGGCTGTACGGGTGTCAAAATCCTTCTTTCTATGTAAATACACACTCTCAATACGATAAAACTGGTATCGCAGTTCTGCAGCGATCGATACGTCGAAGCTTAGCGGAATCGAAAGATCGAGGATTCTCGGCGTTTCTGAGAGTTTGGCTGGCTGTACGGGTGTGAAAATTCTTTATTTCATGCAACTACACACTTGCAATACGATAAAATGGGTATCGTGGTGCTGCAGCGATTGATACGTCGATGCAAAGCGACATCGAGAGATCGTGGAATCCCGGCGTTTCTGAGAGTTTGGCTTGGCCTACGGTTGTTAAAATTCTTTATTTCATGCAACTACACACTCTCAATACGATAAAACGGGTATCTCAGTTCTGCAGCGATTGATACGTCGATGCTTAGCAAAATCGAAAGATCGCGGATTCCCGGCGTTTCTGAGAGTTTGGCTGGGCGTACGGGTGTCAAAATCCTTCATTCTATGTAAGTACACACTCTCAATACGATAAAACTGGTATCGCAGTTCTGCAGCGATCGAAACGTCGAAGCTTAGCGACATAAAGAGATCGAGGATTCCCGGCCTTTCTGAGAGTTTGGCTGGGCGGACGGGTGTCAAAATTCGTTATTTCATGCAACTACACACTCTCAATACGATAAGACTGGTATCGCAGTTCTGCAGCGATTGATACGTCGATGCTTAGCGAAATCGAAAGATCGCGGACTCCCGGCGTTTCTGAGAGTATGGCTGGGCGTACGGGTGTCAAAATTCTTTATTTCATGGAACTACACACTTGCAATACGATAAAACGGGTATCGTGGTGCTGCAGCTATTGATACGTCGATGCTTAGCGACATCGAGAGATCGAGGATTCCCGGCGTTTCTGAGAGTTTAACTGGGTGTACCGGTTTGAAAATTCTTCATTCTATGTATCTACACAATCTCAAAACGATAAAACTGGTATCGCAGTTCTGCAGCGATTGATACGTCGATGCACAGCGACATCGAGAGATCGTGGAATCCCGGCGTTTCTGAGAGTTTGGCTTGGCCTACGGTTGTTAAAATTCTTTATTTCATGCAACTACACACTCTGAATACGATAAAACGGGTATCTCAGTTCTGCAGCGATTGATACGTCGATGCTTAGCAAAATCGAAAGATCGCGGATTCCCGGCGTTTCTGAGAGTTTGGCTGGGCGTACGGGTGTCAAAATTCTTTATTTCTTGCAACTACACACTCTCAATACGATAAAACTGGTATCGCAGTTCTGCAGCGATCGATACGTCGAAATTAGCGGAATCGAAAGATCGAGGATTCTCGGCGTTTCTGAGAGTTTGGCTGGCATTACGGGTGTGAAAATTCTTTATTTCATGCAACTACACACTTGCAATACGATAAAATGGGTATCGTGGTGCTGCAGCGATTGATACGTCGATGCACAGCGTCATCGAGAGATCGAGGATTCCCGGCGTTTCTGAGAGTTTGGCTTGGCCTACGGGTGTTAAAATTCTTTATTTCATGCAACTACACACTCTCAATACGATAAAACGGGTATCGTGGTGCTCCAGCGATTGATACGTCGATACATAGCGACATCGAGAGATCGAGGATTCCCGGCCTTTCTGAGAGTTTGGCTGGGCGTACGGGTGTCAAAATTCTTTATTTCATGCAACTACACACTTTCAATACGATAAAACTGGTATCGCAGTTTTGCAGCGATTGATACGTCGATGCTTAGCAAAATCGGAAGATCGCGGATTCCCGGCGTTTCTGAGAGTTTGGCTGGGTGTACGGGTGTGAAAATTCATTATTTCATGCAACTACACACTTGCAGTACGATAAAACGGGTATCGTGGTGCTGCAGCGATTGATACGTCGATGCTTAGCGACATCGAGAGATCGAGGATTTCCGGCGTTTCTGAGAGTTTGGCTGGGCGTACGGGTGTGAAAATTCTTCATTTCATGCAACTACACACTCTCAATACAATAAAACGGGTATCGTGGTGCTGCAGCGATTGATACGTCGATGCTTAGCGACATCGAGAGATCGATGATTCCCGGCGTTTTTGAGAGTTTGGCTGGCTGTACGAGTGTCAAAATTCTTTATTTCATGCAACTACACACTCTCAATACGATAAAACTGGTATCGCAGTTCTGCAGCGATCGATACGTCGATGCTTAGCGACATCGAGAGATCGAGGATTCCCGGCGTTTCTGAGACTTTGGCTGGCTGTACGGGTGTCAAAATTCTTCATTCTATGTAACTACACACTCTCAAGACGATAAAACTGGTATCGCAGTTCTGCAGCGATTGATACGTCGATTCCTAGCGAAATCGAGAGATCGAGGATTCCCGGCGTTTCTGAGAGTTTAACTGGGTGTACGGGTGTGAAAATTCTTTATTTCATGCAACTTCACACTTGCAATACGATAAAACGGGTATCGTGTTGCTGCAGCGATTGATACGTCGATGCTTAGCGACATCGAGAGATCGATGATTCCCGGCGTTTTTGAGACTTTGGCTGGCTGTACGAGTGTCAAAATCCTTCATTCTATGTAAATACACACTCTCAATACGATAAAACTGGTATCGCAGATCTGCAGCGATCGATACGTCGAAGCTTAGCGGAATCGAACGATCGAGGATTCTCGGCGTTTCTGAGAGTTTGGCTGGCTGTACGGGTTTGTAAATTCTTTATTTCATGCAACTACACACACTCAAAACGATAAAACTGGTATCGCAGTTCTGCAGCGATTGATACGTCGATGCCTAGCGAAATCGAGAGATCGAGGATTCCCGGCGTTTCTGAGAGTTTAACTGGGTGTACGGGTGTGAAAATTCTTTATTTCATGCAACTTTACACTTGCAATACGATAAAACGGGTATCGTGTTGCTGCAGCGATTGATACGTCGATGCTTAGCGACATCGAGAGATCGAGGATTCCCGGCGTTTCTGAGAGTTTGTCTTGGCCTACGGGTGTTAAAATTCTTCATTCTATCTAACTACACACTCTCAAAACGATAAAACTGGTATCGCAGTTCTGCAGCGATCGATACGTCGAAGCTTAGCGGAATCGAACGATCGAGGATTCCCGGCGTTTCTGAGAGTTTGGCTGGGTGTACGAGTGTGAAAATTCATTATTTCATGCAACTACACACTTGCAATACGATAAAACGGGTATCGTGGTGCTGCAGCGATTAATACGTCGATGCTTAGCGACATCGAGAGATCGATGATTCCCGGCGTTTCTGAGACTTTGGCTGGCTGTACGGGTGTCAAAATTCTTCATTCTATCTAACTACACACTCTCAATACGATAAAACTGGTATCGCAGTTCTGCAGCGATTTATACGTCGATGCCTAGCGAAACCGAGAGATCGATGATTCCCGGCGTTTCTGCGAGTTTAACTGGGAGTACGGGTGTGAAAATTCTTTATTTCATGCAACTACACACTTGCAATACGATGAAACGGGTATCGTGTCTCTGCAGCGATTGATACGTCGATGCTTAGCGACATCGAGAGATCGATGATTCCCGGCGTTTCTGAGACTTTGGCTGGCTGTACGGGTGTCAAAATCCTTCATTCTATGTAAATACACACTCTCAATACGATAAAACTGGTATCGCAGTTCTGCAGCGATCGATACGTCGAAGCTTAACGGAATCGAAAGATTGAGGATTCTCGGCGTTTCTGAGAGTTTGGCTGGCTGTACGGGTGTGTAAATTCTTTATTTCATGCAACTACACACACTCAAAACGATAAAACTGGTATCGCAGTTCTGCAGCGATTGATACGTCGATGCCCAGCGAAATCGAGAGATCGAGGATTCCCGGCGTTTCTGAGAGTTTAACTGGGTGTACGGGTGTGAAAATTCTTTATTTCATGCAACTACACACTTGCAATACGATAAAACGGGTATCGTGTTGCTGCAGCGATTGATACGTCGATGCTTAGCGACATCGATAGATCGATGATTCCCGGCGTTTCTGAGACTTTGGCTGTCTGTACGGGTATCAAAATCCTTCATTCTATGTAAGTACACACTCTCAATACGATAAAACTGGTATCGCAGTTCTGCAGCGATTGATACGTCGAAGCTCAGCGACATAAAGAGATCGAGGATTCCCGGCCTTTCTGAGAGTTTGGCTGGGCGGACGGGTGTCAAAATTCGTTATTTCATGCAACTACACACTCTCAATACGATAAGACTGGTATCGCAGTTCTGCAGCGATTGATACGTCGATGCTTAGCGAAATCGAAAGATCGCGGATTCCCGGCGTTTCTGAGAGTATGGCTGGGCGTACGGGTGTCAAAATTCTTTATTTCATGGAACTACACACTTGCAATACGATAAAACGGGTATCGTGGTGCTGCAGCTATTGATACGTCGATGCACAGCGACATCGAGAGATCGTGGAATCCCGGCGTTTCTGAGAGTTTGGCTTGGCCTACGGTTGTTAAAATTCTTTATTTCATGCAACTACACACTCTCAATACGATAAAACGGGTATCTCAGTTCTGCAGCGATTGATACGTCGATGCTTAGCAAAATCGAAAGATCGCCGATTCTCGGCGTTTCTGAGAGTTTGGCTGGGCGTACGGGTGTCAAAATTCTTTATTTCATGCAACTACACACTCTCAATACGATAAAACTGGTATCGCAGTTCTGCAGCGATCGATACGTCGAAGATTAGCGGAATCGAAAGATCGAGGATTCTCGGCGTTTCTGAGAGTTTGGCTGGCTGTACGCGTGTGAAAATTCTTTATTTCATGCAACTACACACTTGCAATACGATAAAATGGGTATCGTGGTGCTGCAGCGATTGATACGTCGATGCACAGCGACATCGAGAGATCGTCGAATCCCGGCGTTTCTGAGAGTTTGGCTTGGCCTACGGTTGTTAAAATTCTTTATTTCATGCAACTACACACTCTCAATACGATAAAACGGGTATCTCAGTTCTGCAGCGATTGATACGTCGATGCTTAGCAAAATCGAAAGATCGTTGATTCCCGGCGTTTCTGAGAGTTTGACTGGGCGTACGGGTGTCAAAATTCTTTATTTCATGCAACTACACACTCTCAATACAATAAAACGGGTATCGTGGTGCTGCAGCAATTGATACGTCGATGCATAGCGACATCGAGAGATCGATGATTCCCGGCGTTTTTGAGACTTTGGCTGGCTGTACGAGTGTCAAAATCCGTCATTCTATGTAAATACACACTCTCAATACGATAAAACTGGTATCGCAGTTCTGCAGCGATCGATACGTCGATGCTTAGCGACATCGAGAGATCGAGGATTCCCGGCGTTTCTGAGACTTTGGCTGGCTGTACGGGTGTCAAAATTCTTCATTCTATGTAACTACACACTCTCAAAACGATAAAACTGGTATCGCAGTTCTGCAGCGATTGATACGTCGAAGCTTAGCGACATCGAGAGATCGAGGATTCCCGGCGTTTTTGAGACTTTGGCTGGCTGTACGAGTGTCAAAATCTTTCATTCTATGTAAATACACACTCTCAATACGATAAAACTGGTATCGCAGATCTGCAGCGATCGATACGTCGAAGCTTAGCGGAATCGAACGATCGAGGATTCTCGGCGTTTCTGAGAGTTTGGCTGGCTGTACGGGTTTGTAAATTCTTTATTTCATGCAACTACACACACTCAAAACGATAAAACTGGTATCGCAGTTCTGCAGCGATTGATACGTCGATGCCTAGCGAAATCGAGAGATCGAGGATTCCCGGCGTTTCTGAGAGTTTAACTGGGTGTACGGGTGTGAAAATTCTTTATTTCATGCAACTTCACACTTGCAATACGATAAAACGGGTATCGTGTTGCTGCAGCGATTGATACGTCGATGCTTAGCGACATCGAGAGATCGATGATTCCCGGCGTTTCTGAGACTTTGGCTGGCTGTACGGGTGTCAAAATCCTTCATTCTATGTAAGTACACACTTTCAATTCGATAAAACTGGTATCGCAGTTCTGCAACGATCGATACGTCGAAGCTTAGCGACATCGAGAGATCGAGGATTCCCGGCCTTTCTGAGAGTTAGGCTGGGCGTACGGGTGTCAAAATTCTTTATTTCATGCAACTACACACTTGCAATACGATAAAACAGGTATCGTGGTGCTGCAGCGATTGATAAGTCGATGCTTAGCGACATCGAGAGATCGATGATTTCCGGCGTTTCTGAGACTTTGGCTGGCTGTACGGGTGTCAAAATTCTTCATTCTATCTAACTACACACTCTCAAAACGATAAAACTGGTATCGCAGTTCTGCAGCGATCGATACGTCGAAGCTTAGCGGAATCGAAAGATCGAGGAATCTCGGCGTTTCTGAGAGTTTGGCTGGCTGTACGAGAGTGAAAATTCTTTATTTCATGCAACTACACACTTGCAATACGATAAAATGGGTATCGTGGTGCTGCAGCGATTGATACGTCGATGCACAGCGTCATCGAGAGATCGAGGATTCCCGGCGTTTCTGAGAGTTTGTCTTGGCCTACGGGTGTTAAAATTCTTCATTCTATCTAACTACACACTCTCAAAACGATAAAACTGGTATCGCAGTTCTGCAGCGATCGATACGTCGAAGCTTAGCGGAATCGAACGATCGAGGATTCCCGGCGTTTCTGAGAGTTTGGCTGGGTGTACGAGTGTGAAAATTCATTATTTCATGCAACTACACACTTGCAATACGATAAAACGGGTATCGTGGTGCTGCAGCGATTAATACGTCGATGCTTAGCGACATCGAGAGATCGATGATTCCCGGCGTTTCTGAGACTTTGGCTGGCTGTACGGGTGTCAAAATCCTTCATTCTATGTAAATACACACTCTCAATACGATAAAACTGGTATCGCAGTTCTGCAGCGATCGATACGTCGAAGCTTAACGGAATCGAAAGATTGAGGATTCTCGGCGTTTCTGAGAGTTTGGCTGGCTGTACGGGTGTGTAAATTCTTTATTTCATGCAACTACACACACTCAAAACGATAAAACTGGTATCGCAGTTCTGCAGCGATTGATACGTCGATGCCTAGCGAAATCGAGAGATCGAGGATTCCCGGCGTTTCTGAGAGTTTAACTGGGTGTACGGGTGTGAAAATTCTTTATTTCATGCAACTACACACTTGCAATACGATAAAACGGGTATCGTGTTGCTGCAGCGATTGATACGTCGATGCTTAGCGACATCGATAGATCGATGATTCCCGGCGTTTCTGAGACTTTGGCTGTCTGTACGGGTATCAAAATCCTTCATTCTATGTAAGTACACACTCTCAATACGATAAAACTGGTATCGCAGTTCTGCAGCGATTGATACGTCGAAGCTTAGCGACATAAAGAGATCGAGGATTCCCGGCCTTTCTGAGAGTTTGGCTGGGCGGACGGGTGTCAAAATTCGTTATTTCATGCAACTACACACTCTCAATACGATAAGACTGGTATCGCAGTTCTGCAGCGATTGATACGTCGATGCTTAGCGAAATCGAAAGATCGCGGATTCCCGGCGTTTCTGAGAGTATGGCTGGGCGTACGGGTGTCAAAATTCTTTATTTCATGGAACTACACACTTGCAATACGATAAAACGGGTATCGTGGTGCTGCAGCTATTGATACGTCGATGCACAGCGACATCGAGAGATCGTGGAATCCCGGCGTTTCTGAGAGTTTGGCTTGGCCTACGGTTGTTAAAATTCTTTATTTCATGCAACTACACACTCTCAATACGATAAAACGGGTATCTCAGTTCTGCAGCGATTGATACGTCGATGCTTAGCAAAATCGAAAGATCGCCGATTCCCGGCGTTTCTGAGAGTTTGGCTGGGCGTACGGGTGTCAAAATTCTTTATTTCATGCAACTACACACTCTCAATACGATAAAACTGGTATCGCAGTTCTGCAGCGATCGATACGTCGAAGATTAGCGGAATCGAAAGATCGAGGATTCTCGGCGTTTCTGAGAGTTTGGCTGGCTGTACGCGTGTGAAAATTCTTTATTTCATGCAACTACACACTTGCAATACGATAAAATGGGTATCGTGGTGCTGCAGCGATTGATACGTCGATGCACAGCGACATCGAGAGATCGTCGAATCCCGGCGTTTCTGAGAGTTTGGCTTGGCCTACGGTTGTTAAAATTCTTTATTTCATGCAACTACACACTCTCAATACGATAAAACGGGTATCTCAGTTCTGCAGCGATTGATACGTCGATGCTTAGCAAAATCGAAAGATCGTTGATTCCCGGCGTTTCTGAGAGTTTGACTGGGCGTACGGGTGTCAAAATTCTTTATTTCATGCAACTACACACTCTCAATACAATAAAACGGGTATCGTGGTGCTGCAGCAATTGATACGTCGATGCATAGCGACATCGAGAGATCGATGATTCCCGGCGTTTTTGAGACTTTGGCTGGCTGTACGAGTGTCAAAATCCGTCATTCTATGTAAATACACACTCTCAATACGATAAAACTGGTATCGCAGTTCTGCAGCGATCGATACGTCGATGCTTAGCGACATCGAGAGATCGAGGATTCCCGGCGTTTCTGAGACTTTGGCTGGCTGTACGGGTGTCAAAATTCTTCATTCTATGTAACTACACACTCTCAAAACGATAAAACTGGTATCGCAGTTCTGCAGCGATTGATACGTCGAAGCTTAGCGACATCGAGAGATCGAGGATTCCCGGCGTTTTTGAGACTTTGGCTGGCTGTACGAGTGTCAAAATCTTTCATTCTATGTAAATACACACTCTCAATACGATAAAACTGGTATCGCAGATCTGCAGCGATCGATACGTCGAAGCTTAGCGGAATCGAACGATCGAGGATTCTCGGCGTTTCTGAGAGTTTGGCTGGCTGTACGGGTTTGTAAATTCTTTATTTCATGCAACTACACACACTCAAAACGATAAAACTGGTATCGCAGTTCTGCAGCGATTGATACGTCGATGCCTAGCGAAATCGAGAGATCGAGGATTCCCGGCGTTTCTGAGAGTTTAACTGGGTGTACGGGTGTGAAAATTCTTTATTTCATGCAACTTCACACTTGCAATACGATAAAACGGGTATCGTGTTGCTGCAGCGATTGATACGTCGATGCTTAGCGACATCGAGAGATCGATGATTCCCGGCGTTTCTGAGACTTTGGCTGGCTGTACGGGTGTCAAAATCCTTCATTCTATGTAAGTACACACTCTCAATTCGATAAAACTGGTATCGCAGTTCTGCAACGATCGATACGTCGAAGCTTAGCGACATCGAGAGATCGAGGATTCCCGGCCTTTCTGAGAGTTAGGCTGGGCGTACGGGTGTCAAAATTCTTTATTTCATGCAACTACACACTTGCAATACGATAAAACAGGTATCGTGGTGCTGCAGCGATTGATAAGTCGATGCTTAGCGACATCGAGAGATCGATGATTTCCGGCGTTTCTGAGACTTTGGCTGGCTGTACGGGTGTCAAAATTCTTCATTCTATCTAACTACACACTCTCAAAACGATAAAACTGGTATCGCAGTTCTGCAGCGATCGATACGTCGAAGCTTAGCGGAATCGAAAGATCGAGGAATCTCGGCGTTTCTGAGAGTTTGGCTGGCTGTACGAGAGTGAAAATTCTTTATTTCATGCAACTACACACTTGCAATACGATAAAATGGGTATCGTGGTGCTGCAGCGATTGATACGTCGATGCACAGCGTCATCGAGAGATCGAGGATTCCCGGCGTTTCTGAGAGTTTGTCTTGGCCTACGGGTGTTAAAATTCTTCATTCTATCTAACTACACACTCTCAAAACGATAAAACTGGTATCGCAGTTCTGCAGCGATCGATACGTCGAAGCTTAGCGGAATCGAACGATCGAGGATTCCCGGCGTTTCTGAGAGTTTGGCTGGGTGTACGAGTGTGAAAATTCATTATTTCATGCAACTACACACTTGCAATACGATAAAACGGGTATCGTGGTGCTGCAGCGATTAATACGTCGATGCTTAGCGACATCGAGAGATCGATGATTCCCGGCGTTTCTGAGACTTTGGCTGGCTGTACGGGTGTCAAAATTCTTCATTCTATCTAACTACACACTCTCAATACGATAAAACTGGTATCGCAGTTCTACAGCGATTTATACGTCGATGCCTAGCGAAACCGAGAGATCGATGATTCCCGGCGTTTCTGCGAGTTTAACTGGGTGTACGGGTGTGAAAATTCTTTATTTCATGCAACTACACACTCTCAATACAATAAAACGGATATCGTGGTGCTGCAGCAATTGATACGTCGATGCATAGCGACATCGAGAGATCGAAGATTCCCGGCGTTTCTGAGACTTTGGCTGGATGTACGGGTGTCAAAATTCTTCATTCTATGTAAATACACACTCTCAATACGATAAAACTGGTATCGCAGTTCTGCAGCGATCGATACGTCGAAGCTTAGCGGAATCGAAAGATCGAGGATTCTCGGCGTTTCTGAGAGTTTGGCTGGCTGTACGGGTGTGAAAATTCTGTATTTCATGCAACTACACATTTGCAATATGATAAAATGGGTATCGTGGTGCTGCAGCGATTGATACGTCGATGCACAGCGTCATCGAGAGATCGAGGATTCCCGGCGTTTCTGAGAGTTTGGCTTGGCCTACGGGTGTTAAAATTCTTTATTTCATGCAACTACACACTCTCAATACGATAAAACGGGTATCGTGGTGCTCCAGCGATTGATACGTCGATACATAGCGACATCGAGAGATCGAGGATTCCCGGCCTTTCTGAGAGTTTGGCTGGGCGTACGGGTGTCAAAATTCTTTATTTCATGCAACTACACACTTTCAATACGATAAAACTGGTATCGCAGTTCTGCAGCGATTGATACGTCGATGCTTAGCAAAATCGGAAGATCGCGGATACCCGGCGTTTCTGAGAGTTTCGCTGGGTGTACGGGTGTGAAAATTCATTATTTCATGCAACTACACACTTGCAGTACGATAAAACGGGTATCGTGGTGCTGCAGCGATTGATACGTCGATGCTTAGCGACATCGAGAGATCATGGATTTCCGGCGTTTCTGAGAGTTTAACTGGGTGTACGGGTTTGAAAATTCTTTATTTCATGCAACTACACACTTGCAATACCATAAAACGGGTATCGGGTTGCTGCAGCGATTGATACGTCGATGCGTAGCGACATCGAGAGATCGATGATTCCCGGCGTTTCTGGAACTTTGGCTGGCTGTACGGGTGTCAAAATTCTTCATTCTATCTAACTACACACTCTCAAAACGATAAAACTGGTATCGCAGTTCTGCAGCGATCGATACGTCGAAGCTTAGCGCAATCGAAAGATCGAGGATTCTCGGCGTTTCTGAGAGTTTGGCTGGCTGTACGGGTGTGAAAATTCTTTATTTCATGCAACTACACACTTGCAATACGATAAAATGGGTATCGTGGTGCTGCAGCGATTGATACGTCGATGCACAGCGTCATCGAGAGATCGAGGATTCCCGGCGTTTCTGAGAGTTTGGCTTGGCCTACGGGTGTTAAAATTCTTCATTCTATCTAACTACACACTCTCAAAACGATAAAACTGGTATCGCAGTTCTGCAGCGATCGATACGTCGAAGCTTAGCGGAATCGAACGATCGAGGATTCCCGGCGTTTCTGAGAGTTTGGCTGGGTGTACGAGTGTCAAAATTCTTCATTCTATCTAACTACACACTCTCAATACGATAAAACTGGTATCGCAGTTCTGCAGCGATTTATACGTCGATGCCTAGCGAAACCGAGAGATCGATGATTCCCGGCGTTTCTGCGAGTTTAACTGGGTGTACGGGTGTGAAAATTCTTTATTTCATGCAACTACACACTTGCAATACGATGAAACGGGTATCTCGTCTCTGCAGCGATTGATACGTCGATGCTTAGCGACATCGAGAGATCGATGATTCCCGGCGTTTCTGAGACTTTGGCTGGCTGTACGGGTGTCGAAATCCTTCATTCTATGTAAATACACACTCTCAATACGATAAAACTGGTATCGCAGTTCTGCAGCGATCGATACGTCGAAGCTTAACGGAATCGGAAGATTGAGGATTCTCGGCGTTTCTGAGAGTTTGGCTGGCTGTACGGGTGTGTAAATTCTTTATTTCATGCAACTACACACACTCAAAACGATAAAACTGGTATCGCAGTTCTGCAGCGATTGATACGTCGATGCCTAGCGAAATCGAGAGATCGAGGATTCCCGGCGTTTCTGAGAGTTTAACTGGGTGTACGGGTGTGAAAATTCTTTATTTCATGCACCTACACACTTGCAATACGATAAAACGGGTATCGTGTTGCTGCAGCGATTGATACGTCGATGCTTAGCGACATCGATAGATCGATGATTCCCGGCGTTTCTGAGACTTTGGCTGTCTGTACGGGTGTCAAAATCCTTCATTCTATGTAAGTCCACACTCTCAATACGATAAAACTGGTATCGCAGTTCTGCAGCGATCGATACGTCGAAGCTTAGCGACATAAAGAGATCGAGGATTCCCGGCCTTTCTGAGAGTTTGGCTGGGCGGACGGGTGTCAAAATTCGTTATTTCATGCAACTACACACTCTCAATACGATAAGACTGGTATCGCAGTTCTGCAGCGATTGATACGTCGATGCTTAGCGAAATCGAAAGATCGCGGATTCCCGGCGTTTCTGAGAGTATGGCTGGGCGTACGGGTGTCAAAATTCTTTATTTCATGGAACTACACACTTGCAATACGATAAAACGGGTATCGTGGTGCTGCAGCTATTGATACGTCGATGCTTAGCGACATCGAGAGATCGTGGAATCCCGGCGTTTCTGAGAGTTTGGCTTGGCCTACGGTTGTTAAAATTCTTTATTTCATGCAACTACACACTCTCAATACGATAAAACGGGTATCTCAGTTCTGCAGCGATTGATACGTCGATGCTTAGCAAAATCGAAAGATCGCGGATTCCCGGCGTTTCTGAGAGTTTGGCTGGGCGTACGGGTGTCAAAATTCTTTATTTCATGCAACTACACACTCTCAATACGATGAAACTGGTATCGCAGTTCTGCAGCGATCGATACGTCGAAGATTAGCGGAATCGAAAGATCGAGGATTCTCGGCGTTTCTGAGAGTTTGGCTGGCTGTACGGGTGTGAAAATTCTTTATTTCATGCAACTACACACTTGCAATACGATAAAATGGGTATCGTGGTGCTGCAGCGATTGATACGTCGATGCACAGCGTCATCGAGGGATCGAGGATTCCCGGCGTTTCTGAGAGTTCGGCTTGGCCTACGGGTGTTAAAATTCTTTATTTCATGCAACTACACACTCTCAATACGATAAAACGGGTATCGTGGTGCTCCAGCGATTGATACGTCGATACATAGCGACATCGAGAGATCGAGGATTCCCGGCCTTTCTGAGAGTTTGGCTGGGCGTACGGGTGTCAAAATTCTTTATTTCATGCAACTACACACTTTCAATACGATAAAACTGGTATCGCAGTTCTGCAGCGATTGATACGTCGATGCTTAGCAAAATCGGAAGATCGCGGATTCCCGGCGTTTCTGAGAGTTTGGCTGGGTGTACGGGTGTGAAAATTCATTATTTCATGCAACTACACACTTGCAGTACGATAAAACGGGTATCGTGGTGCTGCAGCGATTGATACGTCGATGCTTAGCAAAATCGGAAGATCGCGGATTCCCGGCGTTTCTGAGAGTTTGGCTGGGTGTACGGGTGTGAAAATTCATTATTTCATGCAACTACACACTTGCAGTACGATAAAACGGGTATCGTGGTGCTGCAGCGATTGATACGTCGATGCTTAGCGACATCGAGAGATCGAGGATTTCCGGCGTTTCTGAGAGTTTGGCTGGGCGTACGGGTGTGAAAATTCTTTATTTCATGCAACTACACACTTGCAATACCATAAAACGGGTTTCGTGTTGCTGCAGCGATTGATACGTCGATGCTTAGCGACATCGAGAGATCGATGATTCCCGGCGTTTCTGAGACTTTGGCTGGCTGTACGGGTGTCAAAATCATTCATTCTATGTAAATACACACTCTCAATACGATAAAACTGGTATCGCAGATCTGCAGCGATCGATACGTCGAAGCTTAGCGGAATCGAACGATCGAGGATTCTCGGCGTTTCTGAGAGTTTGGCTGGCTGTACGGGTTTGTAAATTCTTTATTTCATGCAACTACACACACTCAAAACGATAAAACTGGTATCGCAGTTCTGCAGCGATTGATACGTCGATGCCTAGCGAAATCGAGAGATCGAGGATTCCCGGCGTTTCTGAGAGTTTAACTTGGTGTACGGGTGTGAAAATTCTTTATTTCATGCAACTTCACACTTGCAATACGATAAAACGGGTATCGTGTTGCTGCAGCGATTGATACGTCGATGCTTAGCGACATCGAGAGATCGATGATTCCCGGCGTTCCTGAGACTTTGGCTGGCTGTACGGGTGTCAAAATCCTCCATTCTATGTAAGTACACACTCTCAATTCGATAAAACTGGTATCGCAGTTCTGCAGCGATCGATACGTCGAAGCTTAGCGACATCGAGAGATCGAGGATTCCCGGCCTTTCTGAGAGTTTGGCTGGGCGTACGGGTGTCAAAATTCTTTATTTCATGCAACTACACACTCTGAATACGATAAGACTGGTATCGCAGTTCTGCAGCGATTGATACGTCGATGCTTAGCGAAATCGAAAGATCGCGGATTCCCGGCGTTTCTGAGAGTTTGGCTGGGTGTACGGGTGTGAAAATTCATTATTTCATGCAACTACACACTTGCAATACGATAAAACGGGTATCGTGGTGCTGCAGCGATTGATACGTCGATGCTTAGCGACATCGAGAGATCGATGATTCCCGGCGTTTCTGAGACTTTGGCTGGCTGTACGGGTGTCAAAATTCTTCATTCTATCTAACTACACACTCTCAAAACGATAAAACTGGTATCGCAGTTCTGCAGCGATCGATACGTCGAAGCTTAGCGGAATCGAAAGATCGAGGATTCTCGGCGTTTCTGAGAGTTTGGCTGGCTGTACGGGTGTGAAAATTCTTTATTTCATGCAACTACACACTTGCAATACGATAAAATGGGTATCGTGGTGCTGCAGCGATTGATACGTCGATGCACAGCGTCATCGAGAGATCGAGGATTCCCGGCGTTTCTGAGAGTTTGGCTTGGCCTACGGGTGTTAAAATTCTTTATTTCATGCAACTACACACTCTCAATACGATAAAACGGGTATCGTGGTGCTCCAGCGATTGATACGTCGATACATAGCGACATCGAGAGATCGAGGATTCCCGGCCTTTCTGAGAGTTTGGCTGGGCGTACGGGTGTCAAAATTCTTTATTTCATGCAACTACACACTTTCAATACGATAAAACTGGTATCGCAGTTCTGCAGCGATTGATACGTCGATGCTTAGCAAAATCGGAAGATCGCGGATTCCCGGCGTTTCTGAGAGTTTGGCTGGGTGTACGGGTGTGAAAATTCATTATTTCATGCAACTACACACTTGCAGTACGATAAAACGGGTATCGTGGTGCTGCAGCGATTGATACGTCGATGCTTAGCGACATCGAGAGATCGAGGATTTCCGGCGTTTCTGAGAGTTTGGCTGGGCGTACGGGTGTGAAAATTCTTCATTTCATGCAACTACACACTCTCAATACAATAAAACGGGTATCGTGGTGCTGCAGCGATTGATACGTCGATGCTTAGCGACATCGAGAGATCGATGATTCCCGGCGTTTTTGAGACTTTGGCTGGCTGTACGGGTGTCAAAATCCTTCTTTCTATGTAAATACACACTCTCAATACGATAAAACTGGTATCGCAGTTCTGCAGCGATCGATACTTCGAAGCTTAGCGGAATCGAAAGATCGAGGATTCTCGGCGTTTCTGAGAGTTTGACTGGCTGTACGGGTGTGAAAATTCTTTATTTCATGCAACTACACACTTGCAATACGATAAAATGGGTATCGTGGTGCTGCAGCGATTGATACGTCGATGCTTAGCGACATCGATAGATCGATGATTCCCGGCGTTTCTGAGACTTTGGCTGTCTGTACGGGTGTCAAAATCCTTCATTCTATGTAAGTCCACACTCTCAATACGATAAAACTGGTATCGCAGTTCTGCAGCGATCGATACGTCGAAGCTTAGCGACATAAAGAGATCGAGGATTCCCGGCGTTTCTGAGAGTATGGCTGGGCGTACGGGTGTCAAAATTCTTTATTTCATGGAACTACACACTTGCAATACGATAAAACGGGTATCGTGGTGCTGCAGCTATTGATACGTCGATGCTTAGCGACATCGAGAGATCGAGGATTCCCGGCGTTTCTGAAAGTTTAACTGGGTGTACGGGTTTGAAAATTCTTCATTCTATGTATCTACACAATCTCAAAACGATAAAACTGGTATCGCAGTTCTGCAGCGATTGATACGTCGATGCACAGCGACATCGAGAGATCGTGGAATCCCGGCGTTTCTGAGAGTTTGGCTTGGCCTACGGTTGTTAAAATTCTTCATTTCATGCAACTACACACTCTCAATACGATAAAACGGGTATCTCAGTTCTGCAGCGATTGATACGTCGATGCTTAGCAAAATCGAAAGATCGCGGATTCCCGGCGTTTCTGAGAGTTTGGCTGGGCGTACGGGTGTCAAAAGTCTTTATTTCATGCAACTACACACTCTCAATACGATGAAACTGGTATCGCAGTTCTGCAGCGATCGATACGTCGAAGATTAGCGGAATCGAAAGATCGAGGATTCTCGGCGTTTCTGAGAGTTCGGCTTGGCCTACGGGTGTTAAAATTCTTTATTTCATGCAACTACACACTCTCAATACGATAAAACGGGTATCGTGGTGCTCCAGCGATTGATACGTCGATACATAGCGACATCGAGAGATCGAGGATTCCCGGCCTTTCTGAGAGTTTGGCTGGGCGTACGGGTGTCAAAATTCTTTATTTCATGCAACTACACACTTTCAATACGGTAAAACTGGTATCGCAGTTCTGCAGCGATTGATACGTCGATGCTTAGCAAAATCGGAAGATCGCGGATTCCCGGCGTTTCTGAGAGTTTGGCTGGGTGTACGGGTGTGAAAATTCATTATTTCAAGCAACTACACACTTGCAGTACGATAAAACGGGTATCGTGGTGCTGCAGCGATTGATACGTCGATGCTTAGCGACATCGAGAGATCGAGGATTTCCGGCGTTTCTGAGAGTTTGGCTGGGCGTACGGGTGTGAAAATTCTTTATTTCATGCAACTACACACTTGCAATACCATAAAACGGGTTTCGTGTTGCTGCAGCGATTGATACGTCGATCCTTAGCGACATCGAGAGATCGATGATTCCCGATGTTTCTGAGACTTTGGCTGGCTGTACGGGTGTCAAAATTCTTCATTCTATCTAACTACACACTCTCAATACGATAAAACTGGTATCGCAGTTCTGCAGCGATCGATACGTCGAAGATTAGCGGAATCGAAAGATCGAGGATTCTCGGCGTTTCTGAGAGTTTGGCTGGCTGTACGGGTGTGAAAATTCTTTATTTCATGCAACTACACACTTGCAATACGATAAAATGGGTATCGTGGTGCTGCAGCGATTGATACGTCGATGCACAGCGTCATCCAGAGATCGAGGATTCCCGGCGTTTCTGAGAGTTTGGCTTGGCCTACGGGTGTTAAAATTCTTTATTTCATGCAACTACACACTCTCAATACGATAAAACGGGTATCGTGGTGCTCCAGCGACTGATACGTCGATACATAGCGACATCGAGAGATCGAGGATTCCCGGCCTTTCTGAGAGTTTGGCTGGGCGTACGGGTGTCAAAATTCTTTATTTCATGCAACTACACACTTTCAATACGATAAAACTGGTATCGCAGTTCTGCAGCGATTGATACGTCGATGCTTAGCAAAATCGGAAGATCGCGGATTCCCGGCGTTTCTGAGAGTTTGGCTGGGTGTACGGGTGTGAAAATTCATTATTTCATGCAACTACACACTTGCAGTACGATAAAACGGGTATCGTGGTGCTGCAGCGATTGATACGTCGATGCTTAGCGACATCGAGAGATCGAGGATTTCCGGCGTTTCTGAGAGTTTGGCTGCGCGTACGGGTGTGAAAATTCTTCATTTCATGCAACTACACACTCTCAATACAATAAAACGGGTTTCGTGTTGCTGCAGCGATTGATACGTCGATGCTTAGCGACATCGAGAGATCGATGATTCCCGGCGTTTCTGAGACTTTGGCTGGCTGTACGGGTGTCAAAATCATTCATTCTATGTAAATACACACTCTCAATACGATAAAACTGGTATCGCAGATCTGCAGCGATCGATACGTCGAAGCTTAGCGGAATCGAACGATCGAGGATTCTCGGCGTTTCTGAGAGTTTGGCTGGCTGTACGGGTTTGTAAATTCTTTATTTCATGCAACTACACACACTCAAAACGATAAAACTGGTATCGCAGTTCTGCAGCGATTGATACGTCGATGCCTAGCGAAATCGAGAGATCGAGGATTCCCGGCGTTTCTGAGAGTTTAACTTGGTGTACGGGTGTGAAAATTCTTTATTTCATGCAACTTCACACTTGCAATACGATAAAACGGGTATCGTGTTGCTGCAGCGATTGATACGTCGATGATTAGCGACATCGAGAGATCGATGATTCCCGGCGTTTCTGAGACTTTGGCTGGCTGTACGGGTGTCAAAATCCTCCATTCTATGTAAGTACACACTCTCAATTCGATAAAACTGGTATCGCAGTTCTGCAGCGATCGATACGTCGAAGCTTAGCGACATCGAGAGATCGAGGATTCCCGGCCTTTCTGAGAGTTTGGCTGGGCGTACGGGTGTCAAAATTCTTTATTTCATGCAACTACACACTCTGAATACGATAAGACTGGTATCGCAGTTCTGCAGCGATTGATACGTCGATGCTTAGCGAAATCGAAAGATCGCGGATTCCCGGCGTTTCTGAGAGTTTGGCTGGGTGTACGGGTGTGAAAATTCATTATTTCATGCAACTACACACTTGCAATACGATAAAACGGGTATCGTGGTGCTGCAGCGATTGATACGTCGATGCTTAGCGACATCGAGAGATCGATGATTCCCGGCGTTTCTGAGACTTTGGCTGGCTGTACGGGTGTCAAAATTCTTCATTCTATCTAACTACACACTCTCAAAACGATAAAACTGGTATCGCAGTTCTGCAGCGATCGATACGTCGAAGCTTAGCGGAATCGAAAGATCGAGGATTCTCGGCGTTTCTGAGAGTTTGGCTGGCTGTACGGGTGTGAAAATTCTTTATTTCATGCAACTACACACTTGCAATACGATAAAATGGGTATCGTGGTGCTGCAGCGATTGATACGTCGATGCACAGCGTCATCGAGAGATCGAGGATTCCCGGCGTTTCTGAGAGTTTGGCTTGGCCTACGGGTGTTAAAATTCTTCATTCTATCTAACTACACACTCTCAAAACGATAAAACTGGTATCGCAGTTCTGCAGCGATCGATACGTCGAAGCTTAGCGGAATCGAACGATCGAGGATTCCCGGCGTTTCTGAGAGTTTGGCTGGGTGTACGAGTGTCAAAATTCTTCATTCTATCTAACTACACACTCTCAATACGATAAAACTGGTATCGCAGTTCTGCAGCGATTTATACGTCGATGCCTAGCGAAACCGAGAGATCGATGATTCCCGGCGTTTCTGCGAGTTTAACTGGGTGTACGGGTGTGAAAATTCTTTATTTCATGCAACTACACACTTGCAATACGATGAAACGGGTATCTCGTCTCTGCAGCGATTGATACGTCGATGCTTAGCGACATCGAGAGATCGATGATTCCCGGCGTTTCTGAGACTTTGGCTGGCTGTACGGGTGTCGAAATCCTTCATTCTATGTAAATACACACTCTCAATACGATAAAACTGGTATCGCAGTTCTGCAGCGATCGATACGTCGAAGCTTAACGGAATCGAATGATTGAGGATTCTCGGCGTTTCTGAGAGTTTGGCTGGCTGTACGGGTGTGTAAATTCTTTATTTCATGCAACTACACACACTCAAAACGATAAAACTGGTATCGCAGTTCTGCAGCGATTGATACGTCGATGCCTAGCGAAATCGAGAGATCGAGGATTCCCGGCGTTTCTGAGAGTTTAACTGGGTGTACGGGTGTGAAAATTCTTTATTTCATGCACCTACACACTTGCAATACGATAAAACGGGTATCGTGTTGCTGCAGCGATTGATACGTCGATGCTCAGCGACATCGATAGATCGATGATTCCCGGCGTTTCTGAGACTTTGGCTGTCTGTACGGGTGTCAAAATCCTTCATTCTATGTAAGTCCACACTCTCAATACGATAAAACTGGTATCGTAGTTCTGCAGCGATCGATACGTCGAAGCTTAGCGACATAAAGAGATCGAGGATTCCCGGCCTTTCTGAGAGTTTGGCTGGGCGGACGGGTGTCAAAATTCGTTATTTCATGCAACTACACACTCTCAATACGATAAGACTGGTATCGCAGTTCTGCAGCGATTGATACGTCGATGCTTAGCGAAATCGAAAGATCGCGGATTCCCGGCGTTTCTGAGAGTATGGCTGGGCGTACGGGTGTCAAAATTCTTTATTTCATGGAACTACACACTTGCAATACGATAAAACGGGTATCGTGGTGCTGCAGCTATTGATACGTCGATGCTTAGCGACATCTAGAGATCGAGGATTCCCGGCGTTTCTGAGAGTTTAACTGGGTGTACGGGTTTTAAAATTCTTCATTCTATGTATCTACACAATCTCAAAACGATAAAACTGGTATCGCAGTTCTGCAGCGATTGATACGTCGATGCACAGCGACATCGAGAGATCGTGGAATCCCGGCGTTTCTGAGAGTTTGGCTTGGCCTACGGTTGTTAAAATTCTTTATTTCATGCAACTACACACTCTCAATACGATAAAACGGGTATCTCAGTTCTGCAGCGATTGATACGTCGATGCTTAGCAAAATCGAAAGATCGCGGATTCCCGGCGTTTCTGAGAGTTTGGCTGGGCGTACGGGTGTCAAAATTCTTTATTTCATGCAACTACACACTCTCAATACGATAAAACTGGTATCGCAGTTCTGCAGCGATCGATACGTCGAAGATTAGCGGAATCGAAAGATCGAGGATTCTCGGCGTTTCTGAGAGTTTGGCTGGCTGTACGGGTGTGAAAATTCTTTATTTCATGCAACTACACACTTGCAATACGATAAAATGGGTATCGTGGTGCTGCAGCGATTGATACGTCGATGCACAGCGTCATCGAGAGATCGAGGATTCCCGGCGTTTCTGAGAGTTCGGCTTGGCCTACGGGTGTTAAAATTCTTTATTTCATGCAACTACACACTCTCAATACGATAAAACGGGTATCGTGGTGCTCCAGCGATTGATACGTCGATACATAGCGACATCGAGAGATCGAGGATTCCCGGCCTTTCTGAGAGTTTGGCTGGGCGTACGGGTGTCAAAATTCTTTATTTCATGCAACTACACACTCTGAATACGATAAGACTTGTATCGCAGTTCTGCAGCGATTGATACGTCGATGCTTAGCAAAATCGGAAGATCGCGGATTCCCGGCGTTTCTGAGAGTTTGGCTGGGTGTACGGGTGTCAAAATTCTTTATTTCATGCAACTACACACTCTCAATACGATAAAACGGGTATCGTGGTGCTCCAGCGATTGATACGTCGATACATAGCGACATCGAGAGATCGAGGATTCCCGGCGTTTCTGAGAGTTCGGCTTGGCCTACGGGTGTTAAAATTCTTTATTTCATGCAACTACACACTCTCAATACGATAAAACGGGTATCGTGGTGCTCCAGCGATTGATCCGTCGATGCTTAGCGAAATCGAGAGATCGAGGATTCCCGGCGTATCTGACAGTTTGGCTGGGTGTACGGGTGTGAAAATTCATTATTTCATGCAACTACACACTTGCAATACGATAAAACGGGTATCGTGGTGCTGCAGCGATTGATACGTCGATGCTTAGCGACATCGAGAGATCGATGATTCCCGGCGTTTCTGAGACTTTGACTGGATGTACGGGTGTCAAAATCCTTCATTCTATGTAACTACACACTCTCAATACGATAAAACTGGTATCGCAGTTCTGCAGCGATTGATACGTCGATGCCTAGCGAAATCGAGAGATCGAGGAATCCCGGCGTTTCTGAGAGTTTAACTGGGTGTACGGGTGTGAAAATTCTTTATTTGATGCAACTACACACTTGCAATACGATAAAACGGGTATCGTGGTGCTGCAGCGATTGATACGTCGATGCTTAGCGGAATCGAAAGATCGAGGATTCTCGGCGTTTCTGAGAGTTTGGCTGGCTGTACGGGTGTGAAAATTCTTCATTTCATGCAACTACACACTTGCAATACGATAAAATGGGTATCGTGGTGCTGCAGCGTTTGATACGTCGATGCACAGCGACATCGAGAGATCGAGGATTCCCGGCGTTTCTGTGAGTTTGGCTGGGCCTACGGGTGTTAAAATTCTTTATTTCATGCAACTACACACTCTCAATACGATAAAACGGGTATCGTGGTGCTCCAGCGATTGATACGTCGATGCATAGCGACATCGAGAGATCGAGGATTCCCGGCCTTTCTGAGAGTTTGGCTGGGCGTACAGGTGTCAAAATTCTTTATTTCATGCAACTACACACTTTCAATACGATAAAACTGGTATCGCAGTTCTGCAGCCATTGATACGTCGATGTTTAGCAAAATCTAAAGATCGCGGATTCCTGGCGTTTCTGAGAGTTTGGCTGGGTGTACGGGTGTGAAAATTCATTATTTCATGCAACTACACACTTGCAATACGATAAAACGGGTATCGTGGTGCTGCAGCTATTGATACGTCGATGCTTAGCGACATCGAGAGATCGATGATTCCCGGCGTTTCTGAGACTTTGGCTGACTGTACGGGTGTCAAAATTCTTCATTCTATGTAACTACACACTCTCAATACGATAAAACTGGTATCGCAGTTCTGCAGCGATTGATACGTCAATGCCTAGCGAAATCGAGAGATCGAGGATTTTCGGCGTTTCTGAGAGTTTAACTGGGTGTACGGGTGTGAAAATCCTTTATTTCATGCAACAACACACTTGCAATACGATAAAACGGGTATCGTGGTGCTGCAGCGATTGATACGTCGATGCACAGCGACATCGAGAGATCAAGGATTCCCGGCGTTTCTGAGAGTTTGGCTGGGCGTACGGGTGTTAAAATTCTTTATTTCATGCAACTACACACTCTCCATACGATAAAACGGGTATCGTGGTGCTCCAACGATTGATACGTCGATGCATAGCGACATCGAGAGATCGAGGATTCCCGGCCTTTCTGAGAGTTTGGCTGGGCGTACGGGTGTCGAAATTCTTTATTGCATGCAACTACACACTTTCAATACGATAAAACTGGTATCGCAGTTCTGCAGCGATTGATACGTCGATGCTTAGCAAAATCGAAAGATCGCGGATTCCCGGCGTTTCTGAGAGTTTGGCTGGCTGTACGGGTGTCAAAATCCTTCATTCTATGTAAATACACCCTCTCAATACGATAAAACTGGTATCGCAGTTCTGCAGCGATCGATACGTCGAAGCTTAGCGGAATCGAAAGATCGAGGATTCTCGGCGTTTCTGAGAGTTTGGCTGGCTGTACGGGTGTGAAAATTCTTTATTTCATGCAACTACACACTTGCAATACGATAAAATGGGTATCGTGGTGCTGCAGCGATTGATACGTCGATGCTTAGCGACATCGATAGATCGATGATTCCCGGCGTTTCTGAGACTTTGGCTGTCTGTACGGGTGTCAAAATCCTTCATTCTATGTAAGTCCACACTCTCAATACGATAAAACTGGTATCGCAGTTCTGCAGCGATCGATACGTCGAAGCTTAGCGACATAAAGAGATCGAGGATTCCCGGCGTTTCTGAGAGTATGGCTGGGCGTACGGGTGTCAAAATTCTTTATTTCATGGAACTACACACTTGCAATACGATAAAACGGGTATCGTGGTGCTGCAGCTATTGATACGTCGATGCTTAGCGACATCGAGAGATCGAGGATTCCCGGCGTTTCTGAAAGTTTAACTGGGTGTACGGGTTTGAAAATTCTTCATTCTATGTATCTACACAATCTCAAAACGATAAAACTGGTATCGCAGTTCTGCAGCGATTGATACGTCGATGCACAGCGACATCGAGAGATCGTGGAATCCCGGCGTTTCTGAGAGTTTGGCTTGGCCTACGGTTGTTAAAATTCTTCATTTCATGCAACTACACACTCTCAATACGATAAAACGGGTATCTCAGTTCTGCAGCGATTGATACGTCGATGCTTAGCAAAATCGAAAGATCGCGGATTCCCGGCGTTTCTGAGAGTTTGGCTGGGCGTACGGGTGTCAAAAGTCTTTATTTCATGCAACTACACACTCTCAATACGATGAAACTGGTATCGCAGTTCTGCAGCGATCGATACGTCGAAGATTAGCGGAATCGAAAGATCGAGGATTCTCGGCGTTTCTGAGAGTTCGGCTTGGCCTACGGGTGTTAAAATTCTTTATTTCATGCAACTACACACTCTCAATACGATAAAACGGGTATCGTGGTGCTCCAGCGATTGATACGTCGATACATAGCGACATCGAGAGATCGAGGATTCCCGGCCTTTCTGAGAGTTTGGCTGGGCGTACGGGTGTCAAAATTCTTTATTTCATGCAACTACACACTTTCAATACGGTAAAACTGGTATCGCAGTTCTGCAGCGATTGATACGTCGATGCTTAGCAAAATCGGAAGATCGCGGATTCCCGGCGTTTCTGAGAGTTTGGCTGGGTGTACGGGTGTGAAAATTCATTATTTCATGCAACTACACACTTGCAGTACGATAAAACGGGTATCGTGGTGCTGCAGCGATTGATACGTCGATGCTTAGCGACATCGAGAGATCGAGGATTTCCGGCGTTTCTGAGAGTTTGGCTGGGCGTACGGGTGTGAAAATTCTTTATTTCATGCAACTACACACTTGCAATACCATAAAACGGGTTTCGTGTTGCTGCAGCGATTGATACGTCGATGCTTAGCGACATCGAGAGATCGATGATTCCCGGCGTTTCTGAGACTTTGGCTGGCTGTACGGGTGTCAAAATCATTCATTCTATGTAAATACACACTCTCAATACGATAAAACTGGTATCGCAGATCTGCAGCGATCGATACGTCGAAGCTTAGCGGAATCGAACGATCGAGGATTCTCGGCGTTTCTGAGAGTTTGGCTGGCTGTACGGGTTTGTAAATTCTTTATTTCATGCAACTACACACACTCAAAACGATAAAACTGGTATCGCAGTTCTGCAGCGATTGATACGTCGATGCCTAGCGAAATCGAGAGATCGAGGATTCCCGGCGTTTCTGAGAGTTTAACTTGGTGTACGGGTGTGAAAATTCTTTATTTCATGCAACTTCACACTTGCAATACGATAAAACGGGTATCGTGTTGCTGCAGCGATTGATACGTCGATGATTAGCGACATCGAGAGATCGATGATTCCCGGCGTTTCTGAGACTTTGGCTGGCTGTACGGGTGTCAAAATCCTCCATTCTATGTAAGTACACACTCTCAATTCGATAAAACTGGTATCGCAGTTCTGCAGCGATCGATACGTCGAAGCTTAGCGACATCGAGAGATCGAGGATTCCCGGCCTTTCTGAGAGTTTGGCTGGGCGTACGGGTGTCAAAATTCTTTATTTCATGCAACTCCACACTCTGAATACGATAAGACTGGTATCGCAGTTCTGCAGCGATTGATACGTCGATGCTTAGCGAAATCGAAAGATCGCGGATTCCCGGCGTTTCTGAGAGTTTGGCTGGGTGTACGGGTGTGAAAATTCATTATTTCATGCAACTACACACTTGCAATACGATAAAACGGGTATCGTGGTGCTGCAGCGATTGATACGTCGATGCTTAGCGACATCGAGAGATCGATGATTCCCGATGTTTCTGAGACTTTGGCTGGCTGTACGGGTGTCAAAATTCTTCATTCTATCTAACTACACACTCTCAATACGATAAAACTGGTATCGCAGTTCTGCAGCGATCGATACGTCGAAGATTAGCGGAATCGAAAGATCGAGGATTCTCGGCGTTTCTGAGAGTTTGGCTGGCTGTACGGGTGTGAAAATTCTTTATTTCATGCAACTACACACTTGCAATACGATAAAATGGGTATCGTGGTGCTGCAGCGATTGATACGTCGATGCACAGCGTCATCCAGAGATCGAGGATTCCCGGCGTTTCTGAGAGTTTGGCTTGGCCTACGGGTGTTAAAATTCTTTATTTCATGCAACTACACACTCTCAATACGATAAAACGGGTATCGTGGTGCTCCAGCGACTGATACGTCGATACATAGCGACATCGAGAGATCGAGGATTCCCGGCCTTTCTGAGAGTTTGGCTGGGCGTACGGGTGTCAAAATTCTTTATTTCATGCAACTACACACTTTCAATACGATAAAACTGGTATCGCAGTTCTGCAGCGATTGATACGTCGATGCTTAGCAAAATCGGAAGATCGCGGATTCCCGGCGTTTCTGAGAGTTTGGCTGGGTGTATGGGTGTGAAAATTCATTATTTCATGCAACTACACACTTGCAGTACGATAAAACGGGTATCGTGGTGCTGCAGCGATTGATACGTCGATGCTTAGCGACATCGAGAGATCGAGGATTTCCGGCGTTTCTGAGAGTTTGGCTGCGCGTACGGGTGTGAAAATTCTTCATTTCATGCAACTACACACTCTCAATACAATAAAACGGGTTTCGTGTTGCTGCAGCGATTGATACGTCGATGCTTAGCGACATCGAGAGATCGATGATTCCCGGCGTTTCTGAGACTTTGGCTGGCTGTACGGGTGTCAAAATCATTCATTCTATGTAAATACACACTCTCAATACGATAAAACTGGTATCGCAGATCTGCAGCGATCGATACGTCGAAGCTTAGCGGAATCGAACGATCGAGGATTCTCGGCGTTTCTGAGAGTTTGGCTGGCTGTACGGGTTTGTAAATTCTTTATTTCATGCAACTACACACACTCAAAACGATAAAACTGGTATCGCAGTTCTGCAGCGATTGATACGTCGATGCCTAGCGAAATCGAGAGATCGAGGATTCCCGGCGTTTCTGAGAGTTTAACTTGGTGTACGGGTGTGAAAATTCTTTATTTCATGCAACTTCACACTTGCAATACGATAAAACGGGTATCGTGTTGCTGCAGCGATTGATACGTCGATGATTAGCGACATCGAGAGATCGATGATTCCCGGCGTTTCTGAGACTTTGGCTGGCTGTACGGGTGTCAAAATCCTCCATTCTATGTAAGTACACACTCTCAATTCGATAAAACTGGTATCGCAGTTCTGCAGCGATCGATACGTCGAAGCTTAGCGACATCGAGAGATCGAGGATTCCCGGCCTTTCTGAGAGTTTGGCTGGGCGTACGGGTGTCAAAATTCTTTATTTCATGCAACTACACACTCTGAATACGATAAGACTGGTATCGCAGTTCTGCAGCGATTGATACGTCGATGCTTAGCGAAATCGAAAGATCGCGGATTCCCGGCGTTTCTGAGAGTTTGGCTGGGTGTACGGGTGTGAAAATTCATTATTTCATGCAACTACACACTTGCAATACGATAAAACGGGTATCGTGGTGCTGCAGCGATTGATACGTCGATGCTTAGCGACATCGAGAGATCGATGATTCCCGGCGTTTCTGAGACTTTGGCTGGCTGTACGGGTGTCAAAATTCTTCATTCTATCTAACTACACACTCTCAAAACGATAAAACTGGTATCGCAGTTCTGCAGCGATCGATACGTCGAAGCTTAGCGGAATCGAAAGATCGAGGATTCTCGGCGTTTCTGAGAGTTTGGCTGGCTGTACGGGTGTGAAAATTCTTTATTTCATGCAACTACACACTTGCAATACGATAAAATGGGTATCGTGGTGCTGCAGCGATTGATACGTCGATGCACAGCGTCATCGAGAGATCGAGGATTCCCGGCGTTTCTGAGAGTTTGGCTTGGCCTACGGGTGTTAAAATTCTTCATTCTATCTAACTACACACTCTCAAAACGATAAAACTGGTATCGCAGTTCTGCAGCGATCGATACGTCGAAGCTTAGCGGAATCGAACGATCGAGGATTCCCGGCGTTTCTGAGAGTTTGGCTGGGTGTACGAGTGTCAAAATTCTTCATTCTATCTAACTACACACTCTCAATACGATAAAACTGGTATCGCAGTTCTGCAGCGATTTATACGTCGATGCCTAGCGAAACCGAGAGATCGATGATTCCCGGCGTTTCTGCGAGTTTAACTGGGTGTACGGGTGTGAAAATTCTTTATTTCATGCAACTACACACTTGCAATACGATGAAACGGGTATCTCGTCTCTGCAGCGATTGATACGTCGATGCTTAGCGACATCGAGAGATCGATGATTCCCGGCGTTTCTGAGACTTTGGCTGGCTGTACGGGTGTCGAAATCCTTCATTCTATGTAAATACACACTCTCAATACGATAAAACTGGTATCGCAGTTCTGCAGCGATCGATACGTCGAAGCTTAACGGAATCGAATGATTGAGGATTCTCGGCGTTTCTGAGAGTTTGGCTGGCTGTACGGGTGTGTAAATTCTTTATTTCATGCAACTACACACACTCAAAACGATAAAACTGGTATCGCAGTTCTGCAGCGATTGATACGTCGATGCCTAGCGAAATCGAGAGATCGAGGATTCCCGGCGTTTCTGAGAGTTTAACTGGGTGTACGGGTGTGAAAATTCTTTATTTCATGCACCTACACACTTGCAATACGATAAAACGGGTATCGTGTTGCTGCAGCGATTGATACGTCGATGCTCAGCGACATCGATAGATCGATGATTCCCGGCGTTTCTGAGACTTTGGCTGTCTGTACGGGTGTCAAAATCCTTCATTCTATGTAAGTCCACACTCTCAATACGATAAAACTGGTATCGTAGTTCTGCAGCGATCGATACGTCGAAGCTTAGCGACATAAAGAGATCGAGGATTCCCGGCCTTTCTGAGAGTTTGGCTGGGCGGACGGGTGTCAAAATTCGTTATTTCATGCAACTACACACTCTCAATACGATAAGACTGGTATCGCAGTTCTGCAGCGATTGATACGTCGATGCTTAGCGAAATCGAAAGATCGCGGATTCCCGGCGTTTCTGAGAGTATGGCTGGGCGTACGGGTGTCAAAATTCTTTATTTCATGGAACTACACACTTGCAATACGATAAAACGGGTATCGTGGTGCTGCAGCTATTGATACGTCGATGCTTAGCGACATCTAGAGATCGAGGATTCCCGGCGTTTCTGAGAGTTTAACTGGGTGTACGGGTTTTAAAATTCTTCATTCTATGTATCTACACAATCTCAAAACGATAAAACTGGTATCGCAGTTCTGCAGCGATTGATACGTCGATGCACAGCGACATCGAGAGATCGTGGAATCCCGGCGTTTCTGAGAGTTTGGCTTGGCCTACGGTTGTTAAAATTCTTTATTTCATGCAACTACACACTCTCAATACGATAAAACGGGTATCTCAGTTCTGCAGCGATTGATACGTCGATGCTTAGCAAAATCGAAAGATCGCGGATTCCCGGCGTTTCTGAGAGTTTGGCTGGGCGTACGGGTGTCAAAATTCTTTATTTCATGCAACTACACACTCTCAATACGATAAAACTGGTATCGCAGTTCTGCAGCGATCGATACGTCGAAGATTAGCGGAATCGAAAGATCGAGGATTCTCGGCGTTTCTGAGAGTTTGGCTGGCTGTACGGGTGTGAAAATTCTTTATTTCATGCAACTACACACTTGCAATACGATAAAATGGGTATCGTGGTGCTGCAGCGATTGATACGTCGATGCACAGCGTCATCGAGAGATCGAGGATTCCCGGCGTTTCTGAGAGTTCGGCTTGGCCTACGGGTGTTAAAATTCTTTATTTCATGCAACTACACACTCTCAATACGATAAAACGGGTATCGTGGTGCTCCAGCGATTGATACGTCGATACATAGCGACATCGAGAGATCGAGGATTCCCGGCCTTTCTGAGAGTTTGGCTGGGCGTACGGGTGTCAAAATTCTTTATTTCATGCAACTACACACTCTGAATACGATAAGACTGGTATCGCAGTTCTGCAGCGATTGATACGTCGATGCTTAGCAAAATCGGAAGATCGCGGATTCCCGGCGTTTCTGAGAGTTTGGCTGGGTGTACGGGTGTCAAAATTCTTTATTTCATGCAACTACACACTCTCAATACAATAAAACGGGTATCGTGGTGCTGCAGCAATTGATACGTCGATGCATAGCGACATCGAGAGATCGATGATTCCCGGCGTTTTTGAGACTTTGGCTGGCTGTACGAGTGTCAAAATCCTTCATTCTATGTAAATACACACTCTCAATACGATAAAACTGGTATCGCAGTTCTGCAGCGATCGATACGTCGATGCTTAGCGACATCGAGAGATCGAGGATTCCCGGCGTTTCTGAGACTTTGGCTGGCTGTACGGGTGTCAAAATTCTTCATTCTATGTAACTACACACTCTCAAAACGATAAAACTGGTATCGCAGTTCTGCAGCGATTGATACGTCGATTCCTAGCGAAATCGAGAGATCGAGGATTCCCGGCGTTTCTGAGAGTTTAACTCGGTGTACGGGTGTGAAAATTCTTTATTTCATGCAACTTCACACTTGCAATACGATAAAACGGGTATCGTGTTGCTGCAGCGATTGATACGTCGATGCTTAGCGACATCGAGAGATCGATGATTCCCGGCGTTTTTGAGACTTTGGCTGGCTGTACGAGTGTCAAAATCCTTCATTCTATGTAAATACACACTCTCAATACGATAAAACTGGTATCGTGGTGCTGCAGCGATTGATCCGTCGATGCTTAGCGAAATCGAGAGATCGAGGATTCCCGGCGTATCTGACAGTTTGGCTGGGTGTACGGGTGTGAAAATTCATTATTTCATGCAACTACACACTTGCAATACGATAAAACGGGTATCGTGGTGCTGCAGCGATTGATACGTCGATGCTTAGCGACATCGAGAGATCGATGATTCCCGGCGTTTCTGAGACTTTGACTGGATGTACGGGTGTCAAAATCCTTCATTCTATGTAACTACACACTCTCAATACGATAAAACTGGTATCGCAGTTCTGCAGCGATTGATACGTCGATGCCTAGCGAAATCGAGAGATCGAGGAATCCCGGCGTTTCTGAGAGTTTAACTGGGTGTACGGGTGTGAAAATTCTTTATTTGATGCAACTACACACTTGCAATACGATAAAACGGGTATCGTGGTGCTGCAGCGATTGATACGTCGATGCTTAGCGGAATCGAGAGATCGTGGAATCCCGGCGTTTCTGAGAGTTTGGCTTGGCCTACGGTTGTTAAAATTCTTCATTTCATGCAACTACACACTCTCAATACGATAAAACGGGTATCTCAGTTCTGCAGCGATTGATACGTCGATGCTTAGCAAAATCGAAAGATCGCGGATTCCCGGCGTTTCTGAGAGTTTGGCTGGGCGTACGGGTGTCAAAAGTCTTTATTTCATGCAACTACACACTCTCAATACGATGAAACTGGTATCGCAGTTCTGCAGCGATCGATACGTCGAAGATTAGCGGAATCGAAAGATCGAGGATTCTCGGCGTTTCTGAGAGTTCGGCTTGGCCTACGGGTGTTAAAATTCTTTATTTCATGCAACTACACACTCTCAATACGATAAAACGGGTATCGTGGTGCTCCAGCGATTGATACGTCGATACATAGCGACATCGAGAGATCGAGGATTCCCGGCCTTTCTGAGAGTTTGGCTGGGCGTACGGGTGTCAAAATTCTTTATTTCATGCAACTACACACTTTCAATACGGTAAAACTGGTATCGCAGTTCTGCAGCGATTGATACGTCGATGCTTAGCAAAATCGGAAGATCGCGGATTCCCGGCGTTTCTGAGAGTTTGGCTGGGTGTACGGGTGTGAAAATTCATTATTTCATGCAACTACACACTTGCAGTACGATAAAACGGGTATCGTGGTGCTGCAGCGATTGATACGTCGATGCTTAGCGACATCGAGAGATCGAGGATTTCCGGCGTTTCTGAGAGTTTGGCTGGGCGTACGGGTGTGAAAATTCTTTATTTCATGCAACTACACACTTGCAATACCATAAAACGGGTTTCGTGTTGCTGCAGCGATTGATACGTCGATGCTTAGCGACATCGAGAGATCGATGATTCCCGGCGTTTCTGAGACTTTGGCTGGCTGTACGGGTGTCAAAATCATTCATTCTATGTAAATACACACTCTCAATACGATAAAACTGGTATCGCAGATCTGCAGCGATCGATACGTCGAAGCTTAGCGGAATCGAACGATCGAGGATTCTCGGCGTTTCTGAGAGTTTGGCTGGCTGTACGGGTTTGTAAATTCTTTATTTCATGCAACTACACACACTCAAAACGATAAAACTGGTATCGCAGTTCTGCAGCGATTGATACGTCGATGCCTAGCGAAATCGAGAGATCGAGGATTCCCGGCGTTTCTGAGAGTTTAACTTGGTGTACGGGTGTGAAAATTCTTTATTTCATGCAACTTCACACTTGCAATACGATAAAACGGGTATCGTGTTGCTGCAGCGATTGATACGTCGATGATTAGCGACATCGAGAGATCGATGATTCCCGGCGTTTCTGAGACTTTGGCTGGCTGTACGGGTGTCAAAATCCTCCATTCTATGTAAGTACACACTCTCAATTCGATAAAACTGGTATCGCAGTTCTGCAGCGATCGATACGTCGAAGCTTAGCGACATCGAGAGATCGAGGATTCCCGGCCTTTCTGAGAGTTTGGCTGGGCGTACGGGTGTCAAAATTCTTTATTTCATGCAACTCCACACTCTGAATACGATAAGACTGGTATCGCAGTTCTGCAGCGATTGATACGTCGATGCTTAGCGAAATCGAAAGATCGCGGATTCCCGGCGTTTCTGAGAGTTTGGCTGGGTGTACGGGTGTGAAAATTCATTATTTCATGCAACTACACACTTGCAATACGATAAAACGGGTATCGTGGTGCTGCAGCGATTGATACGTCGATGCTTAGCGACATCGAGAGATCGATGATTCCCGATGTTTCTGAGACTTTGGCTGGCTGTACGGGTGTCGAAATCCTTCATTCTATGTAAATACACACTCTCAATACGATAAAACTGGTATCGCAGTTCTGCAGCGATCGATACGTCGAAGCTTAGCGCAATCGAAAGATCGAGGATTCTCGGCGTTTCTGAGAGTTTGGCTGGCTGTACGGGTGTGAAAATTCTTTATTTCATGCAACTACACACTTGCAATACGATAAAATGGGTATCGTGGTGCTGCAGCGATTGATACGTCGATGCACAGCGTCATCGAGAGTTCGAGGATTCCCGGCGTTTCTGAGAGTTTGGCTTGGCCTACGGGTGTTAAAATTCTTCATTCTATCTAACTACACACTCTCAAAACGATAAAACTGGTATCGCAGTTCTGCAGCGATCGATACGTCGAAGCTTAGCGGAATCGAACGATCGAGGATTCCCGGCGTTTCTGAGAGTTTGGCTGGGTGTACGAGTGTCAAAATTCTTCATTCTATCTAACTACACACTCTCAATACGATAAAACTGGTATCGCAGTTCTGCAGCGATTTATACGTCGATGCCTAGCGAAACCGAGAGATCGATGATTCCCGGCGTTTCTGGGAGTTTAACTGGGTGTACGGGTGTGAAAATTCTTTATTTCATGCAACTACACACTTGCAATACGATGAAACGGGTATCTCGTCTCTGCAGCGATTGATACGTCGATGCTTAGCGACATCGAGAGATCGATGATTCCCGGCGTTTCTGAGACTTTGGCTGGCTGTACGGGTGTCGAAATCCTTCATTCTATGTAAATACACACTCTCAATACGATAAAACTGGTATCGCAGTTCTGCAGCGATCGATACGTCGAAGCTTAACGGAATCGAATGATTGAGGATTCTCGGCGTTTCTGAGAGTTTGGCTGGCTGTACGGGTGTGTAAATTCTTTATTTCATGCAACTACAAACACTCAAAACGATAAAACTGGTATCGCAGTTCTGCAGCGATTGATACGTCGATGCCTAGCGAAATCGAGAGATCGAGGATTCCCGGCGTTTCTGAGAGTTTAACTGGGTGTACGGGTGTGAAAATTCTTTATTTCATGCACCTACACACTTGCAATACGATAAAACGGGTATCGTGTTGCTGCAGCGATTGATACGTCGATGCTTAGCGACATCGATAGATCGATGATTCCCGGCGTTTCTGAGACTTTGGCTGTCTGTACGGGTGTCAAAATCCTTCATTCTATGTAAGTCCACACTCTCAATACGATAAAACTGGTATCGCAGTTCTGCAGCGATCGATACGTCGGAGCTTAGCGACATAAAGAGATCGAGGATTCCCGGCCTTTCTGAGAGTTTGGCTGGGCGGACGGGTGTCAAAATTCGTTATTTCATGCAACTACACACTCTCAATACGATAAGACTGGTATCGCAGTTCTGCAGCGATTGATACGTCGATGCTTAGCGAAATCGAAAGATCGCGGATTCCCGGCGTTTCTGAGAGTATGGCTGGGCGTACGGGTGTCAAAATTCTTTATTTCATGGAACTACACACTTGCAATACGATAAAACGGGTATCGTGGTGCTGCAGCTATTGATACGTCGATGCTTAGCGACATCGAGAGATCGAGGATTCCCGGCGTTTCTGAAAGTTTAACTGGGTGTACGGGTTTGAAAATTCTTCATTCTATGTATCTACACAATCTCAAAACGATAAAACTGGTATCGCAGTTCTGCAGCGATTGATACGTCGATGCACAGCGACATCGAGAGATCGTGGAATCCCGGCGTTTCTGAGAGTTTGGCTTGGCCTACGGTTGTTAAAATTCTTTATTTCATGCAACTACACACTCTCAATACGATAAAACGGGTATCTCAGTTCTGCAGCGATTGATACGTCGATGCTTAGCAAAATCGAAAAATCGCGGATTCCCGGCGTTTCTGAGAGTTTGGCTGGGCGTACGGGTGTGAAAATTCTTTATTTCATGCAACTGCACACTTGCAATACGATAAAATGGGTATCGTGGTGCTGCAGCGATTGATACGTCGATGCACAGCGTCATCGAGGGATCGAGGATTCCCGGCGTTTCTGAGAGTTCGGCTTGGCCTACGGGTGTTAAAATTCTTTATTTCATGCAACTACACACTCTCAATACGATAAAACGGGTATCGTGGTGCTCCAGCGATTGATACGTCGATACATAGCGACATCGAGAGATCGAGGATTCCCGGCCTTTCTGAGAGTTTGGCTGGGCGTACGGGTGTCAAAATTCTTTATTTCATGCAACTACACACTTTCAATACGATAAAACTGGTATCGCAGTTCTGCAACGATTGATACGTCGATGCTTAGCAAAATCGGAAGATCGCGGATTCCCGGCGTTTCTGAGAGTTTGGCTGGGTGTACGGGTGTGAAAATTCATTATTTCATGCAACTACACACTTGCAGTACGATAAAACGGGTATCGTGGTGCTGCAGCGATTGATACGTCGATGCTTAGCGACATCGAGAGATCGAGGATTTCCGGCGTTTCTGAGAGTTTGGCTGGGCGTACGGGTGTGAAAATTCTTTATTTCATGCAACTACACACTTGCAATACCATAAAACGGGTTTCGTGTTGCTGCAGCGAATGATACGTCGATGCTTAGCGACATCGAGAGATCGATGATTCCCGGCGTTTCTGAGACTTTGGCTGGCTGTACGGGTGTCAAAATCATTCATTCTATGTAAATACACACTCTCAATACGATAAAACTGGTATCGCAGATCTGCAGCGATCGATACGTCGAAGCTTAGCGGAATCGAACGATCGAGGATTCTCGGCGTTTCTGAGAGTTTGGCTGGCTGTACGGGTTTGTAAATTCTTTATTTCATGCAACTACACACACTCAAAACGATAAAACTGGTATCGCAGTTCTGCAGCGATTGATACGTCGATGCCTAGCGAAATCGAGAGATCGAGGATTCCCGGCGTTTCTGAGAGTTTAACTTGGTGTACGGGTGTGAAAATTCTTTATTTCATGCAACTTCACACTTGCAATACGATAAAACGGGTATCGTGTTGCTGCAGCGATTGATACGTCGATGCTTAGCGACATCGAGAGATCGATGATTCCCGGCGTTCCTGAGACTTTGGCTGGCTGTACGGGTGTCAAAATCCTCCATTCTATGTAAGTACACACTCTCAATTCGATAAAACTGGTATCGCAGTTCTGCAGCGATCGATACGTCGAAGCTTAGCGACATCGAGAGATCGAGGATTCCCGGCCTTTCTGAGAGTTTGGCTGGGCGTACGGGTGTCAAAATTCTTTATTTCATGCAACTACACACTCTGAATACGATAAGACTGGTATCGCAGTTCTGCAGCGATTGATACGTCGATGCTTAGCGAAATCGAAAGATCGCGGATTCCCGGCGTTTCTGAGAGTTTGGCTGGGTGTACGGGTGTGAAAATTCATTATTTCATGCAACTACACACTTGCAATACGATAAAACGGGTATCGTGGTGCTGCAGCGATTGATACGTCGATGCTTAGCGACATCGAGAGATCGATGATTCCCGGCGTTTCTGAGACTTTGGCTGGCTGTACGGGTGTCAAAATTCTTCATTCTATCTAACTACACACTCTCAAAACGATGAAACTGGTATCGCAGTTCTGCAGCGATCGATACGTCGAAGCTTAGCGGAATCGAAAGATCGAGGATTCTCGGCGTTTCTGAGAGTTTGGCTGGCTGTACGGGTGTGAAAATTCTTTATTTCATGCAACTACACACTTGCAATACGATAAAATGGGTATCGTGGTGCTGCAGCGATTGATACGTCGATGCACAGCGTCATCGAGAGATCGAGGATTCCCGGCGTTTCTGAGAGTTTGGCTTGGCCTACGGGTGTTAAAATTCTTTATTTCATGCAACTACACACTCTCAATACGATAAAACGGGTATCGTGGTGCTCCAGCGATTGATACGTCGATACATAGCGACATCGAGAGATCGAGGATTCCCGGCCTTTCTGAGAGTTTGGCTGGGCGTACGGGTGTCAAAATTCTTTATTTCATGCAACTACACACTTTCAATACGATAAAACTGGTATCGCAGTTCTGCAGCGATTGATACGTCGATGCTTAGCAAAATCGGAAGATCGCGGATTCCCGGCGTTTCTGAGAGTTTGGCTGGGTGTACGGGTGTGAAAATTCATTATTTCATGCAACTACACACTTGCAGTACGATAAAACGGGTATCGTGGTGCTGCAGCGATTGATACGTCGATGCTTAGCGACATCGAGAGATCGAGGATTTCCGGCGTTTCTGAGAGTTTGGCTGGGCGTACGGGTGTGAAAATTCTTCATTTCATGCAACTACACACTCTCAATACAATAAAACGGGTATCGTGGTGCTGCAGCGATTGATACGTCGATGCTTAGCGACATCGAGAGATCGATGATTCCCGGCGTTTTTGAGACTTTGGCTGGCTGTACGGGTGTCAAAATCCTTCTTTCTATGTAAATACACACTCTCAATACGATAAAACTGGTATCGCAGTTCTGCAGCGATCGATACTTCGAAGCTTAGCGGAATCGAAAGATCGAGGATTCTCGGCGTTTCTGAGAGTTTGACTGGCTGTACGGGTGTGAAAATTCTTTATTTCATGCAACTACACACTTGCAATACGATAAAATGGGTATCGTGGTGCTGCAGCGATTGATACGTCGATGCTTAGCGACATCGATAGATCGATGATTCCCGGCGTTTCTGAGACTTTGGCTGTCTGTACGGGTGTCAAAATCCTTCATTCTATGTAAGTCCACACTCTCAATACGATAAAACTGGTATCGCAGTTCTGCAGCGATCGATACGTCGAAGCTTAGCGACATAAAGAGATCGAGGATTCCCGGCCTTTCTGAGAGTTTGGCTGGGCGGACGGGTGTCAAAATTCGTTATTTCATGCAACTACACACTCTCAATACGATAAGACTGGTATCGCAGTTCTGCAGCGATTGATACGTCGATGCTTAGCGAAATCGAAAGATCGCGGATTCCCGGCGTTTCTGAGAGTATGGCTGGGCGTACGGGTGTCAAAATTCTTTATTTCATGGAACTACACACTTGCAATACGATAAAACGGGTATCGTGGTGCTGCAGCTATTGATACGTCGATGCTTAGCGACATCGAGAGATCGAGGATTCCCGGCGTTTCTGAGAGTTTAACTGGGTGTACGGGTTTGAAAATTCTTCATTCTATGTATCTACACAATCTCAAAACGATAAAACTGGTATCGCAGTTCTGCAGCGATTGATACGTCGATGCACAGCGACATCGAGAGATCGTGGAATCCCGGCGTTTCTGAGAGTTTGGCTTGGCCTACGGTTGTTAAAATTCTTTATTTCATGCAACTACACACTCTCAATACGATAAAACGGGTATCTCAGTTCTGCAGCGATTGATACGTCGATGCTTAGCAAAATCGAAAGATCGCGGATTCCCGGCGTTTCTGAGAGTTTGGCTGGGCGTACGGGTGTCAAAATTCTTTATTTCATGCAACTACACACTCTCAATACGATAAAACTGGTATCGCAGTTCTGCAGCGATCGATACGTCGAAGATTAGCGGAATCGAAAGATCGAGGATTCTCGGCGTTTCTGAGAGTTTGGCTGGCTGTACGGGTGTGAAAATTCTTTATTTCATGCAACTACACACTTGCAATACGATAAAATGGGTATCGTGGTGCTGCAGCGATTGATACGTCGATGCACAGCGTCATCGAGGGATCGAGGATTCCCGGCGTTTCTGAGAGTTCGGCTTGGCCTACGGGTGTTAAAATTCTTTATTTCATGCAACTACACACTCTCAATACGATAAAACGGGTATCGTGGTGCTCCAGCGATTGATACGTCGATACATAGCGACATCGAGAGATCGAGGATTCCCGGCCTTTCTGAGAGTTTTACTGGGCGTACGGGTGTCAAAATTCTTTATTTCATGCAACTACACACTTTCAATACGATAAAACTGGTATCGCAGTTCTGCAGCGATTGATACGTCGATGCTTAGCAAAATCGGAAGATCGCGGATTCCCGGCGTTTCTGAGAGTTTGGCTGGGTGTACGGGTGTGAAAATTCATTATTTCATGCAACTACACACTTGCAGTACGATAAAACGGGTATCGTGGTGCTGCAGCGATTGATACGTCGATGCTTAGCGACATCGAGAGATCGAGGATTTCCGGCGTTTCTGAGAGTTTGGCTGGGCGTACGGGTGTCAAAATTCTTTATTTCATGCAACTACACACTCTCAATACAATAAAACGGATATCGTGGTGCTGCAGCAATTGATACGTCGATGCTTAGCGAAATCGAAAGATCGCGGATTCCCGGCGTTTATGAGAGTTTGGCTGGGCGTACGGGTGTCAAAATTCTTTATTTCATGGAACTACACACTTGCAATACGATAAAACGGGTATCGTGGTGCTCCAGCGATTGATACGTCGATGCTTAGCGACATCGAGAGATCGATGATTCCCGGCCTTTCTGAAAGTTTGGCTGGGCGTACGGGTGTCAAAATTCTTTATTTCATGCAACTACACACTCTCAATACGATAAGACTGGTATCGCAGTTCTGCAGCGATCGATACGTCGAAGCTTGGCGGAATCGAAAGATCGAGGATTCTCGGCGTTTCTGAGAGTTTGGCTGGCTGTACGGGTTTGTAAATTCGTTATTTCATGCAACTACACACACTCAAAACGATAAAACTGGTATCGCAGTTCTGCAGCGATTGATACGTCGATGCCTAGCGAAATCGAGAGATCGAGGATTCCCGGCGTTTCTGAGAGTTTAACTGGGTGTACGGGTGTGAAAATTCTTTATTTCATGCAACTACACACTTGCAATACGATAAAACGGGTATCGTGGTGCTCCAGCGATTGATACGTCGATGCATAGCGACATCGAGAGATCGAGGATTCCCGATCTTTCTGAGAGTCTGGCTGGGCGTACGGGTGTCAAAATTCTTTATTTCATGCAACTACACACTTTCAATACGATAAAACTGGTATCGCAGTACTGCAGCGATTGATACGTCGATGCTTAGCAAAATTGGAAGATCGCGGATTCCCGGCGTTTCTGAGAGTTTGGCTGGGTGTACGGGTGTGAAAATTCATTATTTCATGCAACTAGACACTTGCAGTACGATAAAACGGGTATCGTGGTGCTGCAGCGATTGATACGTCGATGCTTAGCGACATCGAGAGATCGATGATTCCCGGCGTTTTTGAGACTTTGGCTGGCTGTACGGGTGTCAAAATCCTTCTTTCTATGTAAATACACACTCTCAATACGATAAAACTGGTATCGCAGTTCTGCAGCGATCGATACGTCGAAGCTTAGCGGAATCGAAAGATCGAGGATTCTCGGCGTTTCTGAGAGTTTGGCTGGCTGTACGGGTGTGAAAATTCTTTATTTCATGCAACTACACACTTGCAATACGATAAAATGGGTATCGTGGTGCTGCAGCGATTGATACGTCGATGCAAAGCGACATCGAGAGATCGTGGAATCCCGGCGTTTCTGAGAGTTTGGCTTGGCCTACGGTTGTTAAAATTCTTTATTTCATGCAACTACACACTCTCAATACGATAAAACGGGTATCTCAGTTCTGCAGCGATTGATACGTCGATGCTTAGCAAAATCGAAAGATCGCGGATTCCCGGCGTTTCTGAGAGTTTGGCTGGGCGTACGGGTGTCAAAATCCTTCATTCTATGTAAGTACACACTCTCAATACGATAAAACTGGTATCGCAGTTCTGCAGCGATCGAAACGTCGAAGCTTAGCGACATAAAGAGATCGAGGATTCCCGGCCTTTCTGAGAGTTTGGCTGGGCGGACGGGTGTCAAAATTCGTTATTTCATGCAACTACACACTCTCAATACGATAAGACTGGTATCGCAGTTCTGCAGCGATTGATACGTCGATGCTTAGCGAAATCGAAAGATCGCGGACTCCCGGCGTTTCTGAGAGTATGGCTGGGCGTACGGGTGTCAAAATTCTTTATTTCATGGAACTACACACTTGCAATACGATAAAACGGGTATCGTGGTGCTGCAGCTATTGATACGTCGATGCTTAGCGACATCGAGAGATCGAGGATTCCCGGCGTTTCTGAGAGTTTAACTGGGTGTACCGGTTTGAAAATTCTTCATTCTATGTATCTACACAATCTCAAAACGATAAAACTGGTATCGCAGTTCTGCAGCGATTGATACGTCGATGCACAGCGACATCGAGAGATCGTGGAATCCCGGCGTTTCTGAGAGTTTGGCTTGGCCTACGGTTGTTAAAATTCTTTATTTCATGCAACTACACACTCTGAATACGATAAAACGGGTATCTCAGTTCTGCAGCGATTGATACGTCGATGCTTAGCAAAATCGAAAGATCGCGGATTCCCGGCGTTTCTGAGAGTTTGGCTGGGCGTACGGGTGTCAAAATTCTTTATTTCTTGCAACTACACACTCTCAATACGATAAAACTGGTATCGCAGTTCTGCAGCGATCGATACGTCGAAATTAGCGGAATCGAAAGATCGAGGATTCTCGGCGTTTCTGAGAGTTTGGCTGGCATTACGGGTGTGAAAATTCTTTATTTCATGCAACTACACACTTGCAATACGATAAAATGGGTATCGTGGTGCTGCAGCGATTGATACGTCGATGCACAGCGTCATCGAGAGATCGAGGATTCCCGGCGTTTCTGAGAGTTTGGCTTGGCCTACGGGTGTTAAAATTCTTTATTTCATGCAACTACACACTCTCAATACGATAAAACGGGTATCGTGGTGCTCCAGCGATTGATACGTCGATACATAGCGACATCGAGAGATCGAGGATTCCCGGCCTTTCTGAGAGTTTGGCTGGGCGTACGGGTGTCAAAATTCTTTATTTCATGCAACTACACACTTTCAATACGATAAAACTGGTATCGCAGTTTTGCAGCGATTGATACGTCGATGCTTAGCAAAATCGGAAGATCGCGGATTCCCGGCGTTTCTGAGAGTTTGGCTGGGTGTACGGGTGTGAAAATTCATTATTTCATGCAACTACACACTTGCAGTACGATAAAACGGGTATCGTGGTGCTGCAGCGATTGATACGTCGATGCTTAGCGACATCGAGAGATCGAGGATTTCCGGCGTTTCTGAGAGTTTGGCTGGGCGTACGGGTGTGAAAATTCTTCATTTCATGCAACTACACACTCTCAATACAATAAAACGGGTATCGTGGTGCTGCAGCGATTGATACGTCGATGCTTAGCGACATCGAGAGATCGATGATTCCCGGCGTTTTTGAGAGTTTGGCTGGCTGTACGAGTGTCAAAATTCTTTATTTCATGCAACTACACACTCTCAATACGATAAAACTGGTATCGCAGTTCTGCAGCGATCGATACGTCGATGCTTAGCGACATCGAGAGATCGAGGATTCCCGGCGTTTCTGAGACTTTGCCTGGCTGTACGGGTGTCAAAATTCTTCATTCTATGTAACTACACACTCTCAAGACGATAAAACTGGTATCGCAGTTCTGCAGCGATTGATACGTCGATTCCTAGCGAAATCGAGAGATCGAGGATTCCCGGCGTTTCTGAGAGTTTAACTGGGTGTACGGGTGTGAAAATTCTTTATTTCATGCAACTTCACACTTGCAATACGATAAAACGGGTATCGTGTTGCTGCAGCGATTGATACGTCGATGCTTAGCGACATCGAGAGATCGATGATTCCCGGCGTTTTTGAGACTTTGGCTGGCTGTACGAGTGTCAAAATCCTTCATTCTATGTAAATACACACTCTCAATACGATAAAACTGGTATCGCAGATCTGCAGCGATCGATACGTCGAAGCTTAGCGGAATCGAACGATCGAGGATTCTCGGCGTTTCTGAGAGTTTGGCTGGCTGTACGGGTTTGTAAATTCTTTATTTCATGCAACTACACACACTCAAAACGATAAAACTGGTATCGCAGTTCTGCAGCGATTGATACGTCGATGCCTAGCGAAATCGAGAGATCGAGGATTCCCGGCGTTTCTGAGAGTTTAACTGGGTGTACGGGTGTGAAAATTCTTTATTTCATGCAACTTTACACTTGCAATACGATAAAACGGGTATCGTGTTGCTGCAGCGATTGATACGTCGATGCTTAGCGACATCGAGAGATCGAGGATTCCCGGCGTTTCTGAGAGTTTGTCTTGGCCTACGGGTGTTAAAATTCTTCATTCTATCTAACTACACACTCTCAAAACGATAAAACTGGTATCGCAGTTCTGCAGCGATCGATACGTCGAAGCTTAGCGGAATCGAACGATCGAGGATTCCCGGCGTTTCTGAGAGTTTGGCTGGGTGTACGAGTGTGAAAATTCATTATTTCATGCAACTACACACTTGCAATACGATAAAACGGGTATCGTGGTGCTGCAGCGATTAATACGTCGATGCTTAGCGACATCGAGAGATCGATGATTCCCGGCGTTTCTGAGACTTTGGCTGGCTGTACGGGTGTCAAAATTCTTCATTCTATCTAACTACACACTCTCAATACGATAAAACTGGTATCGCAGTTCTGCAGCGATTTATACGTCGATGCCTAGCGAAACCGAGAGATCGATGATTCCCGGCGTTTCTGCGAGTTTAACTGGGAGTACGGGTGTGAAAATTCTTTATTTCATGCAACTACACACTTGCAATACGATGAAACGGGTATCGTGTCTCTGCAGCGATTGATACGTCGATGCTTAGCGACATCGAGAGATCGATGATTCCCGGCGTTTCTGAGACTTTGGCTGGCTGTACGGGTGTCAAAATCCTTCATTCTATGTAAATACACACTCTCAATACGATAAAACTGGTATCGCAGTTCTGCAGCGATCGATACGTCGAAGCTTAACGGAATCGAAAGATTGAGGATTCTCGGCGTTTCTGAGAGTTTGGCTGGCTGTACGGGTGTGTAAATTCTTTATTTCATGCAACTACACACACTCAAAACGATAAAACTGGTATCGCAGTTCTGCAGCGATTGATACGTCGATGCCCAGCGAAATCGAGAGATCGAGGATTCCCGGCGTTTCTGAGAGTTTAACTGGGTGTACGGGTGTGAAAATTCTTTATTTCATGCAACTACACACTTGCAATACGATAAAACGGGTATCGTGTTGCTGCAGCGATTGATACGTCGATGCTTAGCGACATCGATAGATCGATGATTCCCGGCGTTTCTGAGACTTTGGCTGTCTGTACGGGTATCAAAATCCTTCATTCTATGTAAGTACACACTCTCAATACGATAAAACTGGTATCGCAGTTCTGCAGCGATTGATACGTCGAAGCTCAGCGACATAAAGAGATCGAGGATTCCCGGCCTTTCTGAGAGTTTGGCTGGGCGGACGGGTGTCAAAATTCGTTATTTCATGCAACTACACACTCTCAATACGATAAGACTGGTATCGCAGTTCTGCAGCGATTGATACGTCGATGCTTAGCGAAATCGAAAGATCGCGGATTCCCGGCGTTTCTGAGAGTATGGCTGGGCGTACGGGTGTCAAAATTCTTTATTTCATGGAACTACACACTTGCAATACGATAAAACGGGTATCGTGGTGCTGCAGCTATTGATACGTCGATGCACAGCGACATCGAGAGATCGTGGAATCCCGGCGTTTCTGAGAGTTTGGCTTGGCCTACGGTTGTTAAAATTCTTTATTTCATGCAACTACACACTCTCAATACGATAAAACGGGTATCTCAGTTCTGCAGCGATTGATACGTCGATGCTTAGCAAAATCGAAAGATCGCCGATTCTCGGCGTTTCTGAGAGTTTGGCTGGGCGTACGGGTGTCAAAATTCTTTATTTCATGCAACTACACACTCTCAATACGATAAAACTGGTATCGCAGTTCTGCAGCGATCGATACGTCGAAGATTAGCGGAATCGAAAGATCGAGGATTCTCGGCGTTTCTGAGAGTTTGGCTGGCTGTACGCGTGTGAAAATTCTTTATTTCATGCAACTACACACTTGCAATACGATAAAATGGGTATCGTGGTGCTGCAGCGATTGATACGTCGATGCACAGCGACATCGAGAGATCGTCGAATCCCGGCGTTTCTGAGAGTTTGGCTTGGCCTACGGTTGTTAAAATTCTTTATTTCATGCAACTACACACTCTCAATACGATAAAACGGGTATCTCAGTTCTGCAGCGATTGATACGTCGATGCTTAGCAAAATCGAAAGATCGTTGATTCCCGGCGTTTCTGAGAGTTTGACTGGGCGTACGGGTGTCAAAATTCTTTATTTCATGCAACTACACACTCTCAATACAATAAAACGGGTATCGTGGTGCTGCAGCAATTGATACGTCGATGCATAGCGACATCGAGAGATCGATGATTCCCGGCGTTTTTGAGACTTTGGCTGGCTGTACGAGTGTCAAAATCCGTCATTCTATGTAAATACACACTCTCAATACGATAAAACTGGTATCGCAGTTCTGCAGCGATCGATACGTCGATGCTTAGCGACATCGAGAGATCGAGGATTCCCGGCGTTTCTGAGACTTTGGCTGGCTGTACGGGTGTCAAAATTCTTCATTCTATGTAACTACACACTCTCAAAACGATAAAACTGGTATCGCAGTTCTGCAGCGATTGATACGTCGAAGCTTAGCGACATCGAGAGATCGAGGATTCCCGGCGTTTTTGAGACTTTGGCTGGCTGTACGAGTGTCAAAATCTTTCATTCTATGTAAATACACACTCTCAATACGATAAAACTGGTATCGCAGATCTGCAGCGATCGATACGTCGAAGCTTAGCGGAATCGAACGATCGAGGATTCTCGGCGTTTCTGAGAGTTTGGCTGGCTGTACGGGTTTGTAAATTCTTTATTTCATGCAACTACACACACTCAAAACGATAAAACTGGTATCGCAGTTCTGCAGCGATTGATACGTCGATGCCTAGCGAAATCGAGAGATCGAGGATTCCCGGCGTTTCTGAGAGTTTAACTGGGTGTACGGGTGTGAAAATTCTTTATTTCATGCAACTTCACACTTGCAATACGATAAAACGGGTATCGTGTTGCTGCAGCGATTGATACGTCGATGCTTAGCGACATCGAGAGATCGATGATTCCCGGCGTTTCTGAGACTTTGGCTGGCTGTACGGGTGTCAAAATCCTTCATTCTATGTAAGTACACACTTTCAATTCGATAAAACTGGTATCGCAGTTCTGCAACGATCGATACGTCGAAGCTTAGCGACATCGAGAGATCGAGGATTCCCGGCCTTTCTGAGAGTTAGGCTGGGCGTACGGGTGTCAAAATTCTTTATTTCATGCAACTACACACTTGCAATACGATAAAACAGGTATCGTGGTGCTGCAGCGATTGATAAGTCGATGCTTAGCGACATCGAGAGATCGATGATTTCCGGCGTTTCTGAGACTTTGGCTGGCTGTACGGGTGTCAAAATTCTTCATTCTATCTAACTACACACTCTCAAAACGATAAAACTGGTATCGCAGTTCTGCAGCGATCGATACGTCGAAGCTTAGCGGAATCGAAAGATCGAGGAATCTCGGCGTTTCTGAGAGTTTGGCTGGCTGTACGAGAGTGAAAATTCTTTATTTCATGCAACTACACACTTGCAATACGATAAAATGGGTATCGTGGTGCTGCAGCGATTGATACGTCGATGCACAGCGTCATCGAGAGATCGAGGATTCCCGGCGTTTCTGAGAGTTTGTCTTGGCCTACGGGTGTTAAAATTCTTCATTCTATCTAACTACACACTCTCAAAACGATAAAACTGGTATCGCAGTTCTGCAGCGATCGATACGTCGAAGCTTAGCGGAATCGAACGATCGAGGATTCCCGGCGTTTCTGAGAGTTTGGCTGGGTGTACGAGTGTGAAAATTCATTATTTCATGCAACTACACACTTGCAATACGATAAAACGGGTATCGTGGTGCTGCAGCGATTAATACGTCGATGCTTAGCGACATCGAGAGATCGATGATTCCCGGCGTTTCTGAGACTTTGGCTGGCTGTACGGGTGTCAAAATCCTTCATTCTATGTAAATACACACTCTCAATACGATAAAACTGGTATCGCAGTTCTGCAGCGATCGATACGTCGAAGCTTAACGGAATCGAAAGATTGAGGATTCTCGGCGTTTCTGAGAGTTTGGCTGGCTGTACGGGTGTGTAAATTCTTTATTTCATGCAACTACACACACTCAAAACGATAAAACTGGTATCGCAGTTCTGCAGCGATTGATACGTCGATGCCTAGCGAAATCGAGAGATCGAGGATTCCCGGCGTTTCTGAGAGTTTAACTGGGTGTACGGGTGTGAAAATTCTTTATTTCATGCAACTACACACTTGCAATACGATAAAACGGGTATCGTGTTGCTGCAGCGATTGATACGTCGATGCTTAGCGACATCGATAGATCGATGATTCCCGGCGTTTCTGAGACTTTGGCTGTCTGTACGGGTATCAAAATCCTTCATTCTATGTAAGTACACACTCTCAATACGATAAAACTGGTATCGCAGTTCTGCAGCGATTGATACGTCGAAGCTTAGCGACATAAAGAGATCGAGGATTCCCGGCCTTTCTGAGAGTTTGGCTGGGCGGACGGGTGTCAAAATTCGTTATTTCATGCAACTACACACTCTAAATACGATAAGACTGGTATCGCAGTTCTGCAGCGATTGATACGTCGATGCTTAGCGAAATCGAAAGATCGCGGATTCCCGGCGTTTCTGAGAGTATGGCTGGGCGTACGGGTGTCAAAATTCTTTATTTCATGGAACTACACACTTGCAATACGATAAAACGGGTATCGTGGTGCTGCAGCTATTGATACGTCGATGCACAGCGACATCGAGAGATCGTGGAATCCCGGCGTTTCTGAGAGTTTGGCTTGGCCTACGGTTGTTAAAATTCTTTATTTCATGCAACTACACACTCTCAATACGATAAAACGGGTATCTCAGTTCTGCAGCGATTGATACGTCGATGCTTAGCAAAATCGAAAGATCGCCGATTCCCGGCGTTTCTGAGAGTTTGGCTGGGCGTACGGGTGTCAAAATTCTTTATTTCATGCAACTACACACTCTCAATACGATAAAACTGGTATCGCAGTTCTGCAGCGATCGATACGTCGAAGATTAGCGGAATCGAAAGATCGAGGATTCTCGGCGTTTCTGAGAGTTTGGCTGGCTGTACGCGTGTGAAAATTCTTTATTTCATGCAACTACACACTTGCAATACGATAAAATGGGTATCGTGGTGCTGCAGCGATTGATACGTCGATGCACAGCGACATCGAGAGATCGTCGAATCCCGGCGTTTCTGAGAGTTTGGCTTGGCCTACGGTTGTTAAAATTCTTTATTTCATGCAACTACACACTCTCAATACGATAAAACGGGTATCTCAGTTCTGCAGCGATTGATACGTCGATGCTTAGCAAAATCGAAAGATCGTTGATTCCCGGCGTTTCTGAGAGTTTGACTGGGCGTACGGGTGTCAAAATTCTTTATTTCATGCAACTACACACTCTCAATACAATAAAACGGGTATCGTGGTGCTGCAGCAATTGATACGTCGATGCATAGCGACATCGAGAGATCGATGATTCCCGGCGTTTTTGAGACTTTGGCTGGCTGTACGAGTGTCAAAATCCGTCATTCTATGTAAATACACACTCTCAATACGATAAAACTGGTATCGCAGTTCTGCAGCGATCGATACGTCGATGCTTAGCGACATCGAGAGATCGAGGATTCCCGGCGTTTCTGAGACTTTGGCTGGCTGTACGGGTGTCAAAATTCTTCATTCTATGTAACTACACACTCTCAAAACGATAAAACTGGTATCGCAGTTCTGCAGCGATTGATACGTCGAAGCTTAGCGACATCGAGAGATCGAGGATTCCCGGCGTTTTTGAGACTTTGGCTGGCTGTACGAGTGTCAAAATCTTTCATTCTATGTAAATACACACTCTCAATACGATAAAACTGCTATCGCAGATCTGCAGCGATCGATACGTCGAAGCTTAGCGGAATCGAACGATCGAGGATTCTCGGCGTTTCTGAGAGTTTGGCTGGCTGTACGGGTTTGTAAATTCTTTATTTCATGCAACTACACACACTCAAAACGATAAAACTGGTATCGCAGTTCTGCAGCGATTGATACGTCGATGCCTAGCGAAATCGAGAGATCGAGGATTCCCGGCGTTTCTGAGAGTTTAACTGGGTGTACGGGTGTGAAAATTCTTTATTTCATGCAACTTCACACTTGCAATACGATAAAACGGGTATCGTGTTGCTGCAGCGATTGATACGTCGATGCTTAGCGACATCGAGAGATCGATGATTCCCGGCGTTTCTGAGACTTTGGCTGGCTGTACGGGTGTCAAAATCCTTCATTCTATGTAAGTACACACTCTCAATTCGATAAAACTGGTATCGCAGTTCTGCAACGATCGATACGTCGAAGCTTAGCGACATCGAGAGATCGAGGATTCCCGGCCTTTCTGAGAGTTAGGCTGGGCGTACGGGTGTCAAAATTCTTTATTTCATGCAACTACACACTTGCAATACGATAAAACAGGTATCGTGGTGCTGCAGCGATTGATAAGTCGATGCTTAGCGACATCGAGAGATCGATGATTTCCGGCGTTTCTGAGACTTTGGCTGGCTGTACGGGTGTCAAAATTCTTCATTCTATCTAACTACACACTCTCAAAACGATAAAACTGGTATCGCAGTTCTGCAGCGATCGATACGTCGAAGCTTAGCGGAATCGAAAGATCGAGGAATCTCGGCGTTTCTGAGAGTTTGGCTGGCTGTACGAGAGTGAAAATTCTTTATTTCATGCAACTACACACTTGCAATACGATAAAATGGGTATCGTGGTGCTGCAGCGATTGATACGTCGATGCACAGCGTCATCGAGAGATCGAGGATTCCCGGCGTTTCTGAGAGTTTGTCTTGGCCTACGGGTGTTAAAATTCTTCATTCTATCTAACTACACACTCTCAAAACGATAAAACTGGTATCGCAGTTCTGCAGCGATCGATACGTCGAAGCTTAGCGGAATCGAACGATCGAGGATTCCCGGCGTTTCTGAGAGTTTGGCTGGGTGTACGAGTGTGAAAATTCATTATTTCATGCAACTACACACTTGCAATACGATAAAACGGGTATCGTGGTGCTGCAGCGATTAATACGTCGATGCTTAGCGACATCGAGAGATCGATGATTCCCGGCGTTTCTGAGACTTTGGCTGGCTGTACGGGTGTCAAAATTCTTCATTCTATCTAACTACACACTCTCAATACGATAAAACTGGTATCGCAGTTCTACAGCGATTTATACGTCGATGCCTAGCGAAACCGAGAGATCGATGATTCCCGGCGTTTCTGCGAGTTTAACTGGGTGTACGGGTGTGAAAATTCTTTATTTCATGCAACTACACACTCTCAATACAATAAAACGGATATCGTGGTGCTGCAGCAATTGATACGTCGATGCATAGCGACATCGAGAGATCGAAGATTCCCGGCGTTTCTGAGACTTTGGCTGGATGTACGGGTGTCAAAATTCTTCATTCTATGTAAATACACACTCTCAATACGATAAAACTGGTATCGCAGTTCTGCAGCGATCGATACGTCGAAGCTTAGCGGAATCGAAAGATCGAGGATTCTCGGCGTTTCTGAGAGTTTGGCTGGCTGTACGGGTGTGAAAATTCTGTATTTCATGCAACTACACATTTGCAATATGATAAAATGGGTATCGTGGTGCTGCAGCGATTGATACGTCGATGCACAGCGTCATCGAGAGATCGAGGATTCCCGGCGTTTCTGAGAGTTTGGCTTGGCCTACGGGTGTTAAAATTCTTTATTTCATGCAACTACACACTCTCAATACGATAAAACGGGTATCGTGGTGCTCCAGCGATTGATACGTCGATACATAGCGACATCGAGAGATCGAGGATTCCCGGCCTTTCTGAGAGTTTGGCTGGGCGTACGGGTGTCAAAATTCTTTATTTCATGCAACTACACACTTTCAATACGATAAAACTGGTATCGCAGTTCTGCAGCGATTGATACGTCGATGCTTAGCAAAATCGGAAGATCGCGGATACCCGGCGTTTCTGAGAGTTTCGCTGGGTGTACGGGTGTGAAAATTCATTATTTCATGCAACTACACACTTGCAGTACGATAAAACGGGTATCGTGGTGCTGCAGCGATTGATACGTCGATGCTTAGCGACATCGAGAGATCATGGATTTCCGGCGTTTCTGAGAGTTTAACTGGGTGTACGGGTTTGAAAATTCTTTATTTCATGCAACTACACACTTGCAATACCATAAAACGGGTATCGGGTTGCTGCAGCGATTGATACGTCGATGCGTAGCGACATCGAGAGATCGATGATTCCCGGCGTTTCTGGAACTTTGGCTGGCTGTACGGGTGTCAAAATTCTTCATTCTATCTAACTACACACTCTCAAAACGATAAAACTGGTATCGCAGTTCTGCAGCGATCGATACGTCGAAGCTTAGCGCAATCGAAAGATCGAGGATTCTCGGCGTTTCTGAGAGTTTGGCTGGCTGTACGGGTGTGAAAATTCTTTATTTCATGCAACTACACACTTGCAATACGATAAAATGGGTATCGTGGTGCTGCAGCGATTGATACGTCGATGCACAGCGTCATCGAGAGATCGAGGATTCCCGGCGTTTCTGAGAGTTTGGCTTGGCCTACGGGTGTTAAAATTCTTCATTCTATCTAACTACACACTCTCAAAACGATAAAACTGGTATCGCAGTTCTGCAGCGATCGATACGTCGAAGCTTAGCGGAATCGAACGATCGAGGATTCCCGGCGTTTCTGAGAGTTTGGCTGGGTGTACGAGTGTCAAAATTCTTCATTCTATCTAACTACACACTCTCAATACGATAAAACTGGTATCGCAGTTCTGCAGCGATTTATACGTCGATGCCTAGCGAAACCGAGAGATCGATGATTCCCGGCGTTTCTGCGAGTTTAACTGGGTGTACGGGTGTGAAAATTCTTTATTTCATGCAACTACACACTTGCAATACGATGAAACGGGTATCTCGTCTCTGCAGCGATTGATACGTCGATGCTTAGCGACATCGAGAGATCGATGATTCCCGGCGTTTCTGAGACTTTGGCTGGCTGTACGGGTGTCGAAATCCTTCATTCTATGTAAATACACACTCTCAATACGATAAAACTGGTATCGCAGTTCTGCAGCGATCGATACGTCGAAGCTTAACGGAATCGGAAGATTGAGGATTCTCGGCGTTTCTGAGAGTTTGGCTGGCTGTACGGGTGTGTAAATTCTTTATTTCATGCAACTACACACACTCAAAACGATAAAACTGGTATCGCAGTTCTGCAGCGATTGATACGTCGATGCCTAGCGAAATCGAGAGATCGAGGATTCCCGGCGTTTCTGAGAGTTTAACTGGGTGTACGGGTGTGAAAATTCTTTATTTCATGCACCTACACACTTGCAATACGATAAAACGGGTATCGTGTTGCTGCAGCGATTGATACGTCGATGCTTAGCGACATCGATAGATCGATGATTCCCGGCGTTTCTGAGACTTTGGCTGTCTGTACGGGTGTCAAAATCCTTCATTCTATGTAAGTCCACACTCTCAATACGATAAAACTGGTATCGCAGTTCTGCAGCGATCGATACGTCGAAGCTTAGCGACATAAAGAGATCGAGGATTCCCGGCCTTTCTGAGAGTTTGGCTGGGCGGACGGGTGTCAAAATTCGTTATTTCATGCAACTACACACTCTCAATACGATAAGACTGGTATCGCAGTTCTGCAGCGATTGATACGTCGATGCTTAGCGAAATCGAAAGATCGCGGATTCCCGGCGTTTCTGAGAGTATGGCTGGGCGTACGGGTGTCAAAATTCTTTATTTCATGGAACTACACACTTGCAATACGATAAAACGGGTATCGTGGTGCTGCAGCTATTGATACGTCGATGCTTAGCGACATCGAGAGATCGTGGAATCCCGGCGTTTCTGAGAGTTTGGCTTGGCCTACGGTTGTTAAAATTCTTTATTTCATGCAACTACACACTCTCAATACGATAAAACGGGTATCTCAGTTCTGCAGCGATTGATACGTCGATGCTTAGCAAAATCGAAAGATCGCGGATTCCCGGCGTTTCTGAGAGTTTGGCTGGGCGTACGGGTGTCAAAATTCTTTATTTCATGCAACTACACACTCTCAATACGATGAAACTGGTATCGCAGTTCTGCAGCGATCGATACGTCGAAGATTAGCGGAATCGAAAGATCGAGGATTCTCGGCGTTTCTGAGAGTTTGGCTGGCTGTACGGGTGTGAAAATTCTTTATTTCATGCAACTACACACTTGCAATACGATAAAATGGGTATCGTGGTGCTGCAGCGATTGATACGTCGATGCACAGCGTCATCGAGGGATCGAGGATTCCCGGCGTTTCTGAGAGTTCGGCTTGGCCTACGGGTGTTAAAATTCTTTATTTCATGCAACTACACACTCTCAATACGATAAAACGGGTATCGTGGTGCTCCAGCGATTGATACGTCGATACATAGCGACATCGAGAGATCGAGGATTCCCGGCCTTTCTGAGAGTTTGGCTGGGCGTACGGGTGTCAAAATTCTTTATTTCATGCAACTACACACTTTCAATACGATAAAACTGGTATCGCAGTTCTGCAGCGATTGATACGTCGATGCTTAGCAAAATCGGAAGATCGCGGATTCCCGGCGTTTCTGAGAGTTTGGCTGGGTGTACGGGTGTGAAAATTCATTATTTCATGCAACTACACACTTGCAGTACGATAAAACGGGTATCGTGGTGCTGCAGCGATTGATACGTCGATGCTTAGCAAAATCGGAAGATCGCGGATTCCCGGCGTTTCTGAGAGTTTGGCTGGGTGTACGGGTGTGAAAATTCATTATTTCATGCAACTACACACTTGCAGTACGATAAAACGGGTATCGTGGTGCTGCAGCGATTGATACGTCGATGCTTAGCGACATCGAGAGATCGAGGATTTCCGGCGTTTCTGAGAGTTTGGCTGGGCGTACGGGTGTGAAAATTCTTTATTTCATGCAACTACACACTTGCAATACCATAAAACGGGTTTCGTGTTGCTGCAGCGATTGATACGTCGATGCTTAGCGACATCGAGAGATCGATGATTCCCGGCGTTTCTGAGACTTTGGCTGGCTGTACGGGTGTCAAAATCATTCATTCTATGTAAATACACACTCTCAATACGATAAAACTGGTATCGCAGATCTGCAGCGATCGATACGTCGAAGCTTAGCGGAATCGAACGATCGAGGATTCTCGGCGTTTCTGAGAGTTTGGCTGGCTGTACGGGTTTGTAAATTCTTTATTTCATGCAACTACACACACTCAAAACGATAAAACTGGTATCGCAGTTCTGCAGCGATTGATACGTCGATGCCTAGCGAAATCGAGAGATCGAGGATTCCCGGCGTTTCTGAGAGTTTAACTTGGTGTACGGGTGTGAAAATTCTTTATTTCATGCAACTTCACACTTGCAATACGATAAAACGGGTATCGTGTTGCTGCAGCGATTGATACGTCGATGCTTAGCGACATCGAGAGATCGATGATTCCCGGCGTTCCTGAGACTTTGGCTGGCTGTACGGGTGTCAAAATCCTCCATTCTATGTAAGTACACACTCTCAATTCGATAAAACTGGTATCGCAGTTCTGCAGCGATCGATACGTCGAAGCTTAGCGACATCGAGAGATCGAGGATTCCCGGCCTTTCTGAGAGTTTGGCTGGGCGTACGGGTGTCAAAATTCTTTATTTCATGCAACTACACACTCTGAATACGATAAGACTGGTATCGCAGTTCTGCAGCGATTGATACGTCGATGCTTAGCGAAATCGAAAGATCGCGGATTCCCGGCGTTTCTGAGAGTTTGGCTGGGTGTACGGGTGTGAAAATTCATTATTTCATGCAACTACACACTTGCAATACGATAAAACGGGTATCGTGGTGCTGCAGCGATTGATACGTCGATGCTTAGCGACATCGAGAGATCGATGATTCCCGGCGTTTCTGAGACTTTGGCTGGCTGTACGGGTGTCAAAATTCTTCATTCTATCTAACTACACACTCTCAAAACGATAAAACTGGTATCGCAGTTCTGCAGCGATCGATACGTCGAAGCTTAGCGGAATCGAAAGATCGAGGATTCTCGGCGTTTCTGAGAGTTTGGCTGGCTGTACGGGTGTGAAAATTCTTTATTTCATGCAACTACACACTTGCAATACGATAAAATGGGTATCGTGGTGCTGCAGCGATTGATACGTCGATGCACAGCGTCATCGAGAGATCGAGGATTCCCGGCGTTTCTGAGAGTTTGGCTTGGCCTACGGGTGTTAAAATTCTTTATTTCATGCAACTACACACTCTCAATACGATAAAACGGGTATCGTGGTGCTCCAGCGATTGATACGTCGATACATAGCGACATCGAGAGATCGAGGATTCCCGGCCTTTCTGAGAGTTTGGCTGGGCGTACGGGTGTCAAAATTCTTTATTTCATGCAACTACACACTTTCAATACGATAAAACTGGTATCGCAGTTCTGCAGCGATTGATACGTCGATGCTTAGCAAAATCGGAAGATCGCGGATTCCCGGCGTTTCTGAGAGTTTGGCTGGGTGTACGGGTGTGAAAATTCATTATTTCATGCAACTACACACTTGCAGTACGATAAAACGGGTATCGTGGTGCTGCAGCGATTGATACGTCGATGCTTAGCGACATCGAGAGATCGAGGATTTCCGGCGTTTCTGAGGATTTGGCTGGGCGTACGGGTGTGAAAATTCTTCATTTCATGCAACTACACACTCTCAATACAATAAAACGGGTATCGTGGTGCTGCAGCGATTGATACGTCGATGCTTAGCGACATCGAGAGATCGATGATTCCCGGCGTTTTTGAGACTTTGGCTGGCTGTACGGGTGTCAAAATCCTTCTTTCTATGTAAATACACACTCTCAATACGATAAAACTGGTATCGCAGTTCTGCAGCGATCGATACTTCGAAGCTTAGCGGAATCGAAAGATCGAGGATTCTCGGCGTTTCTGAGAGTTTGACTGGCTGTACGGGTGTGAAAATTCTTTATTTCATGCAACTACACACTTGCAATACGATAAAATGGGTATCGTGGTGCTGCAGCGATTGATACGTCGATGCTTAGCGACATCGATAGATCGATGATTCCCGGCGTTTCTGAGACTTTGGCTGTCTGTACGGGTGTCAAAATCCTTCATTCTATGTAAGTCCACACTCTCAATACGATAAAACTGGTATCGCAGTTCTGCAGCGATCGATACGTCGAAGCTTAGCGACATAAAGAGATCGAGGATTCCCGGCGTTTCTGAGAGTATGGCTGGGCGTACGGGTGTCAAAATTCTTTATTTCATGGAACTACACACTTGCAATACGATAAAACGGGTATCGTGGTGCTGCAGCTATTGATACGTCGATGCTTAGCGACATCGAGAGATCGAGGATTCCCGGCGTTTCTGAAAGTTTAACTGGGTGTACGGGTTTGAAAATTCTTCATTCTATGTATCTACACAATCTCAAAACGATAAAACTGGTATCGCAGTTCTGCAGCGATTGATACGTCGATGCACAGCGACATCGAGAGATCGTGGAATCCCGGCGTTTCTGAGAGTTTGGCTTGGCCTACGGTTGTTAAAATTCTTCATTTCATGCAACTACACACTCTCAATACGATAAAACGGGTATCTCAGTTCTGCAGCGATTGATACGTCGATGCTTAGCAAAATCGAAAGATCGCGGATTCCCGGCGTTTCTGAGAGTTTGGCTGGGCGTACGGGTGTCAAAAGTCTTTATTTCATGCAACTACACACTCTCAATACGATGAAACTGGTATCGCAGTTCTGCAGCGATCGATACGTCGAAGATTAGCGGAATCGAAAGATCGAGGATTCTCGGCGTTTCTGAGAGTTCGGCTTGGCCTACGGGTGTTAAAATTCTTTATTTCATGCAACTACACACTCTCAATACGATAAAACGGGTATCGTGGTGCTCCAGCGATTGATACGTCGATACATAGCGACATCGAGAGATCGAGGATTCCCGGCCTTTCTGAGAGTTTGGCTGGGCGTACGGGTGTCAAAATTCTTTATTTCATGCAACTACACACTTTCAATACGGTAAAACTGGTATCGCAGTTCTGCAGCGATTGATACGTCGATGCTTAGCAAAATCGGAAGATCGCGGATTCCCGGCGTTTCTGAGAGTTTGGCTGGGTGTACGGGTGTGAAAATTCATTATTTCAAGCAACTACACACTTGCAGTACGATAAAACGGGTATCGTGGTGCTGCAGCGATTGATACGTCGATGCTTAGCGACATCGAGAGATCGAGGATTTCCGGCGTTTCTGAGAGTTTGGCTGGGCGTACGGGTGTGAAAATTCTTTATTTCATGCAACTACACACTTGCAATACCATAAAACGGGTTTCGTGTTGCTGCAGCGATTGATACGTCGATCCTTAGCGACATCGAGAGATCGATGATTCCCGATGTTTCTGAGACTTTGGCTGGCTGTACGGGTGTCAAAATTCTTCATTCTATCTAACTACACACTCTCAATACGATAAAACTGGTATCGCAGTTCTGCAGCGATCGATACGTCGAAGATTAGCGGAATCGAAAGATCGAGGATTCTCGGCGTTTCTGAGAGTTTGGCTGGCTGTACGGGTGTGAAAATTCTTTATTTCATGCAACTACACACTTGCAATACGATAAAATGGGTATCGTGGTGCTGCAGCGATTGATACGTCGATGCACAGCGTCATCCAGAGATCGAGGATTCCCGGCGTTTCTGAGAGTTTGGCTTGGCCTACGGGTGTTAAAATTCTTTATTTCATGCAACTACACACTCTCAATACGATAAAACGGGTATCGTGGTGCTCCAGCGACTGATACGTCGATACATAGCGACATCGAGAGATCGAGGATTCCCGGCCTTTCTGAGAGTTTGGCTGGGCGTACGGGTGTCAAAATTCTTTATTTCATGCAACTACACACTTTCAATACGATAAAACTGGTATCGCAGTTCTGCAGCGATTGATACGTCGATGCTTAGCAAAATCGGAAGATCGCGGATTCCCGGCGTTTCTGAGAGTTTGGCTGGGTGTACGGGTGTGAAAATTCATTATTTCATGCAACTACACACTTGCAGTACGATAAAACGGGTATCGTGGTGCTGCAGCGATTGATACGTCGATGCTTAGCGACATCGAGAGATCGAGGATTTCCGGCGTTTCTGAGAGTTTGGCTGCGCGTACGGGTGTGAAAATTCTTCATTTCATGCAACTACACACTCTCAATACAATAAAACGGGTTTCGTGTTGCTGCAGCGATTGATACGTCGATGCTTAGCGACATCGAGAGATCGATGATTCCCGGCGTTTCTGAGACTTTGGCTGGCTGTACGGGTGTCAAAATCATTCATTCTATGTAAATACACACTCTCAATACGATAAAACTGGTATCGCAGATCTGCAGCGATCGATACGTCGAAGCTTAGCGGAATCGAACGATCGAGGATTCTCGGCGTTTCTGAGAGTTTGGCTGGCTGTACGGGTTTGTAAATTCTTTATTTCATGCAACTACACACACTCAAAACGATAAAACTGGTATCGCAGTTCTGCAGCGATTGATACGTCGATGCCTAGCGAAATCGAGAGATCGAGGATTCCCGGCGTTTCTGAGAGTTTAACTTGGTGTACGGGTGTGAAAATTCTTTATTTCATGCAACTTCACACTTGCAATACGATAAAACGGGTATCGTGTTGCTGCAGCGATTGATACGTCGATGATTAGCGACATCGAGAGATCGATGATTCCCGGCGTTTCTGAGACTTTGGCTGGCTGTACGGGTGTCAAAATCCTCCATTCTATGTAAGTACACACTCTCAATTCGATAAAACTGGTATCGCAGTTCTGCAGCGATCGATACGTCGAAGCTTAGCGACATCGAGAGATCGAGGATTCCCGGCCTTTCTGAGAGTTTGGCTGGGCGTACGGGTGTCAAAATTCTTTATTTCATGCAACTACACACTCTGAATACGATAAGACTGGTATCGCAGTTCTGCAGCGATTGATACGTCGATGCTTAGCGAAATCGAAAGATCGCGGATTCCCGGCGTTTCTGAGAGTTTGGCTGGGTGTACGGGTGTGAAAATTCATTATTTCATGCAACTACACACTTGCAATACGATAAAACGGGTATCGTGGTGCTGCAGCGATTGATACGTCGATGCTTAGCGACATCGAGAGATCGATGATTCCCGGCGTTTCTGAGACTTTGGCTGGCTGTACGGGTGTCAAAATTCTTCATTCTATCTAACTACACACTCTCAAAACGATAAAACTGGTATCGCAGTTCTGCAGCGATCGATACGTCGAAGCTTAGCGGAATCGAAAGATCGAGGATTCTCGGCGTTTCTGAGAGTTTGGCTGGCTGTACGGGTGTGAAAATTCTTTATTTCATGCAACTACACACTTGCAATACGATAAAATGGGTATCGTGGTGCTGCAGCGATTGATACGTCGATGCACAGCGTCATCGAGAGATCGAGGATTCCCGGCGTTTCTGAGAGTTTGGCTTGGCCTACGGGTGTTAAAATTCTTCATTCTATCTAACTACACACTCTCAAAACGATAAAACTGGTATCGCAGTTCTGCAGCGATCGATACGTCGAAGCTTAGCGGAATCGAACGATCGAGGATTCCCGGCGTTTCTGAGAGTTTGGCTGGGTGTACGAGTGTCAAAATTCTTCATTCTATCTAACTACACACTCTCAATACGATAAAACTGGTATCGCAGTTCTGCAGCGATTTATACGTCGATGCCTAGCGAAACCGAGAGATCGATGATTCCCGGCGTTTCTGCGAGTTTAACTGGGTGTACGGGTGTGAAAATTCTTTATTTCATGCAACTACACACTTGCAATACGATGAAACGGGTATCTCGTCTCTGCAGCGATTGATACGTCGATGCTTAGCGACATCGAGAGATCGATGATTCCCGGCGTTTCTGAGACTTTGGCTGGCTGTACGGGTGTCGAAATCCTTCATTCTATGTAAATACACACTCTCAATACGATAAAACTGGTATCGCAGTTCTGCAGCGATCGATACGTCGAAGCTTAACGGAATCGAATGATTGAGGATTCTCGGCGTTTCTGAGAGTTTGGCTGGCTGTACGGGTGTGTAAATTCTTTATTTCATGCAACTACACACACTCAAAACGATAAAACTGGTATCGCAGTTCTGCAGCGATTGATACGTCGATGCCTAGCGAAATCGAGAGATCGAGGATTCCCGGCGTTTCTGAGAGTTTAACTGGGTGTACGGGTGTGAAAATTCTTTATTTCATGCACCTACACACTTGCAATACGATAAAACGGGTATCGTGTTGCTGCAGCGATTGATACGTCGATGCTCAGCGACATCGATAGATCGATGATTCCCGGCGTTTCTGAGACTTTGGCTGTCTGTACGGGTGTCAAAATCCTTCATTCTATGTAAGTCCACACTCTCAATACGATAAAACTGGTATCGTAGTTCTGCAGCGATCGATACGTCGAAGCTTAGCGACATAAAGAGATCGAGGATTCCCGGCCTTTCTGAGAGTTTGGCTGGGCGGACGGGTGTCAAAATTCGTTATTTCATGCAACTACACACTCTCAATACGATAAGACTGGTATCGCAGTTCTGCAGCGATTGATACGTCGATGCTTAGCGAAATCGAAAGATCGCGGATTCCCGGCGTTTCTGAGAGTATGGCTGGGCGTACGGGTGTCAAAATTCTTTATTTCATGGAACTACACACTTGCAATACGATAAAACGGGTATCGTGGTGCTGCAGCTATTGATACGTCGATGCTTAGCGACATCTAGAGATCGAGGATTCCCGGCGTTTCTGAGAGTTTAACTGGGTGTACGGGTTTGAAAATTCTTCATTCTATGTATCTACACAATCTCAAAACGATAAAACTGGTATCGCAGTTCTGCAGCGATTGATACGTCGATGCACAGCGACATCGAGAGATCGTGGAATCCCGGCGTTTCTGAGAGTTTGGCTTGGCCTACGGTTGTTAAAATTCTTTATTTCATGCGACTACACACTCTCAATACGATAAAACGGGTATCTCAGTTCTGCAGCGATTGATACGTCGATGCTTAGCAAAATCGAAAGATCGCGGATTCCCGGCGTTTCTGAGAGTTTGGCTGGGCGTACGGGTGTCAAAATTCTTTATTTCATGCAACTACACACTCTCAATACGATAAAACTGGTATCGCAGTTCTGCAGCGATCGATACGTCGAAGATTAGCGGAATCGAAAGATCGAGGATTCTCGGCGTTTCTGAGAGTTTGGCTGGCTGTACGGGTGTGAAAATTCTTTATTTCATGCAACTACACACTTGCAATACGATAAAATGGGTATCGTGGTGCTGCAGCGATTGATACGTCGATGCACAGCGTCATCGAGAGATCGAGGATTCCCGGCGTTTCTGAGAGTTCGGCTTGGCCTACGGGTGTTAAAATTCTTTATTTCATGCAACTACACACTCTCAATACGATAAAACGGGTATCGTGGTGCTCCAGCGATTGATCCGTCGATGCTTAGCGAAATCGAGAGATCGAGGATTCCCGGCGTATCTGACAGTTTGGCTGGGTGTACGGGTGTGAAAATTCATTATTTCATGCAACTACACACTTGCAATACGATAAAACGGGTATCGTGGTGCTGCAGCGATTGATACGTCGATGCTTAGCGACATCGAGAGATCGATGATTCCCGGCGTTTCTGAGACTTTGACTGGATGTACGGGTGTCAAAATCCTTCATTCTATGTAACTACACACTCTCAATACGATAAAACTGGTATCGCAGTTCTGCAGCGATTGATACGTCGATGCCTAGCGAAATCGAGAGATCGAGGAATCCCGGCGTTTCTGAGAGTTTAACTGGGTGTACGGGTGTGAAAATTCTTTATTTGATGCAACTACACACTTGCAATACGATAAAACGGGTATCGTGGTGCTGCAGCGATTGATACGTCGATGCTTAGCGGAATCGAAAGATCGAGGATTCTCGGCGTTTCTGAGAGTTTGGCTGGCTGTACGGGTGTGAAAATTCTTCATTTCATGCAACTACACACTTGCAATACGATAAAATGGGTATCGTGGTGCTGCAGCGTTTGATACGTCGATGCACAGCGACATCGAGAGATCGAGGATTCCCGGCGTTTCTGTGAGTTTGGCTGGGCCTACGGGTGTTAAAATTCTTTATTTCATGCAACTACACACTCTCAATACGATAAAACGGGTATCGTGGTGCTCCAGCGATTGATACGTCGATGCATAGCGACATCGAGAGATCGAGGATTCCCGGCCTTTCTGAGAGTTTGGCTGGGCGTACAGGTGTCAAAATTCTTTATTTCATGCAACTACACACTTTCAATACGATAAAACTGGTATCGCAGTTCTGCAGCCATTGATACGTCGATGTTTAGCAAAATCTAAAGATCGCGGATTCCTGGCGTTTCTGAGAGTTTGGCTGGGTGTACGGGTGTGAAAATTCATTATTTCATGCAACTACACACTTGCAATACGATAAAACGGGTATCGTGGTGCTGCAGCTATTGATACGTCGATGCTTAGCGACATCGAGAGATCGATGATTCCCGGCGTTTCTGAGACTTTGGCTGACTGTACGGGTGTCAAAATTCTTCATTCTATGTAACTACACACTCTCAATACGATAAAACTGGTATCGCAGTTCTGCAGCGATTGATACGTCAATGCCTAGCGAAATCGAGAGATCGAGGATTTTCGGCGTTTCTGAGAGTTTAACTGGGTGTACGGGTGTGAAAATCCTTTATTTCATGCAACAACACACTTGCAATACGATAAAACGGGTATCGTGGTGCTGCAGCGATTGATACGTCGATGCACAGCGACATCGAGAGATCAAGGATTCCCGGCGTTTCTGAGAGTTTGGCTGGGCGTACGGGTGTTAAAATTCTTTATTTCATGCAACTACACACTCTCCATACGATAAAACGGGTATCGTGGTGCTCCAACGATTGATACGTCGATGCATAGCGACATCGAGAGATCGAGGATTCCCGGCCTTTCTGAGAGTTTGGCTGGGCGTACGGGTGTCGAAATTCTTTATTGCATGCAACTACACACTTTCAATACGATAAAACTGGTATCGCAGTTCTGCAGCGATTGATACGTCGATGCTTAGCAAAATCGAAAGATCGCGGATTCCCGGCGTTTCTGAGAGTTTGGCTGGCTGTACGGGTGTCAAAATCCTTCATTCTATGTAAATACACCCTCTCAATACGATAAAACTGGTATCGCAGTTCTGCAGCGATCGATACGTCGAAGCTTAGCGGAATCGAAAGATCGAGGATTCTCGGCGTTTCTGAGAGTTTGGCTGGCTGTACGGGTGTGAAAATTCTTTATTTCATGCAACTACACACTTGCAATACGATAAAATGGGTATCGTGGTGCTGCAGCGATTGATACGTCGATGCTTAGCGACATCGATAGATCGATGATTCCCGGCGTTTCTGAGACTTTGGCTGTCTGTACGGGTGTCAAAATCCTTCATTCTATGTAAGTCCACACTCTCAATACGATAAAACTGGTATCGCAGTTCTGCAGCGATCGATACGTCGAAGCTTAGCGACATAAAGAGATCGAGGATTCCCGGCGTTTCTGAGAGTATGGCTGGGCGTACGGGTGTCAAAATTCTTTATTTCATGGAACTACACACTTGCAATACGATAAAACGGGTATCGTGGTGCTGCAGCTATTGATACGTCGATGCTTAGCGACATCGAGAGATCGAGGATTCCCGGCGTTTCTGAAAGTTTAACTGGGTGTACGGGTTTGAAAATTCTTCATTCTATGTATCTACACAATCTCAAAACGATAAAACTGGTATCGCAGTTCTGCAGCGATTGATACGTCGATGCACAGCGACATCGAGAGATCGTGGAATCCCGGCGTTTCTGAGAGTTTGGCTTGGCCTACGGTTGTTAAAATTCTTCATTTCATGCAACTACACACTCTCAATACGATAAAACGGGTATCTCAGTTCTGCAGCGATTGATACGTCGATGCTTAGCAAAATCGAAAGATCGCGGATTCCCGGCGTTTCTGAGAGTTTGGCTGGGCGTACGGGTGTCAAAAGTCTTTATTTCATGCAACTACACACTCTCAATACGATGAAACTGGTATCGCAGTTCTGCAGCGATCGATACGTCGAAGATTAGCGGAATCGAAAGATCGAGGATTCTCGGCGTTTCTGAGAGTTCGGCTTGGCCTACGGGTGTTAAAATTCTTTATTTCATGCAACTACACACTCTCAATACGATAAAACGGGTATCGTGGTGCTCCAGCGATTGATACGTCGATACATAGCGACATCGAGAGATCGAGGATTCCCGGCCTTTCTGAGAGTTTGGCTGGGCGTACGGGTGTCAAAATTCTTTATTTCATGCAACTACACACTTTCAATACGGTAAAACTGGTATCGCAGTTCTGCAGCGATTGATACGTCGATGCTTAGCAAAATCGGAAGATCGCGGATTCCCGGCGTTTCTGAGAGTTTGGCTGGGTGTACGGGTGTGAAAATTCATTATTTCATGCAACTACACACTTGCAGTACGATAAAACGGGTATCGTGGTGCTGCAGCGATTGATACGTCGATGCTTAGCGACATCGAGAGATCGAGGATTTCCGGCGTTTCTGAGAGTTTGGCTGGGCGTACGGGTGTGAAAATTCTTTATTTCATGCAACTACACACTTGCAATACCATAAAACGGGTTTCGTGTTGCTGCAGCGATTGATACGTCGATGCTTAGCGACATCGAGAGATCGATGATTCCCGGCGTTTCTGAGACTTTGGCTGGCTGTACGGGTGTCAAAATCATTCATTCTATGTAAATACACACTCTCAATACGATAAAACTGGTATCGCAGATCTGCAGCGATCGATACGTCGAAGCTTAGCGGAATCGAACGATCGAGGATTCTCGGCGTTTCTGAGAGTTTGGCTGGCTGTACGGGTTTGTAAATTCTTTATTTCATGCAACTACACACACTCAAAACGATAAAACTGGTATCGCAGTTCTGCAGCGATTGATACGTCGATGCCTAGCGAAATCGAGAGATCGAGGATTCCCGGCGTTTCTGAGAGTTTAACTTGGTGTACGGGTGTGAAAATTCTTTATTTCATGCAACTTCACACTTGCAATACGATAAAACGGGTATCGTGTTGCTGCAGCGATTGATACGTCGATGATTAGCGACATCGAGAGATCGATGATTCCCGGCGTTTCTGAGACTTTGGCTGGCTGTACGGGTGTCAAAATCCTCCATTCTATGTAAGTACACACTCTCAATTCGATAAAACTGGTATCGCAGTTCTGCAGCGATCGATACGTCGAAGCTTAGCGACATCGAGAGATCGAGGATTCCCGGCCTTTCTGAGAGTTTGGCTGGGCGTACGGGTGTCAAAATTCTTTATTTCATGCAACTCCACACTCTGAATACGATAAGACTGGTATCGCAGTTCTGCAGCGATTGATACGTCGATGCTTAGCGAAATCGAAAGATCGCGGATTCCCGGCGTTTCTGAGAGTTTGGCTGGGTGTACGGGTGTGAAAATTCATTATTTCATGCAACTACACACTTGCAATACGATAAAACGGGTATCGTGGTGCTGCAGCGATTGATACGTCGATGCTTAGCGACATCGAGAGATCGATGATTCCCGATGTTTCTGAGACTTTGGCTGGCTGTACGGGTGTCAAAATTCTTCATTCTATCTAACTACACACTCTCAATACGATAAAACTGGTATCGCAGTTCTGCAGCGATCGATACGTCGAAGATTAGCGGAATCGAAAGATCGAGGATTCTCGGCGTTTCTGAGAGTTTGGCTGGCTGTACGGGTGTGAAAATTCTTTATTTCATGCAACTACACACTTGCAATACGATAAAATGGGTATCGTGGTGCTGCAGCGATTGATACGTCGATGCACAGCGTCATCCAGAGATCGAGGATTCCCGGCGTTTCTGAGAGTTTGGCTTGGCCTACGGGTGTTAAAATTCTTTATTTCATGCAACTACACACTCTCAATACGATAAAACGGGTATCGTGGTGCTCCAGCGACTGATACGTCGATACATAGCGACATCGAGAGATCGAGGATTCCCGGCCTTTCTGAGAGTTTGGCTGGGCGTACGGGTGTCAAAATTCTTTATTTCATGCAACTACACACTTTCAATACGATAAAACTGGTATCGCAGTTCTGCAGCGATTGATACGTCGATGCTTAGCAAAATCGGAAGATCGCGGATTCCCGGCGTTTCTGAGAGTTTGGCTGGGTGTATGGGTGTGAAAATTCATTATTTCATGCAACTACACACTTGCAGTACGATAAAACGGGTATCGTGGTGCTGCAGCGATTGATACGTCGATGCTTAGCGACATCGAGAGATCGAGGATTTCCGGCGTTTCTGAGAGTTTGGCTGCGCGTACGGGTGTGAAAATTCTTCATTTCATGCAACTACACACTCTCAATACAATAAAACGGGTTTCGTGTTGCTGCAGCGATTGATACGTCGATGCTTAGCGACATCGAGAGATCGATGATTCCCGGCGTTTCTGAGACTTTGGCTGGCTGTACGGGTGTCAAAATCATTCATTCTATGTAAATACACACTCTCAATACGATAAAACTGGTATCGCAGATCTGCAGCGATCGATACGTCGAAGCTTAGCGGAATCGAACGATCGAGGATTCTCGGCGTTTCTGAGAGTTTGGCTGGCTGTACGGGTTTGTAAATTCTTTATTTCATGCAACTACACACACTCAAAACGATAAAACTGGTATCGCAGTTCTGCAGCGATTGATACGTCGATGCCTAGCGAAATCGAGAGATCGAGGATTCCCGGCGTTTCTGAGAGTTTAACTTGGTGTACGGGTGTGAAAATTCTTTATTTCATGCAACTTCACACTTGCAATACGATAAAACGGGTATCGTGTTGCTGCAGCGATTGATACGTCGATGATTAGCGACATCGAGAGATCGATGATTCCCGGCGTTTCTGAGACTTTGGCTGGCTGTACGGGTGTCAAAATCCTCCATTCTATGTAAGTACACACTCTCAATTCGATAAAACTGGTATCGCAGTTCTGCAGCGATCGATACGTCGAAGCTTAGCGACATCGAGAGATCGAGGATTCCCGGCCTTTCTGAGAGTTTGGCTGGGCGTACGGGTGTCAAAATTCTTTATTTCATGCAACTACACACTCTGAATACGATAAGACTGGTATCGCAGTTCTGCAGCGATTGATACGTCGATGCTTAGCGAAATCGAAAGATCGCGGATTCCCGGCGTTTCTGAGAGTTTGGCTGGGTGTACGGGTGTGAAAATTCATTATTTCATGCAACTACACACTTGCAATACGATAAAACGGGTATCGTGGTGCTGCAGCGATTGATACGTCGATGCTTAGCGACATCGAGAGATCGATGATTCCCGGCGTTTCTGAGACTTTGGCTGGCTGTACGGGTGTCAAAATTCTTCATTCTATCTAACTACACACTCTCAAAACGATAAAACTGGTATCGCAGTTCTGCAGCGATCGATACGTCGAAGCTTAGCGGAATCGAAAGATCGAGGATTCTCGGCGTTTCTGAGAGTTTGGCTGGCTGTACGGGTGTGAAAATTCTTTATTTCATGCAACTACACACTTGCAATACGATAAAATGGGTATCGTGGTGCTGCAGCGATTGATACGTCGATGCACAGCGTCATCGAGAGATCGAGGATTCCCGGCGTTTCTGAGAGTTTGGCTTGGCCTACGGGTGTTAAAATTCTTCATTCTATCTAACTACACACTCTCAAAACGATAAAACTGGTATCGCAGTTCTGCAGCGATCGATACGTCGAAGCTTAGCGGAATCGAACGATCGAGGATTCCCGGCGTTTCTGAGAGTTTGGCTGGGTGTACGAGTGTCAAAATTCTTCATTCTATCTAACTACACACTCTCAATACGATAAAACTGGTATCGCAGTTCTGCAGCGATTTATACGTCGATGCCTAGCGAAACCGAGAGATCGATGATTCCCGGCGTTTCTGCGAGTTTAACTGGGTGTACGGGTGTGAAAATTCTTTATTTCATGCAACTACACACTTGCAATACGATGAAACGGGTATCTCGTCTCTGCAGCGATTGATACGTCGATGCTTAGCGACATCGAGAGATCGATGATTCCCGGCGTTTCTGAGACTTTGGCTGGCTGTACGGGTGTCGAAATCCTTCATTCTATGTAAATACACACTCTCAATACGATAAAACTGGTATCGCAGTTCTGCAGCGATCGATACGTCGAAGCTTAACGGAATCGAATGATTGAGGATTCTCGGCGTTTCTGAGAGTTTGGCTGGCTGTACGGGTGTGTAAATTCTTTATTTCATGCAACTACACACACTCAAAACGATAAAACTGGTATCGCAGTTCTGCAGCGATTGATACGTCGATGCCTAGCGAAATCGAGAGATCGAGGATTCCCGGCGTTTCTGAGAGTTTAACTGGGTGTACGGGTGTGAAAATTCTTTATTTCATGCACCTACACACTTGCAATACGATAAAACGGGTATCGTGTTGCTGCAGCGATTGATACGTCGATGCTCAGCGACATCGATAGATCGATGATTCCCGGCGTTTCTGAGACTTTGGCTGTCTGTACGGGTGTCAAAATCCTTCATTCTATGTAAGTCCACACTCTCAATACGATAAAACTGGTATCGTAGTTCTGCAGCGATCGATACGTCGAAGCTTAGCGACATAAAGAGATCGAGGATTCCCGGCCTTTCTGAGAGTTTGGCTGGGCGGACGGGTGTCAAAATTCGTTATTTCATGCAACTACACACTCTCAATACGATAAGACTGGTATCGCAGTTCTGCAGCGATTGATACGTCGATGCTTAGCGAAATCGAAAGATCGCGGATTCCCGGCGTTTCTGAGAGTATGGCTGGGCGTACGGGTGTCAAAATTCTTTATTTCATGGAACTACACACTTGCAATACGATAAAACGGGTATCGTGGTGCTGCAGCTATTGATACGTCGATGCTTAGCGACATCTAGAGATCGAGGATTCCCGGCGTTTCTGAGAGTTTAACTGGGTGTACGGGTTTTAAAATTCTTCATTCTATGTATCTACACAATCTCAAAACGATAAAACTGGTATCGCAGTTCTGCAGCGATTGATACGTCGATGCACAGCGACATCGAGAGATCGTGGAATCCCGGCGTTTCTGAGAGTTTGGCTTGGCCTACGGTTGTTAAAATTCTTTATTTCATGCAACTACACACTCTCAATACGATAAAACGGGTATCTCAGTTCTGCAGCGATTGATACGTCGATGCTTAGCAAAATCGAAAGATCGCGGATTCCCGGCGTTTCTGAGAGTTTGGCTGGGCGTACGGGTGTCAAAATTCTTTATTTCATGCAACTACACACTCTCAATACGATAAAACTGGTATCGCAGTTCTGCAGCGATCGATACGTCGAAGATTAGCGGAATCGAAAGATCGAGGATTCTCGGCGTTTCTGAGAGTTTGGCTGGCTGTACGGGTGTGAAAATTCTTTATTTCATGCAACTACACACTTGCAATACGATAAAATGGGTATCGTGGTGCTGCAGCGATTGATACGTCGATGCACAGCGTCATCGAGAGATCGAGGATTCCCGGCGTTTCTGAGAGTTCGGCTTGGCCTACGGGTGTTAAAATTCTTTATTTCATGCAACTACACACTCTCAATACGATAAAACGGGTATCGTGGTGCTCCAGCGATTGATACGTCGATACATAGCGACATCGAGAGATCGAGGATTCCCGGCCTTTCTGAGAGTTTGGCTGGGCGTACGGGTGTCAAAATTCTTTATTTCATGCAACTACACACTCTGAATACGATAAGACTGGTATCGCAGTTCTGCAGCGATTGATACGTCGATGCTTAGCAAAATCGGAAGATCGCGGATTCCCGGCGTTTCTGAGAGTTTGGCTGGGTGTACGGGTGTCAAAATTCTTTATTTCATGCAACTACACACTCTCAATACAATAAAACGGGTATCGTGGTGCTGCAGCAATTGATACGTCGATGCATAGCGACATCGAGAGATCGATGATTCCCGGCGTTTTTGAGACTTTGGCTGGCTGTACGAGTGTCAAAATCCTTCATTCTATGTAAATACACACTCTCAATACGATAAAACTGGTATCGCAGTTCTGCAGCGATCGATACGTCGATGCTTAGCGACATCGAGAGATCGAGGATTCCCGGCGTTTCTGAGACTTTGGCTGGCTGTACGGGTGTCAAAATTCTTCATTCTATGTAACTACACACTCTCAAAACGATAAAACTGGTATCGCAGTTCTGCAGCGATTGATACGTCGATTCCTAGCGAAATCGAGAGATCGAGGATTCCCGGCGTTTCTGAGAGTTTAACTCGGTGTACGGGTGTGAAAATTCTTTATTTCATGCAACTTCACACTTGCAATACGATAAAACGGGTATCGTGTTGCTGCAGCGATTGATACGTCGATGCTTAGCGACATCGAGAGATCGATGATTCCCGGCGTTTTTGAGACTTTGGCTGGCTATACGAGTGTCAAAATCCTTCATTCTATGTAAATACACACTCTCAATACGATAAAACTGGTATCGTGGTGCTGCAGCGATTGATCCGTCGATGCTTAGCGAAATCGAGAGATCGAGGATTCCCGGCGTATCTGACAGTTTGGCTGGGTGTACGGGTGTGAAAATTCATTATTTCATGCAACTACACACTTGCAATACGATAAAACGGGTATCGTGGTGCTGCAGCGATTGATACGTCGATGCTTAGCGACATCGAGAGATCGATGATTCCCGGCGTTTCTGAGACTTTGACTGGATGTACGGGTGTCAAAATCCTTCATTCTATGTAACTACACACTCTCAATACGATAAAACTGGTATCGCAGTTCTGCAGCGATTGATACGTCGATGCCTAGCGAAATCGAGAGATCGAGGAATCCCGGCGTTTCTGAGAGTTTAACTGGGTGTACGGGTGTGAAAATTCTTTATTTGATGCAACTACACACTTGCAATACGATAAAACGGGTATCGTGGTGCTGCAGCGATTGATACGTCGATGCTTAGCGGAATCGAGAGATCGTGGAATCCCGGCGTTTCTGAGAGTTTGGCTTGGCCTACGGTTGTTAAAATTCTTCATTTCATGCAACTACACACTCTCAATACGATAAAACGGGTATCTCAGTTCTGCAGCGATTGATACGTCGATGCTTAGCAAAATCGAAAGATCGCGGATTCCCGGCGTTTCTGAGAGTTTGGCTGGGCGTACGGGTGTCAAAAGTCTTTATTTCATGCAACTACACACTCTCAATACGATGAAACTGGTATCGCAGTTCTGCAGCGATCGATACGTCGAAGATTAGCGGAATCGAAAGATCGAGGATTCTCGGCGTTTCTGAGAGTTCGGCTTGGCCTACGGGTGTTAAAATTCTTTATTTCATGCAACTACACACTCTCAATACGATAAAACGGGTATCGTGGTGCTCCAGCGATTGATACGTCGATACATAGCGACATCGAGAGATCGAGGATTCCCGGCCTTTCTGAGAGTTTGGCTGGGCGTACGGGTGTCAAAATTCTTTATTTCATGCAACTACACACTTTCAATACGGTAAAACTGGTATCGCAGTTCTGCAGCGATTGATACGTCGATGCTTAGCAAAATCGGAAGATCGCGGATTCCCGGCGTTTCTGAGAGTTTGGCTGGGTGTACGGGTGTGAAAATTCATTATTTCATGCAACTACACACTTGCAGTACGATAAAACGGGTATCGTGGTGCTGCAGCGATTGATACGTCGATGCTTAGCGACATCGAGAGATCGAGGATTTCCGGCGTTTCTGAGAGTTTGGCTGGGCGTACGGGTGTGAAAATTCTTTATTTCATGCAACTACACACTTGCAATACCATAAAACGGGTTTCGTGTTGCTGCAGCGATTGATACGTCGATGCTTAGCGACATCGAGAGATCGATGATTCCCGGCGTTTCTGAGACTTTGGCTGGCTGTACGGGTGTCAAAATCATTCATTCTATGTAAATACACACTCTCAATACGATAAAACTGGTATCGCAGATCTGCAGCGATCGATACGTCGAAGCTTAGCGGAATCGAACGATCGAGGATTCTCGGCGTTTCTGAGAGTTTGGCTGGCTGTACGGGTTTGTAAATTCTTTATTTCATGCAACTACACACACTCAAAACGATAAAACTGGTATCGCAGTTCTGCAGCGATTGATACGTCGATGCCTAGCGAAATCGAGAGATCGAGGATTCCCGGCGTTTCTGAGAGTTTAACTTGGTGTACGGGTGTGAAAATTCTTTATTTCATGCAACTTCACACTTGCAATACGATAAAACGGGTATCGTGTTGCTGCAGCGATTGATACGTCGATGATTAGCGACATCGAGAGATCGATGATTCCCGGCGTTTCTGAGACTTTGGCTGGCTGTACGGGTGTCAAAATCCTCCATTCTATGTAAGTACACACTCTCAATTCGATAAAACTGGTATCGCAGTTCTGCAGCGATCGATACGTCGAAGCTTAGCGACATCGAGAGATCGAGGATTCCCGGCCTTTCTGAGAGTTTGGCTGGGCGTACGGGTGTCAAAATTCTTTATTTCATGCAACTCCACACTCTGAATACGATAAGACTGGTATCGCAGTTCTGCAGCGATTGATACGTCGATGCTTAGCGAAATCGAAAGATCGCGGATTCCCGGCGTTTCTGAGAGTTTGGCTGGGTGTACGGGTGTGAAAATTCATTATTTCATGCAACTACACACTTGCAATACGATAAAACGGGTATCGTGGTGCTGCAGCGATTGATACGTCGATGCTTAGCGACATCGAGAGATCGATGATTCCCGATGTTTCTGAGACTTTGGCTGGCTGTACGGGTGTCAAAATTCTTCATTCTATCTAACTACACACTCTCAATACGATAAAACTGGTATCGCAGTTCTGCAGCGATCGATACGTCGAAGATTAGCGGAATCGAAAGATCGAGGATTCTCGGCGTTTCTGAGAGTTTGGCTGGCTGTACGGGTGTGAAAATTCTTTATTTCATGCAACTACACACTTGCAATACGATAAAATGGGTATCGTGGTGCTGCAGCGATTGATACGTCGATGCACAGCGTCATCCAGAGATCGAGGATTCCCGGCGTTTCTGAGAGTTTGGCTTGGCCTACGGGTGTTAAAATTCTTTATTTCATGCAACTACACACTCTCAATACGATAAAACGGGTATCGTGGTGCTCCAGCGACTGATACGTCGATACATAGCGACATCGAGAGATCGAGGATTCCCGGCCTTTCTGAGAGTTTGGCTGGGCGTACGGGTGTCAAAATTCTTTATTTCATGCAACTACACACTTTCAATACGATAAAACTGGTATCGCAGTTCTGCAGCGATTGATACGTCGATGCTTAGCAAAATCGGAAGATCGCGGATTCCCGGCGTTTCTGAGAGTTTGGCTGGGTGTACGGGTGTGAAAATTCATTATTTCATGCAACTACACACTTGCAGTACGATAAAACGGGTATCGTGGTGCTGCAGCGATTGATACGTCGATGCTTAGCGACATCGAGAGATCGAGGATTTCCGGCGTTTCTGAGAGTTTGGCTGCGCGTACGGGTGTGAAAATTCTTCATTTCATGCAACTACACACTCTCAATACAATAAAACGGGTTTCGTGTTGCTGCAGCGATTGATACGTCGATGCTTAGCGACATCGAGAGATCGATGATTCCCGGCGTTTCTGAGACTTTGGCTGGCTGTACGGGTGTCAAAATCATTCATTCTATGTAAATACACACTCTCAATACGATAAAACTGGTATCGCAGATCTGCAGCGATCGATACGTCGAAGCTTAGCGGAATCGAACGATCGAGGATTCTCGGCGTTTCTGAGAGTTTGGCTGGCTGTACGGGTTTGTAAATTCTTTATTTCATGCAACTACACACACTCAAAACGATAAAACTGGTATCGCAGTTCTGCAGCGATTGATACGTCGATGCCTAGCGAAATCGAGAGATCGAGGATTCCCGGCGTTTCTGAGAGTTTAACTTGGTGTACGGGTGTGAAAATTCTTTATTTCATGCAACTTCACACTTGCAATACGATAAAACGGGTATCGTGTTGCTGCAGCGATTGATACGTCGATGATTAGCGACATCGAGAGATCGATGATTCCCGGCGTTTCTGAGACTTTGGCTGGCTGTACGGGTGTCAAAATCCTCCATTCTATGTAAGTACACACTCTCAATTCGATAAAACTGGTATCGCAGTTCTGCAGCGATCGATACGTCGAAGCTTAGCGACATCGAGAGATCGAGGATTCCCGGCCTTTCTGAGAGTTTGGCTGGGCGTACGGGTGTCAAAATTCTTTATTTCATGCAACTACACACTCTGAATACGATAAGACTGGTATCGCAGTTCTGCAGCGATTGATACGTCGATGCTTAGCGAAATCGAAAGATCGCGGATTCCCGGCGTTTCTGAGAGTTTGGCTGGGTGTACGGGTGTGAAAATTCATTATTTCATGCAACTACACACTTGCAATACGATAAAACGGGTATCGTGGTGCTGCAGCGATTGATACGTCGATGCTTAGCGACATCGAGAGATCGATGATTCCCGGCGTTTCTGAGACTTTGGCTGGCTGTACGGGTGTCAAAATTCTTCATTCTATCTAACTACACACTCTCAAAACGATAAAACTGGTATCGCAGTTCTGCAGCGATCGATACGTCGAAGCTTAGCGGAATCGAAAGATCGAGGATTCTCGGCGTTTCTGAGAGTTTGGCTGGCTGTACGGGTGTGAAAATTCTTTATTTCATGCAACTACACACTTGCAATACGATAAAATGGGTATCGTGGTGCTGCAGCGATTGATACGTCGATGCACAGCGTCATCGAGAGATCGAGGATTCCCGGCGTTTCTGAGAGTTTGGCTTGGCCTACGGGTGTTAAAATTCTTCATTCTATCTAACTACACACTCTCAAAACGATAAAACTGGTATCGCAGTTCTGCAGCGATCGATACGTCGAAGCTTAGCGGAATCGAACGATCGAGGATTCCCGGCGTTTCTGAGAGTTTGGCTGGGTGTACGAGTGTCAAAATTCTTCATTCTATCTAACTACACACTCTCAATACGATAAAACTGGTATCGCAGTTCTGCAGCGATTTATACGTCGATGCCTAGCGAAACCGAGAGATCGATGATTCCCGGCGTTTCTGCGAGTTTAACTGGGTGTACGGGTGTGAAAATTCTTTATTTCATGCAACTACACACTTGCAATACGATGAAACGGGTATCTCGTCTCTGCAGCGATTGATACGTCGATGCTTAGCGACATCGAGAGATCGATGATTCCCGGCGTTTCTGAGACTTTGGCTGGCTGTACGGGTGTCGAAATCCTTCATTCTATGTAAATACACACTCTCAATACGATAAAACTGGTATCGCAGTTCTGCAGCGATCGATACGTCGAAGCTTAACGGAATCGAATGATTGAGGATTCTCGGCGTTTCTGAGAGTTTGGCTGGCTGTACGGGTGTGTAAATTCTTTATTTCATGCAACTACACACACTCAAAACGATAAAACTGGTATCGCAGTTCTGCAGCGATTGATACGTCGATGCCTAGCGAAATCGAGAGATCGAGGATTCCCGGCGTTTCTGAGAGTTTAACTGGGTGTACGGGTGTGAAAATTCTTTATTTCATGCACCTACACACTTGCAATACGATAAAACTGGTATCGTGGTGCTGCAGCGATTGATCCGTCGATGCTTAGCGAAATCGAGAGATCGAGGATTCCCGGCGTATCTGACAGTTTGGCTGGGTGTACGGGTGTGAAAATTCATTATTTCATGCAACTACACACTTGCAATACGATAAAACGGGTATCGTGGTGCTGCAGCGATTGATACGTCGATGCTTAGCGACATCGAGAGATCGATGATTCCCGGCGTTTCTGAGACTTTGACTGGATGTACGGGTGTCAAAATCCTTCATTCTATGTAACTACACACTCTCAATACGATAAAACTGGTATCGCAGTTCTGCAGCGATTGATACGTCGATGCCTAGCGAAATCGAGAGATCGAGGAATCCCGGCGTTTCTGAGAGTTTAACTGGGTGTACGGGTGTGAAAATTCTTTATTTGATGCAACTACACACTTGCAATACGATAAAACGGGTATCGTGGTGCTGCAGCGATTGATACGTCGATGCTTAGCGGAATCGAAAGATCGAGGATTCTCGGCGTTTCTGAGAGTTTGGCTGGCTGTACGGGTGTGAAAATTCTTCATTTCATGCAACTACACACTTGCAATACGATAAAATGGGTATCGTGGTGCTGCAGCGATTGATACGTCGATGCACAGCGACATCGAGAGATCGAGGATTCCCGGCGTTTCTGTGAGTTTGGCTGGGCCTACGGGTGTTAAAATTCTTTATTTCATGCAACTACACACTCTCAATACGATAAAACAGGTATCGTGGTGCTCCAGCGATTGATACGTCGATGCATAGCGACATCGAGAGATCGAGGATTCCCGGCCTTTCTGAGAGTTTGGCTGGGCGTACAGGTGTCAAAATTCTTTATTTCATGCAACTACACACTTTCAATACGATAAAACTGGTATCGCAGTTCTGCAGCCATTGATACGTCGATGTTTAGCAAAATCTAAAGATCGCGGATTCCTGGCGTTTCTGAGAGTTTGGCTGGGTGTACGGGTGTGAAAATTCATTATTTCATGCAACTACACACTTGCAATACGATAAAACGGGTATCGTGGTGCTGCAGCTATTGATACGTCGATGCTTAGCGACATCGAGAGATCGATGATTCCCGGCGTTTCTGAGACTTTGGCTGACTGTACGGGTGTCAAAATTCTTCATTCTATGTAACTACACACTCTCAATACGATAAAACTGGTATCGCAGTTCTGCAGCGATTGATACGTCAATGCCTAGCGAAATCGAGAGATCGAGGATTTTCGGCGTTTCTGAGAGTTTAACTGGGTGTACGGGTGTGAAAATCCTTTATTTCATGCAACAACACACTTGCAATACGATAAAACGGGTATCGTGGTGCTGCAGCGATTGATACGTCGATGCACAGCGACATCGAGAGATCAAGGATTCCCGGCGTTTCTGAGAGTTTGGCTGGGCGTACGGGTGTTAAAATTCTTTATTTCATGCAACTACACACTCTCCATACGATAAAACGGGTATCGTGGTGCTCCAACGATTGATACGTCGATGCATAGCGACATCGAGAGATCGAGGATTCCCGGCCTTTCTGAGAGTTTGGCTGGGCGTACGGGTGTCGAAATTCTTTATTGCATGCAACTACACACTTTCAATACGATAAAACTGGTATCGCAGTTCTGCAGCGATTGATACGTCGATGCTTAGCAAAATCGAAAGATCGCGGATTCCCGGCGTTTCTGAGAGTTTGGCTGGCTGTACGGGTGTCAAAATCCTTCATTCTATGTAAATACACCCTCTCAATACGATAAAACTGGTATCGCAGTTCTGCAGCGATCGATACGTCGAAGCTTAGCGGAATCGAAAGATCGAGGATTCTCGGCGTTTCTGAGAGTTTGGCTGGCTGTACGGGTGTGAAAATTCTTTATTTCATGCAACTACACACTCTCAATACGATAAAACGTGTATCGTGGTGCTGCAGCGATTGATACGTCGATGCACAGCGACATCGAGAGATCGAGGATTCCCGGCGTTTCTGAGACTTTGGCTGGCTGTACGGGTGTCAAAATTCTTCATTCTATGTAACTACACACTCTCAATACGATAAAACGGGTATCGTGGTGCTCCAGCGATTGATACGTCGATGCATAGCGAAATCGAGAGATCGAGGATTCCCGGCCTTTCTGAGAGTTTGGCTGGGCGTACGGGTGTCAAAATTCTTTATTTCATGCAACTACACACTTTCAATACGATAAAACTGGTATCGCTGTTCTGCAGCGATTGATACGTCGAAGCTTAGCAAAATCGAAAGATCGCGGATTCCCGGCGTTTCTGAGAGTTTGGCTGGGTGTACGGGTGTGAAAATTCATTATTTCATGCAACTACACACTTGCAATTCGATAAAACGGGTATCGTGGTGCTGCAGCGATTGATACGTCGATGCTTAGCGACATCGAGAGATCGATGATTCCCGGCGTTTCTGAGACTTTGGCTGGCTGTACGTGTGTCAAAATTCTTCATTCTATGTAACTACACACTCTCAATACGATAAAACTGGTATCGCAGTTCTGCAGCGATTGATACGTCGATGCCTAGCGAAATCGAGAGATCGAGGATTCCCGTCGTTTCTGAGAGTTTAACTGGGTGTACGGGTGTGAAAATTCTTTATTTCATGCAACTACACACTTGCAATACGATAAAACGGGTATCGTGGTGCTGCAGCGATTGATACGTCGATGCATAGCGACATCGAGAGATCGAGGATTCCCGGCCTTTCTGAGAGTTTGGCTGGGCGTACGGGTGTCAAAATTCTTTATTTCATGCAACTACACACTTTCGATACGATAAAACTGGTATCGCAGTTCTGCAGCGATTGATACGTCGATGCTTAGCAAAATCGAAAGATCGCGGATTCCCGGCGTTTCTGAGAGTTTCGCTGGGCGTACGGGTGTCAAAATTCTTTATTTCATGGAACTACACACTTGCAATACGATAAAACGGGTATCGTGGGGCTGCAGCTATTGATACGTCGATGCTTAGCGACATCGAGAGATCGAGGATTCCCGGCCTTTCTGAGAGTTTGGCTGGGAGTACGGGTGTCAAAATTCTTTATTTCATGCAACTACACACTTTCAATACGATAAAACTGGTATCGCAGTTCTGCAGCGATTGATACGTCGATGCTTAGCAAAGTCGAAAGATCGCGGATTCCCGGCGTTTCTGAGAGTTTGGCTGGGTGTACGGGTTTGAAAATTCATTATTTCATGCAACTACACACTTGCAATACGATAAAACGGGTATCGTGGTGCTGCAGCGATTGATACGTCGATGCGTAGCGACATCGAGAGATCGATGATTCCCGGCGTTTCTGAGACTTTGGCTGGCTGTACGGGTGTCAAAATTCTTCAATCTATGTAACTACACACTCTCAATACGATAAAACTGGTATCGCAGTTCTGCAGCGATTGATACGTCGATGCCTAGCGAAATCGAGAGATCGAGGATTCCCGGCGTTTCTGAGAGTTTAACTGGGTGTACGGGTGTGAAAATTCTTTATTTCATGCAACTACACACTTGCAATACGATAAAACGGGTATCGTGGTGCTGCAGCGATTGATACGTCGATGCTTAGCAAAATCGAAAGATCGCGGATTCCCGGCGTTTCTGAGAGTTTGGCTGGCTGTACGGGTGTCAAAATCCTTCATTCTATGTAACTACACACTCTCAATACGATAAAACTGGTATCGTGGTGCTGCAGCGATTGATCCGTCGATGCTTAGCGAAATCGACAGATCGAGGATTCCCGGCGTATCTGAGAGTTTGGCTGGGTGTACGGGTGTGAAAATTCATTATTTCATGCAACTACACACTTGCAATACGATAAAACGGGTATCGTGGTGCTGCAGCGATTGATACGTCGATGCTTAGCGACATCGAGAGATCGATGATTCCCGGCGTTTCTGAGACTTTGACTGGCTGTACGGGTGTCAAAATCCTTCATTCTATGTAACTACACACTCTCAATACGATAAAACTGGTATCGTGGTGCTGCAGCGATTGATCCGTCGATGCTTAGCGAAATCGAGAGATCGAGGATTCCCGGCGTATCTGAGAGTTTGGCTGGGTGTACGGGTGTGAAAATTCATTATTTCATGCAACTACACACTTGCAATACGATAAAACGGGTATCGTGGTGCTGCAGCGATTGATACGTCGATGCTTAGCGACATCGAGAGATCGATGATTCCCGGCGTTTCTGAGACTTTGACTGGCTGTACGGGTGTCAAAATCCTTCATTCTATGTAACTACACACTCTCAATACGATAAAACTGGTATCGCAGTTCTGCAGCGATTGATACGTCGATGCCTAGCGAAATCGAGAGATCGAGGAATCCCGGCGTTTCTGAGAGTTTAACTGGGTGTACGGGTGTGAAAATTCTTTATTTGATGCAACTACACACTTGCAATACGATAAAACGGGTATCGTGGTGCTGCAGCGATTGATACGTCGATGCTTAGCGGAATCGAAAGATCGAGGATTCTCGGCGTTTCTGAGAGTTTGGCTGGCTGTACGGGTGTGAAAATTCTTCATTTCATGCAACTACACACTTGCAATACGATAAAATGGGTATCGTGGTGCTGCAGCGATTGATACGTCGATGCACAGCGACATCGAGAGATCGAGGATTCCCGGCGTTTCTGTGAGTTTGGCTGGGCCTACGGGTGTTAAAATTCTTTATTTCATGCAACTACACACTCTCAATACGATAAAACGGGTATCGTGGTGCTCCAGCGATTGATACGTCGATGCATAGCGACATCGAGAGATCGAGGATTCCCGGCGTTTCTGAGAGTTTCGCTGGGCGTACAGGTGTCAAAATTCTTTATTTCATGCAACTACACACTTTCAATACGATAAAACTGGTATCGCAGTTCTGCAGCCATTGATACGTCGATGTTTAGCAAAATCTAAAGATCGCGGATTCCCGGCGTTTCTGAGAGTTTGGCTGGGTGTACGGGTGTGAAAATTCATTATTTCATGCAACTACACACTTGCAATACGATAAAACGGGTATCGTGGTGCTGCAGCTATTGATACGTCGATGCTTAGCGACATCGAGAGATCGATGATTCCCGGCGTTTCTGAGTCTTTGGCTGACTGTACGGGTGTCAAAATTCTTCATTCTATGTAACTACACACTCTCAATACGATAAAACTGGTATCGCAGTTCTGCAGCGATTGATACGTCAATGCCTAGCGAAATCGAGAGATCGAGGATTTTCGGCGTTTCTGAGAGTTTAACTGGGTGTACGGGTGTGAAAATCCTTTATTTCATGCAACTACACACTTGCAATACGATAAAACGGGTATCGTGGTGCTGCAGCGATTGATACGTCGATGCACAGCGACATCGAGAGATCAAGGATTCCCGGCGTTTCTGAGAGTTTGGCTGGGCGTACGGGTGTTAAAATTCTTTATTTCATGCAACTACACACTTGCAATACGATAAAACGGGTATCGTGGTGCTGCAGCGATTGATACGTCGATGCTTAGCGGAATCGAAAGATCGAGGATTCTCGGCGTTTCTGAGAGTTTGGCTGGGTGTACGGGTGTGAAAATTCATTATTTCATGCAACTACACACTTGCAATACGATAAAACGGGTATCGTGGTGCTGCAGCTATTGATACGTCGATGCTTAGCGACATCGAGAGATCGATGATTCCCGGCGTTTCTGAGAGTTTGGCTGGGCCTACGGGTGTTAAAATTCTTTATTTCATGCAACTACACACTCTCAATACGATAAAACGGGTATCGTGGTGCTCCAGCGATTGATACGTCGATGCTTAGCAAAATCGAAAATCGCGGATTCCCGGCGTTTCTGAGAGTTTGGCTGGCTGTACGGGTGTCAAAATCCTTCATTCTATGTAACTACACACTCTCAATACGATAAAACTGGTATCGTGGTGCTGCAGCGATTGATCCGTCGATGCTTAGCGAAATCGAGAGATCGAGGATTCCCGGCGTATCTGAGAGTTTGGCTGGGTGTACGGGTGTGAAAATCCATTATTTCATGCAACTACACACTTGCAATACGATAAAACGGGTATCGTGGTGCTGCAGCGATTGATACGTCGATGCTTAGCGACATCGAGAGATCGATGATTCCCGGCGTTTTTGAGACTTTGGCTGGCTGTACGGGTGTCAAAATCCTTCATTCTATGTAAATACACATTCTCAATACGATAAAACTGGTATCGCAGTTCTGCAGCGATTGATACGTCGATGCCTAGCGAAATCGAGAGATCGAGGATTCCCGGCGTTTCTGAGGGTTTAACTGGGTGTACGGGTGTGAAAATTCTTTATTTCATGCAACTACACACTTGCAATACGATAAAACGGGGATCGTGGTGCTGCAGCGATTGATACGTCGATGCTTAGCGGAATCGAGAGATCGATGATTCCCGGCGTTTCTGAGACTTTGACTGGCTGTACGGGTGTCAAAATCCTTCATTCTATGTAACTACACACTCTCAATACGATAAAACTGGTATCGCAGTTCTGCAGCGATTGATACGTCGATGCCTAGCGAAATCGAGAGATCGAGGAATCCCGGCGTTTCTGAGAGTTTAACTGGGTGTACGGGTGTGAAAATTCTTTATTTGATGCAACTACACACTTGCAATACGATAAAACGGGTATCGTGGTGCTGCAGCGATTGATACGTCGATGCTTAGCGGAATCGAAAGATCGAGGATTCTCGGCGTTTCTGAGAGTTTGGCTGGCTGTACGGGTGTGAAAATTCTTCATTTCATGCAACTACACACTTGCAATACGATAAAATGGGTATCGTGGTGCTGCAGCGATTGATACGTCGATGCACAGCGACATCGAGAGATCGAGGATTCCCGGCGTTTCTGTGAGTTTGGCTGGGCCTACGGGTGTTAAAATTCTTTATTTCATGCAACTACACACTCTCAATACGATAAAACGGGTATCGTGGTGCTCCAGCGATTGATACGTCGATGCATAGCGACATCGAGAGATCGAGGATTCCCGGCGTTTCTGAGAGTTTCGCTGGGCGTACAGGTGTCAAAATTCTTTATTTCATGCAACTACACACTTTCAATACGATAAAACTGGTATCGCAGTTCTGCAGCCATTGATACGTCGATGTTTAGCAAAATCTAAAGATCGCGGATTCCCGGCGTTTCTGAGAGTTTGGCTGGGTGTACGGGTGTGAAAATTCATTATTTCATGCAACTACACACTTGCAATACGATAAAACGGGTATCGTGGTGCTGCAGCTATTGATACGTCGATGCTTAGCGACATCGAGAGATCGATGATTCCCGGCGTTTCTGAGTCTTTGGCTGACTGTACGGGTGTCAAAATTCTTCATTCTATGTAACTACACACTCTCAATACGATAAAACTGGTATCGCAGTTCTGCAGCGATTGATACGTCAATGCCTAGCGAAATCGAGAGATCGAGGATTTTCGGCGTTTCTGAGAGTTTAACTGGGTGTACGGGTGTGAAAATCCTTTATTTCATGCAACTACACACTTGCAATACGATAAAACGGGTATCGTGGTGCTGCAGCGATTGATACGTCGATGCACAGCGACATCGAGAGATCAAGGATTCCCGGCGTTTCTGAGAGTTTGGCTGGGCGTACGGGTGTTAAAATTCTTTATTTCATGCAACTACACACTTGCAATACGATAAAACGGGTATCGTGGTGCTGCAGCGATTGATACGTCGATGCTTAGCGGAATCGAAAGATCGAGGATTCTCGGCGTTTCTGAGAGTTTGGCTGGGTGTACGGGTGTGAAAATTCATTATTTCATGCAACTACACACTTGCAATACGATAAAACGGGTATCGTGGTGCTGCAGCTATTGATACGTCGATGCTTAGCGACATCGAGAGATCGATGATTCCCGGCGTTTCTGAGAGTTTGGCTGGGCCTACGGGTGTTAAAATTCTTTATTTCATGCAACTACACACTCTCAATACGATAAAACGGGTATCGTGGTGCTCCAGCGATTGATACGTCGATGCTTAGCAAAATCGAAAATCGCGGATTCCCGGCGTTTCTGAGAGTTTGGCTGGCTGTACGGGTGTCAAAATCCTTCATTCTATGTAACTACACACTCTCAATACGATAAAACTGGTATCGTGGTGCTGCAGCGATTGATCCGTCGATGCTTAGCGAAATCGAGAGATCGAGGATTCCCGGCGTATCTGAGAGTTTGGCTGGGTGTACGGGTGTGAAAATCCATTATTTCATGCAACTACACACTTGCAATACGATAAAACGGGTATCGTGGTGCTGCAGCGATTGATACGTCGATGCTTAGCGACATCGAGAGATCGATGATTCCCGGCGTTTTTGAGACTTTGGCTGGCTGTACGGGTGTCAAAATCCTTCATTCTATGTAAATACACATTCTCAATACGATAAAACTGGTATCGCAGTTCTGCAGCGATTGATACGTCGATGCCTAGCGAAATCGAGAGATCGAGGATTCCCGGCGTTTCTGAGGGTTTAACTGGGTGTACGGGTGTGAAAATTCTTTATTTCATGCAACTACACACTTGCAATACGATAAAACGGGGATCGTGGTGCTGCAGCGATTGATACGTCGATGCTTAGCGGAATCGAAAGATCGAGGATTCTCGGCGTTTCTGAGAGTTTGGCTGGCTGTACGGGTGTGAAAATTCTTTATTTCATGCAACTACACACTTGCAATACGATAAAATGGGTATCGTGGTGCTGCAGCGATTGATCCGTCGATAATTAGCGAAATCGAGAGATCGAGGATTCCCGGCGTTTCTGAGAGTTTGGCTGTGTGTACGGGTGTGAAAATTCATTATTTCATGCAACTACACACTTGCAATACGATAAAACGGGTATCGTGGTGCTGCAGCGATTGATACGTCGATGCTTAGCGACATCGAGAGATCGATGATTCCCGGCGTTTCTGAGACTTTGGCTGGCTGTACGGGTGTCAAAATCATTCATTCTATGTAAATACACACTCTCAATACGATAAAACTGGTATCGCAGTTCTGCAGCGATCGATACGTCGAAGCTTAGCGGAATCGAAAGATCGAGGATTCTCGGCGTTTCTGAGAGTTTGGCTGGCTGTACGGGTGTGAAAATTCTTTATTTCATGCAACTACACACTTGCAATACGATAAAATGGGTATCGTGGTGCTGCAGCCATTGATACGTCGATGCACAGCGACATCGAGAGATCGAGGATTCCCCGCGTTTCTGAGAGTTTGGCTGGACCTACGGGTGTTAAAATTCTTTATTTCATGCAACTACACACTCTCAATACGATAAAACGGGTATCGTGGTGCTCCAGCGATTGATACGTCGATGCATAGCGACATCGAGAGATCGAGGATTCCCGGCCTTTCTGAGAGTTTGGCTGGGCGTACGGGTGTCAAAATTCTTTATTTCATGCAACTACACACTTTCAATACGATAAAACTGGTATCGCAGTTCTGCAGCGATTGATACGTCGATGTTTAGCAAAATCGAAAGATCGCGGATTCCCGGCGTTTCTGAGAGTTTGGCTGGCTGTACGGGTGTCAAAATCCTTCATTCTATGTAACTACACACTTTCAATAGGATAAAACTGGTATCGTGGTGCTGCAGCGATTGATCCGTCGATGCTCAGCGAAATCGAGAGATCGAGGATTGCCGGCGTTTCTGAGAGTTTGGCTGGGTGTACGGGTGTGAAAATTCATTATTTCATGCAACTACACACTTGCAATACGATAAAACGGGTATCGTGGTGCTGCAGCGATTGATACGTCGATGCTTAGCGACATCGAGAGATCGATGATTCCCGGCGTTTTTGAGACTTTGGCTGGCTGTACGGGTGTCAAAATCCTTCATTCTATGTAAATACACACTCTCAATACGATAAAACTGGTATCGCAGTTCTGCAGCGATCGATACGTCGAAGCTTAGCGGAATCGAAAGATCGAGGTTTCTCGGCGCTTCTGAGAGTTTGGCTGGCTGTACGGGTGTGAAAATTCTTTATTTCATGCAACTACACACTTGCAATACGATAAAACTGGTATCGCAGTTCTGCAGCGATTGATACGTCGATGTTTAGCAAAATCGAAAGATCGCGGATTCCCGGCGTTTCTGAGAGTTTGGCTGGGCGTACGGGTGTCAAAATTCTTTATTTCATGGAACTACACACTTGCAATACGATAAAACGGGTATCGTGGGGCTGCAGCTATTGATACGTCGATGCTTAGCGACATCGAGAGATCGAGGATTCCCGGCGTTTCTGAGAGTTTGGCTGGGTGCACGGGTGTTAAAATTCTTTATTTCATGCAACTACACACTCTCAATACGATAAAACGGGTATCGCAGTTCTGCAGCGATTGATACGTCGATGTTTAGCAAAATCGAAAGATCGCGGATTCCCGGCGTTTCTGAGAGTTTGGCTGGCTGTACGGGTGTCAAAATCCTTCATTCTATGTAACTACACACTTTCAATACGATAAAACTGGTATCGTGGTGCTGCAGCGATTGATCCGTCGATGCTCAGCGAAATCGAGAGATCGAGGATTCCCGGCGTTTCTGAGAGTTTGGCTGGGTGTACGGGTGTGAAAATTCATTATTTCATGCAACTACACACTTGCAATACGATAAAACGGGTATCGTGGTGCTGCAGCGATTGATACGTCGATGCTTAGCGACATCGAGAGATCGATGATTCCCGGCGTTTTTGAGACTTTGGCTGGCTGTACGGGTGTCAAAATCCTTCATTCTATGTAAATACACACTCTCAATACGATAAAACTGGTATCGCAGTTCTGCAGCGATTGATACGTCGATGCCTAGCGAAATCGAGAGATCGAGGATTCCCGGCGTTTCTGAGAATTTAACTGGGTGTACGGGTTTGAAAATTCTTTATTTCATGCAACTACACACTTGCAATACGATAAAACGGGTATCGTGGTGCTGCAGCGATTGATACGTCGATGCTTAGCGGAATCGAAAGATCGAGGATTCTCGGCGTTTCTGAGAGTTTGGCTGGCTGTACGGGTGTGAAAATTCTTTATTTCATGCAAATACACACTTGCAATACGATAAAATGGGTATCGTGGTGCTGCAGCGATTGATACGTCGATGCACAGCGACATCGAGAGATCGATGATTCCCGGCGTTTCTGAGAGTTTGGCTGGGCCTACGGGTGTTAAAATTCTTTATTTCATGCAACTACACACTCTCAATACGATAAAACGGGTATCGTGGTGCTCCAGCGATTGATACGTCGATGCTTAGCAAAATCGAAAATCGCGGATTCCCGGCGTTTCTGAGAGTTTGGCTGGCTGTACGGGTGTCAAAATCCTTCATTCTATGTAACTACACACTCTCAATACGATAAAACTGGTATCGTGGTGCTGCAGCGATTGATCCGTCGATGCTTAGCGAAATCGAGAGATCGAGGATTCCCGGCGTATCTGAGAGTTTGGCTGGGTGTACGGGTGTGAAAATCCATTATTTCATGCAACTACACACTTGCAATACGATAAAACGGGTATCGTGGTGCTGCAGCGATTGATACGTCGATGCTTAGCGACATCGAGACATCGATGATTCCCGGCGTTTTTGAGACTTTGGCTGGCTGTACGGGTGTCAAAATCCTTCATTCTATGTAAATACACATTCTCAATACGATAAAACTAGTATCGCAGTTCTGCAGCGATTGATACGTCGATGCCTAGCGAAATCGAGAGATCGAGGATTCCCGGCGTTTCTGAGAGTTTAACTGGGTGTACGGGTGTGAAAATTCTTTATTTCATGCAACTACACACTTGCAATACGATAAAACGGGGATCGTGGTGCTGCAGCGATTGATACGTCGATGCTTAGCGGAATCGAAAGATCGAGGATTCTCGGCGTTTCTGAGAGTTTGGCTGTGTGTACGGGTGTGAAAATTCATTATTTCATGCAACTACACACTTGCAATACGATAAAACGGGTATCGTGGTGCTGCAGCGATTGATACGTCGATGCTTAGCGACATCGAGAGATCGATGATTCCCGGCGTTTCTGAGACTTTGGCTGGCTGTACGGGTGTCAAAATCATTCATTCTATGTAAATACACACTCTCAATACGATAAAACTGGTATCGCAGTTCTGCAGCGATCGATACGTCGAAGCTTAGCGGAATCGAAAGATCGAGGATTCTCGGCGTTTCTGAGAGTTTGGCTGGCTGTACGGGTGTGAAAATTCTTTATTTCATGCAACTACACACTTGCAATACGATAAAATGGGTATCGTGGTGCTGCAGCCATTGATACGTCGATGCACAGCGACATCGAGAGATCGAGGATTCCCCGCGTTTCTGAGAGTTTGGCTGGACCTACGGGTGTTAAAATTCTTTATTTCATGCAACTACACACTCTCAATACGATAAAACGGGTATCGTGGTGCTCCAGCGATTGATACGTCGATGCATAGCGACATCGAGAGATCGAGGATTCCCGGCCTTTCTGAGAGTTTGGCTGGGCGTACGGGTGTCAAAATTCTTTATTTCATGCAACTACACACTTTCAATACGATAAAACTGGTATCGCAGTTCTGCAGCGATTGATACGTCGATGTTTAGCAAAATCGAAAGATCGCGGATTCCCGGCGTTTCTGAGAGTTTGGCTGGCTGTACGGGTGTCAAAATCCTTCATTCTATGTAACTACACACTTTCAATACGATAAAACTGGTATCGTGGTGCTGCAGCGATTGATCCGTCGATGCTCAGCGAAATCGAGAGATCGAGGATTCCCGGCGTTTCTGAGAGTTTGGCTGGGTGTACGGGTGTGAAAATTCATTATTTCATGCAACTACACACTTGCAATACGATAAAACGGGTATCGTGGTGCTGCAGCGATTGATACGTCGATGCTTAGCGACATCGAGAGATCGATGATTCCCGGCGTTTTTGAGACTTTGGCTGGCTGTACGGGTGTCAAAATCCTTCATTCTATGTAAATACACACTCTCAATACGATAAAACTGGTATCGCAGTTCTGCAGCGATCGATACGTCGAAGCTTAGCGGAATCGAAAGATCGAGGTTTCTCGGCGCTTCTGAGAGTTTGGCTGGCTGTACGGGTGTGAAAATTCTTTATTTCATGCAACTACACACTTGCAATACGATAAAACTGGTATCGCAGTTCTGCAGCGATTGATACGTCGATGTTTAGCAAAATCGAAAGATCGCGGATTCCCGGCGTTTCTGAGAGTTTGGCTGGGCGTACGGGTGTCAAAATTCTTTATTTCATGGAACTACACACTTGCAATACGATAAAACGGGTATCGTGGGGCTGCAGCTATTGATACGTCGATGCCTAGCGAAATCGAGAGATCGAGGATTCCCGGCGTTTCTGAGAGTTTAACTGGGTGTACGGGTGTGAAAATTCTTTATTTCATGCAACTACACACTCTCAATACGATAAAACGGGTATCGTGGTGCTCCAGCGATTGATACGTCGATGCATAGCGACATCGAGAGATCGAGGATTCCCGGCCTTTCTGAGAGTTTGGCTGGGCGTACGGGTGTCAAAATTCTTTATTTCATGCAACTACACACTTTCAATACGATAAAACTGGTATCGCAGTTCTGCAGCGATTGATACGTCGATGTTTAGCAAAATCGAAAGATCGCGGATTCCCGGCGTTTCTGAGAGTTTGGCTGGGCGTACGGGTGTAAAAATTCTTTATTTGATGGAACTACACACTTGCAATACGATAAAATGGGTATCGTGGTGCTGCAGCGATTGATACGTCGATGCACAGCGACATCGAGAGATTGAGGATTCCCGGCGTTTCTGAGAGTTTGGCTGGGCCTACGGGTGTTAAAATTCTTTATTTCATGCAACTACACACTCTCAATACGATAAAACGGGTATCGTGGTGCTCCAGCGATTGATACGTCGATGCATAGCGACATCGAGAGATCGAGGATTCCCGGCCTTTCTGAGAGTTTGGCTGGACCTACGGGTGTTAAAATTCTTTATTTCATGCAACTACACACTCTCAATACGATAAAACGGGTATCGTGGTGCTCCAGCGATTGATACGTCGATGCATAGCGACATCGAGAGATCGAGGATTCCCGGCCTTTCTGAGAGTTTGGCTGGGCGTACGGGTGTCAAAATTCTTTATTTCATGCAACTACACACTTTCGATACGATAAAACTGGTATCGCAGTTCTGCAGCGATTGATACGTCGATGCTTAGCAAAATCGAAAGATCGCGGATTCCCGGCGTTTCTGAGAGTTTCGCTGGGCGTACGGGTGTCAAAATTCTTTATTTCATGGAACTACACACTTGCAATACGATAAAACGGGTATCGTGGTGCTGCAGCGATTGATACGTCGATGCGTAGCGACATCGAGAGATCGATGATTCCCGGCGTTTCTGAGACTTTGGCTGGCTGTACGGGTGTCAAAATTCTTCAATCTATGTAACTACACACTCTCAATACGATAAAACTGGTATCGCAGTTCTGCAGCGATTGATACGTCGATGCCTAGCGAAATCGAGAGATCGAGGATTCCCGGCGTTTCTGAGAGTTTAACTGGGTGTACGGGTGTGAAAATTCTTTATTTCATGCAACTACACACTTGCAATACGATAAAACGGGTATCGTGGTGCTGCAGCGATTGATACGTCGATGCTTAGCAAAATCGAAAGATCGCGGATTCCCGGCGTTTCTGAGAGTTTGGCTGGCTGTACGGGTGTCAAAATCCTTCATTCTATGTAACTACACACTCTCAATACGATAAAACTGGTATCGTGGTGCTGCAGCGATTGATCCGTCGATGCTTAGCGAAATCGACAGATCGAGGATTCCCGGCGTATCTGAGAGTTTGGCTGGGTGTACGGGTGTGAAAATTCATTATTTCATGCAACTACACACTTGCAATACGATAAAACGGGTATCGTGGTGCTGCAGCGATTGATACGTCGATGCTTAGCGACATCGAGAGATCGATGATTCCCGGCGTTTCTGAGTCTTTGGCTGACTGTACGGGTGTCAAAATTCTTCATTCTATGTAACTACACACTCTCAATACGATAAAACTGGTATCGCAGTTCTGCAGCGATTGATACGTCAATGCCTAGCGAAATCGAGAGATCGAGGATTTTCGGCGTTTCTGAGAGTTTAACTGGGTGTACGGGTGTGAAAATCCTTTATTTCATGCAACAACACACTTGCAATACGATAAAACGGGTATCGTGGTGCTGCAGCGATTGATACGTCGATGCTTAGCGACATCGAGAGATCGATGATTCCCGGCGTTTCTGAGACTTTGGCTGGCTGTACGGGTGTCAAAATCCTTCATTCTATGTAAATACACACTCTCAATACGATAAAACTGGTATCGCAGTTCTGCAGCGATCGATACGTCGAAGCTTAGCGGAATCGAAAGATCGAGGATTCTCGGCGTTTCTGAAAGTTTGGCTGGCTGTACGGGTGTGAAAATTCTTTATTTCATGCAACTACACACTTGCAATACGATAAAACGGGTATCGTGGTGCTGCAGCGATTGATACGTCGATGCACAGCGACATCGAGAGATCAAGGATTCCCGGCGTTTCTGAGAGTTTGGCTGGGCGTACGGGTGTTAAAATTCTTTATTTCATGCAACTACACACTCTCCATACGATAAAACGGGTATCGTGGTGCTCCAACGATTGATACGTCGATGCATAGCGACATCGAGAGATCGAGGATTCCCGGCCTTTCTGAGAGTTTGGCTGGGCGTACGGGTGTCGAAATTCTTTATTGCATGCAACTACACACTTTCAATACGATAAAACTGGTATCGCAGTTCTGCAGCGATTGATACGTCGATGCTTAGCAAAATCGAAAGATCGCGGATTCCCGGCGTTTCTGAGAGTTTGGCTGGCTGTACGGGTGTCAAAATCCTTCATTCTATGTAAATACACACTCTCAATACGATAAAACTGGTATCGTGGTGCTGCAGCGATTGATCCGTCGATGCTTAGCGAAATCGAGAGATCGAGGATTCCCGGCGTTTCTGAGAGTTTGGCTGGGTGTACGGGTGTGAAAATTCATTATTTCATGCAACTACACACTTGCAATACGATAAAACGGGTATCGTGGTGCTGCAGCGATTGATACGTCGATGCTTAGCAAAATCGAAAGATCGCGGATTCCCGGCGTTTCTGAGAGTTTGGCTGGGTGTACGGGTGTGAAAATTCATTATTTCATGCAACTACACACTTGCAATACGATAAAACGGGTATCGTGGTGCTGCAGCGATTGATACGTCGATGCTTAGCGACATCGAGAGATCGATGATGCCCGGCGTTTCTGAGACTTTGGCTGGCTGTACGGGTGTCAAAATTCTTCAATCTATGTAACTACACACTCTCAATACGATAAAACTGGTATCGCAGTTCTGCAGCGATTGATACGTCGATGCCTAGCGAAATCGAGAGATCGAGGATTCCCGGCGTTTCTGAGAGTTTAACTGGGTGTACGGGTGTGAAAATTCTTTATTTCATGCAACTACACACTTGCAATACGATAAAACGGGTATCGTGGTGCTGCAGCGATTGATACGTCGATGCTTAGCGGAATCGAAAGATCGAGGATTCTCGGCGTTTCTGAGAGTTTGGCTGGGTGTACGGGTGTGAAAATTCATTATTTCATGCAACTACACACTTGCAATACGATAAAACGGGTATCGTGGTGCTGCAGCTATTGATACGTCGATGCTTAGCGACATCGAAAATCGCGGATTCCCGGCGTTTCTGAGAGTTTGGCTGGCTGTACGGGTGTCAAAATCCTTCATTCTATGTAACTACACACTCTCAATACGATAAAACTGGTATCGTGGTGCTGCAGCGATTGATCCGTCGATGCTTAGCGAAATCGAGAGATCGAGGATTCCCGGCGTATCTGAGAGTTTGGCTGGGTGTACGGGTGTGAAAATCCATTATTTCATGCAACTACACACTTGCAATACGATAAAACGGGTATCGTGGTGCTGCAGCGATTGATACGTCGATGCTTAGCGACATCGAGAGATCGATGATTCCCGGCGTTTTTGAGACTTTGGCTGGCTGTACGGGTGTCAAAATCCTTCATTCTATGTAAATACACATTCTCAATACGATAAAACTGGTATCGCAGTTCTGCAGCGATTGATACGTCGATGCCTAGCGAAATCGAGAGATCGAGGATTCCCGGCGTTTCTGAGAGTTTAACTGGGTGTACGGGTGTGAAAATTCTTTATTTCATGCAACTACACACTTGCAATACGATAAAACGGGGATCGTGGTGCTGCAGCGATTGATACGTCGATGCTTAGCGGAATCGAAAGATCGAGGATTCTCGGCGTTTCTGAGAGTTTGGCTGGCTGTACGGGTGTGAAAATTCTTTATTTCATGCAACTACACACTTGCAATACGATAAAATGGGTATCGTGGTGCTGCAGCGATTGATCCGTCGATAATTAGCGAAATCGAGAGATCGAGGATTCCCGGCGTTTCTGAGAGTTTGGCTGTGTGTACGGGTGTGAAAATTCATTATTTCATGCAACTACACACTTGCAATACGATAAAACGGGTATCGTGGTGCTGCAGCGATTGATACGTCGATGCTTAGCGACATCGAGAGATCGATGATTCCCGGCGTTTCTGAGACTTTGGCTGGCTGTACGGGTGTCAAAATCATTCATTCTATGTAAATACACACTCTCAATACGATAAAACTGGTATCGCAGTTCTGCAGCGATCGATACGTCGAAGCTTAGCGGAATCGAAAGATCGAGGATTCTCGGCGTTTCTGAGAGTTTGGCTGGCTGTACGGGTGTGAAAATTCTTTATTTCATGCAACTACACACTTTCAATACGATAAAACTGGTATCGCAGTTCTGAAGCGATTGATACGTCGATGTTTAGAGAAATCGAAAGATCGCGGATTCCCGGCGTTTCTGAGAGTTTGGCTGGCTGTACGGGTGTCAAAATCCTTCATTCTATGTAACTACACACTTCCAATACGATAAAACTGGTATCGTGGTGCTGCAGCGATTGATCCGTCGATGCTCAGCGAAATCGAGAGATCGAGGATTCCCGGCGTTTCTGAGAGTTTGGCTGGGTGTACGGGTGTGAAAATTCATTATTTCATGCAACTACACACTTGCAATACGATAAAACGGGTATCGTGGTGCTGCAGCGATTGATACGTCGATGCTTAGCGACATCGAGAGATCGATGATTCCCGGCGTTTTTGAGACTTTGGCTGGCTGTACGGGTGTCAAAATCCTTCATTCTATGTAACTACACACTCTCAATACGATAAAACTGGTATCGTGGTGCTGCAGCGATTGATCCGTCGATGCTTAGCGAAATCGAGAGATCGAGGATTCCCGGCGTTTCTGAGAGTTTGGCTGAGTGTACGGGTGTGAAAATTCTTTATTTCATGCAACTACACACTCTCAATACGACAAAACTGGTATCGCAGTTCTGCACCGATTGATACGTCGAAGCTTAGCGGAATCGAAAGATCGCGGATTCCCGCCGTTTCTGAGACTTTGGCTGGCTGTACGGGTGTCAAAATCCTTCATTCTATGTAACTACACATTCTCAATACGATAAAACTGGTATCGCAGTTCTGCAGCGATTGATACGTCGATGTTTAGCGACATCGAGAGATCGAGGATTCCCGGCGTTTCTTAGTGTTTGGCTGGGTGTACGCATGTCAAAATTCTTTATTTCATGCAACTACACACTTACAATACGATAAAACGGGTATCGTGATGCTGCGGCGATTGATACGTCGAAGCTTAGAGAAATCGAAAGATCGAGGATTCCCGCCGTTTCTGAGACTTTGGCTGGCTGTACGGGTGTCAAAATCCTTCATTCTATGTAACTACACACTCTCAATACGATAAAACTGGTATCGTGGTGCTGCAGCGATTAATCCGTCGATGCTTAGCGAAATCGAGAGATCGAGGATTCCCGGCGTTTCTGAGAGTTTGGCTGGGTGTACGGGTGTGAAAATTCTTTATTTCAAGCAACTACACACTTGCAATACGATAAAACGGGTATCGTGGTGATGCAGCGATTGATACGTCGATGCTTAGCGACATCGAGAGATCGAGGATTCCCGGCCTTTCTGAGAGTTTGGCTGGGCGTACGGGTGTCAAAATTCTTTATTTCATGCAACTACACACTCTCAATACGATAAGACTGGTATCGCATTTCTGCAGCGATTGATACGTCGATGCTTAGCGAAATCGAAAGATCGCGGATTCCCGGCGTTTCTGAGAGTTTGGCTGGGTGTACGGGTGTGAAAATTCATTATTTCATGCAACTACACACTTGCAATACGATAAAACGGGTATCGTGGTGCTGCAGCTATTGATACGTCGATGCTTAGCGACATCGAGAGATCGATGATTCCCGGCGTTTCTGAGACTTTGGCTGACTGTACGGGTGTCAAAATTCTTCATTCTATGTAACTACACACTCTCAATACGATAAAACTGGTATCGCAGTTCTGCAGCGATTGATACGTCAATGCCTAGCGAAATCGAGAGATCGAGGATTTTCGGCGTTTCTGAGAGTTTAACTGGGTGTACGGGTGTGAAAATCCTTTATTTCATGCAACAACACACTTGCAATACGATAAAACGGGTATCGTGGTGCTGCAGCGATTGATACGTCGATGCACAGCGACATCGAGAGATCAAGGATTCCCGGCGTTTCTGAGAGTTTGGCTGGGCGTACGGGTGTTAAAATTCTTTATTTCATGCAACTACACACTCTCCATACGATAAAACGGGTATCGTGGTGCTCCAACGATTGATACGTCGATGCATAGCGACATCGAGAGATCGAGGATTCCCGGCCTTTCTGAGAGTTTGGCTGGGCGTACGGGTGTCGAAATTCTTTATTGCATGCAACTACACACTTTCAATACGATAAAACTGGTATCGCAGTTCTGCAGCGATTGATACGTCGATGCTTAGCAAAATCGAAAGATCGCGGATTCCCGGCGTTTCTGAGAGTTTGGCTGGCTGTACGGGTGTCAAAATCCTTCATTCTATGTAAATACACCCTCTCAATACGATAAAACTGGTATCGCAGTTCTGCAGCGATCGATACGTCGAAGCTTAGCGGAATCGAAAGATCGAGGATTCTCGGCGTTTCTGAGAGTTTGGCTGGCTGTACGGGTGTGAAAATTCTTTATTTCATGCAACTACACACTCTCAATACGATAAAACGTGTATCGTGGTGCTCCAGCGATTGATACGTCGATGCATAGCGAAATCGAGAGATCGAGGATTCCCGGCCTTTCTGAGAGTTTGGCTGGGCGTACGGGTGTCAAAATTCTTTATTTCATGCAACTACACACTTTCAATACGATAAAGCTGGTATCGCAGTTCTGCAGCGATTGATACGTCGATGCTTAGCAAAATCGAAAGATCGCGGATTCCCGGCGTTTCTGAGAGTTTGGCTGGGTGTACGGGTGTGAAAATTCATTATTTCATGCAACTACACACTTGCAATACGATAAAATGGGTATCGTGGTGCTGCAGCGATTGATACGTCGATGCACAGCGACATCGAGAGATCGAGGATTCCCGGCGTTTCTGAGACTTTGGCTGGCTGTACGGGTGTCAAAATTCTTCATTCTATGTAACTACACACTCTCAATACGATAAAACGGGTATCGTGGTGCTCCAGCGATTGATACGTCGATGCATAGCGAAATCGAGAGATCGAGGATTCCCGGCCTTTCTGAGAGTTTGGCTGGGCGTACGGGTGTCAAAATTCTTTATTTCATGCAACTACACACTCTCAATACGATAAAACTGGTATCGCAGTTCTGCAGCGATTGATACGTCGATGCCTAGCGAAATCGAGAGATCGAGGATTCCCGTCGTTTCTGAGAGTTTAACTGGGTGTACGGGTGTGAAAATTCTTTATTTCATGCAACTACACACTTGCAATACGATAAAACGGGTATCGTGGTGCTGCAGCGATTGATACGTCGATGCATAGCGACATCGAGAGATCGAGGATTCCCGGCCTTTCTGAGAGTTTGGCTGGGCGTACGGGTGTCAAAATTCTTTATTTCATGCAACTACACACTTTCGATACGATAAAACTGGTATCGCAGTTCTGCAGCGATTGATACGTCGATGCTTAGCAAAATCGAAAGATCGCGGATTCCCGGCGTTTCTGAGAGTTTCGCTGGGCGTACGGGTGTCAAAATTCTTTATTTCATGGAACTACACACTTGCAATACGATAAAACGGGTATCGTGGGGCTGCAGCTATTGATACGTCGATGCTTAGCGACATCGAGAGATCGAGGATTCCCGGCCTTTCTGAGAGTTTGGCTGGGAGTACGGGTGTCAAAATTCTTTATTTCATGCAACTACACACTTTCAATACGATAAAACTGGTATCGCAGTTCTGCAGCGATTGATACGTCGATGCTTAGCAAAGTCGAAAGATCGCGGATTCCCGGCGTTTCTGAGAGTTTGGCTGGGTGTACGGGTTTGAAAATTCATTATTTCATGCAACTACACACTTGCAATACGATAAAACGGGTATCGTGGTGCTGCAGCGATTGATACGTCGATGCGTAGCGACATCGAGAGATCGATGATTCCCGGCGTTTCTGAGACTTTGGCTGGCTGTACGGGTGTCAAAATTCTTCAATCTATGTAACTACACACTCTCAATACGATAAAACTGGTATCGCAGTTCTGCAGCGATTGATACGTCGATGCCTAGCGAAATCGAGAGATCGAGGATTCCCGGCGTTTCTGAGAGTTTAACTGGGTGTACGGGTGTGAAAATTCTTTATTTCATGCAACTACACACTTGCAATACGATAAAACGGGTATCGTGGTGCTGCAGCGATTGATACGTCGATGCTTAGCAAAATCGAAAGATCGCGGATTCCCGGCGTTTCTGAGAGTTTGGCTGGCTGTACGGGTGTCAAAATCCTTCATTCTATGTAACTACACACTCTCAATACGATAAAACTGGTATCGTGGTGCTGCAGCGATTGATCCGTCGATGCTTAGCGAAATCGACAGATCGAGGATTCCCGGCGTATCTGAGAGTTTGGCTGGGTGTACGGGTGTGAAAATTCATTATTTCATGCAACTACACACTTGCAATACGATAAAACGGGTATCGTGGTGCTGCAGCGATTGATACGTCGATGCTTAGCGACATCGAGAGATCGATGATTCCCGGCGTTTCTGAGACTTTGACTGGCTGTACGGGTGTCAAAATCCTTCATTCTATGTAACTACACACTCTCAATACGATAAAACTGGTATCGTGGTGCTGCAGCGATTGATCCGTCGATGCTTAGCGAAATCGAGAGATCGAGGATTCCCGGCGTATCTGAGAGTTTGGCTGGGTGTACGGGTGTGAAAATTCATTATTTCATGCAACTACACACTTGCAATACGATAAAACGGGTATCGTGGTGCTGCAGCGATTGATACGTCGATGCTTAGCGACATCGAGAGATCGATGATTCCCGGCGTTTCTGAGACTTTGACTGGCTGTACGGGTGTCAAAATCCTTCATTCTATGTAACTACACACTCTCAATACGATAAAACTGGTATCGCAGTTCTGCAGCGATTGATACGTCGATGCCTAGCGAAATCGAGAGATCGAGGAATCCCGGCGTTTCTGAGAGTTTAACTGGGTGTACGGGTGTGAAAATTCTTTATTTGATGCAACTACACACTTGCAATACGATAAAACGGGTATCGTGGTGCTGCAGCGATTGATACGTCGATGCTTAGCGGAATCGAAAGATCGAGGATTCTCGGCGTTTCTGAGAGTTTGGCTGGCTGTACGGGTGTGAAAATTCTTCATTTCATGCAACTACACACTTGCAATACGATAAAATGGGTATCGTGGTGCTGCAGCGATTGATACGTCGATGCACAGCGACATCGAGAGATCGAGGATTCCCGGCGTTTCTGTGAGTTTGGCTGGGCCTACGGGTGTTAAAATTCTTTATTTCATGCAACTACACACTCTCAATACGATAAAACGGGTATCGTGGTGCTCCAGCGATTGATACGTCGATGCATAGCGACATCGAGAGATCGAGGATTCCCGGCGTTTCTGAGAGTTTCGCTGGGCGTACAGGTGTCAAAATTCTTTATTTCATGCAACTACACACTTTCAATACGATAAAACTGGTATCGCAGTTCTGCAGCCATTGATACGTCGATGTTTAGCAAAATCTAAAGATCGCGGATTCCCGGCGTTTCTGAGAGTTTGGCTGGGTGTACGGGTGTGAAAATTCATTATTTCATGCAACTACACACTTGCAATACGATAAAACGGGTATCGTGGTGCTGCAGCTATTGATACGTCGATGCTTAGCGACATCGAGAGATCGATGATTCCCGGCGTTTCTGAGTCTTTGGCTGACTGTACGGGTGTCAAAATTCTTCATTCTATGTAACTACACACTCTCAATACGATAAAACTGGTATCGCAGTTCTGCAGCGATTGATACGTCAATGCCTAGCGAAATCGAGAGATCGAGGATTTTCGGCGTTTCTGAGAGTTTAACTGGGTGTACGGGTGTGAAAATCCTTTATTTCATGCAACAACACACTTGCAATACGATAAAACGGGTATCGTGGTGCTGCAGCGATTGATACGTCGATGCTTAGCGACATCGAGAGATCGATGATTCCCGGCGTTTCTGAGACTTTGGCTGGCTGTACGGGTGTCAAAATCCTTCATTCTATGTAAATACACACTCTCAATACGATAAAACTGGTATCGCAGTTCTGCAGCGATCGATACGTCGAAGCTTAGCGGAATCGAAAGATCGAGGATTCTCGGCGTTTCTGAAAGTTTGGCTGGCTGTACGGGTGTGAAAATTCTTTATTTCATGCAACTACACACTTGCAATACGATAAAACGGGTATCGTGGTGCTGCAGCGATTGATACGTCGATGCACAGCGACATCGAGAGATCAAGGATTCCCGGCGTTTCTGAGAGTTTGGCTGGGCGTACGGGTGTTAAAATTCTTTATTTCATGCAACTACACACTCTCCATACGATAAAACGGGTATCGTGGTGCTCCAACGATTGATACGTCGATGCATAGCGACATCGAGAGATCGAGGATTCCCGGCCTTTCTGAGAGTTTGGCTGGGCGTACGGGTGTCGAAATTCTTTATTGCATGCAACTACACACTTTCAATACGATAAAACTGGTATCGCAGTTCTGCAGCGATTGATACGTCGATGCTTAGCAAAATCGAAAGATCGCGGATTCCCGGCGTTTCTGAGAGTTTGGCTGGCTGTACGGGTGTCAAAATCCTTCATTCTATGTAAATACACACTCTCAATACGATAAAACGGGTATCGTGGTGCTGCAGCTATTGATACGTCGATGCTTAGCGACATCGAGAGATCGATGATTCCCGGCGTTTCTGAGACTTTGGCTGGCTGTACGGGTGTCAAAATTCTTCATTCTACGTAACTACACACTCTCAATACGATAAAACTGGTATCGCAGTTCTGCAGCGATTGATACGTCGATGTCTAGCGAAATCGAGAGATCGAGGATTTTCGGCGTTTCTGAGAGTTTAACTGGGTGTACGGGTGTGAAAATTCTTCATTTCATGCAACTACACACTCTCAATACGATAAAACGGGTATCGTGGTGCTCCAGCGATTGATACGTCGATGCATAGCGACATCGAGAGATCGAGGATTCCCGGCGTTTCTGAGAGTTTGGCTGGGCCTACGGGTGTTAAAATTCTTTATTTCATGCAACTACACACTCTCAATACGATAAAACGGGTATCGTGGTGCTCCAGCGATTGATACGTCGATGCTTAGCAAAATCGAAAGATCGCGGATTCCCGGCGTTTCTGAGAGTTTCGCTGGGCGTACGGGTGTCAAAATTCTTTATTTCATGGAACTACACACTTGCAATACGATAAAACGGGTATCGTGGGGCTGCAGCTATTGATACGTCGATGCATAGCGACATCGAGAGATCGAGGATTTCCGGCCTTTCTGAGAGTTTGGCTGGGCGTACGGGTGTCAAAATCCTTCATTCTATGTAACTACACACTCTCAATACGATAAAACTGGTATCGTGGTGCTGCAGCGATTGATCCGTCGATGCTTAGCGAAATCGAGAGATCGAGGATTCCCGGCGTTTCTGAGAGTTTGGCTGGGTGTACGGGTGTGAAAATTCATTATTTCATGCAACTACACACTTGCAATACGATAAAACGGGTATCGTGGTGCTGCAGCGATTGATACGTCGATGCTTAGCAAAATCGAAAGATCGCGGATTCCCGGCGTTTCTGAGAGTTTGGCTGGGTGTACGGGTGTGAAAATTCATTATTTCATGCAACTACACACTTGCAATACGATAAAACGGGTATCGTGGTGCTGCAGCGATTGATACGTCGATGCTTAGCGACATCGAGAGATCGATGATGCCCGGCGTTTCTGAGACTTTGGCTGGCTGTACGGGTGTCAAAATTCTTCAATCTATGTAACTACACACTCTCAATACGATAAAACTGGTATCGCAGTTCTGCAGCGATTGATACGTCGATGCCTAGCGAAATCGAGAGATCGAGGATTCCCGGCGTTTCTGAGAGTTTAACTGGGTGTACGGGTGTGAAAATTCTTTATTTCATGCAACTACACACTTGCAATACGATAAAACGGGTATCGTGGTGCTGCAGCGATTGATACGTCGATGCTTAGCGGAATCGAAAGATCGAGGATTCTCGGCGTTTCTGAGAGTTTGGCTGGGTGTACGGGTGTGAAAATTCATTATTTCATGCAACTACACACTTGCAATACGATAAAACGGGTATCGTGGTGCTGCAGCTATTGATACGTCGATGCTTAGCGACATCGAGAGATCGATGATTCCCGGCGTTTCTGAGAGTTTGGCTGGGCCTACGGGTGTTAAAATTCTTTATTTCATGCAACTACACACTCTCAATACGATAAAACGGGTATCGTGGTGCTCCAGCGATTGATACGTCGATGCTTAGCAAAATCGAAAATCGCGGATTCCCGGCGTTTCTGAGAGTTTGGCTGGCTGTACGGGTGTCAAAATCCTTCATTCTATGTAACTACACACTCTCAATACGATAAAACTGGTATCGTGGTGCTGCAGCGATTGATCCGTCGATGCTTAGCGAAATCGAGAGATCGAGGATTCCCGGCGTATCTGAGAGTTTGGCTGGGTGTACGGGTGTGAAAATCCATTATTTCATGCAACTACACACTTGCAATACGATAAAACGGGTATCGTGGTGCTGCAGCGATTGATACGTCGATGCTTAGCGACATCGAGAGATCGATGATTCCCGGCGTTTTTGAGACTTTGGCTGGCTGTACGGGTGTCAAAATCCTTCATTCTATGTAAATACACATTCTCAATACGATAAAACTGGTATCGCAGTTCTGCAGCGATTGATACGTCGATGCCTAGCGAAATCGAGAGATCGAGGATTCCCGGCGTTTCTGAGAGTTTAACTGGGTGTACGGGTGTGAAAATTCTTTATTTCATGCAACTACACACTTGCAATACGATAAAACGGGGATCGTGGTGCTGCAGCGATTGATACGTCGATGCTTAGCGGAATCGAAAGATCGAGGATTCTCGGCGTTTCTGAGAGTTTGGCTGGCTGTACGGGTGTGAAAATTCTTTATTTCATGCAACTACACACTTGCAATACGATAAAATGGGTATCGTGGTGCTGCAGCGATTGATCCGTCGATAATTAGCGAAATCGAGAGATCGAGGATTCCCGGCGTTTCTGAGAGTTTGGCTGTGTGTACGGGTGTGAAAATTCATTATTTCATGCAACTACACACTTGCAATACGATAAAACGGGTATCGTGGTGCTGCAGCGATTGATACGTCGATGCTTAGCGACATCGAGAGATCGATGATTCCCGGCGTTTCTGAGACTTTGGCTGGCTGTACGGGTGTCAAAATCATTCATTATATGTAAATACACACTCTCAATACGATAAAACTGGTATCGCAGTTCTGCAGCGATCGATACGTCGAAGCTTAGCGGAATCGAAAGATCGAGGATTCTCGGCGTTTCTGAGAGTTTGGCTGGCTGTACGGGTGTGAAAATTCTTTATTTCATGCAACTACACACTTGCAATACGATAAAATGGGTATCGTGGTGCTGCAGCCATTGATACGTCGATGCACAGCGACATCGAGAGATCGAGGATTCCCCGCGTTTCTGAGAGTTTGGCTGGGCCTACGGGTGTTAAAATTCTTTATTTCATGCAACTACACACTCTCAATACGATAAAACGGGTATCGTGGTGCTCCAGCGATTGATACGTCGATGCATAGCGACATCGAGAGATCGAGGATTCCCGGCCTTTCTGAGAGTTTGGCTGGGCGTACGGGTGTCAAAATTCTTTATTTCATGCAACTACACACTTTCAATACGATAAAACTGGTATCGCAGTTCTGAAGCGATTGATACGTCGATGTTTAGCAAAATCGAAAGATCGCGGATTCCCGGCGTTTCTGAGAGTTTGGCTGGCTGTACGGGTGTCAAAATCCTTCATTCTATGTAACTACACACTTCCAATACGATAAAACTGGTATCGTGGTGCTGCAGCGATTGATCCGTCGATGCTCAGCGAAATCGAGAGATCGAGGATTCCCGGCGTTTCTGAGAGTTTGGCTGGGTGTACGGGTGTGAAAATTCATTATTTCATGCAACTACACACTTGCAATACGATAAAACGGGTATCGTGGTGCTGCAGCGATTGATACGTCGATGCTTAGCGACATCGAGAGATCGATGATTCCCGGCGTTTTTGAGACTTTGGCTGGCTGTACGGGTGTCAAAATCCTTCATTCTATGTAACTACACACTCTCAATACGACAAAACTGGTATCGCAGTTCTGCACCGATTGATACGTCGAAGCTTAGCGGAATCGAAAGATCGCGGATTCCCGCCGTTTCTGAGACTTTGGCTGGCTGTACGGGTGTCAAAATCCTTCATTCTATGTAACTACACATTCTCAATACGATAAAACTGGTATCGCAGTTCTGCAGCGATTGATACGTCGATGTTTAGCGACATCGAGAGATCGAGGATTCCCGGCGTTTCTTAGTGTTTGGCTGGGTGTACGCATGTCAAAATTCTTTATTTCATGCAACTACACACTTACAATACGATAAAACGGGTATCGTGATGCTGCGGCGATTGATACGTCGAAGCTTAGAGAAATCGAAAGATCGAGGATTCCCGCCGTTTCTGAGACTTTGGCTGGCTGTACGGGTGTCAAAATCCTTCATTCTATGTAACTACACACTCTCAATACGATAAAACTGGTATCGTGGTGCTGCAGCGATTAATCCGTCGATGCTTAGCGAAATCGAGAGATCGAGGATTCCCGGCGTTTCTGAGAGTTTGGCTGGGTGTACGGGTGTGAAAATTCTTTATTTCAAGCAACTACACACTTGCAATACGATAAAACGGGTATCGTGGTGATGCAGCGATTGATACGTCGATGCTTAGCGACATCGAGAGATCGAGGATTCCCGGCCTTTCTGAGAGTTTGGCTGGGCGTACGGGTGTCAAAATTCTTTATTTCATGCAACTACACACTCTCAATACGATAAGACTGGTATCGCATTTCTGCAGCGATTGATACGTCGATGCTTAGCGAAATCGAAAGATCGCGGATTCCCGGCGTTTCTGAGAGTTTGGCTGGGCGTACGGGTGTCTAAATTCTTTATTTCATGGAACTACACACTTGCAATACGATAAAACGGGTTACGTGGTGCTGCAGCTATTGATACGTCGATGCTTAGCGACATCGAGAGATCGAGGATTCCCGGCGTTTCTGAGAGTTTAACTGGGTGTACGGGTGTGAAAATTCTTTATTCTATGCAACTACACACTTGCATTACGATAAAACGGGTATCGTGGTGCTGCAGCGATTGATACCTCGAAGCTTAGCGACATCGAGAAATCGAGGATTCCCGGCGTTTCTGAGAGTTTGGCTGGGTGTACGGGTGTGAAAATTCTTTATTTCATGCAACTACACACTCTCAATACGATAAAACTGGTATCGCAGTTCTGCAGCGATTGATACGTCGAAGCTTCGCGAATTCGAAAGATCGCGGATTCCCGCCGTTTCTGAGACTTTGGCTCGCTGTACGGGTGTCAAAATCCTTCATTCTATGTAACTACACACTCTCAATACGATAAAACTGGTATCGTCGTGCTGCAGCGATTGATACATCGATGCTTCGCGAAATCGAGAGATCGAGGATTCCCGGCGTTTCTGAGAGTTTGGCTGGGTGTACGGGTGTGAAAATTCTTTATTTTATGCCACTACACACTTGCAATACGATAAAACGGGTATCGTGGAGCTGCAACGATTGATACGTCAATGCTTAGCGACATCGAGAGATCGATGATTCCCGGCGTTTCTGAGACTTTGGCTGGCTGTACGGGTGTCGAAATCCTTTATTCTATGTAACTTCACACTCTCAATACGATAAAACTGGTATCGCAGTTCTGCAGCGATCGATACGTCGATGCTTAGCAAAATCGAAAGATCGCGGATTCCCGGCGTTTCTGAGAGTTTGGCTGGGCGTACGGGTGTCAAAATTCATTATTTCATGGAACTACACTTTTGCAATACGAGAAAACGGGTATCGTGGGGCTGCAGCTATTGATACGTCGATGCTTAGCGACATCGAGAGATCGAGGATTCCCGGCGTTTCTGAGAGTTTGGCTGGGTGTACGGGTGTGAAAATTCTTTATTCTATGCAACTACACACTCTCAATACGATAAAACTGGTATCACAGTTCTGCAGCGATTGATACGTCGAAGCTTCGCGAAATCGAAAGATCGCGGATTCCCGCCGTTTCTGAGACTTTGGCTCGCTGTACGGGTGTCAAAATCCTTCATTCTATGTAACTACACACTCTCAATACGATAAAACTGGTATCGTCGTGCTGCAGCGATTGATACATCGATGCTTCGCGACATCGAGAGATCGAGGATTCCCGGCGTTTCTGAGAGTTTGGCTGGGTGTACGGGTGTGAAAATTCTTTATTTTATGCAACTACACACTTGCAATACGATAAAACGGGTATCGTGGTGCTGCAACGATTGATACGTCGATGCTTAGCGACATCGAGAGATCGATGATTCCCGGCGTTTCTGAGACTTTGGCTGGCTGTACGGGTGTCAAAATCCTTTATTCTATGTAACTTCACACTCTTAATACGATAAAACTGGTATCGCAGTTCTGCAGCGATCGATACGTCGAATCTCAGCGGAATCGAAAGATCGAGGATTCTCGGCGTTTCTGAGACTTTGGCTGGCTGTACGGGTGTTAAAATTCTTAATTTCATGCAACTACACACTTGCAATACGATAAAACCGGTATCGTGGTGCTGCAGCGATTGATACGTCGATGCACAGCGACATCGAGAGATCGAGGATTCCCGGCGTTTCTGAGAGTTTGGCTGGGCGTACGGGTGTCAAAATTCTTTATTTCATGCAACTACACACTCTCAATACGATAAAACGGGTATCGTGGTGCTGTAGCGATTGATACGTCGATGCATAGCGACATCGAGAGATCGAGGATTCCCGGCCTTTCTGAGAGTTTGGCTGGGCGTACGGGTGTCAAAATTCTTTATTTCATGCAACTACACACTCTCAATACGATAAGACTGGTATCGCAGTTCTGCAGCGATTGATACGTCGAAGCTTCGCGAAATCGAAAGAACGCGGATTCCCGCCGTTTCTGAGACTTTGGCTGGCTGTACGGGTGTCAAAATCCTTCATTGTATGTAACTACACACTCTCAATACGATAAAACTGGTATCGTGGTGCTGCAGCGATTGATCCGTCGATGCTTAGTGAAATCGAGAGATCGAGGATTCCCGGCGTTTCTGAGAGTTTGGCTGGGTGTACGATTGTGAAAAATCTTTATTTCATGCAACTACACACTTGCAATACGATAAAACGGGTATCGTGGGGCTGCAACTATTGATACGTCGATGCTTAGCGACATCGAGAGATCGAGGATTCCCGGCGTTTCTGAGAGTTTGGCTGGGTGTACGGGTGTGAAAATTCTTTATTCTATGCAACTACACACTTGCAATACGATAAAACGGGTTACGTGGTGCTGCAGCTATTGATACGTCGATGCTTAGCGACATCGAGAGATCGAGGATTCCCGGCGTTTCTGAGAGTTTAACTGGGTGTACGGGTGTGAAAATTCTTTATTCTATGCAACTACACACTTGCATTACGATAAAACGGGTATCGTGGTGCTGCAGCGATTGATACCTCGAAGCTTAGCGACATCGAGAAATCGAGGATTCCCGGCGTTTCTGAGAGTTTGGCTGGGTGTACGGGTGTGAAAATTCTTCATTTCATGCAACTACACACTCTCAATACGATAAAACTGGTATCGCAGTTCTGCAGCGATTGATACGTCGAAGCTTCGCGAATTCGAAAGATCGCGGATTCCCGCCGTTTCTGAGACTTTGGCTCGCTGTACGGGTGTCAAAATCCTTCATTCTATGTAACTACACACTCTCAATACGATAAAACTGGTATCGTCGTGCTGCAGCGATTGATACATCGATGCTTCGCGAAGTCGAGAGATCGAGGATTCCCGGCGTTTCTGAGAGTTTGGCTGGGTGTACGGGTGTGAAAATTCTTTATTTTATGCCACTACACACTTGCAATACGATAAAACGGGTATCGTGGAGCTGCAACGATTGATACGTCAATGCTTAGCGACATCGAGAGATCGATGATTCCCGGCGTTTCTGAGACTTTGGCTGGCTGTACGGGTGTCAAAATCCTTTATTCTATGTAACTTCACACTCTCAATACGATAAAACTGGTATCGCAGTTCTGCAGCGATCGATACGTCGATGCTTAGCAAAATCGAAAGATCGCGGATTCCCGGCGTTTCTGAGAGTTTGGCTGGGCGTACGGGTGTCAAAATTCATTATTTCATGGAACTACACTTTTGCAATACGAGAAAACGGGTATCGTGGGGCTGCAGCTATTGATACGTCGATGCTTAGCGACATCGAGAGATCGAGGATTCCCGGCGTTTCTGAGAGTTTGGCTGGGTGTACGGGTGTGAAAATTCTTTATTCTATGCAACTACACACTCTCAATACGATAAAACTGGTATCACAGTTCTGCAGCGATTGATACGTCGAAGCTTCGCGAAATCGAAAGATCGCGGATTCCCGCCGTTTCTGAGACTTTGGCTCGCTGTACGGGTGTCAAAATCCTTCATTCTATGTAACTACACACTCTCAATACGATAAAACTGGTATCGTCGTGCTGCAGCGATTGATACATCGATGCTTCGCGACATCGAGAGATCGAGGATTCCCGGCGTTTCTGAGAGTTTGGCTGGGTGTACGGGTGTGAAAATTCTTTATTTTATGCAACTACACACTTGCAATACGATAAAACGGGTATCGTGGTGCTGCAACGATTGATACGTCGATGCTTAGCGACATCGAGAGATCGATGATTCCCGGCGTTTCTGAGACTTTGGCTGGCTGTACGGGTGTCAAAATCCTTTATTCTATGTAACTTCACACTCTTAATACGATAAAACTGGTATCGCAGTTCTGCAGCGATTGATACGTCGATGTTTAGCGACATCGAGAGATCGAGGATTCCCGGCGTTTCTTAGTGTTTGGCTGGGTGTACGCATGTCAAAATTCTTTATTTCATGCAACTACACACTTACAATACGATAAAACGGGTATCGTGATGCTGCGGCGATTGATACGTCGAAGCTTAGAGAAATCGAAAGATCGAGGATTCCCGCCGTTTCTGAGACTTTGGCTGGCTGTACGGGTGTCAAAATCCTTCATTCTATGTAACTACACACTCTCAATACGATAAAACTGGTATCGTGGTGCTGCAGCGATTAATCCGTCGATGCTTAGCGAAATCGAGAGATCGAGGATTCCCGGCGTTTCTGAGAGTTTGGCTGGGTGTACGGGTGTGAAAATTCTTTATTTCAAGCAACTACACACTTGCAATACGATAAAACGGGTATCGTGGTGATGCAGCGATTGATACGTCGATGCTTAGCGACATCGAGAGATCGAGGATTCCCGGCCTTTCTGAGAGTTTGGCTGGGCGTACGGGTGTCAAAATTCTTTATTTCATGCAACTACACACTCTCAATACGATAAGACTGGTATCGCATTTCTGCAGCGATTGATACGTCGATGCTTAGCGAAATCGAAAGATCGCGGATTCCCGGCGTTTCTGAGAGTTTGGCTGGGCGTACGGGTGTCTAAATTCTTTATTTCATGGAACTACACACTTGCAATACGATAAAACGGGTTACGTGGTGCTGCAGCTATTGATACGTCGATGCTTAGCGACATCGAGAGATCGAGGATTCCCGGCGTTTCTGAGAGTTTAACTGGGTGTACGGGTGTGAAAATTCTTTATTCTATGCAACTACACACTTGCATTACGATAAAACGGGTATCGTGGTGCTGCAGCGATTGATACCTCGAAGCTTAGCGACATCGAGAAATCGAGGATTCCCGGCGTTTCTGAGAGTTTGGCTGGGTGTACGGGTGTGAAAATTCTTTATTTCATGCAACTACACACTCTCAATACGATAAAACTGGTATCGCAGTTCTGCAGCGATTGATACGTCGAAGCTTCGCGAATTCGAAAGATCGCGGATTCCCGCCGTTTCTGAGACTTTGGCTCGCTGTACGGGTGTCAAAATCCTTCATTCTATGTAACTACACACTCTCAATACGATAAAACTGGTATCGTCGTGCTGCAGCGATTGATACATCGATGCTTCGCGAAATCGAGAGATCGAGGATTCCCGGCGTTTCTGAGAGTTTGGCTGGGTGTACGGGTGTGAAAATTCTTTATTTTATGCCACTACACACTTGCAATACGATAAAACGGGTATCGTGGAGCTGCAACGATTGATACGTCAATGCTTAGCGACATCGAGAGATCGATGATTCCCGGCGTTTCTGAGACTTTGGCTGGCTGTACGGGTGTCGAAATCCTTTATTCTATGTAACTTCACACTCTCAATACGATAAAACTGGTATCGCAGTTCTGCAGCGATCGATACGTCGATGCTTAGCAAAATCGAAAGATCGCGGATTCCCGGCGTTTCTGAGAGTTTGGCTGGGCGTACGGGTGTCAAAATTCATTATTTCATGGAACTACACTTTTGCAATACGAGAAAACGGGTATCGTGGGGCTGCAGCTATTGATACGTCGATGCTTAGCGACATCGAGAGATCGAGGATTCCCGGCGTTTCTGAGAGTTTGGCTGGGTGTACGGGTGTGAAAATTCTTTATTCTATGCAACTACACACTCTCAATACGATAAAACTGGTATCACAGTTCTGCAGCGATTGATACGTCGAAGCTTCGCGAAATCGAAAGATCGCGGATTCCCGCCGTTTCTGAGACTTTGGCTCGCTGTACGGGTGTCAAAATCCTTCATTCTATGTAACTACACACTCTCAATACGATAAAACTGGTATCGTCGTGCTGCAGCGATTGATACATCGATGCTTCGCGACATCGAGAGATCGAGGATTCCCGGCGTTTCTGAGAGTTTGGCTGGGTGTACGGGTGTGAAAATTCTTTATTTTATGCAACTACACACTTGCAATACGATAAAACGGGTATCGTGGTGCTGCAACGATTGATACGTCGATGCTTAGCGACATCGAGAGATCGATGATTCCCGGCGTTTCTGAGACTTTGGCTGGCTGTACGGGTGTCAAAATCCTTTATTCTATGTAACTTCACACTCTTAATACGATAAAACTGGTATCGCAGTTCTGCAGCGATCGATACGTCGAATCTCAGCGGAATCGAAAGATCGAGGATTCTCGGCGTTTCTGAGACTTTGGCTGGCTGTACGGGTGTTAAAATTCTTAATTTCATGCAACTACACACTTGCAATACGATAAAACCGGTATCGTGGTGCTGCAGCGATTGATACGTCGATGCACAGCGACATCGAGAGATCGAGGATTCCCGGCGTTTCTGAGAGTTTGGCTGGGCGTACGGGTGTCAAAATTCTTTATTTCATGCAACTACACACTCTCAATACGATAAAACGGGTATCGTGGTGCTGTAGCGATTGATACGTCGATGCATAGCGACATCGAGAGATCGAGGATTCCCGGCCTTTCTGAGAGTTTGGCTGGGCGTACGGGTGTCAAAATTCTTTATTTCATGCAACTACACACTCTCAATACGATAAGACTGGTATCGCAGTTCTGCAGCGATTGATACGTCGAAGCTTCGCGAAATCGAAAGAACGCGGATTCCCGCCGTTTCTGAGACTTTGGCTGGCTGTACGGGTGTCAAAATCCTTCATTGTATGTAACTACACACTCTCAATACGATAAAACTGGTATCGTGGTGCTGCAGCGATTGATCCGTCGATGCTTAGTGAAATCGAGAGATCGAGGATTCCCGGCGTTTCTGAGAGTTTGGCTGGGTGTACGATTGTGAAAAATCTTTATTTCATGCAACTACACACTTGCAATACGATAAAACGGGTATCGTGGGGCTGCAACTATTGATACGTCGATGCTTAGCGACATCGAGAGATCGAGGATTCCCGGCGTTTCTGAGAGTTTGGCTGGGTGTACGGGTGTGAAAATTCTTTATTCTATGCAACTACACACTTGCAATACGATAAAACGGGTTACGTGGTGCTGCAGCTATTGATACGTCGATGCTTAGCGACATCGAGAGATCGAGGATTCCCGGCGTTTCTGAGAGTTTAACTGGGTGTACGGGTGTGAAAATTCTTTATTCTATGCAACTACACACTTGCATTACGATAAAACGGGTATCGTGGTGCTGCAGCGATTGATACCTCGAAGCTTAGCGACATCGAGAAATCGAGGATTCCCGGCGTTTCTGAGAGTTTGGCTGGGTGTACGGGTGTGAAAATTCTTCATTTCATGCAACTACACACTCTCAATACGATAAAACTGGTATCGCAGTTCTGCAGCGATTGATACGTCGAAGCTTCGCGAATTCGAAAGATCGCGGATTCCCGCCGTTTCTGAGACTTTGGCTCGCTGTACGGGTGTCAAAATCCTTCATTCTATGTAACTACACACTCTCAATACGATAAAACTGGTATCGTCGTGCTGCAGCGATTGATACATCGATGCTTCGCGAAGTCGAGAGATCGAGGATTCCCGGCGTTTCTGAGAGTTTGGCTGGGTGTACGGGTGTGAAAATTCTTTATTTTATGCCACTACACACTTGCAATACGATAAAACGGGTATCGTGGAGCTGCAACGATTGATACGTCAATGCTTAGCGACATCGAGAGATCGATGATTCCCGGCGTTTCTGAGACTTTGGCTGGCTGTACGGGTGTCAAAATCCTTTATTCTATGTAACTTCACACTCTCAATACGATAAAACTGGTATCGCAGTTCTGCAGCGATCGATACGTCGATGCTTAGCAAAATCGAAAGATCGCGGATTCCCGGCGTTTCTGAGAGTTTGGCTGGGCGTACGGGTGTCAAAATTCATTATTTCATGGAACTACACTTTTGCAATACGAGAAAACGGGTATCGTGGGGCTGCAGCTATTGATACGTCGATGCTTAGCGACATCGAGAGATCGAGGATTCCCGGCGTTTCTGAGAGTTTGGCTGGGTGTACGGGTGTGAAAATTCTTTATTCTATGCAACTACACACTCTCAATACGATAAAACTGGTATCACAGTTCTGCAGCGATTGATACGTCGAAGCTTCGCGAAATCGAAAGATCGCGGATTCCCGCCGTTTCTGAGACTTTGGCTCGCTGTACGGGTGTCAAAATCCTTCATTCTATGTAACTACACACTCTCAATACGATAAAACTGGTATCGTCGTGCTGCAGCGATTGATACATCGATGCTTCGCGAAATCGAGAGATCGAGGATTCCCGGCGTTTCTGAGAGTTTGGCTGGGTGTACGGGTGTGAAAATTCTTTATTTTATGCCACTACACACTTGCAATACGATAAAACGGGTATCGTGGAGCTGCAACGATTGATACGTCAATGCTTAGCGACATCGAGAGATCGATGATTCCCGGCGTTTCTGAGACTTTGGCTGGCTGTACGGGTGTCGAAATCCTTTATTCTATGTAACTTCACACTCTCAATACGATAAAACTGGTATCGCAGTTCTGCAGCGATCGATACGTCGATGCTTAGCAAAATCGAAAGATCGCGGATTCCCGGCGTTTCTGAGAGTTTGGCTGGGCGTACGGGTGTCAAAATTCATTATTTCATGGAACTACACTTTTGCAATACGAGAAAACGGGTATCGTGGGGCTGCAGCTATTGATACGTCGATGCTTAGCGACATCGAGAGATCGAGGATTCCCGGCGTTTCTGAGAGTTTGGCTGGGTGTACGGGTGTGAAAATTCTTTATTCTATGCAACTACACACTCTCAATACGATAAAACTGGTATCACAGTTCTGCAGCGATTGATACGTCGAAGCTTCGCGAAATCGAAAGATCGCGGATTCCCGCCGTTTCTGAGACTTTGGCTCGCTGTACGGGTGTCAAAATCCTTCATTCTATGTAACTACACACTCTCAATACGATAAAACTGGTATCGTCGTGCTGCAGCGATTGATACATCGATGCTTCGCGACATCGAGAGATCGAGGATTCCCGGCGTTTCTGAGAGTTTGGCTGGGTGTACGGGTGTGAAAATTCTTTATTTTATGCAACTACACACTTGCAATACGATAAAACGGGTATCGTGGTGCTGCAACGATTGATACGTCGATGCTTAGCGACATCGAGAGATCGATGATTCCCGGCGTTTCTGAGACTTTGGCTGGCTGTACGGGTGTCAAAATCCTTTATTCTATGTAACTTCACACTCTTAATACGATAAAACTGGTATCGCAGTTCTGCAGCGATCGATACGTCGAATCTCAGCGGAATCGAAAGATCGAGGATTCTCGGCGTTTCTGAGACTTTGGCTGGCTGTACGGGTGTTAAAATTCTTAATTTCATGCAACTACACACTTGCAATACGATAAAACCGGTATCGTGGTGCTGCAGCGATTGATACGTCGATGCACAGCGACATCGAGAGATCGAGGATTCCCGGCGTTTCTGAGAGTTTGGCTGGGCGTACGGGTGTCAAAATTCTTTATTTCATGCAACTACACACTCTCAATACGATAAAACGGGTATCGTGGTGCTGTAGCGATTGATACGTCGATGCATAGCGACATCGAGAGATCGAGGATTCCCGGCCTTTCTGAGAGTTTGGCTGGGCGTACGGGTGTCAAAATTCTTTATTTCATGCAACTACACACTCTCAATACGATAAGACTGGTATCGCAGTTCTGCAGCGATTGATACGTCGAAGCTTCGCGAAATCGAAAGAACGCGGATTCCCGCCGTTTCTGAGACTTTGGCTGGCTGTACGGGTGTCAAAATCCTTCATTGTATGTAACTACACACTCTCAATACGATAAAACTGGTATCGTGGTGCTGCAGCGATTGATCCGTCGATGCTTAGTGAAATCGAGAGATCGAGGATTCCCGGCGTTTCTGAGAGTTTGGCTGGGTGTACGATTGTGAAAAATCTTTATTTCATGCAACTACACACTTGCAATACGATAAAACGGGTATCGTGGGGCTGCAACTATTGATACGTCGATGCTTAGCGACATCGAGAGATCGAGGATTCCCGGCGTTTCTGAGAGTTTGGCTGGGTGTACGGGTGTGAAAATTCTTTATTCTATGCAACTACACACTTGCAATACGATAAAACGGGTTACGTGGTGCTGCAGCTATTGATACGTCGATGCTTAGCGACATCGAGAGATCGAGGATTCCCGGCGTTTCTGAGAGTTTAACTGGGTGTACGGGTGTGAAAATTCTTTATTCTATGCAACTACACACTTGCATTACGATAAAACGGGTATCGTGGTGCTGCAGCGATTGATACCTCGAAGCTTAGCGACATCGAGAAATCGAGGATTCCCGGCGTTTCTGAGAGTTTGGCTGGGTGTACGGGTGTGAAAATTCTTCATTTCATGCAACTACACACTCTCAATACGATAAAACTGGTATCGCAGTTCTGCAGCGATTGATACGTCGAAGCTTCGCGAATTCGAAAGATCGCGGATTCCCGCCGTTTCTGAGACTTTGGCTCGCTGTACGGGTGTCAAAATCCTTCATTCTATGTAACTACACACTCTCAATACGATAAAACTGGTATCGTCGTGCTGCAGCGATTGATACATCGATGCTTCGCGAAGTCGAGAGATCGAGGATTCCCGGCGTTTCTGAGAGTTTGGCTGGGTGTACGGGTGTGAAAATTCTTTATTTTATGCCACTACACACTTGCAATACGATAAAACGGGTATCGTGGAGCTGCAACGATTGATACGTCAATGCTTAGCGACATCGAGAGATCGATGATTCCCGGCGTTTCTGAGACTTTGGCTGGCTGTACGGGTGTCAAAATCCTTTATTCTATGTAACTTCACACTCTCAATACGATAAAACTGGTATCGCAGTTCTGCAGCGATCGATACGTCGATGCTTAGCAAAATCGAAAGATCGCGGATTCCCGGCGTTTCTGAGAGTTTGGCTGGGCGTACGGGTGTCAAAATTCATTATTTCATGGAACTACACTTTTGCAATACGAGAAAACGGGTATCGTGGGGCTGCAGCTATTGATACGTCGATGCTTAGCGACATCGAGAGATCGAGGATTCCCGGCGTTTCTGAGAGTTTGGCTGGGTGTACGGGTGTGAAAATTCTTTATTCTATGCAACTACACACTCTCAATACGATAAAACTGGTATCACAGTTCTGCAGCGATTGATACGTCGAAGCTTCGCGAAATCGAAAGATCGCGGATTCCCGCCGTTTCTGAGACTTTGGCTCGCTGTACGGGTGTCAAAATCCTTCATTCTATGTAACTACACACTCTCAATACGATAAAACTGGTATCGTCGTGCTGCAGCGATTGATACATCGATGCTTCGCGACATCGAGAGATCGAGGATTCCCGGCGTTTCTGAGAGTTTGGCTGGGTGTACGGGTGTGAAAATTCTTTATTTTATGCAACTACACACTTGCAATACGATAAAACGGGTATCGTGGTGCTGCAACGATTGATACGTCGATGCTTAGCGACATCGAGAGATCGATGATTCCCGGCGTTTCTGAGACTTTGGCTGGCTGTACGGGTGTCAAAATCCTTTATTCTATGTAACTTCACACTCTTAATACGATAAAACTGGTATCGCAGTTCTGCAGCGATTGATACGTCGATGTTTAGCGACATCGAGAGATCGAGGATTCCCGGCGTTTCTTAGTGTTTGGCTGGGTGTACGCATGTCAAAATTCTTTATTTCATGCAACTACACACTTACAATACGATAAAACGGGTATCGTGATGCTGCGGCGATTGATACGTCGAAGCTTAGAGAAATCGAAAGATCGAGGATTCCCGCCGTTTCTGAGACTTTGGCTGGCTGTACGGGTGTCAAAATCCTTCATTCTATGTAACTACACACTCTCAATACGATAAAACTGGTATCGTGGTGCTGCAGCGATTAATCCGTCGATGCTTAGCGAAATCGAGAGATCGAGGATTCCCGGCGTTTCTGAGAGTTTGGCTGGGTGTACGGGTGTGAAAATTCTTTATTTCAAGCAACTACACACTTGCAATACGATAAAACGGGTATCGTGGTGATGCAGCGATTGATACGTCGATGCTTAGCGACATCGAGAGATCGAGGATTCCCGGCCTTTCTGAGAGTTTGGCTGGGCGTACGGGTGTCAAAATTCTTTATTTCATGCAACTACACACTCTCAATACGATAAGACTGGTATCGCATTTCTGCAGCGATTGATACGTCGATGCTTAGCGAAATCGAAAGATCGCGGATTCCCGGCGTTTCTGAGAGTTTGGCTGGGCGTACGGGTGTCTAAATTCTTTATTTCATGGAACTACACACTTGCAATACGATAAAACGGGTTACGTGGTGCTGCAGCTATTGATACGTCGATGCTTAGCGACATCGAGAGATCGAGGATTCCCGGCGTTTCTGAGAGTTTAACTGGGTGTACGGGTGTGAAAATTCTTTATTCTATGCAACTACACACTTGCATTACGATAAAACGGGTATCGTGGTGCTGCAGCGATTGATACCTCGAAGCTTAGCGACATCGAGAAATCGAGGATTCCCGGCGTTTCTGAGAGTTTGGCTGGGTGTACGGGTGTGAAAATTCTTTATTTCATGCAACTACACACTCTCAATACGATAAAACTGGTATCGCAGTTCTGCAGCGATTGATACGTCGAAGCTTCGCGAATTCGAAAGATCGCGGATTCCCGCCGTTTCTGAGACTTTGGCTCGCTGTACGGGTGTCAAAATCCTTCATTCTATGTAACTACACACTCTCAATACGATAAAACTGGTATCGTCGTGCTGCAGCGATTGATACATCGATGCTTCGCGAAATCGAGAGATCGAGGATTCCCGGCGTTTCTGAGAGTTTGGCTGGGTGTACGGGTGTGAAAATTCTTTATTTTATGCCACTACACACTTGCAATACGATAAAACGGGTATCGTGGAGCTGCAACGATTGATACGTCAATGCTTAGCGACATCGAGAGATCGATGATTCCCGGCGTTTCTGAGACTTTGGCTGGCTGTACGGGTGTCGAAATCCTTTATTCTATGTAACTTCACACTCTCAATACGATAAAACTGGTATCGCAGTTCTGCAGCGATCGATACGTCGATGCTTAGCAAAATCGAAAGATCGCGGATTCCCGGCGTTTCTGAGAGTTTGGCTGGGCGTACGGGTGTCAAAATTCATTATTTCATGGAACTACACTTTTGCAATACGAGAAAACGGGTATCGTGGGGCTGCAGCTATTGATACGTCGATGCTTAGCGACATCGAGAGATCGAGGATTCCCGGCGTTTCTGAGAGTTTGGCTGGGTGTACGGGTGTGAAAATTCTTTATTCTATGCAACTACACACTCTCAATACGATAAAACTGGTATCACAGTTCTGCAGCGATTGATACGTCGAAGCTTCGCGAAATCGAAAGATCGCGGATTCCCGCCGTTTCTGAGACTTTGGCTCGCTGTACGGGTGTCAAAATCCTTCATTCTATGTAACTACACACTCTCAATACGATAAAACTGGTATCGTCGTGCTGCAGCGATTGATACATCGATGCTTCGCGACATCGAGAGATCGAGGATTCCCGGCGTTTCTGAGAGTTTGGCTGGGTGTACGGGTGTGAAAATTCTTTATTTTATGCAACTACACACTTGCAATACGATAAAACGGGTATCGTGGTGCTGCAACGATTGATACGTCGATGCTTAGCGACATCGAGAGATCGATGATTCCCGGCGTTTCTGAGACTTTGGCTGGCTGTACGGGTGTCAAAATCCTTTATTCTATGTAACTTCACACTCTTAATACGATAAAACTGGTATCGCAGTTCTGCAGCGATCGATACGTCGAATCTCAGCGGAATCGAAAGATCGAGGATTCTCGGCGTTTCTGAGACTTTGGCTGGCTGTACGGGTGTTAAAATTCTTAATTTCATGCAACTACACACTTGCAATACGATAAAACCGGTATCGTGGTGCTGCAGCGATTGATACGTCGATGCACAGCGACATCGAGAGATCGAGGATTCCCGGCGTTTCTGAGAGTTTGGCTGGGCGTACGGGTGTCAAAATTCTTTATTTCATGCAACTACACACTCTCAATACGATAAAACGGGTATCGTGGTGCTGTAGCGATTGATACGTCGATGCATAGCGACATCGAGAGATCGAGGATTCCCGGCCTTTCTGAGAGTTTGGCTGGGCGTACGGGTGTCAAAATTCTTTATTTCATGCAACTACACACTCTCAATACGATAAGACTGGTATCGCAGTTCTGCAGCGATTGATACGTCGAAGCTTCGCGAAATCGAAAGAACGCGGATTCCCGCCGTTTCTGAGACTTTGGCTGGCTGTACGGGTGTCAAAATCCTTCATTGTATGTAACTACACACTCTCAATACGATAAAACTGGTATCGTGGTGCTGCAGCGATTGATCCGTCGATGCTTAGTGAAATCGAGAGATCGAGGATTCCCGGCGTTTCTGAGAGTTTGGCTGGGTGTACGATTGTGAAAAATCTTTATTTCATGCAACTACACACTTGCAATACGATAAAACGGGTATCGTGGGGCTGCAACTATTGATACGTCGATGCTTAGCGACATCGAGAGATCGAGGATTCCCGGCGTTTCTGAGAGTTTGGCTGGGTGTACGGGTGTGAAAATTCTTTATTCTATGCAACTACACACTTGCAATACGATAAAACGGGTTACGTGGTGCTGCAGCTATTGATACGTCGATGCTTAGCGACATCGAGAGATCGAGGATTCCCGGCGTTTCTGAGAGTTTAACTGGGTGTACGGGTGTGAAAATTCTTTATTCTATGCAACTACACACTTGCATTACGATAAAACGGGTATCGTGGTGCTGCAGCGATTGATACCTCGAAGCTTAGCGACATCGAGAAATCGAGGATTCCCGGCGTTTCTGAGAGTTTGGCTGGGTGTACGGGTGTGAAAATTCTTCATTTCATGCAACTACACACTCTCAATACGATAAAACTGGTATCGCAGTTCTGCAGCGATTGATACGTCGAAGCTTCGCGAATTCGAAAGATCGCGGATTCCCGCCGTTTCTGAGACTTTGGCTCGCTGTACGGGTGTCAAAATCCTTCATTCTATGTAACTACACACTCTCAATACGATAAAACTGGTATCGTCGTGCTGCAGCGATTGATACATCGATGCTTCGCGAAGTCGAGAGATCGAGGATTCCCGGCGTTTCTGAGAGTTTGGCTGGGTGTACGGGTGTGAAAATTCTTTATTTTATGCCACTACACACTTGCAATACGATAAAACGGGTATCGTGGAGCTGCAACGATTGATACGTCAATGCTTAGCGACATCGAGAGATCGATGATTCCCGGCGTTTCTGAGACTTTGGCTGGCTGTACGGGTGTCAAAATCCTTTATTCTATGTAACTTCACACTCTCAATACGATAAAACTGGTATCGCAGTTCTGCAGCGATCGATACGTCGATGCTTAGCAAAATCGAAAGATCGCGGATTCCCGGCGTTTCTGAGAGTTTGGCTGGGCGTACGGGTGTCAAAATTCATTATTTCATGGAACTACACTTTTGCAATACGAGAAAACGGGTATCGTGGGGCTGCAGCTATTGATACGTCGATGCTTAGCGACATCGAGAGATCGAGGATTCCCGGCGTTTCTGAGAGTTTGGCTGGGTGTACGGGTGTGAAAATTCTTTATTCTATGCAACTACACACTCTCAATACGATAAAACTGGTATCACAGTTCTGCAGCGATTGATACGTCGAAGCTTCGCGAAATCGAAAGATCGCGGATTCCCGCCGTTTCTGAGACTTTGGCTCGCTGTACGGGTGTCAAAATCCTTCATTCTATGTAACTACACACTCTCAATACGATAAAACTGGTATCGTCGTGCTGCAGCGATTGATACATCGATGCTTCGCGAAATCGAGAGATCGAGGATTCCCGGCGTTTCTGAGAGTTTGGCTGGGTGTACGGGTGTGAAAATTCTTTATTTTATGCCACTACACACTTGCAATACGATAAAACGGGTATCGTGGAGCTGCAACGATTGATACGTCAATGCTTAGCGACATCGAGAGATCGATGATTCCCGGCGTTTCTGAGACTTTGGCTGGCTGTACGGGTGTCGAAATCCTTTATTCTATGTAACTTCACACTCTCAATACGATAAAACTGGTATCGCAGTTCTGCAGCGATCGATACGTCGATGCTTAGCAAAATCGAAAGATCGCGGATTCCCGGCGTTTCTGAGAGTTTGGCTGGGCGTACGGGTGTCAAAATTCATTATTTCATGGAACTACACTTTTGCAATACGAGAAAACGGGTATCGTGGGGCTGCAGCTATTGATACGTCGATGCTTAGCGACATCGAGAGATCGAGGATTCCCGGCGTTTCTGAGAGTTTGGCTGGGTGTACGGGTGTGAAAATTCTTTATTCTATGCAACTACACACTCTCAATACGATAAAACTGGTATCACAGTTCTGCAGCGATTGATACGTCGAAGCTTCGCGAAATCGAAAGATCGCGGATTCCCGCCGTTTCTGAGACTTTGGCTCGCTGTACGGGTGTCAAAATCCTTCATTCTATGTAACTACACACTCTCAATACGATAAAACTGGTATCGTCGTGCTGCAGCGATTGATACATCGATGCTTCGCGACATCGAGAGATCGAGGATTCCCGGCGTTTCTGAGAGTTTGGCTGGGTGTACGGGTGTGAAAATTCTTTATTTTATGCAACTACACACTTGCAATACGATAAAACGGGTATCGTGGTGCTGCAACGATTGATACGTCGATGCTTAGCGACATCGAGAGATCGATGATTCCCGGCGTTTCTGAGACTTTGGCTGGCTGTACGGGTGTCAAAATCCTTTATTCTATGTAACTTCACACTCTTAATACGATAAAACTGGTATCGCAGTTCTGCAGCGATCGATACGTCGAATCTCAGCGGAATCGAAAGATCGAGGATTCTCGGCGTTTCTGAGACTTTGGCTGGCTGTACGGGTGTTAAAATTCTTAATTTCATGCAACTACACACTTGCAATACGATAAAACCGGTATCGTGGTGCTGCAGCGATTGATACGTCGATGCACAGCGACATCGAGAGATCGAGGATTCCCGGCGTTTCTGAGAGTTTGGCTGGGCGTACGGGTGTCAAAATTCTTTATTTCATGCAACTACACACTCTCAATACGATAAAACGGGTATCGTGGTGCTGTAGCGATTGATACGTCGATGCATAGCGACATCGAGAGATCGAGGATTCCCGGCCTTTCTGAGAGTTTGGCTGGGCGTACGGGTGTCAAAATTCTTTATTTCATGCAACTACACACTCTCAATACGATAAGACTGGTATCGCAGTTCTGCAGCGATTGATACGTCGAAGCTTCGCGAAATCGAAAGAACGCGGATTCCCGCCGTTTCTGAGACTTTGGCTGGCTGTACGGGTGTCAAAATCCTTCATTGTATGTAACTACACACTCTCAATACGATAAAACTGGTATCGTGGTGCTGCAGCGATTGATCCGTCGATGCTTAGTGAAATCGAGAGATCGAGGATTCCCGGCGTTTCTGAGAGTTTGGCTGGGTGTACGATTGTGAAAAATCTTTATTTCATGCAACTACACACTTGCAATACGATAAAACGGGTATCGTGGGGCTGCAACTATTGATACGTCGATGCTTAGCGACATCGAGAGATCGAGGATTCCCGGCGTTTCTGAGAGTTTGGCTGGGTGTACGGGTGTGAAAATTCTTTATTCTATGCAACTACACACTTGCAATACGATAAAACGGGTTACGTGGTGCTGCAGCTATTGATACGTCGATGCTTAGCGACATCGAGAGATCGAGGATTCCCGGCGTTTCTGAGAGTTTAACTGGGTGTACGGGTGTGAAAATTCTTTATTCTATGCAACTACACACTTGCATTACGATAAAACGGGTATCGTGGTGCTGCAGCGATTGATACCTCGAAGCTTAGCGACATCGAGAAATCGAGGATTCCCGGCGTTTCTGAGAGTTTGGCTGGGTGTACGGGTGTGAAAATTCTTCATTTCATGCAACTACACACTCTCAATACGATAAAACTGGTATCGCAGTTCTGCAGCGATTGATACGTCGAAGCTTCGCGAATTCGAAAGATCGCGGATTCCCGCCGTTTCTGAGACTTTGGCTCGCTGTACGGGTGTCAAAATCCTTCATTCTATGTAACTACACACTCTCAATACGATAAAACTGGTATCGTCGTGCTGCAGCGATTGATACATCGATGCTTCGCGAAGTCGAGAGATCGAGGATTCCCGGCGTTTCTGAGAGTTTGGCTGGGTGTACGGGTGTGAAAATTCTTTATTTTATGCCACTACACACTTGCAATACGATAAAACGGGTATCGTGGAGCTGCAACGATTGATACGTCAATGCTTAGCGACATCGAGAGATCGATGATTCCCGGCGTTTCTGAGACTTTGGCTGGCTGTACGGGTGTCAAAATCCTTTATTCTATGTAACTTCACACTCTCAATACGATAAAACTGGTATCGCAGTTCTGCAGCGATCGATACGTCGATGCTTAGCAAAATCGAAAGATCGCGGATTCCCGGCGTTTCTGAGAGTTTGGCTGGGCGTACGGGTGTCAAAATTCATTATTTCATGGAACTACACTTTTGCAATACGAGAAAACGGGTATCGTGGGGCTGCAGCTATTGATACGTCGATGCTTAGCGACATCGAGAGATCGAGGATTCCCGGCGTTTCTGAGAGTTTGGCTGGGTGTACGGGTGTGAAAATTCTTTATTCTATGCAACTACACACTCTCAATACGATAAAACTGGTATCACAGTTCTGCAGCGATTGATACGTCGAAGCTTCGCGAAATCGAAAGATCGCGGATTCCCGCCGTTTCTGAGACTTTGGCTCGCTGTACGGGTGTCAAAATCCTTCATTCTATGTAACTACACACTCTCAATACGATAAAACTGGTATCGTCGTGCTGCAGCGATTGATACATCGATGCTTCGCGACATCGAGAGATCGAGGATTCCCGGCGTTTCTGAGAGTTTGGCTGGGTGTACGGGTGTGAAAATTCTTTATTTTATGCAACTACACACTTGCAATACGATAAAACGGGTATCGTGGTGCTGCAACGATTGATACGTCGATGCTTAGCGACATCGAGAGATCGATGATTCCCGGCGTTTCTGAGACTTTGGCTGGCTGTACGGGTGTCAAAATCCTTTATTCTATGTAACTTCACACTCTTAATACGATAAAACTGGTATCGCAGTTCTGCAGCGATTGATACGTCGATGTTTAGCGACATCGAGAGATCGAGGATTCCCGGCGTTTCTTAGTGTTTGGCTGGGTGTACGCATGTCAAAATTCTTTATTTCATGCAACTACACACTTACAATACGATAAAACGGGTATCGTGATGCTGCGGCGATTGATACGTCGAAGCTTAGAGAAATCGAAAGATCGAGGATTCCCGCCGTTTCTGAGACTTTGGCTGGCTGTACGGGTGTCAAAATCCTTCATTCTATGTAACTACACACTCTCAATACGATAAAACTGGTATCGTGGTGCTGCAGCGATTAATCCGTCGATGCTTAGCGAAATCGAGAGATCGAGGATTCCCGGCGTTTCTGAGAGTTTGGCTGGGTGTACGGGTGTGAAAATTCTTTATTTCAAGCAACTACACACTTGCAATACGATAAAACGGGTATCGTGGTGATGCAGCGATTGATACGTCGATGCTTAGCGACATCGAGAGATCGAGGATTCCCGGCCTTTCTGAGAGTTTGGCTGGGCGTACGGGTGTCAAAATTCTTTATTTCATGCAACTACACACTCTCAATACGATAAGACTGGTATCGCATTTCTGCAGCGATTGATACGTCGATGCTTAGCGAAATCGAAAGATCGCGGATTCCCGGCGTTTCTGAGAGTTTGGCTGGGCGTACGGGTGTCTAAATTCTTTATTTCATGGAACTACACACTTGCAATACGATAAAACGGGTTACGTGGTGCTGCAGCTATTGATACGTCGATGCTTAGCGACATCGAGAGATCGAGGATTCCCGGCGTTTCTGAGAGTTTAACTGGGTGTACGGGTGTGAAAATTCTTTATTCTATGCAACTACACACTTGCATTACGATAAAACGGGTATCGTGGTGCTGCAGCGATTGATACCTCGAAGCTTAGCGACATCGAGAAATCGAGGATTCCCGGCGTTTCTGAGAGTTTGGCTGGGTGTACGGGTGTGAAAATTCTTTATTTCATGCAACTACACACTCTCAATACGATAAAACTGGTATCGCAGTTCTGCAGCGATTGATACGTCGAAGCTTCGCGAATTCGAAAGATCGCGGATTCCCGCCGTTTCTGAGACTTTGGCTCGCTGTACGGGTGTCAAAATCCTTCATTCTATGTAACTACACACTCTCAATACGATAAAACTGGTATCGTCGTGCTGCAGCGATTGATACATCGATGCTTCGCGAAATCGAGAGATCGAGGATTCCCGGCGTTTCTGAGAGTTTGGCTGGGTGTACGGGTGTGAAAATTCTTTATTTTATGCCACTACACACTTGCAATACGATAAAACGGGTATCGTGGAGCTGCAACGATTGATACGTCAATGCTTAGCGACATCGAGAGATCGATGATTCCCGGCGTTTCTGAGACTTTGGCTGGCTGTACGGGTGTCGAAATCCTTTATTCTATGTAACTTCACACTCTCAATACGATAAAACTGGTATCGCAGTTCTGCAGCGATCGATACGTCGATGCTTAGCAAAATCGAAAGATCGCGGATTCCCGGCGTTTCTGAGAGTTTGGCTGGGCGTACGGGTGTCAAAATTCATTATTTCATGGAACTACACTTTTGCAATACGAGAAAACGGGTATCGTGGGGCTGCAGCTATTGATACGTCGATGCTTAGCGACATCGAGAGATCGAGGATTCCCGGCGTTTCTGAGAGTTTGGCTGGGTGTACGGGTGTGAAAATTCTTTATTCTATGCAACTACACACTCTCAATACGATAAAACTGGTATCACAGTTCTGCAGCGATTGATACGTCGAAGCTTCGCGAAATCGAAAGATCGCGGATTCCCGCCGTTTCTGAGACTTTGGCTCGCTGTACGGGTGTCAAAATCCTTCATTCTATGTAACTACACACTCTCAATACGATAAAACTGGTATCGTCGTGCTGCAGCGATTGATACATCGATGCTTCGCGACATCGAGAGATCGAGGATTCCCGGCGTTTCTGAGAGTTTGGCTGGGTGTACGGGTGTGAAAATTCTTTATTTTATGCAACTACACACTTGCAATACGATAAAACGGGTATCGTGGTGCTGCAACGATTGATACGTCGATGCTTAGCGACATCGAGAGATCGATGATTCCCGGCGTTTCTGAGACTTTGGCTGGCTGTACGGGTGTCAAAATCCTTTATTCTATGTAACTTCACACTCTTAATACGATAAAACTGGTATCGCAGTTCTGCAGCGATCGATACGTCGAATCTCAGCGGAATCGAAAGATCGAGGATTCTCGGCGTTTCTGAGACTTTGGCTGGCTGTACGGGTGTTAAAATTCTTAATTTCATGCAACTACACACTTGCAATACGATAAAACCGGTATCGTGGTGCTGCAGCGATTGATACGTCGATGCACAGCGACATCGAGAGATCGAGGATTCCCGGCGTTTCTGAGAGTTTGGCTGGGCGTACGGGTGTCAAAATTCTTTATTTCATGCAACTACACACTCTCAATACGATAAAACGGGTATCGTGGTGCTGTAGCGATTGATACGTCGATGCATAGCGACATCGAGAGATCGAGGATTCCCGGCCTTTCTGAGAGTTTGGCTGGGCGTACGGGTGTCAAAATTCTTTATTTCATGCAACTACACACTCTCAATACGATAAGACTGGTATCGCAGTTCTGCAGCGATTGATACGTCGAAGCTTCGCGAAATCGAAAGAACGCGGATTCCCGCCGTTTCTGAGACTTTGGCTGGCTGTACGGGTGTCAAAATCCTTCATTGTATGTAACTACACACTCTCAATACGATAAAACTGGTATCGTGGTGCTGCAGCGATTGATCCGTCGATGCTTAGTGAAATCGAGAGATCGAGGATTCCCGGCGTTTCTGAGAGTTTGGCTGGGTGTACGATTGTGAAAAATCTTTATTTCATGCAACTACACACTTGCAATACGATAAAACGGGTATCGTGGGGCTGCAACTATTGATACGTCGATGCTTAGCGACATCGAGAGATCGAGGATTCCCGGCGTTTCTGAGAGTTTGGCTGGGTGTACGGGTGTGAAAATTCTTTATTCTATGCAACTACACACTTGCAATACGATAAAACGGGTTACGTGGTGCTGCAGCTATTGATACGTCGATGCTTAGCGACATCGAGAGATCGAGGATTCCCGGCGTTTCTGAGAGTTTAACTGGGTGTACGGGTGTGAAAATTCTTTATTCTATGCAACTACACACTTGCATTACGATAAAACGGGTATCGTGGTGCTGCAGCGATTGATACCTCGAAGCTTAGCGACATCGAGAAATCGAGGATTCCCGGCGTTTCTGAGAGTTTGGCTGGGTGTACGGGTGTGAAAATTCTTCATTTCATGCAACTACACACTCTCAATACGATAAAACTGGTATCGCAGTTCTGCAGCGATTGATACGTCGAAGCTTCGCGAATTCGAAAGATCGCGGATTCCCGCCGTTTCTGAGACTTTGGCTCGCTGTACGGGTGTCAAAATCCTTCATTCTATGTAACTACACACTCTCAATACGATAAAACTGGTATCGTCGTGCTGCAGCGATTGATACATCGATGCTTCGCGAAGTCGAGAGATCGAGGATTCCCGGCGTTTCTGAGAGTTTGGCTGGGTGTACGGGTGTGAAAATTCTTTATTTTATGCCACTACACACTTGCAATACGATAAAACGGGTATCGTGGAGCTGCAACGATTGATACGTCAATGCTTAGCGACATCGAGAGATCGATGATTCCCGGCGTTTCTGAGACTTTGGCTGGCTGTACGGGTGTCAAAATCCTTTATTCTATGTAACTTCACACTCTCAATACGATAAAACTGGTATCGCAGTTCTGCAGCGATCGATACGTCGATGCTTAGCAAAATCGAAAGATCGCGGATTCCCGGCGTTTCTGAGAGTTTGGCTGGGCGTACGGGTGTCAAAATTCATTATTTCATGGAACTACACTTTTGCAATACGAGAAAACGGGTATCGTGGGGCTGCAGCTATTGATACGTCGATGCTTAGCGACATCGAGAGATCGAGGATTCCCGGCGTTTCTGAGAGTTTGGCTGGGTGTACGGGTGTGAAAATTCTTTATTCTATGCAACTACACACTCTCAATACGATAAAACTGGTATCACAGTTCTGCAGCGATTGATACGTCGAAGCTTCGCGAAATCGAAAGATCGCGGATTCCCGCCGTTTCTGAGACTTTGGCTCGCTGTACGGGTGTCAAAATCCTTCATTCTATGTAACTACACACTCTCAATACGATAAAACTGGTATCGTCGTGCTGCAGCGATTGATACATCGATGCTTCGCGACATCGAGAGATCGAGGATTCCCGGCGTTTCTGAGAGTTTGGCTGGGTGTACGGGTGTGAAAATTCTTTATTTTATGCAACTACACACTTGCAATACGATAAAACGGGTATCGTGGTGCTGCAACGATTGATACGTCGATGCTTAGCGACATCGAGAGATCGATGATTCCCGGCGTTTCTGAGACTTTGGCTGGCTGTACGGGTGTCAAAATCCTTTATTCTATGTAACTTCACACTCTTAATACGATAAAACTGGTATCGCAGTTCTGCAGCGATCGATACGTCGAATCTCAGCGGAATCGAAAGATCGAGGATTCTCGGCGTTTCTGAGACTTTGGCTGGCTGTACGGGTGTTAAAATTCTTAATTTCATGCAACTACACACTTGCAATACGATAAAACCGGTATCGTGGTGCTGCAGCGATTGATACGTCGATGCACAGCGACATCGAGAGATCGAGGATTCCCGGCGTTTCTGAGAGTTTGGCTGGGCGTACGGGTGTCAAAATTCTTTATTTCATGCAACTACACACTCTCAATACGATAAAACGGGTATCGTGGTGCTGTAGCGATTGATACGTCGATGCATAGCGACATCGAGAGATCGAGGATTCCCGGCCTTTCTGAGAGTTTGGCTGGGCGTACGGGTGTCAAAATTCTTTATTTCATGCAACTACACACTCTCAATACGATAAGACTGGTATCGCAGTTCTGCAGCGATTGATACGTCGAAGCTTCGCGAAATCGAAAGAACGCGGATTCCCGCCGTTTCTGAGACTTTGGCTGGCTGTACGGGTGTCAAAATCCTTCATTGTATGTAACTACACACTCTCAATACGATAAAACTGGTATCGTGGTGCTGCAGCGATTGATCCGTCGATGCTTAGTGAAATCGAGAGATCGAGGATTCCCGGCGTTTCTGAGAGTTTGGCTGGGTGTACGATTGTGAAAAATCTTTATTTCATGCAACTACACACTTGCAATACGATAAAACGGGTATCGTGGGGCTGCAACTATTGATACGTCGATGCTTAGCGACATCGAGAGATCGAGGATTCCCGGCGTTTCTGAGAGTTTGGCTGGGTGTACGGGTGTGAAAATTCTTTATTCTATGCAACTACACACTTGCAATACGATAAAACGGGTATCGTGGGGCTGCAGCTATTGATACGTCGATGCTTAGCGACATCGAGAGATCGAGGATTCCCGGCCTTTCTGAGAGTTTGGCTGGGCGTACGGGTGTCAAAATTCTTTATTTCATGCAACTACACACTCTCAATACGATAAGACTGGTATCGCAGTTCTGCAGCGATTGATACGTCGATGCTTAGCGAAATCGAAAGATCGCGGATTCCAAGCGTTTCTGAGAGTTTGGCTGGGCGTACGGGTGTCAAAATTCTTTATTTCATGGACCTACACACTTGCAATACGATAAAACGGGTATCGTGGTGCTGCAGCTATTGATACGTCGATGCTTAGCGACATCGAGAGATCGAGGATTCCCGGCGTTTCTGAGAGTTTAACTGGGTGTTCGGGTGTGAAAATTCTTTATTCTATGCAACTACACACTTGCAATACGATAAAACGGGTATCGTGGGGCTGCAGCTATTGATACGTCGATGCTTTGCGACATCGAGAGATCGAGGATTCCCGGCGTTTCTGAGAGTTTGGCTGGCTGTACGGGTGTGAAAATTCTTTATTTCATGCAACTAAACACTTGCAATACGATAAAACGGGTATCGTGGTGCTGCAGCGATTGATACGTCGATGCACAGCGACATCGAGAGATCGAGGATTCCCGGCGTTTCTGAGAGTTTGGCTGGGCGCACGGGTGTCAAAATTCTTTATTTCATGCAACTACACACTCTCAATACGATTGTTAAAGCCATTTGTTAACTTGACCAAGTGTAGTGTGTGTAAGAGTGTGTTGGTCGCTGGCCGGTAGGCGGAGCGCGCGAGCGGCGCGTTGCCGACGAGAGAGAGTCGAAGTGTGAGCGTCGATCGAGACAGACGTGTAGTAGAGTAGAGTGAGAGAGCACGAGTCCGCCAGACGGGTCGAGGGCAAGTGCGAGTGTGAAGTAAACGTTTTGTACTTTGGATTAGATTAATGTTACACTGTCGGTTCCACTATTATTATTACTATTATTATTACTACTATTGTTCCTTTATCATTATTATCACTGAGCCTCAATCTTAATTTCAACTATCTTGCTCATTAATAAATTTGGTTACCTCTTCGTTCAAATTATTATCACATTCATATATTTTGGCAACCTGACCCATCAGCGGAACAAACAAAAGAAAAGAAAGAGAAATTACTCACTGGATGCCGAGGAGTAATAATAATTCATTTAACAATTCAGAAGTGGGATACCTAAAGTTGAATACTTAAAATTGGACATTTAAAATGGGATACCTAAAGTTGAATACTTAAAATTGGACATTTAAAAGCGGATACCTGAAATTAGCGAACTTGATGTAAAACGATAACGGACAAAGTGATACACGAAGAATGGTTATTGGCATCGTGCTTTATTAGTGATTGTGGCGAATGGTAGACGCGCAAACTTTCGAGAAATTTGCGTCAGCCGAGCTAGAAAAAATGGGTTTGAATCGGACGTTGGGTCGTGGACGGGGAAGAGGGACAGTTGACGAGGACGAGACGCGTCTTCCAGGAATGAACGCAAATCAACAAGTAGCGCGAGACGGTGTTGTCAGTGGGGTAGCACCATTATTAAACACGAGTGCGAACAGTGGGCCTTCGACTAGTGGTATTGGAAGCCGAGTCGGGAACGAAACAGTGGGTTCCGAGAATTTGCGAGAAGCTATACCCGCTCATTCTAGTGTTCGGGAGACGGATAAACACGCGACTATAGTTGACGCGTTTCGGGGTCTCTTGTCGGGAGAAAACAAAGACGAAGCAGTGGCACAGTTATTCGCCGGTATGTGGACAAGTCAACAACAACAAAGAGTAACAGCCTCACCTCCCTCGTTTCACGTGATACCGGACCTATCGAAAAACATTCCGTTCTTCTCGGGCGACGAAGATACAGTTTGTGCACGTGAGTGGATAGACAATTTAGAGGCGATGTATCAGCTTCACGAGTGGCCGCAAGAATGGCTAGTGGAAGCCGCGAAAATGTATTTGAAAGGAGGCGCGAAGGATTGGGCGAATAGTCGCCGTTCGGAGTTGACCACGTGGGAGATATTTCGACGAGAATTCAAGAATACCTTCAGTGCCGGAGATGATGTGTCCACACATTGGGCGCGTATGAAAGCTCGAGTGCAAGGGAAATCGGAGTCCCTAACTTCATACTTCCACGCGAAGGTGCGTCTATGCAACATTCTGGGTTTCACCTACCGAGAAACCAAAGCTGAAATGTTAATCGGATTGTGGTCACGAGAATTGGCGACTACAGTGATGCCGACAGCGCAGCACACCACAACCGAGCTCTTCCATGACCTCTTGTACCATGAGAAAATCCTCAATCATCGTGCGGAACGTATACGAGCATCGCGCGATCCACCTGCGACAAGATCGAAACAACCAAGTGAGAGACCGAGCGAAAAGGGAGCGAGCAACACCAGGAGCGCAACCAGCGTTCGAAAAGAAGGGAGTAAGTTGGATAATGCAAATGCAACCAGTGACAGTCCACGAAAATGTTTTAATTGCAATAAACTTGGACACCTCGCGCGCGATTGTCCAGAGCCACGCCGCGAACTAACGTGCTATAAATGTGGTGCGAAAGGGCACATGAGCCGACAGTGCCCTGCGCAAGGTGAACGAACAGTGCGAACAATTGGACAGCCGAGCGACAGCACCGCGGCAAAATATTTGAAAATGGCAAAAATAAACGGTCGGGAAGTACCTGCATTTATTGACACGGGCAGTTCAGAGTGCACTATCAATGCGACGCGAGTGTTACGTGAACAGTTTAAAATGGAGCCGCTGCGAAAAGCCTTGAAGGGATTTGGTCCTCCGGATCATGTTGTGGAAAGCCTCGGAACTGTGAAAGCGACGATTGTTATCGACGGGGTAGAAGTATCCAATGTGGAAATGTACGTTGTACCGGATAACGTACAGCCAGTGGACTCCATTATTGGACGATCCTTTACCGAGCAGCCAAGCGTAGATTACCACAAGGTGGGCGAGACGTTAGTCTTCTGTCGTAACAGCGAACTCCCGCGCTGTGTGGAACCGCCATCATCGGTCAACACAATTATGGATGATGTTGTTTTGCCAGCTCATTCAGTGAGCTTCATTCACATCGCGGACGGACGAGATAACTACGCATTGCCAGTTCTGAACTTGGGGATCGAGGAGAAGAGCCTGACAAAAGGAAACACAGCAACCGTTCGAGGAAAAGTCTCTCGAGTACCTATTGGAGTGAGTCCGAAAACGGAGCAACCAACCATACACATCGAAGACATCGACATCGGAGCCGAACAACCAGACGACGTAGCACATGACGTGTGTGAGATGATCAACGAGTACCGAGATTGTGTGTCAACAAACTTGAACGACCTTGGATGCGCAACCGACATCGAAATGAGTATTGATGTACCGGATTCATGTAAGCCAGTAGTTAGTAAGCCTTACCGAGCAACCGAGCGTGAGCGAACCGAAATAAAGAGAATTTTAGCTGAATGGCGAGAAGCGGGTATAATTACTGACACGCAGTCAGAATACGCAAGTCCAGTTCTATTAGTAACGAAAAAGACGGGCGAATCGAGATTGTGTGTAGATTTCCGGAAGCTAAATCAACAGACCAAGCGAGTTCATTTTCCCCTACCCAATATCGACGATCACATCGCGCAGATTCGAGATAGTTCGCTTTTCATTGTACTTGATTTGGCCCATGGGTATTTACAGATTCCATTGTCGAAAGAATCGCGAGCGAAAACAGCGATCATAACCTCAGAGGAGACTGCAGAATTCACGCGCATGGTCTTTGGCCTAATGAACGGCCCCGCTTTCTTTTCAAAGGCGATGCACCGAGCGTTGGGTCCCCTCCGAGACAATACCGTATTATTTTATTTAGACGATATTCTAATACCAGGGAAAAGTTGGGAAGATTTAAAACCGAAGCTAGTATTAACGTTTGAGGCCTTGCGAAAAGCCGGACTAACAATCAAACTATCGAAGTGCAAATTTTTACATCAGCGAGTAGCGTATTTGGGACATGAGATCTCAGGCAGGGGCATTGAGCCGGGGAGTCATAAAGTCGAAGCAATCAAAGAATTTCCTGTACCACGAAACATCCACGAGGTTAGACGGTATTTGGGACTTACGAGCTATTTTAGGAAGTTTGTACCGAAATTCGCGCACATCGCCGAGCCGCTGCATGACTTACTGAAAGCGAGTGTTAAATTTACGTGGGGCGAATCGCAAAGTCGCGCGTTCGAAACGTTGAAAACTCATTTGACAGAACCCCCCGTGATTCAAGCTTTTCAACCAAAAGCGTGCACTGAGTTGCACACAGACGCGAGTATGACAGGGTTAGCCGCGATGCTAATGCAAAAAGGAGTCGATGGAAAATTTAGACTCGTACACGCGATAAGTCGACGAACGAGCGAGCCAGAGCGCCGTTATCCCAGTGGAAAACTGGAACTTCTAGCAATTGTGTGGGCGGTGGCACGACTTCGTGCAATGCTCGCGAATATCGAATTCACAATCATAACAGACTGCCAGGCGTTAAGCTATTTAGATACTCAGAAAACTGCGAATCCGCAAATGATTCGTTGGGTGGATTCTCTTTCTGAATATACGTATAATATTGTGCATAGGCCGGGAGTTAAAATGGCTCACGTCGACGCACTTAGTCGAGCTCCAGTAGAAGCACCGGGCGTGCCAGATGGCCTTACGGTTTTTACAATTTGTAACGATGAAGACGCCGTAAGAATGTATCAATTTGTCGACGACGATCTTAAATTGAAGAAGGAATTGTTGGAGAAAACAAGTAAGCGAACGAGAAGCGAAGAGGGATGCGTAGTCGATTACGAATTGAGCGATGGTATCCTCTATAAACGACGGAACGGAAAGTTGTTGTATGTAGTACCGAATGCCATGCGCAAGAGTTTAACCGTGCGATTTCACGATTTGACAAGTCATCCGGGAATCGAGAGAACCGTGGCTCGATTGCAAGAACATTATTATTTCCCAAAAATGAGAGCGTATGTGAGACGTCATATTAAAGCATGCTTACAATGCATCGCGTATAAATCAAAGCCGGGAAAACAAGCAGGGGAACTACACCCCATTCCTCCAGGTCATCGACCTTTTGCCATTGTTCACGTGGACCATATGGGCCCGTTCGTTACCAGTTCTCGGGGAAATAAGTATGCATTCGTTCTCGTTGACAATTTCACGAAGTTCGCAGTCATTCGAGCAGTTCGCGATACTAAATCTACGGGTGTCGTGCGTATTCTCGAAGAGTTCGTGAGGGAGTATGGTGCTCCTGTACGTATTATTTCCGATCGCGGAACATGTTTCACGTCGAGACAGTTCGAGCAATTTTGTACAAAACACGGTATTCGACACACGATTAATTCACCTAGGCACCCGCAAGCCAACGGTCAGGTGGAACGGTGGAACGCCATCTTCCTACCTGCCATCCAGAGTAGCCTAGCCACAGACGACGGACTTAGTTGGGATAAAAACCTTAAGGAGATTCAATGTCACATCAACGAGATGAAAAACGCGAGTACCGGACTGAGTCCTTTCCAACTTATTTACGGGTATGTACCGCGTCGTGCAGAGGGCGAACTACGCAAACTAACGTTTGACGATGATTCAACGTACCGAAAACCGATCGAATTACAACGTGAAGCGACGACACGAATTCAGGCGGAACAGGCGCGATATAAGAAGCGTTATGATGCTAACAGAGCGAGAAATGTAGATTTCCAGGTAGGAAACATAGTGTTTATGAAAACGATAGCTAGTGCGACCGGTGAGTCCACTAAACTCCACGAAAAGTACCGAGGTCCGATGGTTGTTAATAAGAAGTTCTCAGGAGATACGTATCACGTGAGCGATCTCAATAAGAGCGCGGCGGGTAAAAGTTATGCATCCACCGCACATGCGAGTCAACTTAAATTATGGACGCCAGAGGAACCTGATGAGGTAGATGATAGCATTTCCGACGACTCTGATAATTCTGTAGCTCCAAGCAAATCGAATACAGCGAGCGAGAGTACCAGCGAGAGACCGTGTGACCCGAATTGCGAAACCGAAATCTGTAAAGTAGACGTAGACACGGTATCTGAAAACGAAAATGTAAGTGAAGTGCGCGCTAAAAGTGAAGTGCAACCGAGTGCCGAAACATCGCTTGCCGAGAGCGTTTCGCCGATGATCCCTGTGCGTGCGTCGCAACGCTCTAAGCAACCCCCGATTCGATTAAAAGACTACTGTCTAGATTCGAATGCGCTCGAGGACGAGCGTACGTAGGATGGCCGAGTGTTAAAGCCATTTGTTAACTTGACCAAGTGTAGTGTGTGTAAGAGTGTGTTGGTCGCTGGCCGGTAGGCGGAGCGCGCGAGCGGCGCGTTGCCGACGAGAGAGAGTCGAAGTGTGAGCGTCGATCGAGACAGACGTGTAGTAGAGTAGAGTGAGAGAGCACGAGTCCGCCAGACGGGTCGAGGGCAAGTGCGAGTGTGAAGTAAACGTTTTGTACTTTGGATTAGATTAATGTTACACTGTCGGTTCCACTATTATTATTACTATTATTATTACTACTATTGTTCCTTTATCATTATTATCACTGAGCCTCAATCTTAATTTCAACTATCTTGCTCATTAATAAATTTGGTTACCTCTTCGTTCAAATTATTATCACATTCATATATTTTGGCAACCTGACCCATCAGCGGAACAAACAAAAGAAAAGAAAGAGAAATTACTCACTGGATGCCGAGGAGTAATAATAATTCATTTAACACGATAAAACGGGTATCGTGGTGCTGTAGCGATTGATACGTCGATGCATAGCGACATCGAGAGATCGAGGATTCCCGGCCTTTCTGAGAGTTTGGCTGGGCGTACGGGTGTCAAAATTCTTTATTTCATGCAACTACACACTCTCAATACGATAAGACTGGTATCGCAGTTCTGCAGCGATTGATACGTCGATGCTTAGCGAAATCGAAAGATCGCGGATTCCAAGCGTTTCTGAGAGTTTGGCTGGGCGTACGGGTGTCAAAATTCTTTATTTCATGGAACTACACACTTGCAATACGATAAAACGGGTATCGTGGTGCTGCAGCTATTGATACGTCGATGCTTAGCGACATCGAGAGATCGAGGATTCCCGGCGTTTCTGAGAGTTTAACTGGGTGTTCGGGTGTTAAAATTCTTTATTCTATGCAACTACACACTTGCAATACGATAAAACGGGTATCGTGGTGCTGCAGCGATTGATACGTCGAAGCTTAGCGACATCGAGAGATCGAGGATTCCCGTCGTTTCTGAGAGTTAGGCTGGGTGTACGGGTGTGAAAATTCTTTATTTCATGCAACTACACACTCTTAATACGATAAAACTGGTATCGCAGTTCTGCAGCGATTGATACGTCGAAGCTTCGCGAAATCGAAAGAACGCGGATTCCCGCCGTTTCTGAGACTTTGGCTGGCTGTACGGGTGTCAAAATCCTTCATTCTATGTAACTACACACTCTCAATACGATAAAACTGGTATCGTGGTGCTGCAGCGATTGATCCGTCGATGCTTAGCGAAATCGAGAGATCGAGGATTCCCGGCGTTTCTGAGAGTTTGGCTGAGTGTACGGGTGTGAAAATTCTTTATTTCATGCAACTACACACTCTCAATACGACAAAACTGGTATCGCAGTTCTGCAGCGATTGATACGTCGAAGCTTAGCGGAATCGAAAGATCGAGGATTCCCGCCGTTTCTGAGACTTTGGCTGGCTGTACGGGTGTCAAAATCCTTCATTCTATGTAACTACACACTCTCAAAACGATAAAACTGGTATCGTGGTGCTGCAGCGATTGATCCGTCGATGCTTAGCGAAATCGAGAGATTTCAAGGATTTTACTTTCTACATGTGCTGGCCACTTGAATCGGCACGTTTCGACTTTTTACAATTTCCAGAAACCCAGAAAGATTCTCAAATAGCAGCGCGTTTCGTCACAGCATGGTATTTCCGCTGGCATATACTACGAATCTAAATATAATTTTGTATATTTAGAAGTAACATATAATATATTGGTAATCACTTATATCTTGATAAATATATTCATATATATATTGGGAGTCAGCTCGCCCCAGCCGCAATGATCAATCTCTCTGCCTTGAGACGTTTGAATTTACCGCGCGCTGTTTCGCGGAGTCGTCGCGCTCGCGGGTCGCGTATCAGGATTCGTTACACAAGTCGAAATTCTCGAAAAAGAACTTTAATTAACGCGTTTTGGGCAGTTCCGGCCCGGTCGCCGGATCTAGGATTTCTGACCAACCAAACGACCAAACAAATTTTTTTTTTTCAAAATCGACTAAAATATGCACATAGCCCCTGTTTTCAGGGTGCAATATGCCACTTGAGAACGATATATGTGTAAAATGTACTCGCCACCCAATAAAAAGATCATTTGCCATTGTTAGTGCTCGAAAATTTCCAGTTTTTCATCTTGTGTTATTGTCCAATTCAATTAATTGAAAATTCGCAAAGTGCAATATTCGTCACGATTATAATGCATTATTAACACGATTATCGTTATAACAAAATAAATACGATTGTCAGGTAGCTATATATATATATATATTGTAACACGGTGGAGCGTTACAATATTTTCCCCCCTCGGCCGGCTCGAAGGCCATCACACACCACATTTTATAACTGTTAAGAATTATTTTTTTATAATTAATACTAGCGATATTTTGTGTAAGACTTCCCCCTTTTTGCCCCCCCCCCCCACCCTCCTGGTATGAATGCGTATTAGATTTGCAACATCGCCGAGGCATCAAGGACCAACGAGAGACACTACGGCAGCCTAAGCAAAGTGACGTGGTGAGAGTGTGGGCTGGAGACGGAGAGGGGATCTGCCACGCCAACCAGCTGAGGAGTACACGCCGCGTCACACGAGGAGCCTCCACTCGTGGGGACAAAGGTTGGAGTTAGCCGCCCAACTGCGTGCGTGTACTCACTCTAACGATCGTCAGCGGCAATCCAAATCGCCCGCGGCGATCGCACCGCCCAACTCTGCTACGCCGTTCCGCCGCAGCACCGCCCGAGCGCCACTAACCAGCCGCACTCGATCCATCGATCAATGCCGAAGCACGTAGTGTTCTCAAGCCGAGGATTCCCGAGGATGCCCGAAGACTCCCGAAAGAACGAGGAAGAAGACGGACGACATTTTCCCGGCACTTCGAGCCCCGCCGTCGTCGCGACCGTTTTGTTTGATAGAGTGTATGATAAAGAGTGACCGGGGGTATTGTCCCCGGTGCTGCTTTTGATTGTGTGAGTGATTGAGTGTGAGAGATTTTGCGTGAGTAACTTTTATAATATTTTTAGTCCCCGTTTTGCCCCCCCCCCAGCCCCGTATCTCCCGAATTATTTTCTTTATTATCGCTGTATCAAGAAGACCGTCTGCCACCACGTGGAGACCGGCGCCTCTGATTACCGCCATTTGTATTGTCTTGTATCGAGAGGGCCGGCTGCCACCGCGTGGAGATCGGTGCATAATTGTTTCCATTATTATAATTATTTTGCGTGCGAGGTAGTGTGACGGTTTATCGCGACTATTGCTCGTATATCTAGTCTTTAATTTCTTTTTGCGCCATTCCCCCCCCCATTATAGAATACCCCCGTGCTTCACCCCCCCCCCCCCCCCCCCCGTTTTCGGACCGAGGTAATTATTAAGTAGCCGACGAGTTCGGGAATTCACCCCCTGAGACCCCTCGTCCCTCTGCCCCACCCTAGCCGCGTGTAAATTTCATTTGTTCTTTGTATTATTTTAGTTACGATATTACTGGGTCAAGTGACCAGTAATATTACGGTTGCTACACGTGACGTAGCTGGCGCCCAAACCTTTTGTTATTTTTTTGTTAATTAATAAACTTTTGTTATTGCCATTCTTATTTTTGGGCAATTATTGTTATTTCTCACTGACCCCTTCCCAGTTCCTTAATTACCGGGAAGCCGGTCATAATATATATATATATATATATATTAGGGTGTGTCATTTTTGGGCAATTTTTTTTTTTCGACTCAGAAACAGGTTGTATACTTTCAGGAAGGTAAAATAAGAAGCCTGTAAAAATTTTAGCTCTTAATATTAATATTTAGATGCGCCTCATCGCGAATTTCTATTTCCCATTTAAATAACATGGGAAAAAAATTTTTTCATGTTTGGAATTTTATACGTTGGCAATGGCATATTGTTCGATGGAACGCATAACATATTTTATAGAGAATCGCACGCTCTACAAAAAAGATGTCTTGCATTTTTTCGATAGACATAGCCATTCTGATAATATTTGAGTTCAAAGTTCAAAATATACGAAAATTCATCTTTTTGTTAATATTATAGCGAAACTATTGACTCTATTGAGAATCTTCAATCAACTTTTATGTAAATTATTAAATTTACCATGAAAATTGTCTCATCCATGATTAATTAATATTTATTGGTGAATTGTTCAATGCTGTAGAGACCTGTCTTCTGTCACGAAACTGGTTCTAATGGGCTGATACTTATCATAAATAGTTACAAAAAAAATCGACAAAATACTCACGAAAAATATCTTTCGTTATTTCCATTAATAGTAAAAAAAAAATGTTTATGTTTATGTTAAAAATTAACAAAAAGATGAATTTTCGTATATTTTGAACTTTGAACTCAAATATCATCAGAATGACTATGTCTATCGAAAAAATGCAAGACATCTTTTTTGTAGAGCGTGCGATTCTCTATAAAATATGTGTTGCGTTCCATCGAACGATATGCCATTGCCAACGTATAAAATTCCAAACATGAAAAAATTTTTTTCCCATGTTATTTAAATGGGAAATAGAAATTCGCGATGAGGCGCATCTAAATATTAATATTAAGAGCTAAAATTTTTACAGGCTTCTTATTTTACCTTCCTGAAAGTATACAACCTGTTTCTGAGTCGAAAAAAAAAATTGCCCAAAAATGACACACCCTAATATATATATGTATACGAAGCTACGACGTACACCAACCAAAAAGAATCTAAGCAAAAGTGGTGAAGAGGACAGAAGCATAGCGGGAAAAGGAACAGAGGATAATGAAGGGGATTTACAAATCGTCGGCAAAGAGGTACATGAATCTGACGTGGTATCGGAAAAAGGTCAAAATGAACGGGTAGCGTTTGTACCAATCGATGAGATAGCTCTGTCACTAACTCAGACGAGAGATGGGGCAAATTTGAAGAAAGGAAGACAGAATGAGAAAGATCGAGAAAGCGAGGATGAAGGTGTTGACAACAGGTGCGAGTGGGAGGAGGCTGCAACGGACGAAAGACTGGATGACAGTGTATCAGGCTTCAGTGACACAGAAGAGGAAGTGAATGTGATTGGAGGACATTGGTTTGTCGAAATCCGGAAAGCAGAAGCAAGGTTAAGCGGAGAGCTGAGATGTCAGCAAAAAGAGTTTGAAAAAAGAGTAAATTTGGGATGGAAAGAGGAGATAAAACGAATAAATGTAGAAAGTGAAAGACAGATGAAGATATGGTTTAGAGAAGAGATGATCAAAATACGGAAGGAGTGCGAGATGGAAAATGATGAGCCATGTGAAGAGTGTGAGATAACCAGAAAGAAGATGTGTGAACTGCGAAGAGAGATGGGAGAAGTGAGAGAAAGCGCAGAGCAAGAGAAAAAAAGGTGGGAAGCAGAACGACGTATGCTGATGAGCATTATTAAGGAAAGAGAAAATAATAAAGCAAGAAAGGAATTGGAAGAGACGAAGAAGCAGAGCACAACGAGGGAAGGAAATCACAGTTTGGATGAGATTAGCGAGGTATCATTCGGATCACCAGTGGAAAAAGTAAAGGAAGGCAGAAAAAAGTTTGCGAGAGAGAAGGAAAATATGGAGCAAATAATGGAGAAGAAGCCAAGACCACTAAATGAACAGGAGTTAAAGGTAGAGAAAGGAAAGAGAGAATATAGGAAAAATAATATAAGTATATACTTTCCAGAAGCGAAAGGAGCATCAAAGGACAAGATCATGGACGTGATCGATGAAAAATGCGGACAAAATATAAGAAAAAAAACAGTGAAGAAGTATGAGAGGGAAGGCCTGGTGGTAATAAGATACAAGGACTGGAATGAAAAGCAGGAGATGATGAGAAGAAAGGCAAAATTGAAGGAGACAGACATCTGGGTGAAGAACGACTGGACTAAAAGAGAAAAAGAAGTTCAAAAATGGCTGTGGGAGATTGTGGAAAATGAAAAGAGACTCGGGAGAAGGGCGGATGTAAGCTACATGAAGATAAATCTCGGAGATGAATGGTGGAGATGGAACGACCGAACGGGAAGCATCGAACTACAGAAAAATGAGCGGAGAGAGGAGCGAACGGATCGAGATGAGCAACAGCCCTTTCGAGGTAGAAGACCGCGAGGAAGAAGTGAAAAGTAAGGAAAGAAGAGAGAAGAGGAAAGAACCTACTAAGAAGAAGTTAGGAGAAAGAGTAAACAAAGACAGTCAAAAATGCGAGTTTAAAGTAATTCTGTGGAATGTTGCGGGAATGTTTAAAATAGGAGAAGGGTGGGAATTTATGGAAAAGGGAGATATTGTTGTATTACAAGAAACGTGGATGGAAAAAAAAAATGAATGTAAAGCTGTGCAAAGTATGAGTCAGAAATTCAGCTGGAACTTTAAAGCTGCGATCAAGGAAAAGGGGATAAAAAAAGGAAGAGCAAAAGGGGGACAAGCAATCGGTGTAAAGAAGGAATGGGAAGGAATGTGGGACATAAAGGAATGGGAGTTTGGGTTCATTTTGTGCAATTGTAAGTTAGGAGAAAATGTGGCAATAATAACAGTATATAACAATGTTGGGATGGCGAGGATTAAAAAAGAACTAAGAGAAATAATATTAGAGGAAGCATGTAAATACGAAAAAGTTATGATTGTGGGAGATATGAATGCGAGGATTGGAAATGAGCAAGCGATGATCGTAGAAGAAATATATGAAGGAGACTACGAAGTAAGAGTTTCACAAGATAGGCTATTGAATTCGGAAGGGAAACGGATGTTGAAGTTATGTGAGGAATTGGGTTTGAAAGTGTTAAATGGGAGAACGAAGGGGGATAGAGAGGGCAGAGTGACCTTTGTTGGAGGTGGAGAAGAATGTTGCGGATCGGTATTAGATTATGTTATTATACTAGATAGAGGAGAACAGGAAGAAATAAAAAAATTGGAGGTGGTAAATCGAATTGAATCGGATCATCTACCAATAGTAATAACTATGTGGGACATGAATGCAGAAGTACAGATATACGAAGAGGACGGTACTGATGATGAGAGTAAAATGGTGAAATTAATATGGAAAGAAGAATTAGGTGATAAATTTATCGATGAAATACAAAAGGATGTAGCCATAGAAAAGATCAATGAGGGGTGGGACGGGATCAAGGAAAAAATAATAAGAGCTGCAGAAAAGGTGGGGGCAGTGAAAAAACCAGGAAAAAGCAAAAGAATGAGAAGATTGCCAAGATGGTTTAACAAGGACTGCCGGAAACAGAGAGATATGATATGGAAAAAATTGAAAGAGTTCACAAAACACAGAAATACAGACACAAAGACTAGATTAATGGCAGAAAACAAAAAAATGAGGTTAACGATAAAGGAAGCAAAGGAGAAATGGAGAAATGAGATATGGGAACAAGTCGGAAAAGCCAAAAATATGCCAAAATGGTGGAAAGCTATTAATAAATTTAGAAATAAGAGTAAAGGGACAGTGGGGGAAAAAATATCGAGAGGAGAATGGAAGAAACACTTCGAGAAGTTACTGAATGGGGAGAGAGGACAAGAAAATGAGGTGAAAGAAAATAAAAAAATATGGGATAGAGAGGAACAGACTGATAATGAAGAAGAATGGGGAACAGAAAAAGTGTTTTACGAGGAATTTACAATGAAAGAATTGGATGCATCATTGAGAGAAATGAAAAATGGAAAAGCGGCAGGAGAAGATGGGATTAGCGTAGAGTTTCTAAAAGTACTACCGAAAGCACAAAGGGAAAAACTGAGAGATGCGATAAATAGGATTTGGAGGGAAGGAAAATTAGCAAAAGGATGGGAAACGGCGAGGATTGCACCAATCTATAAAGAAGGGGAGAAGGAAAAGGCGGAAAACTATAGAGGAGTATCACTACTGGATGTAGGATATAAAGTTCTAACAAAAATGATGACGATAAGGTTAAGTCGATGGATAGAGAAATATGATAAACTAAAGGAGAGTCAAGCGGGCTTCAGGAAGGAAAGAGGGACAAGGGATCAAATATTTACGCTAAATGCGGTGATAAACAAGAAGTTGAAAGAGAAAAGAGGAAAACTATATGTTGCGTTCGTAGACTTTAAGGCTGCGTTTGACAGGGTAAATAGAGAAAAATTGATCATAAAATTAAAACAGAAAGGAATCAAGGGCAGAATGTTAGAAATGATAAGAGGAATATATAAGGAAACGAGAGCAGAAGTACAAGTTGGTCGAAAAATCACGGAAAACTTCAAAACAAAAAGAGGGGTAAGACAAGGGTGTGCGTTGAGTGGAGTACTGTTTGACCTATATATAGATGATCTAGAAGATAAGTGGGAAAGGAAAAATGAAGGAGGAGTGGTGATAGGAAAGAAAAAAATTTTTGCTATAAAATATGCGGATGACGTGGCAGCTTTAGCGGAGACGGCGGAAGGGCTGAGAAGTATCTTAAAAGATCTAGAAAACTGGACAGGAAAAAATATGATGGAAGTTAATGCTAAGAAAACGAAAATAATGATATTCAAAAACGGAGGAAGGAATAAGAAGGAGGAAGAATGGGAATTTAAGAACGAAAAGATACAGGTAGTTAAAAATTTCAAATACTTAGGATATTGGTTTACAAGCAAAAACTCGATTGGGGTACATGGAAGAAATACCGCGGGCAAAGCACAGAAAGCGATGAATGCAGTGTGGGGTATATGGAGGAGGGCGGGAAGAGACATAATGGAGGAGAGGCTATACTTATTGAACTCTATAGTAAGAGCATGTGCAATGTATGGGGTAGAAATATGGGGATGGGGAGATACTGAAATTTTTGAAAGAATACAGAGTAGATTTTGCAAAATGGCCTTAGGAGTAAAAGGAACAACACCAAACTACATATGGAGAAGAGAGCTAGGTATACCTAGTATGAAATATGTGATAAAAGAAAGGACATTGAGATACATTATGGAAGTAATAAGAATGGAAGAAAAAAGATGGCCAAAAATGTGTCTGATGGAGGAGATAAGGGCAATTTCAAACAATAAACCGTCGAAGTGGGGAAAAAATGTAAAAGCTACATTAGAAGACATGGGTATACAAGAGGTAATAGAGATGATCAGAGAACAGAGTGATGCAGAACAAATTGAAAGCAGAATAAAGGAGGGGCTAGAAAACTTAAAAAATGATATGATGATGAAAGAATGGGAGAAAATTGAGGCATCGACTTATAATAGCAAATATAAGTTTATTGTGGAGAATGATTGCATGCCTTGGAGATACTGGACGGAAGAGAAAGTAAAGGGCAAAGATAAAGAAATGTGGGCCAGAATAAGAAGTGGAAATATAGGCAGGGCGGGCAAAAAGGGCATGAGTGACTGGATGTGTAGAATATGTGATGAACAAGAAGAGACTGTGGAACATTTACTGATATGTAGAAAAAGCAGAGAGTTAGTGAAGGAAAACACAAGAAAAGGAGTGGATGAGTTGATGGAAAATATTGACGAGTGCGCGATTGTGGGAGAAGTAATAAAAATGCTAAGGGGAAAAATTAAAAAGGAAATATGCGCGTATTTCAGGGAAATCGAAGATGTATGGATGAAAAGAAGTATGAAATGAGAACTGAGAAGAGTAGAGGAATGAGTGAGAAAGAGTGAGAGGAAGAAGTCGTAGACGTAAAACTTAGAAATAAAAACACAAAATAGATGATAAGATAAGATAAGTAAGAAAAGTTTACAAGAGAATATAAGAGAATATATAAGTTTTGTAAAAAACTGTCAAAAGTTATGCAAATAAAACTACCTACTACTACTACTATATATGTATACGAACGGATTTGAGAAACCATCAGTCGATAATAAAACGATACGTTTATACTTTTTTGAAAATAAAAAATGTTGTCAATGTGTAATTGTTTTTGTAATGGTACAATTTCATCGTAATTTTTCGACAGTTTCCGTCCCGCTCGCCGGATCTAGGATTTCTCCTCGACCAAACGACCGAGAAATGGATTTTCTCAAAATCGTCGAAAATATAAATTGGCTGCCTGTGAATTTAATTTACCTACTACTGTACAGATATATGTTAACTTACCGGCCGTCGGTGAGTAATATTTACAAATTATTCGGCTGCCTGTGAATTTCATTTATCAACTACCTTACAGATATATGGTAAAGAACCAATATGAAATATTACTCACCACTGACTACCGGTAAGTTATCATATCTCTGTAAGGTAGTTGACAAATTAAATTCATAGGCAGCCGATTTATCTTTAAATATTACTCACCGACTGCCGGTAAGTTACCATATCTCTGTAAAGTAGGGTCTACTTCCAAAGTCTGCCAAAGTCAAACTCTACAAAAATGTTTTACCGACCGAACTTTTAGTTTCTGAATTTCTCCTTCTCAAAGTTGACCTTTCGGATCCAACGCCCAATTGGTCTCACAATGCTGCAATTCAACGTTCTTGTCTTGTTCTCGAGACAAATCTACGATAGAATCTATGACAGAAAGATGTCCGTCTCCCACTTATAGCCAAAGTTCAAGCTATCTTACTTGCAATTTCATTAATGTATTGTACTTAATGCCTTATCAAGTACTTCAAATACCCATACTTACTCAATATCTTATCGAATACTTCGAGTACTAGGTTTTTTTATCGGATTCAAAAATTTCGAGAATGAGAATGCTGGAGAATTTGTTCCTTTTAAATAACACCAATGAATCTTTGCAAATTTTGAAACAAGTTCATAAAAAAAAGTGCATTTTTTATTTGACATTTCGACAGACAATCATTTATTGTTCTTTCAATTTTTTCGCTTAACTGAGAATTCAATCTATTGCTGGATTATTGAAAAGTATGGAAAATTGAAGAATTAGAAAATGGTACGTAATAAACGAAAGGCGATACAGACTTCGTGGTACAGAGATATGAATGAATTGATTGAGGCAAGCGCGTAGTGCATGGACTCGGAGACCCCCTGGCTTCTGTTCCCACGAGAATGGAATGCGGTTAAGGGCTGACCAAACTGGTTGCGCGCTCTCCTCGGGCTTATACCGGTTCCTCGAGTGGTGTTTTTATCCTCCAACAAAAAACGAAGCAGTAGGAATGCTTCGTCGCCATCCTTTCGAAGGGCACAGCGCGTTGCCCTGCGCGTACGATTGCACTCGATGTACCACCAAAGGTACATCTACTCTCCTGCGAGATTAAAACTCCAAAAATCTTAAATATACTGCCCGGAGAAAAGGATTTTACTGGGCCAGTAAATCTCTTGCAATAGCGCCAGTGAATTGTTTGATAGTCTAGCTAAAAAATTAGGCAGGATGGAAAAAAAATGGTGAGTTTAACGAAAAAATTTGATAGCCCAGAAAAATTATGCTAGTTAGCTTAGAAAAGAAAAAAATAAGAAAAAAAAAAAACAAAAAATAGTTCATCAATTGATTTTCTCCGTCTGTATAGGGTTTTAAAAAGTAAAACAATGATTAATCGTTACTGAATATTTATTCAATATTTATATCATATCATACATAATACAACTTATTTGAAAATTAAGCTGTTGATGAATTTATACATTGTGGGTGTTATGCAGTGGGTCGTAGTCGTCTTACAACCCGTTGACAGAGATGCTCACCTCTCATGGACAATATTATTCAACCCCACAATATATTTAATATTAATTATTTCACAAATCAATTTTTGTATTCACTAATATTTCTCATTTTTTCCGTACTGAATTTCATGGAATAAAAGTTTAGAAAAATGTTTTTCGATGAAAATCGGTGCGGAAACGTTGAGAAAATGACTATCGGATGAAAAGTGAAAACGCATATTTATTTAGGTCAGCTTTATAAAATTCTTAATGTTAAATAAATCGTGGAAGAAAGAATGCATGTTTTGAAAGCGGAAGAGGTGTTATGAATTGCGCGGTAAATACTCTTCGAACACATAAATTGAATTTGGAATTTCAACGGTTACGCGTTCGTAGTATTTTAGCGCTTTCAAAGTGCAGTTTTGTTTTTTATCTCAAGGGTTGTTTTTGTTGTTTTTAAGCGACATTATGTTTTTCTTATCACCATTACCACAAGACGCGCGCTCGGGGGGGGGGGCACGCGACTATTTTCATAAACTATGAGCGCACTCTCTGAAAACATCATTTCACCGCAATATCTTCATTTTTTCCGATCAATCGCCCGATTAAAAACCATACTATATTTAAACTAGAAAAAGCTTTATTTTTCAGCATATGGATTAGTCTTTTCTTCGCGGAAAATCGATATTTCCGAAGAGTGTTACGATATGAAATCGCGAAATTTCCTACGCTAAGTTTTTATTAAAATTGGGTCAATTTTGTATCAATTACATCTCGTCGGCAGTCTATGTTTTATTTGTTTATGGAACAACGCCATTAGTTCGGCGGCTAAGGCGCCGTTGCTAAGATCGAAATATTTAAACTTTGACAAATGCAGCTTGTTTTCGTGTCTTTTTCTTCTGTAACTAGTACGTATACGAATATTCAAGCCCCCGAAAAATCGGAAGGGCACATTCATGTTACACATTTCTTACGATGTTACTGTGTCTGATTATAGCTTAACGACCATAATATCTTGGAATCTCACACTCAATACATTTTACTTTATCTTCTTTATCTCCAGAATCTCTGACACTGAATGTTTCCATTATTATAAATACTCCATTAAATCTGCATCTGTGAATAGAAAAAGCTGGCCCGAAACTACAGTTATTGATATGATTCGGAAAGTCTAAGTATGAAGAACGTGTTTTTTAAGCGTTTTGCGATTATGCTCTGCAGGAGTTTCAATGGATTATCAAAGAAATCTCGTCTTACAAATTATGTGCCCTTGAAGGAAGTTCTTTCCATTAATTTGCGATAAACCCGAAGCCCAACAATCCCCTTGTGAATAATAATCGTTCGTGTTTTTTTTTATTACGATTGTGCATAAATATAGATTTATTAAAATACTAATTGATGAAAACGAGGTTTTTCCTTCTCTTGCGTTAATTATAATCCTCGGAACCTTGGAAAAGGCCCTGGGATCGTTTCCTTGCTAAATGTCGAAGCATTTATTTTTATTAAAAATTAAAGGTAGCAACATGGATGTTTAAATCGCCGTAACGCTTTTTATCAGTCACAATCGCATATAAAATCATGTTTTTTTTTTTTTTTTTTCTTTTATTTTTCACTTGCAACGATTCCCTGTTTTATTGGTCACGTTGAATTACTTTTTTCACTTGATTTCCTCAATTTCCTTTCACAAAATCTTGATGTGGCACAGGAAGAATAAAAAGTGCAAATAATAAAAATAATAATACCGATTGGATCTCGTTTTGTAATAACTTTTAAAAAATGATGTGGACAAATTGAAATTGAGCGAGTAAATAAAAAAATATACATTTATAAAAGACATCAATTTTCATTCAACATTTACGTTTAGTTTTTATCACCGGCAAACATTATTTTTTTGCCCATTCTTTTTCGCGCTGAGTAATACTGAAGATGACTAGACATCATGTTTCTTTTTGCTATTTTTTAGTTTTTTTTTTTTCCGTAGTTTTCGTTTTTTTCCTTTGCGTTTTATCTTCGTGGAATATTTGCGATTTTTTAAATATATTTTCGCACTTTTCGAATAATCAGGTCTTGCGGGAAACATTGAAATTTATGTGATTGCGCAAATAGCAACGTGCGGTAGCAGGTACAAGCCGTGAATCGTCATCGACCACCCATTTTATCGGGCATCGAGCTTAGTGTAAACCGAGTTCATCTACAATATGATAATATAAACACCCGATAAGCGTCGTCTCGCTTGAGCAACGCAAATTCCTTGGAGAGTCGCCGACAATGAACAATGCATTACTCACTGGGAAACGTTACTCTTCTTAGGAACGCGTTGCATCAACGCGCCTGTAATTTGCAAGTCCAGGGATGGCCAAAATATATCTGTCAAGTTCCACATTGTGGTGCGTCTTTTTCAAAGAGAAATGTAATTTTTGCAAAATGTATGTGTGATATGAACAGAATTTCCGCTAGAGTATTTTTGCAGAACGATGAGATTTTTTTTTGCAAGTTCTTCGCATCGAGAGAGGCCGGAAATGAGGCATGCATTGAGCAGCAATCTTACTCAGCACCGCGTATTTCCACAGAAACGTGTTGTCACGTCATTGCCATTAAGGGTGAGAAAGTTCACCACGAGCGGATCTTTCTCTATACTTTCACACATTTCAGTCTTTGGAATTGTTGTTTGCATTGCGATTTTTTACTTAAAAAAATCGGTATTACATATTTATCGTACAATGGCGATTTGATGTAAATTATAGAAATGTATTGTATCGAGAGAGAAAAAAAATGAGGTAGAGTTAAAATCACTCATGGATTTCTCAGGAAAACGTTGTAGATTTACAATTTATTATTTTCACTGATGGCAATTTACAAAACATAATTTACATCGCGCGTAATACATAATTAGAACGCACTGAACGAGAATACTGTGGTAAACGATAAAAAAAATATATATCTATATTTTAGCCACTCAAAGGACTGTTGTTTTGGGGGGGGGGATGAAGAGACGGAAATTCGGTTACTTTTCTATTTGCGGCTTGTACCTGTATTCCGGCGCGCTCCATGAGTCATGTCATTCAGCTTTATGGTTTTTACCATGTTGTCTACCTGGGTTCGATGCAGCGAGCGAAGTGACCATATTTCTTTTCGACACTGCGTACGCACGATTTTATGGGCTATATGTATATTTGTTGTTGTGATTTAAATTGGAGCCCGTCCCACATCGGGGCACTAAGAGAAGAAAGCTCGAACGGTCATGGTGACCGGTTGCCGGCACAGAGCGCAAGTTGTCATACTCGGAGCGCATTTAACACAGGCGACGATATGCCCGCAGGGTAGAAACAGTACACCTAATTCTTCGCCGTAACATATTTTACACATTCTCGCGTCATCCACCACCTTACTAGTGGAGGGACTCTCCTCGGCAACCGCTGTCTTCGCTGGCTCTTGTATCTCCGGTTTGCCGCTGCTGTTCACTTCCGTCGATCCCGCTTTGCTTGTGCTGGGTCCAACGTCGCATGACTTCTCAGATTCCGTCTCCTTCTTTTCAGGCTCCGGCGTAGGTTTCGGTTCGACTCTCTGTATGTAACTCGGAAGATTCATTTGCATCGTTTCCTGGAAAGACAAAAACAAAACGCTTTTGTTAGATATCGTTCAAGTATGACATTTTTTTAATCCCTCGAAATTCACTGCACGTTTTTAACCTCGACCGGAGCCAAACGCTCGACGACAAAAATATATGTTGTGAAATGGAATGAAAGATTAATGTTGGCCACGTATGGTTTACAGAATTTGTTGACTCTGTTGTTGCTGGGTGATGCGCGTAAAGTATTGCTGTGATTAGAGTGGGGCGCGGCTCTCAAGTAACTATGACGAGAACTTATTGAACGGTAGTTATTGACGCGAGGGGTGAGGGGGTCACGCATTACATTCCCAACCAAAAGTTTGAATTTATTAGAACTCCGGTACTTCATGACAGAACGATTTTGACGAACACACGATTGGTCGAAGGATTACTTAGGTATTTAAAAAGTCCGTCTTCGAACATTTTTTACTCTTTTTTTTTTTTTTTTTTTTGTATACAATGCAATTTTTACGCAGTACGCCGTTATTCTTTCAAATCTTTGCGCCCAAAAAATACAGACTAAACTAAAAATGGACTTTTGAGCACGATGACCTTGAATAACTGTGTATTACCGCGGTTTCATTGAAAATACGTCAGTGAAAAAAAAAACGCCCTCGACCGCTTTCGGCATTCTGCATTATTAGTAGTGAATCGAAGTTATTTTCAAAACTAGTGTACCAACAAATTTCCGTGGGCTTGATTCTCTCTTCTATCGGGGTGGTACATCCGCACCCCACAGTATAACTCTACGCTCAAGTTTCAGCCCCGACTTGGTAATTATTAATTTTTCAATTACTTCAAAAACCAATAATTATGAATGAATTTCATGAAAATAATGTTTCAAAACTTCTTCGCTTAATAAGTAAATTTATACATTTTGTTGAAAATAATTATGAGAAATTACCTCTTTAGAAGGCGGAGCCATTGTGAGCCCATTGACCATATTTACGTAAGCCTGTCCTTTGACCATGAGTAGGTAGTAACATTTGGAGAACCATTTGGCGTGTTGTTCCCATGGATCATCGGTAACTTCCCAATCCTTCAATCCTCCGCCGCAGTGATAACAGAGAGTCTGATCGCCTTTGCCCGTGTAATAGAAACCCGCATCAGCCAAACATTCTTTGGACTGAGGCATGGATCGTGGCCATGCTTCGAAAGTTCTTAGTCTCGCGTCGTAACTCGCGTATTCAGTGTGTGCAGGGCCTTTTGGCCGTCCGATACCCAGCGAGCCCAGTTTAGCCGAGCTGGGTAATTGAATATCGGATGCGGCAGATCCGACATGACAATCCGGCGATGACTCTGCTCTGTATTCGACTCCGTAAAGGCCGCAGACGTCTCGACTCCTGGGTCGCGGAGTCGGTATCGAAGATGGTCTCTCGCCTATGGGAACATTGCCGCACGGTATTTTTCTGATAAATCTGCACTGTTCCTGCCAACGATGATGGTCCGCGATGGGATTATCGCCTTCCGTCCACTGGGCAATTTCGACTTTGCACTCGAAGCAACGCACTTTATCGCCCTCTCCGGTGTAGTAAAAGCCAGCAGCAGCCATTTTTGCAGGCTCCAAATAAGGAACTGGCCAATTTTCGTAGCTTCGTAGTCTCACTTCCTCCAAACGATAATCCTGATAGTCCACTTCGTCCTGAGCAGCCGGAGGTAGCGGCATCTGTTGCAAAGCTTCCTTCCTTATGTGTGGCTTTAATCCTAACGCTCCGGGCATAGCGCAGTGTTCCGTTATCATAACATCAGCCATTTTCACAGATTTTTCAGTTCCGCAAAAGCACGTACTTGTGTAACCTCTCCGATGAACCACGTGTTTACAATTTTCCACTTATTCAGCTGCAAAGAGAAAGAAAGAGTATTCATTAGTTTTCAATGTCGTGTAATTCGTTTGTTTTTTGTTTTGTTTTTTATCTTTACAATCTCACACAAATCTCTCCTTGTCAATGTCAATTTTATCTAATTTTCCGTCTTTTCGAAATTCTTTTTTGTTTTGTTTACACGAATAACAGTATAGCGCCACCGGGCGCCGAGAGCGTGCAAAACTTTTGGATACCACGCCTTACCCATTTTTCTATTCATGGCTTGTCGTCGTTTCAACCCACGAGGTCTCGAGGAAAATGCTTTATGTACGCGCAAAGTTCTCTCTAGAGAGTGTGCGGATGCATGAAGCGATTGAGCCAACACCGCGAGTCGTGAATGAGAGAATTTTTCAAGCGCCCGAGCTTGCCAATGTGCTGATGCGGGGTCTGTGTTACGTTCTCTCCCGGACGGAAATACCGAAAAGCGCGGACACACCGTCGACTAAGAACGCATGATTTCGCCCGCGCGAGAAAAAGAGAGATATGTGTATATACAGTGGCGGACCGTAAAGTTCCCGGAACAGAAGAGAACTAACTGGTGGTAGCCTCCGAGATGCGACCTCGAGTCTGCTGTGCTGGCTGCGCTACAGCTGTACGGCAAGAGGCTCGTTTGCCCGCCCCTGAGAGCGACGTTGCCGGCTCTCCAGCCTTCCCATGGCCCCGTATTTCTACGTTCTCTTGTTGCATATACAACATGTATATCTATATATATACGTTTATATATATATATATATATATATATAGCCTATACACAACATACAACATCATCGCGGTCGGAGTCCACAGCCCGTACGAGCCGCGGAGCGGTACGATGAATACTCTTTTGCTCGACGTGTTGGAATGCTTGCCTCGGTAATTATTGTCTAGATACGCTGAGCTAACGTTATATGCGCCACGCAGTATAACATTGAGATCTACGCCTCCGAGTCTTTAAGGCGTATAAACACAATTGTCAGACTACGACGCATAATCAAGATTTAGATAAAAAACAAAAAAACAAAAAAACGACAAAGATTAAGAATCGCGCTCGAGTTTACTCGAAAAAAAAAAAATAATATGCTGGGCCAGAAATGACGCTTGTTGGAAAGTTACCGGAGGTTTACACGGACGACCTTCGAGCAACGTGTGCGACTATGTTTGTTGATCTTTGAAGAGAGTTTTTCAATAACATCACGTTTGGCAAGTGTGAGAGAGGTTTTAAGAGCTCGAGTCATGTACGCCAATGTGCGTCGCTCGTTCCGTTTCAGATTAGTGAATTTTTAGTTCAAGTTGCTTAAGCTCACGGCGACTCGGGTCGTAAGCACAGCACCACACGAACCTTTCCGAATAAAAGGCGAGAAGCATTCACTGCGGAGCATTCTCGGACGCAGTGAACGCTTCTGGCCTTTTGTCCGAGAGATCCGCTGTCGATGAGAACGTTTTACAGCTTCTCTACCGACCGAGCACCAGCACATCATCTTCAAAGGAAATGGTTTCGTCGTGCACCACGTGACATATGAGTTCGAGACACAGCTAGCTAGGATTTTTCCAATACCGTCATTCAGAGATTATTATTATTTTGCAACAACAAAAAAAGGCATAATGTCAGTGGACGGACAGTTGAAATTCGCTCCAGTTGACATTTTTAGTTTTCTCAAAATGTTTATGGCGGCTTTGTCAAATTTTTCCGACAACTAGTAGTTTATGTAACCCAAATTCGAATGTTCTTGTGTACAACTGTACGGACATGCTATCGTATAAAATGTAGCGGCACATCTCGGTATAACGGATCGTGAGATTCGCCGTTGCCAACTTTCATCTCAGTAAACACAAAAATCGCTTTCCTCGGTACTATATTACAATTTTCTACTCAACAATGTAACTGTTGTAACACCAGTGTTACGTGACAGTTATATTGCTGAATAGGAAATTGTAATTTAGGAGCGAAACCGATTTTCGTGTTGTTCGTGTGTAATCTAAAAATCCTCTTGCTAGCGGCCACATTACATACAAAACTCGGCGTAATTTTTACACTTTCTAACCATTACCCAACGATTGCAGCGCGCGCGCGAAGCGAGAGACGAATTTATTATTATCGTCGTAAGAGAAATAAAATTAACAAAAAAAATACTGTTGGCGACCACCATAGGGAATATAAAGCTTGGCGCAATATTTTGACTTTCCAGTCACTTCTCAACGATTGCAGCATGCAAAGCAATACACGTCGGTTTTCATAGAATTTAACTTGTAAACAAGTCGTTAAACCTGACCGAGGTCATTGTGATAGGACGTAAATTGGTAAACGAGTGATTAAAAGCGCAAAAGATATCGCCGCCACAAGCATAGAACACAAAACATGCCTCAGGGAACCACCAAATCCTCGCTCGCTTCTCTCTATTTTCAACCATAAACAGTTGCTCGTCCGTGGAGATGAAGCAAACTGCGTTTTTCGAAGATGCATCGAACATTCTCGCTCGGAGCTAGGCTGCATTTCCAAAAAAGGCTTCGCGTCTGATTCACCGATCGAACGAGGCTATTTCGCAGCCCACACGAGAGTCTCACCATGTAGGATAAACTTGTTCAAAGTATCAGAACGGGCATACGATAGTTTCTAAGCGCCTGACACTCGATCGATACGCAATGACGTAGGGGATGCCATTTATTAAGTACTACAATGATAGTGTACATGTTTGTGTGGGGCGACAGTCGGAAAGAGAGACCGATAGCAATAACGAAAATTTAGGGTATTATGTTTAACCGTCACGCCGATGGTGCGTGTTCGATACTTGGCCGTTGTTGCCTTATGGTATCGCGAAACGCTAATCTTTATTTGAACTTTCACATGCTTTTTTTTCTTCCTTTTCTTCCTCTCCTCTCCTCTCCTCTCTCTCTCTCTCTCTCTCCCGCGCTCATTTTTCCCCTCCCTCTCTCTCCCATACACACAAACAAACACAAACACACACACACACACACGCGCGCGCGCGCACACACACAATATATCTGTCTCTTGGACGGTCTGCGGAGTGGCAACGTTGCCGTACAAAGAGAGGCATGGCAAACGGAAGTGGGCACGTAAGCCAGATAGATATCGGAGAGCGCAAGCAAGCGGTCCGTACAAAGCCTGTTCTTTGTGAATCGCCAGGCGGTAGGGTCGGCAGCATGAGCAGCAGGCAAAGCAGCCATCGGCAAGCAAAAGCCATGCAGCAGGACTCTGGGTAGGACAGGAAGCCGCTCGTTCTACGAGACGCGCGCTATACAATTATTTTTTACTTGACGCATCGACCGCGTTTTTTCCTTCTCTTTAATGCCCCCCCCCCCCCCCCCCTCACTCGAAATCGTAACTACTGGCAATGGCGCTTCGCAATGTAACAAAAGTCATTGACGACTGGTATTTGAAGAATGCATCGATTGCGAATGAATAAAGGAGTGTCCCGCTCGATGGTTTCTCCCTGCGAACTTACCAAAGCCCGCAAATACCCAATCATTCATAACTCATCATCGAGACACGTGTAATCATCCGCGACCGCGATACGAAGAATTATTAACGAAAAAAAAAGCAATACCATAAGGTTCCCGACGACAATCTTATCCAGTCCATAAGGTTGTGTCGTAAATCTTATCGAATCTCCAGGAATCACAAAAGCCAAACACTCGCGCGCAAGTCTTATCAACGTTTTTAGCAACTTCTAAGGCGCAGTTGAAGAAACATAAGAAAAATATAAAAATCGATGCCATCGAAGCGACAATAAAGAGATTAGAGATCGACTAGGTTCTGTAATGGGATCCGAGGCGCAATTGTAAAAATAGCGACGACAAACGAGATTAGGGCCCAAGTGCGGGGATCCAAAGTCTTGAGAAAATGCAGAGAACGTACCGTTCGTTTGCGACGAGACGACGACGACGACGACGACGCCGCCGCTGCGATTTCTCTTGACCTCAACGATATACTTCAGTCTGTGTGTATTCCTTGTTTATCACGTATTGGAACTTTTGGACAAAGAACAGCGGAGACGGAAGAACGGAAACACTGATACGCGATTAGCAATCGTACAGACGTAAACTTTGTCTACGAGGGGCACGTTTTCACGTACCTTTTAGGCTTGTTATTATTATTGTTGTTGTTTATTCTATAACGAACGGAGCCCGCCGTGTACAACCGCGAACTCGAGCATTTCACTTGGCTTACAGAGACAACGAGCGAGGCTGCAATGGCGCGCGGCTCGTTCTCCCGTCAATCCCCGGTTGGTCGCCGCGTAGCAGTATTAAACTACCGCAGTGGGAAGGCCGTCGGAAAAGGCCGTCGAACGTGACGAAATTCCCACAAGGCGTATACGCGCGTTGCGATCATCACACGCTTTTACTTGATGATGATGATTCTCGATGTTTTAGCAGTTCACAAAAATCACGGGATTCGCGACGGGAACGCTTGTGTTTTTTTTTTATTTATTTTTTTATACTTGTTAATGGAAAACTTTGGGGAGGACGGACGACTGCGTGCGTTTGCGAAACGACGCAGAGGCCCTATGCGTGCCAGGCTACGTTTCTGCCCCTATGGTACGGCTTCGGCCCGATCGATCGCCGACAAACGGGCAATATATAAATATACGTATATACTCTGTTTTCGAATATATGGCGCCAGACTGCGTCCCACCATTGCCGGAAAACTCTAGACACGATTTGTATTTCAACATCGGCCACTCATGCTTACGATTGTTGCAATGTTTGATGAATTATTTTGCGGAAATGATTACGAGTCTCGCTGATAAACACGGCGATTGCCAAAGTTTATTTGCTATTTCCTCGACGATTTTTGCGCCCTCGTGAAATCACGGCATCGAAAAATTTCCCAAGCAATCTTTTGGGACGGCGAACTTGCTTTATTTCTATATATATAACAAAAATCAAACCATCACTCACACGATGATTAGGGATCTTTTTATTTTACCCTCGGACGATCGGCGGCGGAAGGTTTTAGTGGAATTTTTCGAGTAAAATTTCTTTTGCTGTTTTCAAATATTTTGTCACTTCCTTTTACAGAATATTAGCAGATTTCGGAGAAGTTTGAATGAATCTTGAAACTGACAAACACGATGATTAGTGACTACTTGCTATCTAGGTTTTCAATGTTAGCAAAGAAATTTCCGTGAAACCCGCATGAGTCCTGCAAACAAACATAATTATCAGTCGGTCGGTTTGTTATTTTGTCAATGAACTTTGTGCTCTTGTCAGGTAGAACTCAACGTGTTATTGGAATCCTTCAGAAGTTTGGAATGCTTTTTTTTTTTTTAGCAAAAATTTGGTATCTTTTATACTTTTATTATCCGGATGGATATTTAATCGTTTTTTTGTTTAAATTTCGTTCACCTACAATGGTGAATTGTGCGAAGCATTGAGAGGCCATTCAGAACTGAGTTGGAGACAGACAGATGATAGATATAACGTAGCTTGACGCGCCGACAAAGTTAAAGATATGGATGCGAGGAGGGGAAACGAGACAGACAGATGTTAAACCAGAGTCCATGGCTTATTTATCTCTGGACCACTTGAGTCATCGCATTCACTTCCACGAAGTCTGCGTTCACCAATAGCTACGTGACTAGCGATGATTATACATTCCTCGCTCTTCTAATGAGTTCGGAATTATTAACGGCGTTTGTAAAATCATCCCCGGGATATTCCGTTGCATATGCACTAAATGTAAACAACACGGCGACGGGATTAAGTTCACATGATACACCAGTGAAAATTAGCGATGACGACAGCGAGCTCATTATCATATAGCCATTGTGGGCTTTTGCACGTTTTCAAAATTACATTTATATTGCACACGGATTGTATATTCGTTTTTTTTTTGCAATTCAAGTCCATTTTGTAGGTATCGATGACTTTTAGAAAGTCAGACTCGTCATTCAAAGTTACGATTTTGTGTTTCGCGAAAGTTATCGATGACGACATCCAAACTCATCAACATATCGCATTTGCGCGCGCTTTCGTCGTCTTTTCAAATTTAACTTACCGTGGGAACAAATTTTCATCGGGATTGCTTTTGTAATTTCTTAGGAATTTCGATATTGCATTGGTATTTGGTTTTATGTTAATTTGTAAATTAACGTTACTCTACTTTGAAGAACTTAGTATTTGTAGATCAATTTAGTATCAACAATTCCATAGCCTTCCATTTATCTTTTTTAGTGCTGATTAACAAAAATATATATCAGAACTTTCCTGTTGTATCTTATCGGTAAGCTTTCCCGCAGCTTGGGTGCGGTTGTACAAACACACTTTAGAGGCGGGAAAAAATCTACTACACATAGCAAATATTGCAACTTAAAAAAATTAAATAAAAAGTTTGCGGGATTTATGTAGACAATCTGATTATAGCCCGCGATTTTGTTTAAACAAAACAGTTCATCACAGAAATAATAACATTAAAAAACAAGTAGTTCATATTAAAACTATGTAAAAAAAAAATTTGTAACATCTCAAATACAATTGCAATGTTAACTTTAAATAAAAATTATCTTTCAAATTGAAAATTTCGACCAAAACCAATTTCGATAACAGAATTTCGTTTCGTTATAAAAAAACACTTGATAACAGAAATAACACGCAGTAAGAATTCGCCAGATGCAACGACTTAAACACACAACGCCCATCACCACGCCTCAAACGTACTTAGGAATGACGACAGTTATTTAAAATGCATAAGTAATGAGTGTGACTCACGTTTTTCCTTTGTTTTTCAAGTAGTCCAATATCCAGTTGCGAATAACGAAAGGATGTTGAATGAAATGCAATAATGTAGAAATTTTAGTGGGTAGAGCCGGCAAAGCCGGCGGCAGTGCTGATTTCGATCATTCTTAATACTTCCTGAGTACTTGTTGAGTTAAAACTGAGGAGAACATCCACACAAGTGGCAATATGTATAGGTGGGAGATGCGAAAATACGCTGATTACGTTTTACCCCCTCTCGCGATCAATACGTTGATATCAATGCAATAGCGCGATAACGATAAATCGGTATTTTCTACTTTTATAAGCTGCATTGAGAAATAAACGCGTATCATGAAAATAAAGAGAATTTAGTTACGCATAATGAGCCGATAGGGAAAAATAAAGAAACTTTTTTTCCTCCTCGACATCCGTTTAAATTTCTCGTATTTGCTTAATGAAACATCAAGTTCATCGTCTGTTAGACTTTCCATCTTCGTGACGATGTGACGCCAATTTACAGGAAATGTTTTCTTAAAGACATAGCTAAAGACTAAATCCGATAACGAGTCAAGTGGCTGATGAAAATATCCGTTTATTACTAAGTAATTAAATCAAGTCCAGTGAAAATATTGTGATATAGATATAATTTTGTATTTCCACCAATTTTGGTTCCAACACTCAGTAGTAATATATATATATATTCATATATATATATATATATATATATATTTATATATAGACAATATCTCTATAACAAAATATAAGTTGATTAACGGAGCCGACAAATCAAAAGTTTTGACATTCATTGATGCATATCTCACTTGTTTGGCTGCTGTTGATCCAGTAAACAAATCATTTTTACTAAGAGTGGCAGAAACATGAAGTTATTCTTGATGAACCAAAAAAATGTTCCATTTGTTCTTTAGTTGAGAAACTTTTTTATAGTGTTATCATAGAAATTCATAATTGGCGGCTTATGCCAAGACACCTAGTGGCATTTATGGTAGGAGTTGAAGACGGTTATCACATAATATTGGAACAATAACTACAGTGTTAAAAAATTGAGTGGAAAACTAATCAGTACTAATCATTTTGTTTAAGATGGAGCGCGCATATTTTTGTGAATGATACAGCAGCCAATGGAGTGTGATATTCTCAAATAAATATCACCGATTTTGTATTGGTTCCCTTCTCTTGAGTCTAAGAAAAAATAAATAGATCACGATTCCATAATAATTATAGAAAAACAAAACAAAGGCTGCTTATCGGTAGTTCGTAGGGTACTATGACAGTAGCCACGTTATAGACACCATCGACGGGGCCGCGGGGGCCCCGTAAACAAACGGATCATCTCTACATATTTCGCTCACCGCCGACCCATTAAACCTTTCCAGTGACTAATTTTTTGGATACTAAAAATATCCACTAGAAGTTAAGGAGCCGATTTATCTATTTCTAGGCGTCTATTAGGCGACAATCCGTTCGTCTATTCATATTACATTTCTATAACTAGAAACACTGCAATTTTTTTCGCGACGCTTTAGCTGCTCGGGGGGGGGTTACAATTTTAAACGCAGCGAATGCGTCATTTTATTCACTCTCGTGAGTTTTAAGGAGGCATCATAGAATGCATAGAAAATGCATATTTCAACGTTCTTTTTTTACAGACGGTCAAATATTTCCCAATTTTTCGAGGTGCACTAGAATACATGAATTTCCAACGTATTTCGATTATAATAATTCATTTTATAAATCGACACTCGCCGATGTCTCCTTAAGCTCAATTATTCGATTCTTCGTAAGTTATACGCATGTTTCTTTACGAGGATATGTTCGCAACTCTGATGCTGGGGTAAAGAAAAATAGAGGGGCGGACAAATTCTAACCGATTACGCGTTGGCATATCTTTTAGAACGTTGTCTTCGATCCATCCAACAGCAATTATTAGCCATTGAGTGACATTTTTAAATATATATTCTATATATTTGATATATTAAGTTAGCTTCGAGTGAGAAGTTACTTTTACCGCTATTGTCCATCAATTTTATTTCTCTAAAGTCTATGTAAATTCGTTTATACCCGCTAATGGCCGAGGAGTCTAACAATATCCGATTAAGCTAAGAAGGTGCGCACCGTTGCGCGTATCTCCTGTCGACACATCGGGCAGTGCGTGAGAGACGGCGCGCAGTGAACGCAAGTCGCTAAATGTCCGCACGGTAAAAATACTACCGATACTTCGCGATCCATGCAGATTTTGCATAAACGCGCTTCCTTCAATCTTCTGTTCTCTTCCTCCAGAAAGGCTGCAAATAAATTATTACAAGATTGAGAATACGTACCAATGGAAAAAACGCAAACTGCCTATTACGGATCGTTAAGATCCCCGAAACTCATGTCATGAGTAGATAGATAATTTTTAGGCACTAGGCATAAATAGTAATAGTTTAAACTCACTGGTTCTGTCGATCGGCAGTGGCTCCGTTTTTTGTACAACTTTTTCCGCCTCAACCCTCGCCGACTGATCGGATGTTTCGCCATTCTGGATTTTCCGACGTCGTTTTTCGACATTCTTAATGAACTCTAAGGACATGTCGTTCAAGGCCACTGAATCAACAGCGCCGCTTGTTGATTGCAGGGCGATTACCTGATTGAGAAGATTAGATAGCTCCGATGACGGTGATTCGATTGCTTCCGACCTGCAAGTGTTCAATATTATTTGTAATTTTTCAATTAATCAAGATCTGGAAATGAAGTTGATACTCTTAAGATAATCTTAGGAGAATTGGGCGTCGTACATGTCACTCTCTTCCGCGAGCTGCACGTGCCGCACGTCTTCAATCAGCTGATCGGCATTCGCGTACGGTACTCCCGTTGCTTCCATTCGTTGCTTCAGTGCCATTTTTACTCTTCCGACATTTAAGCCAATTTCTAGCGCTGCCTGCAAAATTCACGGAAACATTGTACTCGGGTAAATAATTCCACGACTTATTATTATTATTATTATTATTATTATTATTATTATTATAACGGCAACTTGTTTAAACCTCGTCAAATGAGGATCTCAACGAGTGAATGACGAATATAAGTGAAGTCGCTTATCGATAGATTTCCGAAGAATTGCAGAATCATATAGTTTCAATTGCATCGTATAAAGCAAACACCGAGAAAAGAAATCTAAGGGAAGCCCCTTTTGATTTTTTCTGTGGGAATCCCCAAACGGATTAATTGTTCTGAAGAAGCATGCTATTCACTGCTCAGTAAAAGGATAAAGCTTTTTTAAATTCTATCTAGATTTTGAAAAAGATTGTCAAGTGTCTATGACGAGGTTAAGAGAAACTAACCATTGCTGGTCCAGTGCTGAGGAGTCCCTCGACTTCAGCATCCGTAATCTCGCGAACTCGGGATTGTCGGGCATTCGTCGGTTGAGAGGTTCGCACAGTTTCTGCTGTGGAATCTTCATCTCCGTCTTCAGGCATTCCCATGAATATCTATAGACAAATAATAATAATAATAATAATAAGTATTTATTGAAAAGATAAAATACTTTCTTGGCCATTAGGTGCGTTTATGGCTATGGATAAGTATGAAAATGGAAAGTATGAAAAAATTGTATACATTTATATATATATATCACTCTAGAGACGCTGTAAAAAAATAGAAGTAAATCGAGAAAATAATAATAAGATGAATATATGTCGAAATGACTATAAGCATATATTGAAGTAAAAAATGACTACAGAGTGACAAATTGCAAAATAACTCACCAATGGATCTAGAGGTGGTCTGCTGTCGATGCAATGTCTGATGAAGTCCTGACCTCGTACCAGGGAAACGAAGCCACATTTAGGAAACCATCTAGCGTGCTCCGTCCAGGCGTCGTCGGTTTCTTCCCAGTTTCGCAGGCCTCCGTCACAGTGAAAACATCTAACTTGGTCTCCTGATCCTGTTTTACAAACGATTCAACGAATCGATTGAACATGTTGGATTTGTCGAATTTTACGAAAAAAAAAAAAGATATATATGAATATTTTATCATATGTGCCATATAAATTAGAGCATTCGCCGTTTTTTAATGAGTATTTTTTATAGGACTGAAATTGAGGTAATCACTAAGAATCATTCATTTAACTATATACGAAAAATTATTCCTCTTTTTACGTATACCCGCCGAGAAGCGGCATTTGAAAGCAGGCTGAGCCAATAAATCGCACAATGTTACAACTCGTATGTAAGTGGAGCTCACCAACGTAATAGAAGCCAGCGACGGCCAACATTTCGGGTGTTTGTCTGAGATTTTCGGGCCATCCTTCGAAGGTCCTTAATCTTCCTTCATAAGTGGAATGTTTAGGTTCACGCGGTGCCGTGTGTTTCTGTACTCCCAACTCGCTGAGATCCACGCTGGTGCCAGGCACGAGTTTGATATTGCTCAACTCGCCTTTTTCTGCAGTCAACACTAAATGACATTATACAATCTTTAAACATTGTGCAAACTTTCCAACAGTTCACTAAATTAAGCCACCAACTATTTCTCAAGAGGGCCAGTGCAAACAAATATTTCGTATAAATGTTTTTCCACTGATTTTATGGAATCTGAATTACACTACCTGACCCCATCAAACACAACTTATCGATTCACCGATAATCACAGCTTATTTGCACACGGACACGTGAGAAGTGTGCTTTCTGCCGAGTGACATTGCCAAAAGAGTTATATTTAGCAGAGCTATAATCGGATGACGCGAAATCATTGGTACATCCTGTTCCGAGGTGCGACACACAACGAAGCGTGTTCATTTCATTGGTTAATGGTTATTGGCTCATCATTATTATACGCTTAGGATATTAATTACTATACGCGTGCTGGTTATTGAGCGAAACATTGTTAAATGGTAATTCTTATCGTAGATGGAATGTTTGCCAAGGTCAAGCAGTTTTCAAGAGGACATATCGAAGCGACTGATAGCTCGTTATTTCAGCGGATTTTTACCGGTGTTCAGTTTTTTCAAAGTCATTAATGTGTACGTTGTTGCAAACAAATATTGTTGTACCTTCGGCAATGTATGGATGATTATAAAAATTACAGTTGGGAAATCGTCTTCTGTGTTTCTTGACAGGATCATCGCCAGGATCCCATTTCATTATTATGCCATGGCAGAATGCACATTTAACCTGAAAATGAATGAAATTCTTCTATTAATTCCAAAGAGTTGGTAGTAAGAAAATTTCCAGGACCACACATTCTATGCAAAATATTAAGGATCGACCGATAAAGCCATACGTTTTCAAAAATTGCTACTTGTATTTATCTCGTGATAAATTTGGGTATCCTGCTTTACACTTTACTATTTTGAACAGATTTTTTAAGGATGTGTCAAAATAATCTCTTATTGTAATCTTTATAAAATACAAGTACCACAAGTGCAATATATCGATTCTAAAGGCCACAGAACAAGGATGGTTAATGAAAATGCAATGCAATAACAACCTTTAAAATATGTAGTTAAAACATTGAGATTAAACATAATATTATAATCCATTCTTATACATGACGGTAAATTAAATAAATATGAGTAACATATCGTAATATATAAACACACACACACACACAAATTTGAACTCCTCGTACCCTGACATTATCCTGAAGATAGTAGAATCCTGCTTTAGCCAAGCTGGTAGGTGAGACGATAAAGGGAATTGGCCAGTTTTCAAAAGATCGTAGCCTCTGTAATACATTGCTGTACTTGGCGCAAGGATTCGTACTGTGGGAAACTGAGGCTCCGTTTGACGAATCTGCAGTGTGCATCTCTCTGGGAGAAGCGGTAGCTTCTGGGCTTTCCGCGGAAACGGGTATAGTCGGAACGTTGCAAGTATTTGAAGGATTGAGAACAAAAGGGCAGTTGTCATCGGCTTGGCGATGACGAGCCATCGCTTGATCCCCATAATTCCAATCGGTGATTTTTACACCACAGAGAAAGCATTGCACTTCTAATATACGTCCCGTATAGTAAAATCCAGCTTTTGCCAGACGTTCCGCACTGACCGCTGCGTTTGTCGGCCAAGTGTCAAATGTTCTTAACCTGTTTGCTTCGATATTCATTATCACAGATAAGAAATCCTCAAATTTCTCTTTACCTAATCTTTTATCGCTAGTTCATTGATTACAATTTCAAAATAAAAATAAATAATTACTCATGTGTTCTTTCTTTTCTTCGATTTTTTCTATGTTTTAATAATGTGATGCAGGAGTGGCTTGGAATATAGTTATTTATTGATGGAAGGTCTTGAGGAACAATTGTCAAGCTTCGGTTCATCCGCATGTAAATGTCACATAGGTGGTGTAGACATTGACAACACAATGTAACGACGAGACAACGGAATGCCAAACGTTAGAATTTTAACAAATCTCAAAGAAATGGGCTAATCGCGGATTGTTTACTTCTTGTATCACCCAACTGTCAACCACACCATACTCCAGAGAGGACTACTAAACGAAGACCCAAAAAAAAAACGTTGTTATGCGCATGCACGCGGTTATACGCTAACGGCGCAGCATGCAGAACGTTCGGTCAGGAACGACGACTGACGACTTTTTTCGGGCCCTATCATTGTTTCGATCGAAGGCATTTGGCATGTGCTTTTGGGCACGTTTCATTTTTCTGAATTACCAAAAAATGCATTTTTTCTTGATCGCGTATAAATATGTATTGTTGCGTAATATCATTCGTAAATTTATAAATAAAAAGCAATATCATTAGAGTAATAATGATTTTTTTTGTAGTCAGATAAGCATTGTGTACCAGTTCCATTATTATTCATGACGTTTATGTCACACATTCGGTGCTGAATTGGTGACGTTATCCTTCGCGCACGCGGATATACGTAAAACGACGCAGCCCGCAAAGCCTTCGGTCAGGGACGACAAGCGTTTTTGTTTTTTTGGGGGCGCTTTTATTCCATTCAAAACATTGGAATGACAAAAAAAAAAAGGATTTTTAATCTGTAAATGGTAAATCTGTTCTGTATCATAGTACTTGAACAAAATAAAGTTAATATTTTTCAATAAATTTTCAACAAGATTATCGTAAGTTCGTTGTTTTTGCATTAGATAATAGTTGAATTATCTTCAAGTCATTATCATCTTGACGATATTTTTGTTACGTATTCGGTGTTGAATTGTCGAATCGAATTATTTTTTTCCACGCACGCAGATATAAGCAAGGCGCGCAGAGATTTCCGTCAGGGGTGTACAATGTTTCGTTGGACCCTGGTGTTATCGAGTTTAAAAAATTGGTCATTTTTTCTGAACAAGTTCTTTTTTTGGATTATGATAAGGAATTTTTATGTCTCGGAATGCAAATTAATATTTACACGCAAGCGAACCTATATCTATGAGCGATTTTTTGTGATTGCGCAGACAGCCAATGAAAAGCCGTTCTCTAGAAATTCATATACAATCGTCTGTTGTTTACCTCCTCGTAGCACTTGTGACCTTTTGATAAGCACTCACACGATTTTCGCACGTAGTGGGCCCGTCTTCCACAGTCTCGATACGGCCACACATGTGATCGGAACCGGCTCGTAGGATCTTTTTTGTTGTTTTTTTTTTTTTTTTTCCGTGAAATACCACCTTTTATCAGCCGAATATTCCATTTCCTCATTAATCGTTCAGAAGTCTGAAGTAGTCGTCGAATATGATGTTAGTAGCGAGATCTGTTAAGGTAAAATTCATTATTATATATTGCACTTATTACAATGTATTCTTACTGTTACTTGTTCCATTGGGTGTAACCCGAATGTACAAAAATTTTGATAAGACTGGAAAACATCTGGAAAGCCTATCTCGGAAGTAGCTTCTTATTCAGCCTTAATATTATCATGTGTGGAAAACCGATTGGTTTGTATGTAGATTTCGACTATTTTTCATTAGTTTTTGGCAAAAAGACCTTCTACAAATAGTTAGTTAGCGAGTATATGGAAACTAAGTACTACATATTATTGGACATAGTTGAGGTTCTCATAAAACTTGATATACTTGTAATAATAAAGGCGGATGTACGAAAGTATCAAAGTCCAATTTGTTATTTTTATTCTCATGAATTGTAAGAATCACTGTTAAAACCCTGAAAAAAATCTGTTTATCCGACATGAATTTTTTTCTCGATTTAGAAAAAATTTGTATAGTTATAAATTATCAAAGAAATTATTCCTTTTAATTTGTGCGTGTTAAATCTTGAATACTTTATAAAAGATTTAATCTGTTTCATTTTGTGAGAATAATGCACAGATTTTTGGCCTTCCAGTTCTATTATAATGATGTATGTTGAATATAAATGCGTTTGCCCATTGATGGGGATTATAATTGCTTTAACTTGGTAAAATATATTCAGGGCTGTGTCGGTGGATGCCGTACTTACGGTACAAAAATCAATCTCAATGATGTGGTGATTGTCAGTGCTGCGAGAACACCCATGGGATCGTTTCTTGGGTCGCTGTCTTCGATACCGGCCACGAGACTCGGAGCCGTAGCCATTCAGGTTTGCTTAAGATTGAAAAAATAACTCTTCAACTTTGCAAACAAAATTGAATGTACATTCGTCGTTTATGTTGATCCAGTTATTATTATTTTCTAATCATAAATTGTTTTAGGCTGCAATTGAACGGGCCGCGATTCCTAAGGAACAAGTGAAAGAGGTTTATATGGGAAATGTGTGTCAAGGATCTCTGGGCCAAGCACCTGCGAGACAAGCAACCCTTTTTGCTGGTTTGTAGTTCTTTGGCAATAACTTTTAAATACATAATTAAAACAATACGAAAAATAACAATAAATTGTTGGCAATAACGATGGTATGGGATATTTAAAATTGGACTCGATGTTAGATGCATACCAAAGTGTACGGAGTCATTTAAAAATCATCAATTGCCTTTCAGGTCTTGCCAAGTCGACAATCTGCACGACAGTGAACAAAGTATGCGCCAGTGGCATGAAGAGCGTTATGCTAGCTTCTCAGGCGATCCAATGTGGCCACCAGGAGGTTGTATTGGCCGGTGGAATGGAATCAATGTCGAATGTTCCATTTTATATGAAACGAGGAGAGACAACGTACGGGGGAGTAAAATTGGAGGACGGTATTGTTTTTGACGGTCTAACGGATGTCTACAATAAGTGCCACATGGGAAATTGCGCGGAGAACACCGCCAAAAAATTGGGAATAACTCGTCAAGATCAAGACGATTTTGCGATTTCGAGTTACAAACGCAGCGCGGTCGCTTGGGAGAACAAAATCTTCAAAGACGAAATCGTGCCTGTTAGTGTACCGCAAAAAAGGGGAAAAGCAGACGTAGTCGTGTCCGAGGACGAAGAATATAAACGCGTGAATTTCGAAAAGTTCAATACTCTCAAAACTGTATTTCAGGTAAAATTTGCACATGTAAAATAGGGCATTTTTTCTTTTCTTTTCTTTTCTTCGCGGATATGAGGAATTTTTGACCGACGAGTTTTATCATTCGTATATCAGAAGGAAAATGGCACGGTAACCGCGGGTAATGCCTCGACACTCAACGACGGAGCCGCGGCTCTTATCCTCACCAACTCCGACGTCGCTCAAAAGCTTAATCTCAAGCCACTCGCCAGAGTCGTTGGATTTTACGACGCCGCCACCGAACCGATAGACTTTCCGATCGCCCCTGCACTTGCTATTCCAACCGTAAGCACTTTTATCTGCATTTTCGAATTCGAGGATGTCGATAATTTTCCAATAAAAAAGCTCTTATGGAAATCGATAAGAGTAGACCTTTATTGAATTATGTTTTATTGCAAAGTTTTTGTCGACACATTATTAAATATTACAGTTGCTGAAGAATGCAAACGTCAACAAAGAAGACGTGGCAATGTGGGAAATCAACGAAGCTTTCAGTGCAGTTGTTGTGGCAAATCAGAAGCTCCTCGATATCGATCCATCGAAAGTAAACATTCATGGTGGAGCTGTTTCCTTAGGACATCCTATCGGGTAAGTCTTTTCGTTCTCTCAACTTATTTGCCAGACTTTTATTACCAACTTATCTTAATCTTGACTTTCTCTATTTTTTTTAGCATGTCCGGAGCTCGACTAATAGTTCATCTCGTTCACTCGTTGAAATCCGGTGAGAAAGGAGTTGCATCTATCTGCAACGGAGGCGGCGGCGCTTCTTCCATTCTTATCGAAAAATTGTAAGTGACGATGATATCGCCTGCTGGGTCGAGTGCATTTTTCTGAACCACCAAAAGATCGATCACCGATAATTCACTAATTGTTAAATATATACATATATTTTTTGTTATTAGCATTTGTACGTTGAATACATGTATACAATCAAACGTTCTATATTTATCATTTATATAAACCACTCAATGACAATAAATAAACGGAGTAAAATTTAATATCCCGATGGATTTTGCCGAATTGAGTGTCCACATAGGGAAAAATGCATAACAAATTCGCATTTATTGGGAAAATTGTGATAACAGAAAAGATGTTATGTGACTGCATCAGGCACCAAGAGTTTGTTCCAACCATAAGGCAATTGTTAATTAAATTTCGAACTCGCACTCTGGTGATGTAAAATTGTCGACCAATCGACTGTTCATTTTTGTAGGATAAAATTATTAGTAAATGAACGGTCATCGTTAAACGTATAAAAACTTGTTTTAGAGCTCATGAAAATGTCTAGTGATCCAAATTAACATTAGTGATATCCACACTGAGTATCGTATTGCTTTTCGAATCTTTCGTTTTTATTTCACCGTGAGCGTGTCGTTTCTCTTCGTGGAAACCTACAATGTATGTGAGGTCGCGGTGACGGTCAACCGGTCATTCACTGGTGGTTACTTTATCGCATATTGTAGGTCACATCCAGTCTCTTCACCACCAAGACTCACGCTCTTCACCAAGAATCCTTGCCCGTTGTGTGACAATTTGAAAGAAGAGTTGAAGATGCGATTCGCAGCTCGCTATTGCCTTGATCATGTAGACATCGAAGCTGCGGGCAACGAGTCTTTTCGCCAATTATACAAGTATGATATTCCTGTTTTGTTCCTCGAGGGACAATACCTGTGCAAGCATCGACTCGATGCTGATCTTTTGGACAGAAGACTGAGAGAAATAGAGCAGATTTCGTCTCATTGAATTGAATTATTCATCATAGAATATGATTTTTCTAATTTAACATATCATTTAATCATCATTTTCAACGAGACATTTTGTGCTGCATTTAAGTTTATCGATCTGTCGTGCACATGATTATCATTCAAGATCGATTTTGATAGAGGTTACCGTTTAAAATATATGTACCATTCAATTCTAATATTATTACGATTTTATAATGAGCTGCAGTACTTATAAAAAATTGTTGAAACTTTTAAACACCCGAAATAAGGCAATGCATTCCTAATTAAGTTTCTTCCTAATCACAATTATGTTACAATTCGATTCTACGTTAATAACGTCCGGATGGAAAAACTAGTAAGAAAAAATAATTGTATTGACTATTTGGCGTCGATACCTGCCTAGTGACCTTGATAATGTTTTCGTACAAATCTGCAAATAATTTAGTGTCAACTATTCAACTATTTTGACATGTTTCACGAGGAGGTAAGTATTAAGCTCCCGAGGTCCCAGAATTTCAGATGGATTTCCGAATATTCCATTGGTTTCCGCTACATTAAGTTTTTAATTGCTCCCCACCGGACTTTACGAGAGCCCGAGTGACCGTGACGTGACGCACCTGCCAGAACAGGTACAGCGTTCTTCACCCTACGGTTCGCCGCTCAGGCTTCTCCGTAGCGTTATACAATGCGTAACAATTTAATTGACCCGATAACTCTCTAGCAACGGAATAAGGAAAAGCAGCTTTTTCTTTGTACTATCGTCGATAATCGCAGCTCCTGGTAACATGCTCCTCTCTGCACTTGTTTCCGTCATCAAACTGCCTTTAATTACTAAATTGTTGATAAAAAAAAAAAATGAATAATTTTTTTATTCCCGAAGTTAAAATTGTCCCATTTTTTTTCTACAGTCACATAAAAATTTTAATTGTTAAATATAGATTACACAATAATTTGTAGAGCTGCAAAATTGAAATATGCTGTTATTCTGTTCAAGAGCCCCCTGGTCAATGTCCCCTCCGTAATAATAAATGAATCACTTATGAAATTATTCCACCTAACAAATAGTTTCCATAATGACTATATTGTCATTGACGAAGAAGTCAGGCTGACTAATTACTGAATATAATTATATTTGCAATAGACTTCTTAGAGATTTATTCTCTCAAATTTAACACCCAAAAATCCTATTTTCACTGCATATATTGATAAATAATTTTTTGTTCCCAAGCTTTCAAAATATCAGTAAAAATTATTGAGATTTTAATAAATGTCCTCGTGTCGTCGCAAGTTTGGGAAAAATCATCGTGAATGTATCCCTGAGATGCGGCGCCAATGGGACACGAGTGGCCACTGTAATGTGCGCGCGGGTCTGCGACCGGTATATCGGTATTGTGGTGCGGCTCTCGGGACCGTAAGGCCCATGCTAGTCGTGCAGCCCCACAGCTCGTTGCACGCGAACCCAACGACGAGCTGCCGGCTCGTCGCCGCGCCAATCTCAGTCTCGCCAGCGTTCGTGCAACTTCTTCGACGTCTCCGGCGTAGCCCAGCCCCAGCCAGAACCACCTACTCGTTGCTCTCTCTCTCTCTTTCTCTCTCTCCACAGCTCGAGTGCATCCTTTTACAATCCTCGTCTCATTTCTTCTTGTCTCCCTTACTCGTACACGAGCCTTAAGGAGGCCGGCTTGACAGAGCAAACACGTACAGTCTTGCACGTAGCCACGAGTGAGCGAGATGAACAGCTTTCAGTGGAAAGAGACAAACACCGATTTTTCTTCTTCACTGAAGAATTGGGATATAAATCAGTATTGGAATTGAATCTATTTTTTCCTAGGACAAAATAGATGAAATTCAATGAATGGCTGAAAAAAAAAACAAAAAAAAAACAAAAAAAACATGCAGAATATTTATTCGAACTACGAAATGTAATTTCCTATAAATTGTGTATTTTGGGTGATATATTCATAATGAAATACGTATTTTTAGATAAGTAAAATATGCCGAAAACATTTTTTTAATTCGAAATTATTCGGATATTGTAATTCTTACCACAAATATCGAAGGGCTTAATTTAAAGAGAATCTTCTAAGAAGAAGAATGAGACATCCCACCTCAAAATCGATATTGATTTGCGGATTATTTTTAGAAGAAACACAGCGAAAATGAACCTTCTGGGAAAGTGACGTCTATTGGTAATGATTTATGCAAATCCATAACCATTAATGTTTGCCTGGGTTAAGGGCAAATCCCATATTACTAATTGCCCTCAATCTCTATTATTCAATACACAAAGCTTCAGTAACGGCAGCAAATATGATTATCACTAGTACGAAGCATTTCAATACCTTTAATAATAATTCAATATAAAATATTTAACAGTGGGGAAAAAAAAAAAAAAAAAACATATTTATTAGTTGATACTTCAACAAATGCAGCAGAATTAAAGTTTCTACTGGCCCAAGGTCACGTATTGTAGCACAATTTGGTTCCCATTCCTGCAATTCTGTCTGCAAAATATACTGTCATTCTTAGCACGAATTATCGATAATTAATCTCCTTGACTTTGCGCGTACTAAAAAATCTCAACAATTCTCTTTAAAGTGTGAGCCTGGTTATAAGTAATATCGCCTGCATCCTTTCTATTGTACAGTGTGTAAGTAGCCGCAACTCGCTCGGCCGTTCACTCGTGCTTCTCTTTCCCCTCCCGAGGCACTCGCTGTCTTTCTCGATCGTCATAAAACTCGCTCCTCGAGCTCCCTCATCTTATTTATCTCGTTGTCTCTCCAGGCTCTTAAGGCAGAACCTTGGCGACATGTGGGGTGGGGATAGTAAGCGGCTTATGAGTAGCAGATTGGTGCGCCACTCGCGCTTTCCTTAATTCCGCTTTAACCCGCCATATCTCAATAACTAAACGACAAATAATTGCCAAATTTCTTTTAAAATCTTCGCTTTATCCTCCTGTACAACATACTTGTTTTTTTTTGTCAACTGTGTGGGCAGTTCCATTGGATCTAGAATAAAAAAGGCTTCGTTTTTATGTGTTTGGTAGTGTGTATGTGTTTATAGGAGATCCATGTAAATAATGACAACTTCAAGTGTGAATATCTCAGCTCACGGCTAGCGAACCTCATTTAAATTGAACATATGCTTAGATAACGTGTTCAATAATGTGCAGGCCAAGTTTTAAAAAAAAATCTGGAAAAAAGTCGACGGCGGTACTACCTCAATGTTCCGCGCTTTCTTGGACGTCGCGCGCGCGCGCGCGCGCGGCGTATATACGCGAATCGGTGAATGCACGGAGCCCCGAAGCTGTTGCTGTTGCTGCTAGCTCGGGCGAGAGAGCCTCGCCGAGCGCACCAACGCCGGGCAGCCCCGCTACTACCGTACTCGCCGACGTTTCTTCTTCAGTTCCACGGCGACGGCGTGCCATACGCGAATACCGTGAAGAGCACATTTCACCCGGTTCGCGGGAGCACCTCGCACGCGAGTACGTTCTCGGTGCCGCGAGTGCCGCGAGTGCCACGATATCAGCAGCGCCAGCTATAAAAACTAATAAATAAATACAAATGAAAAAGAAGAAAAAACGGAGAAACTTTCCATCTAAATCCTGCGAGTGTTGACTTTGTTAATTTACATCGAAGAACTAAAAAAAAATCCGGTTTGAGTATATCCAAGCTACTGAATGGAAATTTCGTGAGCTACGAGTTGCCAGGAGAACCTGATACAGGAAACGGAAGACAACGTGTTCTTCACTCGCCGCCCGATACGAACAAGTCGATTATCCGTTGCTTCGTGACAATATTGTTGATCAATTGCGTGCGGAAAGTCTGTGTGCATCTGTGTGATAAGAAAAAGAAAGGAGATCGTGTTGTACGGTCATTGAAAGGCAGAGAAGGGCAAATGCGAAGGGAACTGTGCTACGTGCCGAGCGCGGAGGGTACGGCGAAGCTCGACGAAGAGTCCGCGTAGCAACTTGGAAGCCTGCTTTACAGCTCTATAGGCGGGGTAGGTGTGTGTATAATACCGGGCGAGTATTTAAATACCTGGCTGGCCTTCTCACGGATACGCAGAGAGACATCCAAGATCCTCCGGACAAGGGATATAATGGTCACGAGGTCTTCCCCCGAAAGAAAGTTTCCGTTTGTATGTGTATACTGCACGTACACGTATATACATATATACGAAGAGTCGATCTTTCGACGTCGCACTTACTTACGAGCTAGTCTCGCACTCGAAACCCACCGGTGAGGCGGCGAGGAGCGCACAGAGCACGCGTTACGCTCTATCGCACCCTGCAGAGCTTCGTACGGTAAACAGAAAGTAACAGCATACAAGCGGCGTACGAAGGACTGATATATATATATATATATACATATATATATGTATATATATCAGTAGTCCATTTTCCGACGTTCCACTTAGTCGCTTACGAGACAGTCTCGTCGAGGAACGCGCAGAACGCGCGTAACGCTCGATCGCGCTCCGCAGAGCCTCACGCGTAAACAGAAAGCAGCGCAGCAGCAGCAAGGTGGAGGAGGACGCGCGTCCACAAGAGATTACGTGTCCGAGAGCTAGCACGAAGCGCTGCTACGCTATGCGCTGAGAATTGGGCGCATTATTTTTGGACGGCCACGCGAGCCGAGCTCACGGACTCGACGACGGGGGTTCTTTAAACTCGTATTTCGGTATTATCGGCGCACTCGAGCTGCGAAACCACGCATTGCGCTACTTCCGCAGCTTTCAAGGGGGTACGAATGCAACACGTTTTTGTCGCGGTCCGAATGTACAGTCGCTGAGAATGTCGACGTTTCGGGTTATCAGTGATTAGCACGAGACTCAACGGTGTACTTTATGGATATTTTGATCCGTGAGTCTTGTATCTAAGTGGTTTAAGTGAACAGTGGTGTTTTTTTTTTGTGCGCGTTTTTCGTTTTACTTTACTTCGCAAGTGGTCGTGGGGATTTATGGGAGATTTGGAATACGAGAAACAGGAATTTTTATGAAGGAAGATAAGGAGCTGAGGCGTGCTGGCATTTGAGTTATCACAAAGGTACCTTTTTTCTTCTGTTTATGGTTGTCAAGTGTTTGAATCTGCAATTTTTTACCCTATTTTTAGTGAATATGGTATACAAGTGGTTTTAGAGGAGCGTATTTGTATCTGCATATATATACATATATATATTTTTTTTGGACGAGATTTTAAGTAATCGAAAAGCTTTTTAAAGCAAAGGCGAGTAATCTTGTTCACATTTCACAGTCACAAACGTTTCTTCAACCAAAACTTGTTTCTTCATTCGTAATCTCAGATTTTTAAACGGCCGCAACTTTTATTCGGAAAATAAAAATGTGAAAATTGTTTTTAATGTGATTTCTAAAACAATTGGAGCTTCCGTCAGCACACAATCAGAGAGGAGATCGAAAGATGTCAGGGGAAAACAATGTACGGTGCTTTTGACATTCATTAAATGAAAATGTATTTAAAATACGTTCTCCGACATATTATTGTTATGCGAAATTCCAAATTTACATATTTCCGCAGTAATTATGCATACTTCACGTAGAATACTTTTTTTACAATGAATACGGATATTTAATAGGCGTAAAAATCGACAATTATTCCGTTCTGAAAGTATTTAAAATGCATTTTGATTCAATTAACGCCCATACATTATTTTAATATGTAGATCGATGCCCGAATATATTAAAAACATTTGAGATAAAGTCCTCTTTTAGTCACAACGAAGGTCGAGACATTTTTTTTCACGAGTCCACGAGGGCGATATCGACAGCGCCTGATGACCCGATAGCCAAATTCATTTTTGGTAAAGAAAATATTTTGTATTTTATTTTCGTTACGTAACTCACGTAAGGGGCTCATTAAGGGGCTTCACTCCCCCCTTAATGCGTACAATTTGACTCCGCTTCGACTTAGATCCAAGTTGTCGATATTCATCGATAGATATCTCACTTGTTTATCGGCTCATGTCATTTTCAAAAATATATTCGTTCGACATTAATCAATAATCGATATATCGGTAACACACGAAAATAAATAAAAGTGATTTTAACCCGTCGATTAAAAACAAAAATTTCACAAAATCTACATTTTCTAACCAGAAGACAAAAACATATCTGGATTCAGCGATTTGAGGTCCGGAAATTTATGCAAGTTATTTTTAGCAGTCCAAACTATGGGCTATATTTGTTTTTTTGCAAATGAATCGGTGTTTTTCATTGAAAAAATTAATACTTGAACCGGAAATATTTTGAATTTAAAGGATTTTGTGTCGAGAATCGTCTCCAGCGATTTATTAGCAATAAGAGGCTTTATAAAATATTTCACGATCGATTAGTCACTACCGAATACATCAGTTGTGGGGGGGGCGAGTTGTCCGGTAGTAACACGCGAGCGACAAATATAATTGCTTTATAAATTATCGAGACGAGGCACTCGCTCGATTCTACGTAAAGCCTCACAGTACGTACAACAGCGAGTGACAGAGTGAGCTTTACGCGCGTAGGTAAGGAAAAATCGATGCCACGTTAAATGTGACTCGCCGTTGTCGTCGTCGCCGTGGGATGGCCTCTGTGCGTCTCCAATTGTGCTATACACGTGAATTGTTGATTTCTTTTATCTGTGTGATACAAATACACGAGAGTTGGTCGTTTCGCCGGGCGAGCAATGGTTATTAGGTAATATATTACTGATAAACGATAAGGCGGTGACGTCTTAGGACGAAAAAAAAAAAACCAAAAAAAAAACAACAACGTCTAAAAGTTCAACGCTCTTGAAACCATTTCTCGACGTCTGCCGACCACTGACGTCTTTCTCTATTATCAGAACCCACCGATCGGCATTCAAAGGATCATTATTCGTACACTTTTGCTTGTACACTGATTATTGTCTTCGTTTTTTTTGTTTTTTTTTTTTTTCTGCCGAGCAGATTCAGATTATTTGTTATAATTCGTTGTTCTTGTAATAATTGAAAAGGGCATTATTTTATTGGGTATACGAGTACAGTAGCAATTTGTATGGAATGGAAATGTTAGATCCTCGAATTGAGATGAGCTGCTGGCATGGTGCACCAGCTACTATTGACTAGGGGGCCTTTACCCCTGTGTGTATACGTTGCCAGTTATTCTTTTGGATTCCCATGATTCACGTTCGAGCAATGCTGCTCCTCCACGCGTCCACCATCACGCAGTAGCTCCAGAGATCCGGTTACCTGCGTCAAAAGTTCCATGGGGGAAAAGAATCGCATGAAAAAAGTGTCTTCTTCTTTTTTTTTAATCAGAAACTCGTGATCAGCGTCAACATTTTGCTGCACGTATAGAAAATGTGATGGGCATATTCGAGTGCAAGGAAGAGTTTTAAAAAATGTATCTCATTAATTTTCGGTTATATATACATAAATCACCAAAAAACCGGACCTTGCTCTCAATTTAAATGGTGACATATATATGGCCATTTAAAAAAGGGTTTAAAAAATTCGTGCTCGGTCGGTAAGAGATTTGAATGTGTAAAATGATAATTGTAAAAATATTTCTTATGTAATCGTCGGACAGGAATAAATGTTAAATAACTTCTTATGGAACCACTTGTCGATAGGCGTCATGCAATGAGGTTAATGTTCTCTCAGTCGTGCTTACGATTCTTCAAATGACATCGATAGTGCATGAGTCACGTGTCAATTAGCCTGAGCAAATACGGCAAAATCCGAGCTTCGTTACAACTGCATAAATATGTAACTAAGTGTCAGATGTTCATTGATCTTTTCATCGTTTTTTATTAACTTTAGATTTGCTCCTCGATCACGTGCGCGACGATACGTTGCATTGTATGCTGCACAGGCGCCTTTACCCGACGAGAATTTATATTTCGTTTTTTTTTTTAAGCGTCGGGCAGTAACTGTGCACGCGTGCCTCTACATACAGGAATTGGTTAATCGGTGACTCATGTTACTACGTTTCGTGTATGCGAGAGACGCGAGCAACAGATGCTCGCACGAATAACTCGAGTAACTGCAACGGTCATTTAAAATATTTTATTCAACAAGTTGGCAGCGTCAGGGCCCCCTTAAGGCTTATGTAATTTATATCGATTACCGTTTTTTTATGCTCTTTGGCTATTCCAGGGATCAAATGCTTAATTTTTTTCGACCCCAATGAGACTTCATCTTTCGACACATTTTTATTTGTAAGTCAATCACTCGAAGAGTGATTCAAGAAAAAGACTTTGGAGTTGAATGGCTAAATATGTAAAGACAATAATTTGGCTTCAGCAAAGAAATTCAATTTTAGCGGCATTTTATCAGCGAAGATAAATGCCGGACGGTCAACACGAACGTTCATTCATTACACATGATTCTCATTCCGTTATCGCAATGAGCAAAATTTTATTGTTTCTTTGATATGTTCACGCGAGTGTTCGCCGTGCAACAACTTTTGAAACAAGCTTATCGGTAATCTGAGTTATGGCAAAGCAAAGAAGAAAAATAATAAACTTCATTATTTATTCTTTGGAAAAAAAAAATCCAAGAGAGGATAAAGTAAGTATTCACGAATGAAGCTCTCTGTGGTTAATTCAGTTTAAGAAAGATAAGAAATTTATTTCGGTTATTTTCCGCAATACAAAGTCATTATGAAATATGCCGAAAAAATAGGAATTTTTTGTTTCCAAAATTTTCATGTACATTTCGAGTACATTTCGATCGAAAGGAACTGAGCTCATAAACTCTCTGGCCGGAGAGTCTATGTGCGTATGTTATTATATACCGGCTCTGCCAGTTGGTGGCCAGTAAAATCGTCGTTGAAGAAATTTGCATGAAAGATTATTTCAATTTTAATCTACGGTCTCATCTCAATGGATATGCAAGTCATAGCTATTATATACGTCGTTCAGTCTTGGCCGAGGAATTATTTTTATATGCATGTCTATCATCCACTCGACCACCCAGTTTTCTCATAAATTATTTAGATTTTTATGTGTTTTTTCTAAGCCTCAACGTCGCGAAATAAGTATCGGTAGATTTTTTTTTTTCAACGAGGCTTAATCATCGACCTGTTTTTGTCAAAATAATCACAATTGTAAACATAAAAGTGCTTTTTTTATATGAAAGTACAAGGGAACGTTGTTTAATTGAATAGTCTATTATGAAATATTTCGAGGCAAGTGTTTTATCGACGAAACGTCTCATAACTTTTCGTAAGCGACGTGATAATTACGCTCAATTAGTGAGTTATTACCAGTTTTATCATCTCCGCGAATTTTCAATTTATTTTTTAATCAATTTGGCCCGTTTATTTTCATTAAAAAAAAAAAAAAAACTCGTTTCCCTTGAATACTCAGCGCGGAAATATTTTCAAAGGACACAGCAGTATCGATAAAACGTCTGATAAATTTTCGTAAGCGTCGCGGTCTCCAGTAGGTACTCAAACTCATTACGCATCGGAGTACAATGCGCGCAAGTGGGGGGACATGTGTTAAAACCAAGTGGATATGCAGTGGCTGTGAAAAGTTCATTGAACCGTCTGTCGGTTTATCCCTATATGCAGCAACGTTATAACCCTCGGTGAGTTCTACTATCATTCTCGTTCCCGTTCTCGTCGCGCGTGGCATTAGATAGTGACTCATGACCTCGGGTCTCGCGTTGTAAAATCCCAGTCTGCGTCCGTTCATCCAATAGTCGAGGAGGGCGACTCGCTCGCGCCGTTTTACCCACATAAATAAACGCATAAATAAATCATGGTTTTCTTGCATGAGATTATACAATGGTGCCCCTTGCTGCTTGCAGTGTTGTTGGCTGAAACAGTGGGCGCATTCAAGCTCGATAGGTTGCCAGCCGATCGTTGTAATTCCTTTGACGAGTAATAACGAGTCAGCTGTGAAGAGCAAATCCCAGCATTCAAGATAAATCACCTTGAAACTATTCCGGCTAGTCGACAGGACTGCAGCTTAACTCAACTGCTTTGTACTGGTATTCACCTGAAAATGAATGCAAGCAAAAAAAATGCACACTCCGAGAAAACTTGGCATGTGGGTTGTGGTGGAACCTTGAAAAAAAATTCACTAATCCATACATACGCACGATAACTACATAGCGAATGATTAACGCAATTACTATCGTTGAAGCCCTTAATTATGAAAATAAGCTAATGAGCTTTAATAAATTTAACGTTGATTAACTTAGTTGAGTCAGTTCGGTCGGTTCAGCCAGTTGAGTTCGGCGAGTTATGAATTTTGTCAGTGTTATTGAAAGATCGACTGTACTTACTAAGGGTTTTAATGTGTCGTACGTAAATTTCAACTTTTAGAATGAATTTGGAAAAACAAAAAAAAAAAAACATAACATATTTAGCAAAATTTTGCTAAACGGGTTTTACCGGTAACACTGTAGAACAGTTATTAATTAGAAATAAAGCACACATTGGGATAGCATTTCCAGATTGCTTGCAATCAGGACGATCCACATTAGCCTACTTCCTCTGATATCTAAGGCACCCTCGCGAGTATATTAGCTGATGAATCAACTAGAGAATGGATCCGGTATCGTGCGCGCAAATAAATGTTGGGCTTGGTCTGGAAATCGCGTTCGCTATGTATACTCACCTACCGAACACTTGTATACGTACGAATAGCAGTGAGACACACACAAATAACAGTGTGATAATTAACGAAGGGCTCCACCGGTGACTGAGAATCGTGGGTGTATGCGTTTAGAGGCGATACACCACAAGGCTCATTGGTAGTTGTCAGTGATACGTACTAACTATCATGATATCCCCGTGAGTAAATGCTGAATTTGCAGCGCCCCACATAATATTAAATAATCGCATATTACAACGATACGAGCGTGAAATTCGCTGACGCGGATGAGTTGTAACACGGCGGGTGTAAGGTGTACTTGAACAAGTTCTTGCAGCGGTTCGTGTGGCAAGTAGAACGGGCCTTGCCGCTTGATATGCAAATTTTTATGCACGCAAAACATCCACATTTTTTTTTTTTTTTTTTCTCTCCAACAATTCCGTTTGTTTTTCACTGCAATAAGAAAAAGTAAGAAGGAAACAAACAAATTACGAAAGAAGCAAATCGATACAGATTTCAGTATTAATTGATTTGAGGTTGATTTAAGCAAATCATTTATTCTATATTTTTTTATTAACGAAATAACATTTTTCGGGAATTCAGCATCTGCTTACTGAACTTTAGACGTGAAGATACTTTCGGTTTCGAAAATTCTCTTCGCAATATAAATTATCAATCGCCTCTGAGTGAAGAGACAAACCGCTTTTGTAATTATAATGTGTAATATGAATAATTTTTTAAATAACGAAGCCACGCGCACAATTAAACGCTGAGCCTGATTATTAAAATAAGATAAATGTCTATTCAGCACGATTTCCTGCCTCTCGATTGCAAAATATTATGAATGCATGAAATTGCAGCGACGAAATGCAAAAAAACTAATCTATGCAAAACTGTAAGTGATTGGTGATTTATCACTTTGCCCGGACGAAGGTGAGGCGACAATCGTGCATCTAAAACTCTCCGGATGATTACGAGTGGAAATTGTGGCTAATGACAAGAGATATATATATAATATATACTCTCGTGCATTCGTCCTATCGACGCGAGGAGGAGTGCGGGGAGAGACAATCTTTACGCTGCTACACGAGAAGAAGCAGCAGCAGCAGCAGCATCATCATCATCATCAGCAGACGCTCGTTGCGTGTCGTCGAGTTATCGTCGGGTTGTTAATCGGACCCTAAGGCAACACAGTTTGCGAACTGACGCACTCCAACGCGTAACAAGATCGTCCTCCTTGTAGAGCTACACTCGGCGGTGCATGTTTTTCGAGCAAAGTGTTTGCCAGTTTCTCTTATCGATCGAAGTACTCACTCTTTGGGGTGAGAATAGTGACGAACTCTAATTTACTCGGCGCATTATCGCACTGTTGACGATAATGTAAATCAATTGTTGGGGGGAGAATACGAAAACATTTCCTACGTGTGGTTGATTATAATATATATATATATATATATATATATATATATATAAAAAGAGACTAGGATGTCGTTTTTGCGAGATTTGGTTCATCGTTTCACACGGAAAGCGGGTAAGCGAATTTATCGATAAGAGCCCTTGAAAATATGTCTTCCTCGAATGGTCGAAACTTTTTACCGGCGAAAAATATAAATACCGATATTTCTTTGATATTTTTCTCAACGAAAATAGAGGAAGACAGTTATGCATAATTTGCGTTTTTTTTTAAATTCTTAGGCGCGATTACTTTTTTATTTCTGTTATATTATTACTGGGTAAAAAATGATAAAAAATACTGACTTAACTTGATTTATTTCCGTTAAGATGGGGTTGAGCATATAAATAATATAAATATATCGACTATGATATCGTTGTTACGAGATTTCGATCATCATTTCGCAGGGAACGTTGGTAAGCGACTTTCTCTATAATAGTCCTTGAGATAAAATCCGATTGTTAGACTACGTACGTGTGGCCACTGATCTCCTTTAAACCTTGGCACGCGAGAGACCGCCACTCTGTGAAAATTGCATCTGTCATGCCGCTGTGAACATTCTCACTCTCAATACGTAATGAACGTTTTTTTTTATCGTCACGATAACAGTATATTATTGATTGAAAGATTGTTGGGAGAAGAAATTTTAATTACCTCTTTATTTTGTGCCATTTTATGTAATGGAGAACGGCTTTTGGTAATTTTTATACTTGTTACTGCTGTGTGTGTGTGTGTGTGTGTGTGTGTGTGTGTGTAATAAGTGTCTATTTAACACTGTAAGTAAATCGACTGGAAACCTGTAACTGCAACGAGGTCGCTGAAATTGTCGAATAAAATACAAGTCTTACATAATTTATCTCGCAATTTTGCCTGATTTAAGACTTACATTTTTCTCGAAAAGTATCCTAATATTTGAGTGTATTGAAAAACCGAATATTCTATATTATCATTTATCGTGTAATAATATTTGAAAAATTCTTTCAGGTCTCGAGCGTGCGAGGTACAAGATGTCGTTGTCGAGCAGCGTGGAGGACGAGGACCTCATAGACCTCGAAGATGCCGGAGGATCCTGCGTATCACGGGCAGTGGTGCCAGAGGCGTCCGCCGAAGAATTGGAACATCTCCTCGACGTGTGTCCGCCGCAACTGGAGCAAAAATTGTCGCTGACAAGGAAGCAAGAGTTGGTACGGGAGCACAACGACAACGGTGACGTTCTTGTGACCCTCGGTCACGATCAGGTGGTTCCCAGACGCAAGAGGATAGACGTAGTGTCTTCGGAGACGATAAAACGTGTTCGAGACATAACAAAGAATCTCGAGCCCGTAATTCGCACGTCTTTGACTTCTAGACTAGAAAATGAGGAGGCCAATCGCCTTTCCGATGACAACGTCGACGGGCCACCGGCGAATCATCACAATCACCAAAACTTCCAGGATCGTTTAGACGTCACCTACGAGACGCAAGCGATCAACACAGCCTTCGATTTCCTGGCGGACCTTGAAGACGTTGACGACGACGACGACGACGACGACGACGACGACGACGACGACGACGACGACGACGACGACGATCCTCCGCCTGACAAAAGACGTCGTAGAGATAGCAACTACGAAGCCGAACAACATTATCAAGTACCGAGCGACAAGAGTTTTTATCCGCTCGAACCAACGTGTCTCATAAGAAAAGAATCCACAAAATACCGAGACATCGATCGGGCCAATCGCGACATTGAGGCTAACGACAGAACTTCAGTCATAGATCCTAGAGACTCCGATGAGAGAACGGGGAACGAAAAGGAAAATGGAGGCTTCGAGGTTTCGCCGCTTTCCAAAAAATCACAGCAGAAACAATCGGATGCTTTTGAAAATCCGCCATTTCCACCTAATTTTGTATTGGAAAGGCAGCCGAGATTCACGAGATTGTGGGACGATTGTGCGGCCATTAAACGAGGGACCAGCGGAAGAAGAAGCGAGGATAGATTAGAGAGGAAGTCGTGGAGTGAGGGAGCCAATCGAGGCTTGGCTCATGGATCTAAGAATGGTGGAGTTTTTGAAAGATCTACGAGTATCGACATCGAATGCCTTTGCGAACCATCCACTTCCGGGGTTACGACGCTTTTGCGCAGATCTTCGAGGAACATTGGACGGTGAGAAGAATTTTTTAATGTTTTGAATTATAGTTTTCGCTTAATAATTCATTCTACTTGTGGTAACACGTAAAAAAAGTGCATGTCTAAATAGTTTAGAACTAAATATCAAGCGAAGATAAAGACACTCGTGCAGTTAATATATTTTCAAAGAGTGTAATGTTCGTCCGGTTTATTGACTCCTGCTTTTTTATCTACCTATATATCCGTATATGTAAAAGGGTTGGGCAGGATACATACTGCATACATCCTGCCTAACCCTTTCACGCATTTATATACAATACGTACACGTTTGTCCTCAGCTCTGACAAATATGAACTTTACACATTCTACCAAAATTCTATAAAAACCGAAAAAAAAGCCATTTGAGACCGAGAAAAATGGGCTTTACATAGCAGCATCTAGAAATGATAAATTTCCAAAGGGTCTTATATTTCTCGGTCTGTTAACTTAAAATTTTCTTTCCTCCTATATCTGTGCTAATGTGAAAGGGTTGGGCTGGGTCTCTGCATATATACATATATATGTAAATGGAGAGAATAACAATAATAATAATAAGGCGTAATAGCGATTTCTTGCTACACGTGCCACGATGTGGGCGCGTGGTAAAGATCCGGTGGTTCCTCCACGCTTCCCCGCTCCCGACCCTCCTGGTATGTACCATAACTTCCGGTTGCGTACGAACTGCTCCCCCCCGGACTCGTTCTATGTGTTAATAATGCCGTTTTACGCTGCTGACCACCACGTGCTGGAAAGTGCCTCTTTCTGGCTGTAGGGGTTTCCTCGAACAAAGCAGCTGCCCACATGCCTGTACTGTACATACGCAGCTCTTGTCCTGACTGCCTCTTCCCTAGCGGCGTTCTGCGCCCATGATTCTTATAATTGGGCAAAAGGCTTGACGGGGAGCACGGACTTGCACGGATTCTCCATATCTTAACATTCCTTATAAACCGCGAGTGCCTTTCGCGGTCTTCAAAGCACTTATGCTTCTGCAAATGCGGGCTTTGCTACCCGCGTTCCGTGACCAACCCTCGTTCCACGCTTAGGGTAAAAGGTAATATTATTGAGGCACCCGGTGCTTCAGCAATCGGGTGGCTATTTGATGATTCGTTATCGTGACGAGTAGTATACTTTATTGTCGGTCACTCACCCGGAGTTGCATCAGTCTTCCGACTCTCCTTATTGTTTCTATCTAAATCTAAATAAATTATTTTTTCTTATTGTTTAAGCAATTATAAATTATTTTTTATAATTGCTAGCTTTTGCCTCACCTCACGCAATATATATCCTGAACTCAGGTCTAATTATCTTTCTCTTGTTAATTTTCAGGCGACCCGAAGAGCAATCGGCGTCCTCCTCCGAGTGTTCCGAGGTCGATTGGTCCTGGGTCGAAGAGTACGAGTCCCCCCCGGTGGCCGTAACACCGCCTCCCTCATCGTCACCCTCCACGATCACCAACTTTAATCGCAGCTGCAACAGCAAAACCAACATCACCGGTGGTGGAGGAAGAGACCGAGCTCTGTGCCCGCGACCCGCGTCTGCCCCCACCACCAGGGTGACTACTTCGGGTACAACGACGAGCGTCAGCGAGACCACCTCGTTCTCCAACAATGCCCATGGTGAACGGGAACGCATGCGCGGCGGCGTGCAACTCGCTCGAGACTCGAATGGCAGTGTTGCGATGTCCGTCGGCGCGACGGGCAAGACACCGCCGTCCGGAACGACGCGGGGACCGCACTCGGTCTCCTGCGATATTGCTATAGGTGCTTCAACGCCAATTCACTACGAAACGGCGATAAATCTAACTAACGCGAATAGCGCGAGCGTTTTCAACGGAAATTTGTTAAACCGCAGTGGAAATGGTGCAGTGGGAGCTGAGAGTACGATTGGATCCTCAGGAAGATACAGCAGCAGCAGCAGCAGCAACAACAACAACAACAACAACAATCGTATAAACGAGACGACAGCGCCTCGTGCCAATTCTTGGGTCCGTGCGTCGATGCGACGTATTCGTCATCTTCGATTACCGGACGCAGAGAGACGAACTGCCGATGCCAACTCCACAGCCTCGGCACCGATTCTTTCCGCTCCGAATTCACTTCCGGATATCGCGCTTATTGCACCGGAAATTCTTGCCGCTCATACGAACGGCGTTGCGACCGCAAGTTCCTTGAGACCTTCCAGTGCTCCGGTAGCTAGCAGAGATCATAATAATGGGCAGAGTGCTGGACATGCCGCGACACCCAGAAGAGGCAGGAGACACGGGAGCCGCTCGAGAGGCGGCAGGAGTCAGGAAAGAGCCAGTAGAGCTAGAAGCGCTGCTAGAGCCAATAATGCCAATGGCGAGAACGCGGAAATTGGAGTACAGACCGGGAATTCGACTGCCACCAGCCCTGCGGGGAGAAGAACCGCTAGTAGTGGACCACCTCAGCATCCTGTATCACCGGGAGCTGCTCCTGTAGCTACTAGAAGGTAAGATCCACGTGTCTGTTCGGCTTTTTATGTGATAACGTAAAATAATATATTGGCAATGCTTTCATACTTGAAAACAGAAATCAGTAGCAATTGGTATCGTTTATTATGGAGGGTCTGTCATTTCTATTTGAAAATTGCTCGTTGTGAAGCCTTACAAAATCATGAATTATTTCAAATTGTTATCTTATCCTGCGAAAGTATGCTAATTTTCAACGATACTTCGACCGGCGGGTTATAATCGGAGAAATAGTGATAATCCTTGCAACTACAAGAGACAACTATTTATCGTTGGACTATTCTTGTAGTTCGCTAACGTTTCTTCAAGCTATTATATTTTCGTCTATTATATATTTTTTTTAATTCTTTATTTCCACTGGTTAACATGCGGTTTTTCTAACGTAAAGCTGCGGTGACTTGAATGCGTGGCAGGCACTTTTCTATGCTGGATTATACTTTGTGGATTTGAGGGATTACCTCTTCATGAGATGACAATGAAATATGATGTACAAAACTTAAGTTTTTACTTCAACTTGCGTACTTATTACTTCGCAACGATTCTCAAGTTAATTTTAAGTAATTGTACCAAGTTCCAGGAAGTTAGGAATCTTCGTGCATGCATGCCAGTTCACGAGAGTGCATGGATATCGAAAAAGAAACCATTAATTCCGACTCTGAGTGAAGAATCGTGAGCCGCAATTTAATATGCACTCGTTGTCAGAGAAGAATTGGACAATTTTTCATTCGTGAGTGGCTGATGAAAGATAATGAAATAATGAATTCGCACGAGTTGTCGGAGAACATGTAGAAATTAATGGATTTTTATACCCAACTGTTTCTGTACATTTAATGTATGAAACTCATGGGAATTGGAAGTCTATAGGCTGAGAATATTGTATTGTAAGTGTACAATGAAATATTAGGGCTCAAGACATTATTTAGACTTGACTCGTGTCACTGAACGTTCGAATGGCCATTCTCATAATTGACGATTAAAATTCCATGACGTTAAAAATAGCACAAATTCCCATTGCGCATGCTTATTCGTGCAATTACATCAACTAATAGAATTATTATACCAATTTCTTCGAATGTTTCATTCAAGTAACGTCCTATTCTGATGAAGACCCATAATACAACGATGCGTCATCACGCAAGAAAATAGTAATGGATGCTGTCTTTGCTTACTAACAGGCAGCCGTCAGTGCTTACCTACTTTGCCGTGTATATACTTATATAGCACCACTCTAACGATAAGGAAAACGATCGAGGCACCAGAGAAAGGACTATAAAAACTCCAGATGATCGCAATTGTACATTCCAACTCAAATATGACTAAGAATTCGTTCCCAGGCGATAGAAACACACATTTTTGCACAAAATACAAGGCAATAAATTAATTTTCCTCGATATACATTTTTAAGGCATGAAAAAAAAAAAATATATATATTCTTACGGCCTACGCGCGAATCGCTTTTATGTTACGAAATTATAAATTGAAACGTTTTTATTCAAGGCCATCGCACTAATAAAATTCGAATTCACTATAAAGAAAATTAGATTGCGAGTGATTGCTCGTTCCGCGTTGATTCGAGAGTGCCCAATACACAATCCGCCTGCGCCGCGGTTCTGTGTGCTCTCGTCCCCTTTTACGGCTACGTGCCGTTAATCGTGGTTTGCTGCCGCGACGCTTACCTCGCGGCGACGTAGGCGGCCAATTTTTTTCTTCGTTTCTTCCTTTTTTTGCTCTTCCTTTTTTCTCTCTTTCTCCCAGCCGCATCTAGTCGTCGAGCGAATCGCGATCCTCACGCGAGAACACAAACCAACGGGGTACGGCAACTTCTCTTCCGCCACTAGACGTACGTACGGGCCATTCCACGTCAAATCAGCGGCCGGTTTCCCTCGCGCACTTCAATTGCCATTTTTTTTTCCTATGACGTCATTCTCGATTCAAAAGAGCAGCGGATTTTTGAGTCTCCGATGAAATTTGAAAATAATAATCGACTCGATTTTTAACAAACCAACAAAAATCTACACCGATAGAAGTGAACCAAAATAAAAATTTCAAATAGCACACAATAGTGGGATCTCAAAATCTATTTTTTTTTTTTGGCAAGTTCTCTCTTTTTTTTTTATGTACGAATTCCAATTATAGTTTTATCAATCAGTCATCAATATCTCAAATATCAATGGGTTCAATTTTTCGGGAATTGATATAATTTATATTTGTGAAAGGTATAAGAAATATTAATTTTATTAAAAAATAATTCATATGGACAGGGCCAAGGGACAGAGTTTACTAGCTTGACTTGGAATGCTCCGTAAATATATATATATATATATATATGTACACACCACAGTACCCATTGTATGTATACTGCCTACTCATAAATGAACATAAGCATACAGTACCTCATCGCTTCCACACAGTAATAATAATAAAAGGAGAAAAAATAAAATTGCTTAGGAGTTTCAATGTTTCCTTGAAATTTGTAAGGCGTGCTATCCGAGCTTCATCTCTACCGTGGCCTTCTTCCTATCGTTATTATTCTAAGAGACATTAAACGAAACATGTCTATCGTCAGATAAACATTTGGCGTTAATAGAAAAATTATGTTCGGGAGTACCAGGTAGACATTTTTTAAATTAAAAATTAAATTTTTCTGATTTTCCCCAATTTATCTAAAGATGAAATTATGTAATATAAATTATAAAAAAAAAAAAAAAAAAAAAAAAAAAAAAAAGTTTCGGAGTACCGGACGGAAATTCGTTAACGTCTTAAGGCTCTGCCGCCTGTAAAGCCACGCTTCGGTTATCCGAGAGCTTTTGCGCAAGCAAGTCACTTGAGTCCGCTCGGTGAATGCGCGGTAGCCGATTGAGAAACTCAACTGCAGAGCTCATTCGCCTTTTGCTATGTTACGCTGCTCTTTCGCGATGCAACAGACACTGTAATAATGCATCGAACAAGGTAAAAGCCATGTCTGCTTACAGTCAGCAGCAACCGACACGATTTACAACGATTTATCACTTATTGTATTTTCTATGAAAGATCCAATTTGCATAAACCATCATAAATGTCATTTCTCCAGAACCTTTAAATTAAAAAAAAAATATATCTGCCCTGAAAATGAACATTTTCACACAATTAATTCTGTTGATATTGATAGACCGAATATCTAAAAATATTATTAAAGCATTTATTTTTAAAAAACACAATTGGCTTAAAAATATTTCTGAAAATATAAAAATAAACGCGAATTAGTAAAAATAAGAATAACTTTTCATTCTCTTTAACTTACCGAAAGATTTTTTTCAAATCGAGTAGTTAATGTGTCAATGACTTCACACCATCAGTTGTAAGATTATTTACTTGACGCTAACTTGAGTCTTGACGTCATCGTATGGACTTGAGTATCGCAGCTTCGAGTTCGATACGACAATTCGCACAATTATTTGTTCATAAATTTCTTGCTAGTCCGTGGCGACTGTTAAAGTGGTAATTTAGAAGAAAAAAACATAAATCGCAGCATAGAGAATGGCACTGAACGAGAAGAGGGGCATCGAAGCACGGCATTATTTGCGGTTCGTGTCGACGAACGCTCGACCGTGAAAGTATCTTTCGCTCTCAGCGCAATGGGTATAGCAACTTCAGCTCGACGATATACGCGCTATATATATATTCTTCTTTTTATCCTCGAACTTTCGTCCCTCTGTAATTTCGATTCATTGACGCAGCTCTCGTTCTCTAGGTGTGTAATAATGATAAATAAAAAACGATACGGTCATTGCTCGACTCATTTCGATTCATCTCCGGCATCAGTCACCCATAACGATCAGTCGTATACCTATATACAGTAGACAGTCCACGTTGAGTGGACGACCTTCTTAAGCAGCCACTTCTGATTCGACCAGAATTATAGTAGTAAAGTGGGTTTAAGTATATTTCAATATTCCTTTTTTTTATTTAAAATAACAAAAAAAAATGTTTTCTTCTATGCTATAGCTTCAATTGCATTTTACCGAACTTCCGAACTAATTTAAAGATATTAATTATTGCTCAAAATTGTTTCGGTTGGATTACGTTTCTTATCAACGTATCCTGAAATTCAAGGACTCTCATGTGGAAAGTGGAGATTTTTCGTTCCAGCCAACAGAATATAGCAATTTTCTTCGCTTATTTTGGTTATGGAAAATTTTGCTTAGGTTATGGAAAATCAATATTTGAAATGGGACGGTGTAAATGTGGCATGGAATAGCCCAAATTGACCAGTCCTAGAATTGTTACAACGTCGTTCGTCGAGCTCCAGATACAGAATGGAACAAACTTGCGTAAAGATCGGACAAATCGATGATGCGTTGAGTTTTTCATTTGATTCCACGAAGGAGAGTCGGATTGTGGTGGGGGGTGCTGCACCACACAAGAGTTGGATTTCCCGGCTAAAATCGATCGCAGCCGGACGACCGTGAAGAGAGCGCGAAGCGTGCGATCTTCTAGCGTCGCGAGTGGATTCTAGTTCAGCAGCACTGCCTTGAATCATCGACATTGACGGCGTGAGAGGATCCAAAATGTGATATGAAAGTCCTGAGGATTCCCAACGAGTAATTTTTCAACCAGGTGCCAGGTGCGGATTTGCAACTCTCCCCGACCATATTCAATCACCAGTCACAGCCCTGTGACTACTACCTCAAAAATTTATTTATTTATTTGTCCATACTATAAAACAAGAACTATATTTTAGATAGCCAGAATTTTTCAAGTATCAGGTTCTTCGTTCTATTGACAAAAATTCCATTTGAATAATTTGAAAAAAATGGAAGGAACCTTTGAAAATCGTTTAACGGGCCTTAATATGCTTAATGCTCCATCTTGTAAGACGTCGCACGTTTCGGTAGTCTAGATGAGAGATCCGTGTAATGAAACAGCGACAGCAGAACAGTGCTCATAGTAGTATGTACTTGCTGTAACGGTACCGGAACACAGTGTTCGGGTTACGCGATGGTCATCCCATGAGCGCGCTCCTCCTCCTTCCACACTACTGCTCCTTCTTTGCCTCTTCGTGACTGGGTATTATGCTCTCAAGGAGCAGCCGACGATCTAGGTCAAACGCACTCTTTGTTCTTCGTCTTCCTTTGCCTCCTTTCCCTGGCACGTTCATTTTTTTCTTTTCTTTTTTTTTTTTTTTTTCTTTCTCTCTTTTCACAACACCAACAACTACACATTATCTACACACTAACTATACACCTTGAGATACGACAATGAGTTGCGCAGTATTGTTACTAGCCCCTATTCGAAATGCGACTACTACGAGTTGAAGTATTGTTTGCTGCGTTTGATCTTCAAAATTCAATTTTACCACATCTGTCGTCACCTTGAATTTGTCATAGACGATTGTCTTTTCGTCTTCTCTTCAAGTTGATCGTCTCTCGTCGTCTGCATAACCCCGTTGATTCCCTGCATCGGATTAACTGCAACATCCTTTGTCGAATAAGCGAATGCGATGCCTGCTGCTTATGTTATTATTATTATTATTACAGCTATTATTATTCCACGGATGGCTAAATGTCGAATGTAGAGTTTGAGAAAAACGAAAACGGAAATACGATTGTCGCAGTGACTGCGCTGGTAGGGCAATTCGACCACCGGATGTTCGCGCTACTCGAGTCTATCCGTGTCTCAACCTTTTGTCTCCCCCCTTTGGTCATTGCCACTCTCGGTATCCGCTCGAGTGACCCCGAAGAGAGATGAGGTTCCCGCTCGCGGTCATTCAATGGTCTCAGCGTAATCATCGGTCGGATAAAAACGTATTTCAAAAGAGACCGATGATGGGACTCTGGAGAGTTGCACAGTTTGTCTGTTCTCTTCGGCTTTCCTTTGTAATACGTCTGATTATTGTTTTCCATGTTTTCGAAGAATCTGTACATTTCTTGCAGTGTGATTTTTTAATAATTCGTCTGGCGATGCGGTCGAACTAACAGCCGCAGTGAGCTTTGATGCGTTGACCAACATCATTGGAGAACGTCACTCGAGTTCGACAATATTTATAGCAGGTGTTTGCACAATCGTCGTTGTAATCGAAAGCTTCCGAATTTATGAAGGGCTACAATTTCAATAGTGCGTAAATTCACGTTCTCGAATTATTTTGGTGATCGTTCCATTATACGGACGATACGAGAAGGTAGAATTTCCGTCGGCGGGTGAAAATGTTACGTATAGGTGAAAAGGTGTCCGACTAAATCTGAAGGGTCGTCAAAATGTCGTCGCGTCAAACGCGCTTCGATAAAGGTCACTAAATATCAACCCGCCCTTTTTTCATTACAAAAATCACACTTAATCAAAGACCCTCATACTATTTTCATTGAGTGCCGATGAAATGTCTCCGGACATAACTTTTTTTTAAATCCCCAATATTATCCCATCTCAATAATTTTGACAAGACCCCAAAATATGTGAGCCCTTTTTTACGATATCAATTTTCCAACTTTAACATTTCTTTTTTTCATACAAATAATCAAACGAAGGCGCACTAAAAATCGTCTTTAACCAAAGCCTCTAATACTGTTTTCATTGGGTCCTGGAATCTCTTTTTAGTTCGGATCGACCGCTGCCAGGAATTATTCCATTGGCCTCGGGCCAGTGCCAGTGGAGTCCGGCTATCGTGTCGGTCTTGCCGGCATGACATTAGCGTGTACGTTACTCGCACACGTTACACTTGACAGTACATCGCTGCTGTACATATATATGTATATATGTGTATATATATATATATATATGCATACACGTAATACAACACGTGGCCGTGGCAGGGGCACACGGTTTAGCTTCTTATTGATTATTTTCCAGGTAGAGACTCTGTAGACCAAACGACTGGCCGCGGTCGTTCGTTCGCTCGTTCGCTCGTTCGCTCGTTCGCTCGTTCGTTTTGCTGCTGGCTGGGAGGGTTAAGAGAACTCGACAGGACGTCCCACAGTGTAACTAGGAGAGCTAGAACTCGAGTGTAACGGTATAACTATACTGTAGAATATCAACCTGATGTGGTGTAGCATAAAACAACACCAGAAGCAAGTATCACGTAGGTATATAATAGCCCACATCAACGCTGAGCTTTGCTGCAAGGAAGACACTCTTGGTCTGAGAAATGGACTCGATCCAACAGTTTCCTTTTTTTTTTTTTCTTCTTCTTCTTCTTATACTTCCTGTTTTGACAGTCGGCAGATGTGACAGGAGAAAAATGAATATTAAACTTTGTCTCTACAGACACTACAGTAAAAATGAAACTGAAACGCATGTACTTTGGCTATAAATATTTTGCCCAGTGATGTGTATGGAAATTTCACGGATAAAGAACTAAAACCATTGATCAATATGTCACTTCTGCTTCAACAGATAAGAATTTGTGAATTCTACAATATTCTTATGCTGATACAAAAATAATGGATGAAATTATTGACATTCTCTTATATTCCTAAAATTTATCGAGTATCTCACTTTTTGTAAATGTTAAATAAAATTCTGAAGAAAAATAAATCTGTCTATCTGCGGAATCTTTGTCCAATCATTCTTGATTGTGTGTAGTGGGACAACAATCATCAGGACAGTATTTGAAGAGAGACAAAAAAGAGAATTATTTTGCCTATTTCATGAGAGCTCTGTTTTCATGAAAAAAAGTGAGATTTTCGTGTCGGTAGATTAAAAATGGCCTGAAACGTCTGAAAAAAGGGAAGACACTTTTGATCCGGTAAACGGATTGGAGTCAACATTTTTTTGTGTGTTTACATCTTGATCCAACAGTAGGGAGCAATTATCCACGGGTTCATCCGTGTCAAAGCAAGGAACAGGAAACGCTTTCCACGCAATTTACGCTATTGCCGGAGACAATACCGGTTTTATAGTCCAGAACTCTGACGATGTAAAGGCTACGGTTTTCTGTAACTTGTACTCTTGTAGAACTTGTGAATAGCTCGTCCGATCCTCCGCATTCCATTTTCGTGGGAACTTGCCTCCAATCTCAAGTTTTTTCTGTATTCGTACATATTTTGTAACACGAAAATAGCAATTTCTAAGAAAAAGGATTCGAGCCATGGGAATAACATCGCAAATTGATTCGGAGAAAGATCGCAACCCACGATAATTCCATTTAATAATCATTAATTGAACGATTCACTCATTAATGATTATTTTGCAAAATTTATCGACAGCTTCGACAAAAACAAAATTCCAAATTCTATTTTGCTAAAAAAAGAAGTGTGTCATTTACAGAAATAAATAGGAAATAAATATATATATATATATATTAAACATAGGAAGTATATTTTTAGCAAGATTCATTTGTAGATACATGAACATTACTTGATAGTCGTGAGCACTAATTCTCTCCGTGTAATCATAGGACATTTGGATTCTCGTATAATCATTGAGCAAATTCTCTTCACTGAAGTTGTTATAGCAACTTGGAAGATAAACCCACTTGGTAACCATGAAGAATTCTGAAGAGTTACATCGTGTAGCCAACCTTGTGGCGACGCCCCCACCGCCAATGTCGGTGAAGTAAATGCAAAATATATATAAGCCATTCCATGTCAATGCACCAACCCTTTTTCTACTAAAAACTCATAATTGCCACTTATTAAACTATTCACATTTCAAACGAGTGAAATAGCAAATGAAAAATTTTATTTAAAAACTCGGTGTGTATATGGGGCATTCCATATCAATTCGACCAGTATCTCACCATAACCAATGGCGGTAGAAATAATTTTTTTATTATTCACCACAGTGAATAGGGTACTTAGAATTTTTCAAAGACTGTTGACAAATCATTTTGGTGGAAGTAATAAAATTTTATATACATCGCGTGAAATACTAATATATACTTCAAACTACGATGAACCGATAAAATACTAGATACATCGAAGTACGCTGAACTACTAAAAAATTATTGCACGTCGCAATACGTTCAAGTACAATAAAAGAAGCGTTGAATTGAATGTTACTGTCAGCAATATTGTAAGTCTAGCTGCTCGGTCGTTTCGTGGGAAGCAGTGAAAAGTGCTGATACACCCCCAATCGCGAGCACAACGTATTCTACGTATTCGAGTACTGTTCGAGTCTCGTAAAAAGCGGAAGTACTCGATGGTCGCACGTACAATCGGAGCCGATGTCGTGCGTGCATTGCGGTGGAGGTTTACAGCTGTCTGATGGGGCGGCAAGGAAACAGGTGGAAGAGCGTTGCGAACTAAGCCGGAGACAGCGTTGCGGCATGTGTGACTGTTTCAGAGCCGGCTCTGCACTCTAGTGTACGTGTTGTTTTTTCTTTTTTTTTTTTTATATAACGCGTGTACGCTGTCAGTTAATGCACAGCAAAATACCGACGCATGCTCAGTAATTATATGGACACGCGACACTCCCACTCCGTCCGACGAACAAATATTTCTCACGTGCGTCAAATACAAGCGCTCTTTCACTTTTGTTTTTTTTTTTTTAATTTAGAGAATTAATGGCGTTCTATGGGGCGAGGATGGTTGCTCTCTCTAACAGCTTTTTTTAATGCTGAAGAAAAAGTACAATTAAATATTAGCCTCCACGACTATTCTTTTATCGTAAATTATTGAAATGGAATTCATACTCTTTCGTAGCCGACAATTTTTTTTTCTTTTTCGTATTTCAAAATATATTGTAACTCCCTAGTACACATATATTTTGTAAATAAAGAGCCAAATGTTCGAATGATAGCAACTTTCGCCTGTCTAAGCCAACGTTGTGCTTTTATTTATTTATTTATTTATTTTACAGTGGACGGGGCAAGCCCTTGAAAACAATAATAATATAATATAATAACATGGCGAATATTATGGCAGATACAATAACATTAAAGTTTTATCATAAATAATAAATAATAAGTAATAAATAATAAGAGTCAGTCAGTGAGAGTCACTGAGTGTAATGTACTCATTAACTGAACGCAGAAAGACAGAAAATGGTCGATGAAAAAAATCAACAAACACAGAGGCAGTATTCGCATTACGGAACATACGTGTAAGAGCCTCATTATGCCCGTAATTCGTACGACGAGTTTGCGCATAAAAAATTGCGTGATTACGTGCATTCCGAAAAGGTACCGATACAGTAACGGACGATAAAAGGTCGGGACAATTCACCACACCGTGAATAATTTTATAAAGCAGGACAAGTTCGGCCTTAGGTCTCCGTGCAGAGAGTGTCGACATACACAGCTCTTGATGAAGATACTCGAGATAAGATTTATTCACAATTCTATACTTGAAGAAAATAAACCTCACAAATTTCCGCTGTACCCGCTCTATTGCGTTTACGTGTACTATGTAATTGGGAGCCCAAATTATCGATGCATATTCAAGTATGGGGCGTACCAACGCACAATACAGCGTCCTAAGCGACCGCGGGTTCTTGAAATGCGATGTATTACGCCGAATGAACCCTAAAACTCGCAGCGCACGCCCACACGTTACAGAAATGTGATAGTTAAAGGACAGCGAGGAGCATAGGAACACACCTAGGTCCTTAACTATCGTGTTTTTATTGAGTACCTCACTATTTAATATATATGTATAAGAATATGGCTGCACGGATCGTGAGAACGAAATAGCGAGACACTTCGAGATGTTTATTGATAAGTGATTACAAGAACACCATTCCTCAAGTCTATCAAGGTCATTTTGCAGTTCGACCGCATCTCTCGGGCTAGTAATTGACTTATAGACCTTGAGATCATCCGCATATAAAAGAAACTTCGAACACCGAAAGCAACTCTTGATATCATTTGTAAATAATATAAAAAGAAGAGGACCCAGGTGAGAACCTTGCGGAACTCCAGAAAGAACAGAAAATGGTTCAGAATGAGCACTGCTGACTCTAACAATAAGCCGTCTATTTGAAAGATATGAAGCAATCCACCGTAACAGAACCCCCTGAATACCCATAGCACAAAGTTTGTCGATAAGCAAGTTGTGATTCACAGTATCAAAGGCCTTGGAGAAATCAGTATATATACTATCAACTTGTTTTCCACATTCTATTTGATGGTTGAGGTAGTTAGTGTAAATCAAGAGGTTTGTGACCGTGGATCGTCCCTTACAAAATCCATGTTGTTCGCTAATAATGGATCGCTCCGACGCACTCGATATCGCTTCAGTAACCATGGAATCAAAAACTTTCGGTATGCATGATTGATTTGCAATCGGTCGATAATTACGGATATCATTTATATTTCCATGTTTATGAATCGGTGTAATGAACGAGACCTTCCATACATGTGGAAAAATACCCGACGATAGCGACAAGTTAAATAGTCGAGTAAGCGGACTCACAAGGACGTGCGCACATTCTTTAATAAATATTGGAGAAATGCCGTCAGGACCAATACCTTTACTTACATCGAGATTTAAAAGTTTCTTCCGTACATCCGATTCAGCAAACATAAGTGAAGACAAATCAATCACGCTATTACCATTCAGCATATCCACAGCAGTTGAGAACTCATGGTGTGATGACCTGGCAAACGCATTACTGAACATATCGGCAAACATGTTCGCAATCTCAACCGAACAACTACTGTGGATATTATCAAGAAACATGCAAGCTGGAAGACCTGCACTTTTCTTGACACTCGTAACATGATTCCAGAAAGGTTTGGGATTTCCCGCCTCACATAAGCTATTTTCCACATTGGCAATATATTCAAGATAGTCTGTCTCAAGACATTGATTGCATTGAGAACGCAATGATTTGAATAAACAATAGTTATGGGGCGTAGAATGACGCTTCCATTTTATATGCGCGATTTTCTTTTGATATATTAAGACACGAGTCTTGGATTTAACCCATTTGGGATATGAAGAAGGGCGGATCACAATAAGCGGAATAAACGATTCCACAGCAAAGTTGATTTTTTCATAAAAAATAGATACTGCATGGTCAATACAGTAGTCAGACCTGAGAAGGAGATCCCAATCGAGAGAAGAAAGAAGTTCCTTAATTGCTGAAAAATCCGCATTATAAAAATCATAGAAGCGCACCTCAGTATGTTCAATGTTAAATAACTCATGGTCAAAGGAGAGAGTAATTTCAAGCGGTGGGTGAGGTGGATCAATCGGCGTAATAAAATCAAGCGCGGAACTAACGGTACAAGATAAATTTGAAAATACAAGATCAAGCAGTCTACCCCGATCATTCGCAGTTTTGTTGAATTGATAGAGATCGAGACCGGCTGCGAATTCAAGCATTACACCGCGAGACGATTTTCCACCAAGATATTCTTCAGAGTTTAAGGGATCATAATCAATAAACCCAGGAATATTAAAATCGCCTAAGAGAAGTGTACTCACATCACCAGCCTCCCCAACAACACGCTCAACAGACTTACAGTACTCATGGTAAACATTGTAATTAGACGATGGAGGAATATATACCGTACCTACTAACAAATTTAGGTCTTGGCATTGTATGATGACGAAAGTTTGTTCGATCGATAAAGCAGGATTAAGCACTAATCTTGCGGTGAGTGAACGATGCACCGCAAGTAGCACACCACCTCCACGAGTTTTACTGCTCGAGCAGGCTGACCGATCACATCTAAAAATTGTATAGTCTTTCAAACCAAGTTCCGCATTCGATATATCAGGAGAGAGCCAGGTTTCAACTAATGCCAGTATCTTGAAATGTTTGGTCAATGCCATGTGACGCAAGTCACGCAGCTTACTCCTAAGGCCTCTTATATTTTGAAAAAATATTGGCAAGCACCGTCCGTTGTTTAGTTTTTTGACGCGCGATGGCTGGATGTTGATGCACGAGGAACGTCGACAATCCCTGGAACCCCGTTGACATATTTAATGGTTTTTCCGGTAATTCCGGCCTCGGTTATTTCAGCAAGTTGTTTTCTCAGATCTCGAAGATGATTTCGCTGGTTAATAGTGAGATCAGCCATAACACGAATATTTGGAGCGATGATTCGTTTTTTGTTGCGTAGTATGTCAAGAGCCATATCAGAGTCCGGAAGAATAACCTTGATCGGGCGCGGCGCCGCATCAGCCCTTCGAACACCCAAACGTGAGACTTTGTTAACTGTCACTGCACTACATGCAGACAGCAACAGTTCTGAAACTGCAGCCGAATCATTTTCAACAGAGTTCACACCACGTTGCTCAGTCAAACCATAGACCATGACATTTTTAGACCTATTAATAAGCTCTAATGCTTCTTTAGCTACCAAATGAGGGTCATTAGTCGGCGACAGACCAGAAGGGATGGCACTAACAATGGCCTTCAAACCAGCAATTTCAGCTTTCATCGACTTATTCTCCTCTCTAAGATGACAAATTGTAGTTTCACAACCAAGGATTCTTTCGAGAGCATCATCAAATCGACCAGAAAGCGAATTAATCGCGACACTTAGAGGATGCAGCTTCTCATCAAAGTCTTTTTTTATTATAGCACTCTGCGCATTAAATTGCTCTTTTAAAAATCTCTTTAAATCAGCATCCATTGTATTAGTTCCGTATGTACAGTTGGAGATAAAGAGATCGTCGAAGACTAGATTACTCTTAGTGGCACAACTGCGGTGATAAGAACGCCGGCAAATAACACAGCGGACAAAATCCTTTACCACTTCAGAGCAGCCTGTACATGAGACCGGAGAGCCAGGTGACATTACATTTACACGTATAAATGCGTGTGTGACAAGTTGATGTTGTCCACCTCGAGATTCGAGTAGCTCTGACGTTCAAACGAGATGTAAACACACAGCGCACGTACAATACGCACACAATCAGAGAAGCGGTAGATCACAATAATGTCCAAATGTCACATCCAAGATAAGCACGCCGAACTTGCTTAATTTTGAGTAAATTAACAGCCGCGAATGAAGTATAGGTGCACAATTTTTGACAAGTGTCCACTACTATTGAAACTCATGCCCAAATAACATTTTTCGTTCAACAACAATGCCCAAAACAGCGTAGTAGTACAGGGTTATAGAGTGTCTTTCCGCATGACGTGGTTCGGCAACGTCCGTGTTCGGCAACGACTCCGTAAAAGCATTAGACGCATTATCCATTAGCATTATGGACGTAAAAGCATTAGATTTGTTTAACAAAAAAACAAAAAACAAAAAATAAATATGCGGAAGTTGCGGTGGTTGCGGTTTGAGCAGCTGGCGCGGTCGGCTTCTTTTCGCATTCGTAATTTACAACGTTGGTAGGCGGTCAGGACAAGAGTTTCCATATAAACTCGCGAAACACAGTTACAATGTGCCAAGTGTACCGATGGTGTAGTACGTATGTTCTGTACTTGATACGAAGATGAGTGCAAGGCTGCGGCTACCGTTGCACTTAGCTTTTTATGGCTGAGTATGGTATATGTACGCTATTAGTAGGAAAATAAGGTGGACAGGAACATGGGAACATCTGCTTCCTCGGTGAACGCTGACGATGCCTATGTCAAATGTTTAATTACAAAATAATTCAACGCCTCGAGCATTAATAACTATTTTTGTAATCCCTCTACTCGATAAACGACCGCAAACAAAAATGTTAATATATTTTCAAGATTATAAAATCTCAAAAAACCGATTTTTCAAATATTAAATAAAAATTATTGTCCCAATGGGTTATTTATAAAATATGAAATGAAATTTTTTCTCGTCAGACTTCACTATGAATTTTTTCTTTTCAATTGATGCAATAAATCTGTCCCGTAGTCATCAAGTTGCGTAATGACAAAAATACGCTGAGCAAATGTTTGACGACAAAAAGAAAAACATAAAGAATAGCGGATACCTAGAACATTGTGACAGTGATAAAAAAAAATAAGAGGAGGCTTACATGAGCGACAAAGCTGCGGGTGTTTCCCTGTCGATTGCAGAGTATGAGAGCCAAGTCGAAATAGCATTGTGCACTTCTCCCCAAGTATACGGACGCGTATATCGTTGCGGAATAGGATCTTGACCCAGATGCAATCCCTCATGGAACTCGGATGATTACAAAACTCTGTTGAACGCACTAAGTGCGTGTTACCCGTTAACAATAATGAGTTTACCAGTTTTCCCCTTTTTATTCACCTATTACGCGCACATTTTTATGTGAGTGGAGAAACAAGAGAGAACGAATAAATAAACAATTATGGAAGAAAGAGCTTCACATTGAGTTAAATTAAAAAATGCATTATTACCACAAATTAAAACAAAATTATTACCCCAAATTTTATATTCTAACGAGATGTTTGTGGCCGCAAATTTTCGCGAGAACCGATTGATAAATGATACTCGATCAGAGCCGGAAGTCTCGCGATTCTCCATTCGGCGACCTCGCATCCACTTCGCGTTCTTCGTGCACCTCCGCAGTCCTCAAGGACATGCAACGCGTCGACGATCAGGGGAATACATAACGAATAACTTTCAGAGCAATCGATTAACCGCTTCGATTCATCGACCGAATTGGTAAATCGTTAAATCATAATATAGGAATTCATAACGGTATATATATATGTAAAGTACAATGAGACTTATAATATAGCGTAATTCGACATTAAAATTAGTAGAGCGTTGAACATTCGGTATAGCCTTTCGGTTTCTCGATTATGTAATATTTTGTCACAGTTGGTTAACTGAATTGTAAGACTTACTATAGAGCATAAGGTGACCGTAAAAACTCATCATATTTTGCGTTTCAATGCAGAAATCGTTTCATATTTTTAATCCATCGATAAAAGGTACCATTTATTATTTTCGAATTTCACTTATTTCACCTACAAAAAAAAAAAAAAAAAAAAATTGTTTCACGCTTAGATTCGCTTCACAATGCCATAAATATTTAATAATAGATAATGTAACAAATAATGTCTCAGTACTTTCTCCATGACGTTAAATTTGATGCTATTTTATATGAAATTTTTATGGATGAGCAACTACCGAATGATTATTGATTGTTTTGGCATTAACCTGTTTGATTTATTTAGTTACTATTTTATTTTTATCACAGCTACTCGTTTGCCCTGATATTTTTTTAGTGACTTCAAATAATATTGTTATTTAATTGATGATAGTACGATTAACCGTTGACGATTGCCTATTTTTATGTTTCTCCCTCGGAAAGCGCTTCCGGTATCACGACTCAACGTATTACAGTTAATACTCTATAGTTCAATGGAGTTCTGGTCGATGCACTGCGATAGGTCATTCCAACTGCATGCATTACACGCAATCCAGATCGATATTGAGCACTAGCCCAATGCACCAACTATTATTTTCGTTCAGTGCCAATCACAATGCAGAGCTCTGTCTTATCGTGCCCCCTCCTGTTTCCGTGGCAAAAGGGAACGTAATTTGCCATGTAAAATTTTCTCCGCGGTGCTTACCTTACAGACACAGTTATTTTAACGTGTGTGACAGGGTGCACCTGCAATTCTCTAGGACACTCGAGGAGTTCCTTCGAGAATATGGTTATCCTCACTCTGCTATTAAAAGGGATAATCGGCGTTTCGCCACGAGCAACATGCAAACAGTGGCAAGACATTCAGTGGACAGTGGAATGAACAATTAATTTGACATTCACCATAGTGACAATATTACAATTGACAAAAAAATCCGAAATTATCAATGACAAAACATTCGAGTCTTTTTCAAATTAAATAAATAAATTACTCTCAATACAGTGTTAATTAATTGATTTAAAAAAGTTACTTACTATGCGCTCAACGAAAGATTGTTATAAAAATAAAATATTCTCGCAAAATAAATAAATAAATTTTTTTGCCTGTACTCTGCCATCCTCCCTCCTGCACCAGAACTATTCCCCCAAAAAGCAACTGCAACTTACAACTCTGCTCAAGCAAACTGAATATCTATTGTTTACATTTTACCTTATGTATACAAACGATATTTTGGTGATTAAAGTTGTAAACAAATTCGGCACGTCTAAACGAATCCAAGACTTTGTTTTTCTTACGTTTATTTTCATTTTCGTAGTGGCTATCGCTTTATCCAATGTGGTAAACTGAAAAAGAAACAAAGAAAACAGTATGTTGGGAAATTCTATACCCCAGAGCCGCGAGTCTGGTGATTATTTGGATTCTTCCCAACCGTAAACACGATGATTCTTGACTTTCACGAGGGCCGATACTTCTATCCATATACATCTATATATGTATATCCGCATATGTACCATGTACAATAGGGTGTGCCATTTTTGGGCAATTTTTTTTTTTCGACTCAGAAACAGGTTGTATACTTTCAGGAAGGTAAAATAAGAAGCCTGTAAAAATTTGAGCTCTTAATATTAATATTTAGATGCGCCTCATCGCGAATTTCTATTTCCCATTTAAATAACATGGGAAAAAAATTTTTTCATCTTTGGAATTTTATACGTTGGCAATGGCATATTGTTCGATGGAACGCAAAACATATTTTATAGAGAATCGCACGCTCTACAAAAAAGATGTCTTGCATTTTTTCGATAGACATAGCCATTCTGATGGTATTTGAGTTCAAAGTTCAAAATATACGAAAATTCATCTTTTTGTTAATATTATAGCGAAACTATTGACTCTGTTGAGAATCTTCGATCAACTTTTTTGTAGATTATTAAATTTACCATGAAAATTGTCTCATCCATGATTAATTAATATTTATTGTTAATTGTTCAATGCTGTAGAGACCTGTCTTCTGTCACGAAACTGGTTCTAATGGGCTGGTACTTATCATAAATAGTTACAAAAAAAATCGACAAAATACTCACGAAAAATATCTTTCGTTATTTCCATTAATAGTAAAAAAAAAATGTTTATGTTTATGTTAAAAATTAACAAAAAAGATGAATTTTCGTATATTTTGAACTTTGAACTCAAATATCATCAGAATGGCTATGTCTATCGAAAAAATGCAAGACATCTTTTTTGTAGAGCGTGCGATTCTCTATAAAATATGTTTTGCGTTCCATCGAACAATATGCCATTGCCAACGTATAAAATTCCAAAGATGAAAAAATTTTTTTCCCATGTTATTTAAATGGGAAATAGAAATTCGCGATGAGGCGCATCTAAATATTAATATTAAGAGCTCAAATTTTTACAGGCTTCTTATTTTACCTTCCTGAAAGTATACAACCTGTTTCTGAGTCGAAAAAAAAAAATTGCCCAAAAATGGCACACCCTAATGTACAAGTTGCACATAGGTGCTGCATAAGTTGCATCGAACTAGTGGCTCGACACCTCCTGCCTCGGCTGCTCGCCTGATACTTTCAATGCACCGCCGATGCACAAAGCGATGCACCAACAACACACTTGGTCGTGGCCTCTCCGGTCTCTCGACTCTCACACCTCCTCGGCTATCGCCTTTGTAACGCAATTTCGCGTAAACTTTCCGACTATCGTATCGTAAACTTTCCAACTATATTTAGTCTTGAAATTGACACGTGATATTTCGAGGGAATATATGAGGGCTTCTCCGAAAGTTTAGCTTCAACAATATTTGTTCGAGACTTTGTTTTATCGCTGCAAGTATTTTTTTAATCTTTTTTTGACTTTATCAAATTTTCTATATGCTCTACACATCATGCTGTTGCAGTTTATAATTTATCGGAAAAAAAAAAAAAGAAAATACATGCCTGTCTTTTTTCGATATAGTCTTTTGTTAACAATTGTTGAAGGAAACCGAAGGCGGCGAGGCTCGCGGAGCATGTTAATTTTTGCAGGAATGCCAATGAATGAAAATATAAACAGCATTCTCTGTCCATTCGGCCACTGTAGAATTACAGTTTAAAACTTTCTTTATCCTCCTAAATATCATTTAACCACTGCGTTAATTTTTTTTGTTATTGTTTCTAGACACACAAAATAGCTAGAAAAAAAAATCAGGAAGTGGGTATATATCTGTCGGATTTGCAAACCGGGATTTAGATATAATATGTTATAAAATGTTTAATATCGTTTATTAATTTTACATAAATTCTATGTATTGAGTGCAAGTGAAATAAAAAGTGGCGGGATGATTGGAAAATGAAAAATAAAAGTGAAAAGTGTAGTCTGATGTAACGGAGCATGGCCCATATTTGCCCTACGAACTTGGAAGCCTCGATAAATCCATATAATGTGATTTTGGTTGGTAGTGAAATCCTGATGGACAATAATGCTCAGGGTGTCTTACCAAACATAGCCTCTTCTATGTAATTCTATTAAAGCACGTGTAATACAATTGGCCGACACACGACACTTCGGGCTAAATATAAATAGATAAGTCGAACAATAGAATACAAAGTTGATGAATTTTTACGACTTCGTGACACGACTCACACGAGAATTTATAGACTTGAGGGTTGTAGATAGCATTTAACATCAGTGGAACTTTTTTAGGTAACAGTGACGCTACTATTTTTATTTCTCTCGTGTTAGAAACAACTTTTCTTACCTTATGGAATTTTATATACATTAACTAACATATTGTCGATAATTCGTAAAAGGTGTTGAGCAACAATGCCTTATTACCTGATTAATTATATCAATTCAAAACTGTTTTTTGTGACATAGAAGATTGGATTAATTTTATTGACAAATAATTTGTTGCTTCAAAATAGCTGAATTAAAGTTCTCAGTAACATCAGGATTTTTCCTTAATAAAGTATTTTTTTTGCACTGTCATTGATCAGAAGTGTTGACTACAGACCTCATAATTTTGTCTATCTTGTGTAGTTATCTGCAGGATAATTACATCCACTATTTTCGCATGCCGACGAAACGTGAGTTCCACTCCAAGAAAATATTCTGGAAATAACGACGAATGAAGATCGTTAGTGATATCGTTTTTGTTACTACTGAAATTGTTGTTAGCAGACCTAATTGCGGTATGCAGCGTACATCGATAAAGTCTAGTGTTTTATTACCCAAGTAAATGCTCCCGTACACATCAATCCTTATGATTCTGCATTTTTTTAAAGACATACAGTGTAACAAAATAGTGTAACATTGTTATCTCGTAGCTTTCAGAGCAAAATCTTTCCGTTGACCAGTTTTTTTTGGAAGTTACAAAGGAATTTTTTGTTTTTCCTCCGCAGACAGCGAAGAGTCTCTAGCGATCTAAGAGTTGCGAAAAATCGTTGAGCTCCGGAGCTCCTCGAGGAAGCGTTTACATGCACGGCAGACGAGCAAGTGCTCTCGCGCATACGGCTATAAGACGCACGTGCGTCCGTAAGGAATCGTCTTGTCACGTGATCGGCAGTACAGTTATACACAAAGTTCAGAGAGACTGCTACGCTGGTAGCCCCGGCGGAGAGCCGTCAAGGTCCGCAAGGCGAAGAAGGAACACGAGCGAGCGAGTCGCTTACCGCGCCGAGCAGTTGGTGAAGTTGTCCGGTGCGAGTAAGACCCGGCAATGATAGCCGGTCTATCATTTTTCACCGAGAATCCTCGGATTTATAGTTTACCATTTCGCTGCATCCACCAAATCGACACCAAATACCACATTTATTTCCCACGATACAGCCTCAATTGATAACAATAATAAGCCAAAAATAAATAATAACATGAATATTACTGTGTGTTGACCACCAAAAGTGTTGACGAAAACGTAGCCAGGATTCTTCGATATGAAAAATCCACGAGTCTAGTGTGTGCATCGGTTGTTTTTTATTTTTCCCACATAAGTTTAACGTTGTATCCGTGGCCGTTCGCCGGTTCAGGTTCTTACGGTTCTTTGCGGTTGCCTTGCCTTGCCTTGTCTTGCCTTGCGTTCTCGATGCTTCTCATTTACGCTCAAGAATTTTTATTCGCTACCTGTTTTCAAGTTCAACGGCTAATTTTACGTCAGCTGTAAATCGAATGGTGGCTGAGACGGTAATTACCGCTGCTAACGGAGATACGACAGACCCTATTCCCTTGTTTCGTTCATTAAATTCAAGGTAATTCCAGTCCAAGCCACACGGCCAATCATCGAATTCGGGATTTTAAATAAATAAATAACAGACGGAATTTAATCGGTGGGTCAAGAGAGTTTACGAGAATAAATGACAATTGTTTGTGAAACACTTTCCAAGAGCGTAATATCGATCGTTTGTCCCGCTTTTGAGTGACGATGCGTCAAGTAATCGCTGTGAGTTTGCCGTGAACAAAGCAAGTGAGTGACATACCAACGGAAAATCTCTGTATCAGGAAACTAGAGGGAATCAGGAGTATTTTCGTTAGCCTCTTCGGTTTTTCCGCGATCATCACAAAGCGACTGCTATGTAATTACGATGAACCACGACACGACGATATGTCATCGGTACTTTTATTACAGTCAACGGAGACAACGTGTCAGGTACCATTTTTCACTATTGCGAATAAATCCTCAATTTGCCTACATTCGAAAGTCAATCGTACGATGAAAGTTTCATTACGAAAATAATTAACATTTACAACTTGGAAAATCGCACATTAGCCATGGAGTTTCCGGTCATTTTTCCTAAAAAAAAAAAAAAGAATAATAACAATCCAATTAATTATTATCCCATGATCCGGTAAAGAAACTCTCCCAATTAAATCGATCGATGCATCTTTCGATTCCTCTGAGCATTATGGTAATCGACGATTGCAAAATGTATCATCGATCGGTCGATCGACTGAAAAAGTATGACCCTTTCGGCAGCGATCGGTATCTAACGATCGGTCGTGAAATAACCATTAACTGTAGTATATTTAATTGACGTTATGGGGGGATTGCTTCCCAATTATTTCCCCTACAAAGGCGGAATGCTTACCGGTCGACCTTCGAGGTCTCATTTAATATCGTCAAGGCATACAAGTTTGAAACGCACGTTTCCCATGTTCACGAAGCCTTGGTGAGAATATATTATTTCCACGCGTCATTACCGCAACAAAAAATAAAAGTGATATACAAAACGTTATTTTACGTCTGAACAAAAATACGGTACCGATCATTGGTTTCTAATCGCGCTACTCCTATATCATCTTTGCCTTCGATATGTGATTCGTCATTGCCGGTCTCAAATAAGACTCAAGCTCGAAAATCCGATCTGTAGAACGAGAATAAGGTCAACGCAGTAGTGCAGTGTCAATAGCACAGGCATCTCTAGGACAGCAAGATAAATAATGCTCCACCTATGTTAATGGAAAAGAAAATTACTGACATATTTCTGAATTTTATACATAAATGTGCACATTTTATTTCTATAAATCGAATGCAATTTTAATAAATGACACGATGAACAATCGAGTGTCTAGTTAAAATAACAAAGACAAATTCATTTCCACTGAAAGAATGTACCATTAATCTACTGAATTCTTCCATCAAAATGTGATATAACAATTTTTGTTACGTAATCGCATGAATAGTGAGCGGTATGATTTGATTTACAAATGAGTGCAATTAGAAATACATTGTGTAATTGTAATTCAAAGTAGAATTTCAACTTACGATTTTCTTTTTGGGTGAAATAACCCAAAAAACGTTTGTGGCACTAAATTATGTAAGCATTTTTGTTGTTTGGATAGAAATCAACACACACACACGAATACACTCCCACCGAAAAAAAAGTCAAATAAAAATGTAAATATAATATCTCAGTGTGTGCTTACATTCGGCAACAGTTTTCTCTGCATGTCATAACAGCAATATAGTGTAATATTTGTCAGCTAAATTTGCCAATTTGATTAGCAGAATGCTAAATAATTGCACTAACTGTACCTGTTAACTTGACCTCTATGCAATCTTATCTGGAGGATTATTTAACGTACTCATGACTTGAGACACGTGAGGATCTACCACTTGCTGCTTCACACTACACCGACAATAAAAGTTTTATCGATTCGAAAAAATGTCTTGGAAATCTCGGCCTGTGCCGAGCATCCTTAGCGTCACCCAAATAAAATATTTAAATTAATACCCTTTTTTCCTTGAATGATAAGAAATTCAATGACACGTAGTAACATTGATTAACGATCATTTGAGATCAAAATGAGAGAATCGGGTTGTTTTTTTTTGTTTTTTAAGTCGATAATTCAGGGAGAAAAGTTTGATGTGAATAAGCTGAATTTCCAAAGCAGCGAGTAACCGGATGATACCAAGGCGACGCGGTGAAGCTGCTTGAAATAAATACGAGCCCGGAGCGTAGAACCGCGAGGTGTACTTCATTGTCTGAATGCGGGGGGGGGGGGGGGGGGGGGGCGACACTACTTCCGGGCGTCGTACGGCCGAGGTACACAACACAACCCGGTCGGAAGAGTCTCAAGTATTATCGAGGCCCTCGAGGTACTCAACGACCTTATTGCACTTCCAGTGTACCAACTGTATAATAATCAAATAATTTGCGGAGTAAGCCAGCCGCGACTGATGATTACGATAAAATTATTAAAGTCGATACATACTATTACGAAATTTAGCTACCTGATAGGGGACAAAGTATATCAGTGCATTAACATTGGAGTGACGCAAAAATGTATTTTAATCCGAGCCGCAAGCTCCTTTTATTTAATAACCGGTCATACATCATACATTTAATAATGATTGCTCCATTATAACGAGCTGCTTATCTGCATTCCAAGAGTTTCAAAAGCTTTTTATAATAATTATCAGTGAATTTTAATAAAACATTTATTCTCTAATCATTTCCCAATTACTAGCCGAAAATTATTTTATAACTCAAACGATAAAATTGTTTAAATATCATCGTGGTTAGACGTTAAAATTGTCTTCGTCAATAGACAAAAAGTGAATGCCGTTGGAAACGAAGGGAATAGCGATCGACATTCATCGCGCCGTAGAGTCAAGTAGACCACGTTTCGAACGATAACGAGTCGAAGCATGACGCATATCGCGATATCGATGTTGACTTTTTTTTTTTTTTTTTTTTTTTCTTTTGAGCGATTGGCTTTTTATTGTCAATTCGCTGCGGGCGCATGTCGATGTCGGCTTTGGCGCGCGCATACACGGCTCACGATCGACTCAATTTGCTCGCACTATAAGACGTATTCGCGTGGTCACACGGTGGAAATGCAACGAATAGCAACTATGCAGTATTGCGAGTGTAGTCTGTGAGACGAGAGAAGAAACCGGCTTTTCTTCGCGTGTCATCGATCCTGTAGCCGGCGGTACACTGCTGCAGCTCTTCTTCTTCTTCTTCTTGTATACGTGCTGGGCAGTCGCACTCGATTTATCGGCTGGGAACGATCGATCGTCATAACGACAACATTATGTACGGCTCTGAAAATATATCATAACCCGTACAGCAAAAAACAACAACAATACACTCTAATATTCTTTCTCAAATATTTTCAGTAAACACGCACTTTGTCGACAGTTATTACGATAATTGTCTAGCTCAGCAATGTTTTTTCTATTTTCTCGAAAGGAAATAACATAATATAAGAACAATGTCATTAAAATTTATCGTATTTGTCCAAATAAAAAAAATGATCAATTAGCTGAAAGCTGGTGAATAAAAAAAGCATAATTGATTCGTTACAAAAAAGTAAACAAAAATATATATACTGAATTTTCAGGGATAATATTTCTTCGAAAGAAAACCGGTTGATTTATGGCTTACTTTAATTCATTAATTATTGTTGTGAATAAATAATTATAGGAATATTATCATCTCTAAGTATTCCCATATTTTCCAAAGTCCACTACCCTACGCTGCCGCTCCACCTCGCCAGAAACACTCATTTTTTATGCATCAAGTTCTAAGCTTCCCTATGAAATGTAGGTTGAGTGATAAATCGTGATACGGGCGTGGGCGTTAGAAGTGGGCGCTGCATCGGCGATTTTCATGGTCGTGAGCCGATTACAACGCGGCGATATACAGTTGCGAAGCTGTCGGATGAGAAACAAGTGGGTCGCCTATCGTATACGCGGGCTAACTGATACGCTATGCCGTGGCTTCTCAACGATGGGATGAACCCAATAGCGGTTCAATAGATACTGTCTGCACCCTCGACTCGCAACATTTTCATTACCTATCTTTTTTCCTTCCTCATAGAGGAACTTTTCTTTTCACCATTTTTTTTTCTTCGAAATTTTGATGTCAGGACCCTCAAAGTGCTTGAAAATATAGATTTTTTAAGTGATTAAAAAAAAAAAAACACCACATTTTTCATACAAACACACACGCATACCAGTGAAGTAGCAGTCCATCATTGGACATTGCAATTTGGACAAATTATATGGAGAAATTTTAATTTTCATAATCTCGAATTATTTCAGAAAGTTTTTTAACTAAATAACTGGTGGAATTTCTGTTAATCATGTTTCCCTTTGGATGTTATGCAGGGTATGCGAGAGACAGAGGGACGTTGATCGAGACAATGAAAGGGGCGAGGACGACGACGAGGATGAGAGCCCTTTGGGGAGGTGGCCACATCCACTTAGCCCGGCTCTGGCGTGTCTAGGATGCACTTTGGGTCTTTTCAACATTAGTAGGTTCGCCATACTCAGCATCCAATTTGGGGGTAAGTTATGCTGCTGCTTATTTCCTCGTATTTAGCGCTAGTAGATAAAATATAAGCTGGATAAATAACGGATTTCACTTATGGGAAGTTCTGTTACTGTTGACAGGAATACGGAATTATCTCGATTAATTCACAGTTGTGCCATTTATCATTCGAGCATAAATCTTGACCAATTTGATGAAAATGTTCATATATATATATATATATATATTTTTTTTTTGTTTCAGCAAATTTTATTGTACAGTTCCTGGTATTGTCGTTGGTACTGGGTATTCCACTACTGACTCTCCAAGTATGTTTGGGTCAGAGGCTAGCAGCAGGTGCCGTGGACATGTGGCGAATTTCGCCGGTGTTTCACGGCGTTGGAATTGCGTTACTCGTCGCCCAAGCCTTCATCGGTATCTACAGTATTATTGGCGTTTCCTGGATGTTTGTTTACTTCAGGTAAATGGCCAAGCCCCATCACAAATGAATACCTTGAAAAAAGCTAGAGCGCTTAAAAAACGAGGCGCCAGAAAAAGTGATCATATTAACTCCAACTCTGACTTGAAATTTCATCTAAACTAACGTTAAACAATATAATTACCAATCAAGCAATCACGATAACTTCCGTTTCTATCGAAAAACCCAAAATAACCACACACCCAAAAACGTTGCTCAAAGACACAGTCGGGCTCGCTAGAGTTACGCTTTGGTTCCTCATAGAGAAAGCTTTGTTTTTAACATCGACTGTAAAATTTGTTTCATCACAGGGACTCGTTCATCACAAAACAGGACAGGTACCGTTGGGCGGAACCTTTTTTGCTTTATCGAGAGGAAACCAGGCATTTGCATAACACGACAGCTTACAAACTGCATGAAACGGTGCCCGATTACTTCAGCGGCGTTGTACTCCAGCGACATCATTTGAATGAACCCGAGTCGGGGGTCGTGACCCTAAAGTTTCAAGTGGCCTTCAATCTCGCTGTTGTCTGGATGATTGTTTTTGTTTCACTCAGCAAAGGTAAACAGCACCTTCTCGTTAATAATACAACTAAGGATATCTGTGTAGAAACTGATTTTGGGTAGATCCATTTAAAAAACAACGTGGTTTGTAAAGAACATTAACATAGAAAGAGCTATTAAAATTTCATGAGATTTTATTTGTTTTTCAAAAATAAAAAACGTTATTAACACTTTGTATCGCGTTAATTGTAAGACTACGAAGTGACAATTACTCTTCACGCCAAATATATCTTTCGTGATAGAAACTTTTGGTCTTTGATATTTATTTATACATTCGGACAATCAACTGACAAAGAAATATTTGTATAATTTATATGACGTTTTTGTTGTAATATCCTGAAATTCGAAAATATAACGTATCATTAATATTTATACAGGTTTAAGATCGTACGGAAAAGTCGTGTATGTATTTACATTGGTTCCCGTATTTGGTACGCTGATACTGTGTACGAAGCTGCTGGGTTTGACACCACCGGGATCGATACATCAATTATTTCCTGCCACGGTGTGGAGCGAATTCTTCATTAACGGAAAGTCATGGGTGGCCGCGTCATCCGAGGTCTTTCTAACGTGGGGCCTTCTCGGAGCTGCGGCTATGCAGGTACTGCAACTTTTTGTCTATCCGGAGCATGCATCGCGAACCCGAGATCACGCAGCGGCGCCTGTAAATTTGCAAACAGTGGCATTTAAAATATCTGTGGGACATTCTTCGTCAATCCAGAGTCAATTCATTGTGTTATTCGAAAAATTAAAGAAAAAAATGTTTTTTGCAGGTAGCTGCACACAACAAGCACAAGCATCTACTGCAACGAGATACGAGTCTCGTCGTAGTTCTGACGATTGTAGTTTTGCTCCTCGCTGCTTTTTTAGCCAACACATGCGTTCAGATATTGCGGCATTACGGATACCATTATACAACGAGTTCTTTCGGTGAGTTTTCCTTTTTTTAGCCGGAGAGTCGACGATCGGACATTATTATTATTATTATTATTATTAGTGGATCGAAGCAATATTAAATTTATACTGAAACGCGAATGTCGTGTTATTTTTGCCGAGCACAGAAAAAATCTCGGGGTACACGTTTATGCGGCATGTCAATCAAGCGCCACCCTCGGGATACAGCAACACACCGGAGAGATTCATGTCTCACGCCTCGTTTCTTCTTGGTCAACGTGTGGTGAGACCCGGCGCTGACCTCAGTGCCGAGTCCGGTTACCAAGTACTCAGACTTTCAACCGAACTCGTACCCGCCACACTCGCTATACTCGGCACCGAGCAGGTGTCACCCTTCTGGGCTGTTCTCTTCTACTTTATCCTAATTCTCTTCGGTATTGCTCAACAGGTAAGGCACTGCAATTCTAAAAAAAAACTCTAATCCTTCATGATGTTCTCAAATATCTTGAATTGTATGTTGAATTAATATAATCAAAGCATAAATTTACATGTAAAGATAGAAGAAATTATTTTGCACTGATTGTAATCAACAATGCAACTGAAGAATTAAAAAAATTGTTGTTGTGAGTGAATGACAAACTGATTGTTACTTTCAGCTGGCGATATGGCACTGCGTGATAACCGGAATAATGGCGATAAACACGAAAATGATGAAACTATGGGAAACGACAATCACGTTCTTCAGCTGTGCTTGTGCTTACATATTGGGCCTCCCAATGGCGACCGAGGTGAGTGTCTTCGTCTCTTAAATCTTTTAATTCTTTCGTCACCGTTTCGATCGAATTCCACGCCGGTGCTTATAGTGGAGCGCAATTTCGCAAGGTGCGCCTACTCGAATCACCGATTGAGTCACCGCGTAGCAAGTTTGTGTATATCTTATCTCGAACGGTAGGTAATCTTCTCTCGTATATCCAGAACAACCTTATCGCGTTGAATACTACGAGCTAGGTGGGGCGAATCTAAGAATAACCGTGCTTTTGGTATTCTGTAGTACGAACGAACGAGTTTGAGTCATGGCAAGCGTCTCCTAAAGCGTATGACACCGGTGTATCAAATCATCGAAACATTTGTACCGTCGACTACTCATACCAAATTCGTCAACAAAATAATAGCCAATTAATAAAAAAAGTAATAACAAGAAAACTTAAAGGGTATTCAGTGAAATTAGAAATTGATCAATAATAAATAAAAGTGTCTCGGAACTTGTATTAAAATGCTAAGTAAGAAATTGAATACAAAATGTCTTGAGTCATTGAATTTTTAATAAAAATTATATTAAAACAAAACCAAAATTTAATGAAAAGTGTTTTTCAATTCTACGGAAAATTAAGTGAAAATTGTATAAAAATTCGATTACAACAATGAATAATAGAACGAGTATAGCATCGCCCCAGAGTTCCTGTTACTTCTGCAATGAATTGCTCCAAGACCGATATTTGGCCGAACACATGCAGCATTGTGGCGCGGTTTTGGAAGAATGTGCAGAAAAGTGCGGTTCCTACGTGCCCCGAAGAAGTTTACGAACGCATCGTCGACACTGCCCAAAAATAATGCACTCGGAAAAACATTCATCGCCTTCAAACTCGATGTACGTGCCGCCCATAAAAAATGAGGTCGTTTGGCGCGATAACGTCTTTGCGGCTCTTAGTCTGCTGCGATCGGCAGTCGCTGACTGTGAGAGAGATCGAAAATGGTTGAAACAAAATTTGGCTATCAATGCTGACCGTCTCGACTCTGAGGAAAAATCTTTGGAGGCTCTTAGACACACAACTGTCCAAGGCATGCGCGATGCTCGTCAGCGAACCGTTGCCATCGAAACTCTTATGAGTAATCACGATAAAACTCTGAGCGAAATCGAGGAACGCACGTGTTTGAGCTTCAACGAAGTGGCTTATCGCCTGGAATCTCTGGAACACAGTCTGCACGACGAGAGCGAAAACAACGCAAAGAGAACCTCTGAATACGAAGCGGATCTCAAAGAATTAAAAACTTTCGTAGCAAAAGAAAGCGCAGTTGTCGCGGATCTTTGGGACACTCAAACTCAGCGACTAAACGATCTAAAATTAGAACTGGAAATAAGATGCAAAATATCAAGAGAATTGGAAAATAAGCAGGACATAATATCCGAAAAAATTGATATTATGGTCAGTGAGATTAGAAGGCAAGCTGAGGAGAATCAAAAGCAAGGGGAAGGTGTTAAGAAACTAAAAATTCAGATGAAGGAAATCTTCAAGATTTTAGAGGATCTTGTTGAGAGAGATTTCGAACCTAGACTTAATGAAAGTAGCGGAAATTTATCTAATGCAGCGACGAATGGAAGGTTAATCTGGCGCATTGATCGCTACAAGGAAAAAATGAGCGAAGCCAAAGAGACGGACGCTGTTATCTATAGCCCAATTTTTCAGAACAAAGATTATGGCTACACACTCAGAATGGAATTGTTTTTGAATGGGAGGCGACAGTGGAGAGGCAGACACGTTATTGGCTCTTTGAGAGTCGTCGAAGGCCCCTGGGATCCTCTTCTTGACTGGCCTTGCGTTATTCGCGCTACTGTCACTCTCAGGGATCAAGAGAATCCGGCTAATAACATTCGGAAAATCGTGAAAACGAGGTCAAGAGGACAGGACGATAAGAGCGACAGTCTGGAGAAAGATGCTGGACTAGATATGTTCATACCGCATACGAGTTTGACGAGATACAGCGGATTCACCAAACACGATGCTATTTTTCTTGACATACAAGTCACGGAATTACGGGAAAGTTTGTCGACTTCTTCTCTCAATGTCGCGTAGATTGGGGTACTTAGAAAGCGATTATATAATAATAGAGAACTCGGGATAAAATTGTATTTCACCGATTAATTTAAGGACATAAAAATAAATAATTATAAACGAAACTCGTTTCGTAGTTTAGCAAATTAAAAAAAAATTCTTTTCAATTGCAGTTGGGTATTTATGTGGTGTATTACCTGGACTACACGGTCAGCGGAGCTTGGTGGATTATGATACTATATCTGGTACAAGTGGGCGCAGTATTCGTGGTAAGAGGACGTCCTCACACCGGTGAAACTGTTGTCGCTGAATTATTCCCACCGACTGGACGATGCCTCAGACATTGGGCTGGACCACTTCTCTCCTTCACGTGGAACGTCGTTCTGCCGGTTGCGCTTATGGTGTGTTATATATTCCAGATGATTTGACGTCGAGTCATTCGAAAAACGATTTATTTATAATGCCCTTAATTTTTCTTCAGGTTCTCAGTATAACGGTCTTCAAATGCAGCAGTTTTCGAGAATTGTACGTTTACCGAAGAACGAGTCGGGATTATTGGTCAGTGTGGGCACGACAATTGGGTGCGGCGATACAACTCACGCCGATTTTAATAATTCCGGGAGTAGCGATAATCCAAACGTGTCGCTACTTAAACAGCGGTCCATCAGATATATTCGATGTAAGGGTCCGAGTGAGTCTGTCAATACTTGAATTTGCGAGAATGAATGTTAAAAAACTAATTTTCCACAACGTTTAAACACTACTGTCTTTCTCTCTCCTGCGCTATCCTAAGACCGAAGAAATGGAAATAAATTGCACTCAATGCGAGCAATGCAATGCGAATGTAAGTTTGCATCGTAGCTATAGATTCCTGATCTTTATTGCTTCATTGCAATAACCATTGCATTTTTCACATATCTTTATTCATTTAAATTTTGATAAACTTTGCAACCAGAAAAAAATGTATTGAAAAACAAAACAAAAAAATTGACAAATGTATTTATATTGAATTGCTATCAGGAAAGTGACGACATTTGAGAACATTATTTTTTCGAGACCAAAGAGGCTTGGCTTCTAAAACCTTACAAAGAAAAAACAATTATTCAAACTAAATTTCAAGCATCTTGTTTTTTTTCTCCAGCGCATCCAATTGCTCTATCGACCTCCACTGGACACCGACGATTCGGGAAGCTCACAAACGCAATACGGAAACGACACAGCAACGAGTATCCATGGCAACGGTATTCTCCCGTCGACAACAGAGGTTCCCTTCGAAGATCCGCCGCCAAAGTACACACCACCGCCAAGTTACACAACAGCAACAGGTGCGAGAATCGCTAAGATGCTCCGGCAAAGTTTTCGTCGCAGCGTTCGTCGGATAGCCAGCGTTTTGGGGGAAACTAGCGCACCGAGAACGAGACCGGCTCTTCAGCCTCCCCCGCCGGACTACGCTACAGTCCTCGTCGAGATGAATCAAACAATTTTGTCGCAAAACATAACGGTCGATGCGCCGGAACCACGACCGGATGTCACGGACGTTGCAAGGCCTCGCGCGCTCTCAGCCGACAGACATCGCCCTAATACTATCGACAGAATGACCAGAATTAGCACAATCGATCGAAGCTCCGTTGAGCGTACGCACTCAACAATGGACAGAGGCAGAAGAGCTTACAACAACAGTGGAAGTTCCAACTTGACTGCAGCCGACGTAGCCAATCTTTTGCGCAGCAGTATAAGACGCGGAACCGCTCGTACTCAGCAAAGTTTGTGCAGAAGTTCAATCCACGATACGACAACGACAACCGCGGCTTCGGTTGAGAATCTCGTAAACGCGGCCGCCCCGATCGGCGAGGATTCTCTCGTATTCGCTAAAGATGTGCCTCTAGTCCACGAAGACGAAAACGACGACCACGACGACGACGACGACGACGACGAAAAGAAGACTGTTAACGAAATGGATAATTCTGTTTCTGTGATATAGACTTGCACCAATTTAGTTTCGTTTTCTCTTTTTTTCTTTTGTAGAGAAAGTGTCATGTGTTTTTTTTTTTTTATCGTGTTTATCTTTTTAATGTATGATCCTTCGCGGATTCTGAAGAGTCCGGGAGAGAGACGTTGCGAGGACGCGATACGCCTTAAAAAAGTGCATTATTCCTATATGATAAAAAATAGATCTATTTGCGAGTTTATTCGGCGTAAATGTCCAATTTTTAGGCCACTGGTAGGAGAGAGGGTTGAGCTTTGTATCTAGTAGTTTGGAAAGAATTTTTTATAGAATGAAATCCAAATTTCTTTAAGTTCATGGGCACTTTAAATACATTCCCAAATCCCATAAATTATTCATTTTTCGGTCCGATCAAGTATCACTGAGCTTAAAAAATTGGATATTTATGCGTAATTGCTCGATATTGTCGTGAATGAATACGATTTGTATGATATAAATGTAAACGTAACGATTTAATAACTTAAAAAAAACGGTATTTTATTTTAAGTGTTTGTCATGAGCTTCGTAAGAATACGACGACGATTATGCGTCGAGAGCACAAAACGAAATGTTTATGTTCCGGACAGCGTATTTATCACTGTAAATGTGTTCAAATGCATTTTTATTTCGATTCATTTAAACTCGCAACGATATCTCGTGAGATTTCTTTAACGCGGTGACGAGCGACGCTTCGATGTATAAATATTAAGCGCTCCGTCGATCAAAGACTAATTTTTGTAAATACGTGTTAATATTGTTATCATTTAAATCATTTAGTCGTCGAGGGAGCGTTGACCTGCAATCTTTATAATTATCCTATCATTCCTGCAATATAAATATATATATATATACAGCCTTTAATTCAGCGAATATTTAGTCCGTCCAGTTTATGTGTGTTTGCTGCTGATGATTTTTAACGTTTCGTGTAAAATAAAAATAATTTCGTAAGGATTATTTTCAACGGTAATTCGAAGTTGGACTACGAATTGATTTGTCGTTTAACAACGATCATTGTAAATCGCGCCCAGATAATAGATTGTAGAAGGCGAAATCTTACTGCTTTCCCTTTCGTTAAGTATAACCTGATATTATGGACCACAATAAAGTTTTTATGTTCTTTTATAAGTTAATCGAACAATTATTTACCTTCATCACATAGACTCAATGCTGTTGAGCAGATTGATAAACATAGTGATTATTATTGATAATAAAGAAAATGCATTGTTTAGATCGCCATAGGCATACACTTTATTAGAAGCTTATTTTCTTCAACGTGAGATAAATTAGTACTGTTCTATTTTCACATTACGGATTAACGAATTATTATGAAAAACCTTTCTTTTTTTCTCTTCATGAAGGTTCTCGAAGTGGAACGCGTAAAAAATTAAATAAAATATATCTGTATACATCACGAAGTCCATCTTCTCGCCTTCAACAAGCATTTCTTTTCGTTTTACACGCTTCTTTGAAATTATGCTTCGATATAAACTGAACTGCGCGTGCCTTTTTTTACTACATTATGCAATCATTTCTCAATAAATACGGAGACAGTACGGATCAAATGAACGGGAGGTTCAAAGCCGATATAAATTATGAGTTCTCTATCTAAACTTAGTTCAGAGCCGTGGAAATTAGTACTGCTACTCCGCGCTCGTAGAAACTGTGGGGATCTTGATTGGTAGCCGTGTTTAAGTCAAACGTGAATAATAACTCTGTGCGCGTGCTGTTGAGATAAACTGGCAAAGAGAGTTTTCCCTTTCGGACCTCTTCCGTGGAGGAGCGGAACCATCGCAACATAGTAACCGGTAAATCGGTCATTATCGTCGAGGTCAGATACAACTGGTTGTCTTTGCAGAGAGCACCTTGAAGTTTGAGTCCCGTGACTGCAAAAGAACAGTCATCGGTGGCAATATTATCACCGTCGCCGATCGTCACATCGAGTTGAAGTTCCTCGAGGGACCAGCTGTTTGCTTGCGCGATGCACTGCCGAGTCGCAGTTATGTACGCCTCGGGATTCAAAAGACCGCCAAGCCAAACTGGGAAACTCTGAAAGTATAAATAACAATGACAAATGATGAATATAATGAAAGAGAAAGAAAACAAGATGTAGGTGTTGTAAACGAAATCAACAAATTGAAACATCGCAAAATATGTCTCGCTGCTTTTGCTGTTTTGGGAAAAAAAAAAACAGATTTACATAAGCGAACCTTAATCTCTTTGGCGCCGCCCTGCGACACTAGGCGCGATACTTCTTGCAATTGTGAAACTCTGTGACTGAAATCGGTGATCCACTGGATAACTGTGCAGCCTCTTGGGACGGTGTATCGTCTCCAGCCCGCTGGTAAAATGCCTTTCACTAATTCCGATAGCATTGTACGGTGATAGTTGGTTTGTTTCTTCTCCCCCTGTGTAAGAACAAAAAAAAATATATAATTAAATTCATTTTCACCGTTCTCACTTTTATTCAAAGGATTTTGGGCCTGGACCTTGATAATTTTTACAAATAATAATAAAACGATTCGACTTACTTGACAAATAAGTACAACGTCCTCAAGATCGTGAATGACATCCTGCAAAAGTTTGGCGCCGCTGTTGACCTCTCGCTCGAAGTAACGGTATAAAGGATCCTTAATATTTTCCACAGTTCTCTTGAGCGTCTGCAGGTTCTTCGGGAGCAACTGTAGCCAAGTAGACGCCGAATTATGAAGAACTCTCATCCACGAAGGTCGTCCATCAGCCTCAGCTTCGCGGGGAGCATCAAGCGATTCGTCGTTCGAATAAGCGAGCTCATCCTCATCCTCGAGTTGCTGCATCTTCAGTAGTTTCGAAACAAGATCTGTTCCCCTCGTAGTAAGTAAGACTTTCTCGGCATTATTCGGTAATCCGAGCCACGAGGGCGTCTGTCTATCGGACAAAGCCTCGATCCACTTCAAGAAATGATCTCTTCGCGTGCCATCGGGCATCGTGATGTGCCTCTGATTTCCTTGGCCACCGTCGACGTTAGCAACAAGCGCAAAGTCCGCTTCGAAAGATCTTGGAGTGAACAATTTTCTGAGGAAAGATGCGAGCAATCGCTGATCAAAATCGTTGTCAATTTTTCCTCCGTAGATGCACTGCGAAAGTAGAGTGACAAGTGCATCCCAGGGAACCTTTTCAGGTGGTAAATTCGTTCTTCCCATTGCGGTGGCTTCGATCCAAGTGTCGAGAGTGTCGCAAGCGACGCGAAGATCACTTTCGTTGAATTCGTAATGCTTCGCCCAGCCGAGAGGCGAGTAACGGAGACGTTCTTGAACGATAGCGTGGAACCAAGCGAGCAAAAAGTAAAGCCTGGCTCGCTCATTAGGCGCCTTCATCATTCTGGAAGCTGGAACAGTGCTGAATGTACGGAGAAGGTTCGCTCTGATACCCGGTGGAGGTTCGAAGACGAAAATCCTTCCTGCTCGCAGAAGATTAACCGGAACTTTGGGATTAATCTCCATAGTCAAGAACAGCCGGAATCCAGCATGTGGCTGCATACTGTGCAATTTTTTCTCCAACTGAACGAGCCATTGAGGCGCTAGGTGAACGTTCTTCAGCATCACCCATCGTCCTGCCTTGACAGCCATGTTTATCGCTCTGTCCGCTTGATTGAAGCCCTCGGCGGAACCGATAGCTATGCTGACGATCTGCTTGCTCAATTCTGCAGCCAAATCGTCAACTCGTCCCGAAGCATCGAATCCGGGGACCGAGCAGAGTAATGCTGGTACTGCGGCCTTCAGTTGATTCTCCACGACCGAAGCAAAGTCCAATTCGACCTCCGCAGCGGCCATGAAAGTATCGCCGAGGGCGGAAGTTATGAAGAGCGATGCTGCGGCCATAACACGATCCGGGCGGAACGCTTGGATCATCAGGAGTTGATAGATCGATGTACCTGTAGGTGAAAGAGGTTTTTCCTCTTCCCACAATTTTGGCACGGAATTCTCAGGCGTCGGTGATTGCAACCAAGTTGCGAATTCGGCGTGTTCCTGGATGTTCTGCGACAGCTTTTTGAAGGCCGGAAGTCTAATGCTGAGACGCATCATAGCTTCCTGTTGCTCCGAGCTCAGACTCGGTACCGGTGGGCCTCTGATATTAAGAACTCCCTCCTTACCACGAAGGAAGAAGGTGAATTCGCTGTCGTACGTTGATTCGGTAGCAATGCCTTTGAGATGAATGCGGCAGAGCAAAAGAGCAAATGTCAGCCTGTCGGCGTGAAGCATTCCTCGAGCCACGCGCTCGTAACAAACTGAGAAGAGATCGCTCGTTATAAGCGAAAGTCTCTGCGTGTAGTCCGATATTCCCGATAATTTTGGATTTTGCGATAGAACAGAAGTGAATATATCGAGGAACATTTTTAGAGAGTATTGGTAAAGGAAGTGGATTTGGTTGAGGCTATCCATTGTGAAATACATATTGGAACAAGCCTGAGAAAGCGGCATGTATTGTTGCGAAACTGTTTCAATTTCCGCGATTACTTTGTCAGTTTCCTCGACCTTTTTGCTTATATCCGCAGCTTCTTGCTTCAGAGTCTCCAGAGTCGTTATTACGGAATCGTCGTCAAGGATTTTGCCCTTCGCGTCATTGAGCGCTTGCAGCAACGATTTTTCAAGCTGCCTCAAACGGAGATGGAATTCGCCTTGCAATTTTAGAAGATCCGAACGCTTTTCGTCGATGTCAGGACGCTCGGCCTTGAGCACTTGATTCAAACATTGGCTCTGCAAGGAACTCCTTGTTACTGTGAAGTTCACGAATGTCACACGAGAACATATGTCAGGCGGGAATTCGACGGTTGGATCTCGAGTTGATAAGAAAATTACGAACGATGGCGACAAATCGATGTCTTGATCACCGAGAGTAATGAGAACGCGGCCGCCGGTTCTTCGGAGCTCGCGATTCAGCACAGGATTCAATATTGGATCGTAATTTTCGACGTCCTGGACGAGCAGTGGATTTCCGAAACGCAAAGCGCTCTCGAGATTCTTTCTGAAGGAGTCGTCGAGGAAACTCGTTTTTGTTATCTTGCGTTCCTTGAACTCGTTCATTATGAACTCGGTCGCCTGGCCCGAAGGGTCGATTATCAAGGGGTAACGATTGAAGCGCTTCAACATTATCGCGTTCTCTGTGCAAAGATCGTCCGTTGGCAAAGCATTCGCTTGCCATCTCAAACGCTCGTCTGGATTCGAGAGATACTCTGTTCGGGCGATGTCAGGCCTGAACTGCAGATTTGCGTGCTGGAGATGCTGACACCACGTCGTGAATAGATTTTGACGGTACTGGAATAAAAAACAGAACATGCAGCGATTAGAAGAGCAATAGAAAAACGGAAGAAAAATGCAAAACATATTTTCCGAAACGGATTCATTAATCTTTATCTACAAGTTATCTGAAAATATATCACGATTAGTGGGAATTTAATAGGAATACATTTCCAATTTAAATTCAGTCGAATAAAAATGCAATGCCTTAAGGAAATAAGCATTTCAGAATTTTTTGTCATGGGAAGGGGGCTTAGCAGTTAAATGAGTATTCCGAAAGAATTATAACGATTCCTTACGTGTTGATCGAAGTATCCAGCGTAAGCTAAGAAGGCGGACGACAGGAGCACGTCCCCGATGATAGTTGACATTTGGCTGCGGAAAGTTTCGCTCGTAGCCTCCCATCTTTCCCTCTCGATGACCAAAGACTTGATAAGAGCGATCGAGCGATCCACCTTGCCCTGCACGTTCTCCAAATCGGTTTTGATCGCCTGTGCTTGTGATATAAGCTGAGCATACTCTTCTTTGTAAGAAGCAATGCTGAGCTCAAGTTGGGCTATCAGATTTTTCACTTCTTCTCCCTTAGCCTTGTTTGTTTCAGCTTGACGCTCGAGGGAGTAAAGTTCGTCGCGCAATGGCTCGACGCGTTTCAGCATATCGGCGTATTCGATCTATGAGAAATATGCCAATGTGGTATTCAATTTTCAGTTTTAAATTCAAAGTCACGTTTCTGTTTAGAACGAGAGAATTCCGATTTCAAGCGAAAAATCTGTTTTTCATTTTTTTAGCGATGAAGTAAAGTGATGCCAGCCATTCTATAAAATGTATGATTTCACACTGAGTTCTGATCATAATAAAAACTTCCTAATGAAAAATGTAAGAAATTTATTTTCGTGAGATACAAGAGAGACAAATTTAATAATAATTCAATACCATGGAATTATTGAAAGGTTTTTACTTTTGAGGCAAAACAAAATCGCGTGTATTCGCTTGAAATTGGTGAATTCATTCGCCTGTTTTGATTATTTCTATGCTGACCTGTGCTATTGCCCATTTGACCATAGGACCGCAAGCCATACTGGCGCGGTTAACTTTTTCAAAGTTATAGTCAGGATTGCTCAAATACCGACTCTTCATTTTGTCACGAACCTCGTCGCTACGAAAATAACCCAATTAGTCGTAATAAAAAATTCTTTGAACTACAATTGTTGTGTAAATCGAGTTAGCTTATAAATAGTTTGTTTTGTTTTTTGTTTTTAGCTCGTTAACAATTTTGATTAGAAACGATTTGGTTATGAACGAATCATGACAACAATTTCGATCGATAACGATCGCTTTTCATGTACAACTTCAGTTAGTTACAAGTTCATCGTTCGCTGTTAGCATGCATTAACGGGACGGAAGGTATATCAGCGAAATTGATCGGTGAGTAGCGCCCAGTTGTTTTCAATTCGTTTTAATTTATAAAAACGAGCCAATTCGTCTGTGAAATAACACAGATCTATGGTAAATAAACAATACAAACACCGCTTGTTAATGTTGTGCCGAAATATTTCGTGAAGCTGTTTAGGCGGTGCTTTTGGTAATGCGATGTGCAGATGGTCGATAGAAGAAAAGGGACGAATACAGTGCGCTACGACTCAAAAACTGCTTATTACAGAAAGATACAGCGAATAATAGATGAGCTGATACTTGAGGAAATACGCTTGGAAATCGAAAGATAGTCCTGGAAGATTGCGAAAATCGAACTTAGTTTGAGGGAATTGTCAAAATTAGTGTTATTTATCGATAAGCATCTCATTAATTTGACTGCTGATATAACACAAAAAACTTTTACCGCTGACCCGTTGTAACAAAAACCTGTTTGCAACAGGACGTAAGGTGTTCTCTATTGTGAGCGACCTACAATAATTTTTCGCCTTGTAAAAAATTATTTGTCTCGCTGATCAAGAGTAAACATGTTAGGTAGTACACCAGCCAAATATGTGAAATAATCATTGATGAATATCACTGATTGTGAGTTGACAGTCCCCTCGGAATTTGTGCAATTTTGTTGCAAAATTCCATTTCGTAGACAAGGTCTGCATCGGTTCCCCTATAAAGATGATTACTACTTGATTTGTCTCGTGTCTCGCAGCACGATTACGTTCGAGCGGTCCCGAAACTAACGAAACAATAATTCTGCAAATTGTATCGAAAACGTTAAGTCTCAAGACTTGTGTTTGACTGCACTGCACTTTGTTGCCACTGCTAAAAGTGCTAATTGATACTTTATGGGCAGTAACGGGATTGAGAAACATTGAAAGCATGCTTACGTTATATCCTCAGTACTGAAATTAGAGACTATGGTATTGATAAAATTGTCTCTCATGATGACAGCGCGTATAGATTTCCAGTCGCTGGCATTTTCGCCGAGCAATAGGCAGATAGACTCCAGTGCAACCTTGACGATAGCTGGTGGGTTCGCCATGGAACGAACCTCGACCAAATGATGTTTCTTTATCGACTTGACCGCTGTACGACGCGTAATGAAACAAAAACACGGTATCATGTAGAAGTACAAGGAAGATAATGCGCAGGCATTTTAGGCTAAGTTACGATGAAAGTTATACGAGGCGTAAGCGGACGGGCGCGCGCTGCGACAGGCGGCAAGCTGCATCGGCCGACCTATAAAGTTAGATATTTATTGCTGAAAAACAACGATAAGTTTTCTATGTACAAGTAGTCCCTTCCTTCTTCCATAAATGCAACGATTCTTTGAAGAATTTCAACAAAATTTGTTCCTCGACTATTCTTCCGAGCATAAATCACCATTGCGTTCAAAATATCAAGAACTAGTTTCGAATTCCGATATAGAATTCAGGAGCTGTGTTGAAAACAAAACGTATGGATTTAAAAACCACTCAGTTCTAATGTAAATTATAATAAAACCATGTGATTTAATCGCGTGCGCGTTGCATTTACGGACGAAGCGTATGAGCTTAATAAAAAATCAACCAACAAACACTAAGTACATTAAACAATAACATATAACAAGCAATAATAGTATTAAGTGTTGTTGATTAGAGTCCCAGCCTAGCGTCGAACATTCATCAGGCCCTTGTGAGAGCGAGCGGTCTCTTACGTGATGTCCTCAGTGTTGAAATTGACGATAGTCGGTATAAAGCTGTCCTTCATTGTCACTGCGCGTATCTGTTTCCAATCGGTTGCATTCTCCCCGAGTAACAAGCACATCGATTCTAAAGCGACCTTTACGATCGCCGGTGGATTTGCCATCGATCGGATCTCCACAAGATGCTGACGCTTTATCCCCTTCACGGCTACGCTTAATAGTAATATCGTAAGCATAAAACACGACACGCATTCCACATCAACCGATTTGAGAAACAGGCAAGTCGGGCTCTATTTTTTTGCTCAAAAATTTGTTCGTAAATGTGTTTTCAATAAAGAAAAAAATTTTATTTTTGGCATAAACATCATAATTTGCGGTCAAAAAATACCATTATCATTCCTACTGATGTATGAAATTTAATCAGGGTTAAAGAGTGTGAAGTGTTTCACACTAATTACATTAGAGCTGATTATTTGAGGGCTTTTTTTATTCTGAATGCTCAAAATAATATTTGTGCTTTTCACCGAATATCAATCAAAACATCGTACCAAAAAAATCGCAACTGCCTTATTCCTTTTCGTCGTTCATCACAGACAATACCGATTACAATTTTGCTTTCTGATACCCGAAGGTAATATAAAAACTCACCGTTTTGGGCGTCAACAACGGCAGGTTCGACTTGCGCTAAATCAGCCATGACATCCTCTCTCTTTGAATCTATGGCCACCGTTTGGATGGCCAACTGTTGCTGAATTTCTTGACTCTGAACCTTTTTCTTTTCAGCTTCCTGCTGGTCCTTGACCATCTGCCTCAATTTTGCATTGGCCGCTTCATTCTTAGCTTGCAATTCCTTTAAAAAATATCAGATCACGTATAAGTAATTCGTTATTCATCATATTGAATGAGGAAGGGGTATTCCATACGATCTTGGACATTTTCTGGTCGTGCAAAATTTCGCAATTTGTTTCAATATAAATTAGGGGAAACAAGAATTGAAAAAAAAAAAAAAGAAAAAAAAATCTGTAACGGTGTTTTATAAACCCTTTGATCATCCAAAAAGCTTTCTAAAATTCCGTAGAATACATTTAAGAAAGCCTCATTGTTGCATTCTTCCCTTTGCCCGTTTCTATGGAACACCCGAAACGATTTGAGAGTCAAAAGCTTTACTTGTGATTTAACGGCAAGACTTTTCTGCATCTCCTCGACCTGTTCGACAGTCTCAGCGATCTTGCTTAAACCGACGTTAAGATGAAGCTGCTGTTCTTCCAAGTCGCTTCGTTTTTCGCGATAGAGTTTCACAAAATGATTGATAAAATCGAGATAGTGTCTCGGAGTGATGGCCATAGTTCTGCTGCCCCTTTTGGCGAGTCTGGCGTTCGCTTTGTGAAGCGTTTGATGGACATAAACGCAGGCGTTGATCACGGCGTCGCGATGCATCGGCTGGTTGGGAATGAGCGAGCAAACGGAGGGGAAGAAGTCCGGACATTTCCAAGAGGGTCTTTCGAGATCGACGCGGTTTGTAAATTCCTTGCCGACTTGGAAAAGCGCGTTGTCCGACCAATCGCCGAACCAATTGAGAACGCAACGATTGAAGAGCGCTGGCGACGTCGCGGCGCGGTCTTTAAGACCGTCTGTGCTGGGATTCATCGTGAAAACGACGTGCAGATTCTTCATAACTTGTCCGGTGAACCATTTGTACAATTCTTCGTTAGAATCAAGCATAAGGCCCTCGCGTTGTGCTCCTTCTTTGCACTGCGTCATCAGAGTTGTGTACTCGTCGCCTTCGAAGAGTCCGGGAACTTCTCCGTTGGCCAAAAGCGTGTTCATACGCTCGAGGAAACCGGAATCAAGAACGTTCGATTCGTCAAGAATAAAGGCAATCTTTTCGTCTTTGCAACCGGAACGGCGCAGTACCTGGCGGAGATCCTCGTCAAAGTCCTCGCCGGTGTATTTGTTGTGGACCTGAAGACAGAAATTGACATTTAGAAAACGAATATTAGGAAATCTCTGGGTTGTTTAGATGTATATTGGTATTCTATTGAAGCTTCTGACTGGATGGAAATAAATGAAAGATAACATAGGCCCGTGTTCCCGTGTTAAAACGATAAGAATATTGAAAATTTAGTTAGTCTGTTTTCTGTCTTTACTGTTTTAAGGTAGTACACCATTGGAACGTCTCAGTATTTCATCAAAATTGGCATACAAAATCTTGGTGGTTGTTGATCTGTGAAATTGTCTGTGAAATCTGTGAAATGTCAAAACGATAAATAAAAAATTAATTACCGAATCACGATAAATCAACGTTTGTTGTCAAAAACAAAAAATTTCATTGAAAAATATCGAAACGTGAAAGAGAAAAGATGCACTTTTGGTGGAGTGTGGTATTTTTTCAGTTTTTGTTCGAATACTGGAAAATTTTATTCGCAGAAGTGCTACGGGAGCTTCTCGGAAATGGTTCATCGGGTTTCATCCGTTTTAAAGCGTCTGCTACGTGCTACGTAATATTTTACTATAATATATACCGTACCTTTATTTGGAATATCGAAAGGCCATTCATCCATGCAACGAATCTCGACAGAGTCGTCTTACCAGCCCCAGAGACACCGATTAACAGTAAATGTCCCTGCGGCTGTCGGAAAATTCTGTCAATTCGCAGTACATGTTCGAGAACCTCGTCGAAAAGTACAAGCGGTACGTCCAATTCCTCCTCGTAGAAGACTTTGAGCCTGGCGCGTACGTAGTCGCGCAATTCTTGCCGATTGACCGGAACGTAATCCTTGGAAAGCCAGTTGCTGTAGAGAATCGGTCGGGCGAGAGCCTTCTCCTTATCGACACCCAAAAAGTGTTTCAGAGCTACAACGTCTATGTTGTTGTTGGTCCAGGCGCGTTCAGAATCCTCGACCAAACGATCTTGGAAGAGACGCAAAGCCTCGTGAGCCCAAAGACGCACCAGACCCTCGACCGATAGACTGTCGAGAGGCCTGATCGCTTCGCAAATGCCGCGAACCCAGCGCGTCATCTCACGTGGCGAATAGACGTAGTGCGGCTGCATATCTTGGGTGAACCTCTCCTGGGAGGCCAGGTAGAACTCAACCATTGCATTTGTCAGAGGCTCCGCGTAACCTCTCAGGGAAGGAGTTAACCTGATGCAAAAGTTTTGATTATTTGTATATTGAAAATATCGATTATATGTTCCATGAGAAAAATATATTCTCGAACAACCGTCCGATCCGGGCCCCGATTGAATTTCGAAAAAAAGTGTTACTCTTCCTCATGAAGAAAGCATAAAGGAATAATTAACCGAGTGTTTTTTATCTTCACCGTACTACCTTTGCCGTTTATTAGGCCATTTCCCTTTACCTAAGTCTTTCAGGTAACCACAAAGTAATAAGATTTGGCAAGAAAATTGAATTAAAGAAAACAAATGATTTTCGTAAATTAAAATATTGTTTTCATACGAACCTAAGCATGGCGCGCGTGAATGTTCCATAAATCTGCTTCAGCGAAGTTTCTCCTGGATAATCGACGTAGATGACAGGAACGTGTCTGAGGAATCGGTGACTGAGTGGTTTTCTACCGGGATCGGTTGGCGGATTGCAAGCGCCGACGAACTGTATTCTTTCGAGTGAGACCCAAGCTTGATCACTCGTGCGGTAGAATCCTCGATGTTCCACAAGTTGTCGCAGAAACGATATTACACGTTGGGTACCGTAGTTGTCCATATCCGGCAAATTAATCTCGTCGCAAAAGAGAACCAGCCATTTTCCCAATTGTACCGGTGACAATACAACTCCGTTCGGTGTTTTGCGGTATTCGCAGTAATGATCGAAGGTCTTGAGCAAGAGTTCCGGAGTCGTCGCTGAAGAGAAGTTTAAGCCCACGACCTCCATGTCCGGAAGCGCTCGGAGCGCGGAAAAGAGTGTCATTGTCTTTCCGGAACCGGGCGGACCGCAAAGCACTGAAATTATGAAAAATAATAATAATGTTGAGCGAAATTTTCATCCGTATCTGCGAACGGAATTAAAACTCACGTTAATTGACGTGTTAAATTTTTATACCCCGAATAATGCAGTTTTTCTGGCAACAGATTATCGCTAAGCTAAATTTCACTTACCGAGAGGTTTGTGCTCCGCGAGCCAAGTGTATAGCAAGCTCTCGTGTCTGACGGTGTCCAAAGTGGGTACTACGATGTCAGGACTCGCAACTTTGTGAGTTTCGACTTCGATCTGCGGCACCTTGTTGCTCCAGGGCAGCCATTCGCCGTGGATATTAACTTCGAAGTCAATTATGGGAATATTACTCTGGGAAGGTAGAGGGACGGTCGTAATAGACCTAACGAAGTCGCCCAAATCCGAACGAACCTTGAGTTTCGCATCTCCGGCGAAACTCCAGAGCAGCGCATAGACTAAACACTTGGGCATGTATCTCTCAAGTTGCTCGCTGGGCAGTGGAAAGTCCACGTGAGCATGATTGTACTGCAGTACGTTGCGAACAGCTTGGTTGAGCATCGAGAAGAGCGAGCTAAGTGCCCGCAATCTGGTGAAGTCCATAATGTGCTCTTGCTTCATTGCGTACTCCAAACATCTCACGACGAGACCATCAGGAGCGAAATAGCTTTGCAAAATGCTGCCAACTTCTCTCTGCACTTGAAGGGCCGGGGAGACTGTATCTTCCTTCTCCGTTTTCTTGCCCAAATTATCCTCGTCTCCGTCTTCGAGCGGAATGTTTTTCAATCTCAGCATGTAATTCTCGAAAATCATTTCTGTCGAAAGTACGTCTTCGGAGAACCAAACCATACCGCAACGCGATACTGTCGCTAGAGTTGCGTACTTAAGGTCTTGAACTTCGAACATCACGCGAACGTTCGGCGGAAGGCTAAGACGTTCACCGTTTGGCAGAGTGAGAAGTTTGTTGTCGTCGAGCACGGAATTCAAATTTTCCACCCATTCGGGATCTACGTCGCCATCGAATATTATCCACTGGCGTTTGTTTATTTCACCGCGAACGTTGTCGATTATCTTGCGGAGAATGTGAGTGAAAAGACCGTCGGTCCATTCGCGAGTGTTCGGGTCTAAAACACCGTAAAGAGTCTCTTTGCTTATTGCTTTGGGGTCTATCACGTGGGCTACACCCTCGACGCCTTCGAAACGTTCCAGTGCCTTTAGCAGCACTTTCCAGGCTGTCGTTTTTCCGGAACCGCTTGGACCCACCATCATTAGACCGTGATTGAGATTGCAGATTTGATACAGTTGAAGAACCTGAGAGATTTTATTTTTCGTCAGTCTATTTTCAAGGGAAGTTTAAATAGATTTACAAACGATAATCGTGCAACAGATGCGGGCGACAACTAGAGTTACTTAATGCAGGTTACGAATTCTACTGTGGCGAGGGAGTCCAACGAATGTTAGTTTTTTGTTTTATATATACCGTAATCTCACCTTTTCCACCCAAGTCTCACCAGCGGTTTCCTGAACGTGCGCGCGTTTGGTAAAGAATTATTTGAGTAATTAGGAATCGTACAAACTACCGGAGTTATGTACATTTGGAACGATATTTGAAAAATAAAAAAAATTTAAAAAAATCGAATATCGGAAAACCAAGTACTTTGGCGTTATTTTTAGTAAGTGCTCAAGCGGGAATCCAAGACGCGTGTTACGATTTTCTCGATATTCTTACTACGTCCCGTTGAAAAATAAATAATATTTCAGTAAAAGAGCCTCTAGAGAATACAATGGTTCTTGGTATCCAAGTACAAAGTACAGACCCATGTTTAACAAAAGAAATATATTTTCGTCTCGAATTTTTATTTTTCGAAAAAAGGTTTAAAAAAGACAGCGTTAGCTTTTTTAAAATGCGTCTTGAATCCTCATGAGATCCCCGAGGGTTGAGTCGTTAAATTATGCAAAATGCAATGGAGAAAGTGCGATTTCTCACAATTCAGGATATAACGACTAAGGATTTTTTGCATAACCGTAAGATAAACGTTCCAATGACTGGAAGATCCCGGCGAGCGAAGGCACCGTGCGTGCAAGATATGGAATTACGTTTTTTTGTGTACGTTCGGTAACTCAGACCTCAACATTACGTGTCCGGGCATTGGTACGTTTACATTCATAATGTATGATATGAAAAAGTGTATGTACACGATATTTTCAGTTTTTTTTTCAAATCTTACCTTTTCCTGCCAGGCGCCACCTTGCTCATCGCCTTCGCCGCAAACGAGATACTCTTCGGCGCAGACTTTTCTTATCTGGTCCTTTAAACCTGCAAGGAAATTACAATGTTCATATTTTTCGGTTATCGAAAAATTTTCAATTGGGATCATAAGGTATTCAAAAAAATATTTACCCTTCATTTCCGCGCGGGTGTAATTCACGTTGGGGAACACATCGTTCAGCAGACTGAACAGCAATGGAATATCCTCGGCAACGAGTTTTGGCACCATCGTCTCACAAACTGATTGAATAAGAATCTCTTGTTCTGGCAAATTCTCCGCGATCGAGGCTTCGTCGATGTCTGTATCGCCGCGATTGAGCATGCCTTCCTTAATTTTTTGGATGCGATCGCGCTTAACATTACCAGCGGATATGAGCACAGATTTCAAGGCTCGGAGTCCAAAGTCATAATGCGACTGATTGGACAGCTGCTCGTCGCATAATCTGAGAAAATAGGAAAATTTAATTATGCAAAAATGTGCACATAATAAACACCACTTTACAATTTTTAATTACGGCTTTAACGTTTATGAAATATAACACCTTCGTGTACCAACAAATTCTCTACATTGAGTAAGTAATAATAAATATTGCAACGTACTTGAAGAACGGCACGATCTTGCACGCGAGTTTCTCAGCAGATCTGAAGCCCTGACTGAACAGCATAACTTCAGCAATAAGTTGCCTATCAGGAGTGGTCATAGCAAGCGATCTGAACAATTTCTTCAGATTATCCGGCAGATTGGATCTTCCAGCGTATCCCGGATTCATGGTTATGAAAATAGCCATATCAGTGGAAACTTTGACTTGTTTTCCGACCAATTCCACGCATAGCGTTCCTTCCTTCTTTCCCTCCATCTGGCTCTTCAGTGCCTCTTGAATAGTCTGGACTTGTTGAGAAACAGCGGACAACATGCGTTCCTCCAATCGATTGAACTCATCGAAACAACCCCAAGCGCCTACTTGACACAATCCAACGAAAATTCTTCCCATAGCTTGGAAATCGAAAGTTTCGTCGCAATTGAAAACGAGCACGAATCGTCCCAACTGATGACCGAGAGCCTTTACGGATTCGGTTTTTCCGGTACCCGCAGGACCGAAAGGCGATCCACCGAGTCTCGCTTCGAGTGCTTGCGTCATCGTCAAATAGCAACGATCGGTTAACGGGGTTTGCACTAGTCTGTCCTGTACCCCAAGATACTCAAAACCATAGAAGAACTTTGCATTTGCCATGTGAATGGTGAGTTGCTGCAGTACTTCTGTCTGCCTTGGATCAAAGTAGAACCTCATTTCGCAAAGCCACTCAAAAGCTTTTGGATTCGAAACTTTATTGGCTATCAAACGTCTCGTGACAGTTCTTTTGTGTACAAATTCATTGATCAAGTGCTCAAGCTTCTTCCTCCTCAAAGCTGGCTGTTCCTGAAGCACAGAATCAGCCAAAATGTTCAAGGTTCCTTCGACTTGCAGCAAAACTCTTTCCAGCGGGTTTTTGCTTGGATCTGCTTGAGCTTCGTGAAGCGCAGCTTCAACGTCTTCTGACCACAAAATTTGAGCTGCTAGGACGATTATCTGTGCTTGATAATTGTCACACCAAGTCATGAATGCCTGAGCGTTAATGTGGCCGTCTTTGAATTGTTTTATGTCCTGGACGGCTTTAGCGAGGCTCGAGGCGAGAGTAACGCGCATCTCCTTTTCTACGAGCGTCAACCATTCGTTGATCTTTGGATAATCAACCGTTGAGACTGGCGTTTGGAAATTGACTTCTTCGCCTTCTCGAGAAGCGATTCCGGTAATTACGGTGTTATCCTCGTTTAAATTAATCGCCGCGACACCGGCAAACATTTTCTTAAAGTGCTTTTGCAGTCTCGCGATATTCTTGCTATTGCCAATAATTTCTAGCAAATCCTCGTCACCGACAAAGTAGAATCGCGGGAAGGAAGTTCTCTCGCGTTCAAGATACTCGCCGAGTGCCTTCTGAATTTTTCCGAGAAGATCAGCGAGACGTTCCAACGCTCGTTGTACACCAGGAATATTCAACACGTCCATGACCATCGGAGATTTCGAGACTTTTTTCATGAGCCCCAAAAATTCGGAACTTATGCTCTGGAATCTGGAAGTCTCGACAGGCAGTAGAGTTTTAATGTCGGCGCTGCCGGAAAAGATACCCTCGAGGTAAACCCAACGACGCTGAACGTCAATCCATACGTCAAACAGAGCATTAATCCTGTTCAATTTTTCCTCCCACGTTAGCGCTTCCTCCTCAAATACTTTGTAGTACGGCGAGAGTTTCATTGCAGCAACGCTGTTGATGTGTTCCTTAACTTTGTTAAAAAGATCGTCCCAGCCTCGAATCAATCGGCACTTATTCTGATAATTGATAAGATCGAGTTCATAAGTTTGCCAAGATTCGCGGACTTGTTTCAAGAACTCTTCCAGCGCCATTTCTCCCTGCGCTACGAGAATAATGTCTTTGACAATAGCCTCGTTTTTCTGAAGATTTACGTCCCAAACTTGGCCCAAAGTTAACTCGCTGAGTATCCAGTTGACTCTCAGTTGTTTCGTCAATTGCTTCCAGTGTCTTTCCTTAAGAGCGTCGGATTTCAGCTCTATTATCATCATATTTACTTTTATGTAACTCTGGAGCATTTTCTTGACGTATTCGTAGGAAGAATATTGCCGTAATCTCGCTGGAAGTTCCTTCAATTGCGCCATCATCGTGTCAAGCTGTTGTCGAAGTTTTCGCGGTTGTACGGATAGCCAAGGCTTCTCTCTAGTTTCGTCAATCTGCGCCCAGATTCGCGACAATTCGGACCAAACACCTCGCAAATCCTGTAGCTCCTCGAAAACCACTTGCATTCTATCCTCGCTTGTGGAAACACCGCCTGGTTCTTGCAGTTCCAAAGCTTCTTTAGCCTTAGCGACGTTGTCGCGTTCTTCTTTCAGCCTCGCGAATTTGCTTTCGAACAATTGAAGTTGCTGAAGAGCCTCATCAGGTCGCAAATGACCTTCTACGGGCTTTCCGCGTTCCCAGTCGCTGAGGAAATCCGTCGTGCGAGTTTCCACAGCTTTGTCTTCGGCGACGATCTTCATTTGCAGAGAAGCGACTTGAGTCTGAATACTGGTATCTTTACGTTTGATGATTTCGTTAAAAGCGCCCCATTCTCCTTCGATATTATCGACGTGAAGCCACGAGGTTGGAAATTGGAAACGTTGACGTTCTAATATTCTTTGACCCTCGCGATAAACATCCACCTGTTTTTCCCAGGCTTTCATCTTGCGTTTAAGCGACTGCACGTAAGTTATGAAACCTACAGCGTCCGTTGTGCTCGCGGCTTCGATCGATTGCTGCTCGAGATCGCTTCGTGATTTCGAGACCTGCGAGTGGAAACTCGCCATTTCGTTGCCGAGCAAAGAACCGAATTTGCCGAGAGTTTCTTTGTGCCACGAGTCGTATTTCAGCGAGACTTTGCTCTGAACTTTAGCAAAATCTATGATAACCGGACCGAATTCTCTTCGGGTGTCCGAAGTGTCGAATGTCGTGCGAGTTTTTTTAATATCGTTGAGACACTTCATCCAGAGATTTATGTCTTCTCCGAGCTTTCCGTAAAGATTGTCGGGCTGCAGGTCCCAAAGTGCTTGATATCTGAGCCACTGATCGACGTAATCGGCGACGTCCTTCATTTTCGATTCCACGGCCTCGTAAGCAGCTTCCAATGGCGTTTTTCCGTTTGGTAATTTTGTCAGAAGGTTTCTGTAAGTTCCAGACTCGGGTTTGTCGAGTCCTACTTGATAACGAGAACTTTGCAGCCGGGATTGCGAGGTCACGATCGCTTGCCAAGCGAATAATTGCTGCATTATTTGGAACCTCGCGTCTTCGATGCTCGGATACAAATACATCGTTTGGTTGGTTATTCGCACTTCGTGAATCTGGTTCTGGATTTTGGGATCGCCGCCAGGTTTGTGGGTTGGTTGAGCAGGAGCATCGGTATCCATACTTAGATCGACTTCTTTTTTCTGTCCCATCAAAGCGTCCGTCCAAGCTTTAACTCCGGCTTCCAAACGAGCTGCTAAATTTTTCTCCACTTCTTCGTCCAGTCTCGCCACCCAAATGTGCAGATTTGAGTAATTTTTCAAGGAAAGTTCATCGACGGATTTCTGAATTTTCGCTAGAATATCCGCAAAAGTGTTTGCCGAGTAAGGGCAAGTTTCTAGGGAACGAACGTCCACGTCCAACTGCTCTTCAACCACGAGAAGATCCTCTACTTTTTCTTGGAAGAGAATTACTATATCCGAAAGACGCTGGACGTACGGATCGAGCTTGTAACTCTCCCACACCAGGGCGATTCCCTAATGAGATAAATTGTTGTTAGAAAAATCTGCATTGTCGTTGTAGGCTGAGAAAAAGGTTATTGGATGAACTGAAAGTGCGCTTGCAGACTTTCGAAAGAATTTAAAAAACGATAAATGCAGATTTAGTCAACACGGCTATATTCTTCACTCGGCGAAGTATTGATAGTGAAATACTGCTAATTAATGTGCAAACACTTGCGGTAGATTTTTAGTTCTATTTACGTACCTCTGAAATCAACGACAGAACCTCTTTTCGCATTCCCGCGACCAGCGGAATGATACTCGCCTTGTCCTCGATCTAAGAGATATTACAAATTCATTACCAATCGAGAATTGCATGAGATTCGAACAATCACGATCACCAATACGGACATACGACACAAATAACATTGTCATTCGATACTTTTGATATTACAACTCATATAGAAATGAATGCTCCAGTCATATCTAATTTCCTTTTGTTTGAAATATTTTTCATGTATAATAAAACAAAGAGATTGTAATTTTTGTACTCAGTCTTTGTATGGAAGCTATTGTAATTTGTCTGTGTTAATGATTGGAACATGCACACGAATGCAAAATCAATAGTAGTTGTAATAGTTTTCGAAGCGATACTCAAAATAATACGCGACATTTCGATACTTTAAGAGGGTTTGAAAAAATATATGTGGTAATTTATAAAAACTGCAAGCTCGCCTATTGATACACGAAATCATGAAAAAAATTTTACTATAGAGATACACAAAAGTATTGCGCCATGAAGACGATTATTAAAGTCTTGGAAATTTTTGTTTTATTGGCTACACAAACTAAGCAGGCAATACAATTATAAATGGCAAGAATGATAAGGCAAGATGCATTATTTTGCGGAAATGATCGTGTTTATGACTACCTTTAACGTGGGACAGTGGGGACTCCGATTGGTAAGCTAAAAACAATTGCGGAGATCGGAGGAATTAAAACCTTCCGTTCAAAAACGAACTAGCCTCAAGATTTTTTTGTCTCGTACTATCAACTAGCTCTAGTCTCTGTTTCTATTATCGTATTTGAATTGTATTATTTGGTGAAGCACCGGATTATTCTTCTTCAATTTTACACGGTTATATCGATCCCAGAAGATGAATGCCTAATGTTTTTAAATTATCGAATTTTTGTTATCTTACCTTTTCCAAAGTTCTTTCGTAGGTTCTTATGCTCTCAATGAGACTGATAGCGAAAGGGTAAAGCTGATTAGCCTGATGCGCCTTGTTGACGATTGCGAGAGGAACTCGGAATCCAAGATTTTTCAGATTCCTTACTTCCTTCGAAAGCGTGATAATTTCCGGGAGGAAATTAACTTTGAGCTTAAGGACATTTCCGCGCCCTGAACGCGAACGTACGCTCTCAATTGTAAAGATACGTCCGGTAACGCCGATATTTCTTTGCTGTACTTTACGCGCCCAGTCGTCGAAAATCTCTTGAGTCGAGAGCTTCAAACGAAAGCTGTCCCCGTCCGCCTTAAGCTTTTGACCTTCGATATGGTTTTCCCAACCTTTACCTGCAAAATTTTTCAGGAACGTTTTTCTAATTATTACATATTCGATGGGTTTTCGTGAAGTGTGAATATCATCGGAATTTCTATAAAATTAAGTTTATAGAATGTCCGTACGTATTGGAATATCTGAAATACTTTCGATAAAATATTTTCACTGTCAGGAACCGAGAGAAATTCGTATACCGGACCAGAAAAGAATTGTTTCAGAAATTACAAATAAATCTTACCAAGAACGTCTTCAACGCGTTTCAAGTACATAGTGAGTTGATAGTCGATCTGCTTGACCCAAATAATGGACCCAGAAACTGGTGGAATGTCTCTGACCATGCTCATCTTACAGCATTTGCTTTGCGAGTATTGAACCTTAAATTTCTCATGGAGCGCTTCAATATCATCTTTCACCCTCTGAATAAGCTGCGTCTGATATTCTCTTATAGCTCCTCGAATATGAGGTCGCACAAAGAGAGCATTGAATCTTGAGAAGATTCTGAACATCTCATTAGCATTTTTGGCAGTTCCAAGCTGATCTCTCAGATGAGCCGTGATTCTAGCCTCAACTCTTTCGATACGTTCTTCGTATCTGTGAACCGCAGCTTCCCAGGATTCGAGTCCCTCCTTCGTAATATCCAAGCAATCGACTTCCTTAACGTTTTCGTAAGCGAGATTAACTTCGCTGATTGCATTGGCATCTGCGGCATCGAGAGCAAATTCAACTTTGGAACTTTCATTGTCAGCGTTTTCCAAGCTCTGATTGGCGTTGTTTTGACGAACAGTCGGCCTCAAAACACGAACAATAACAGCTCTGAGCTGTTCGTGTTGACGACGAAAACGTCGCATGTGTTCCATTCTCGTCTGAAGCTTTTTATGCGCCAGCGAAACACGCCATACCATTTTCATGTGCTCATCGCGTTTTTTCTTAATAACGTCTCTCAGTAAACCGGTTAATTTGTCGTATTCGTCATCCCAAGTGATAAACACCTCGAAGCATTGGAACATGACTTTCTCGAAGTCGTCGAAAGGAATGTGCATCAAGCGTCTTGTACCGAGAACTTTGAGAAGTTGTTGTCCCAAATCTCGTGAAATTGCCTCGACGAGACGCAAAACTCTTTGAATCGGATACTTTGTGCTGCGAATTTTACGCAAATGCATGAAGATCTGTTGAATAGCTGCGCGAATTCGCTCTAATTCTGTGGCCGAGAGCAAGTCGTTTATCGGAAAATCTTTCATCAAGGGATTGTAGTCGTTTACCGTCGCTAGCGCCTGTTTTAGGCCTGTGTCAGTGTCGAAACTCACGGTTGCGTGGAAACGCTTTCCGTACTTGAGAATATCGAGGGTAAGCGTGATCTCTATGCTCTCCCGTTTTTCCTGAATGCGGTGCAAAGCTCTCTCGAGATTTAGCCAAAACGATATCTCCTGAAGAGCCGTTCCGGACTCGGGATCGCGATTTAGTTTTGTTACTTTTTGGATTTCTTTTATCCATCTGTTGACGCCGTTTTGCAGCTGGTTCAAGAAGGTCGAGTCCTCGACTTTGTCGCCGAAATCCGCGACTTTGGGTTTTCGGTTCTCTTCGGCGCATTGTTTGATTACTTGGAGAACGACCGGATGAATCGGTAGTGAAATTTCGGGGATGTCAATGTTTTGCTGGAGATGCAGAAGGCCCATCTCAAGCTCTGCGATCTTTTTTTCTACCGACGGAGCCATCTTGTCGCCGTCTCTGTCCGCCCTGCCAGTTTCTTTGACGTAGCTTTTGAAGAACGGAGCCATTGTCTTGCTGATGGCGTGCAAAGTTTCGTACGGCGGTCCATCCGGATAATTCACTATTCTCAGCTGAGAGTGAATCGATTTGTCAGCCTCTATTACCGTTCCTCGCTTTGTCAGTACTATGGAGGACATTTTCGGATTGGTGAAGTAAATTTCATTGGAAATGTGGTACATGGCACTTTCCTTCTCTTCGTCACCCTCGCCACTGTCTTCATCTACAAATAGAACAGGGTTCAATCGTTAATAAACAGATTTATACGATATTTATTATACGGACAACTACATTTTTTTTTTTTTTTCCCAGGTAAATCCTTACAGAACTTAGGGATATTGATCGGTTATGGTAATAATATGTCGTTAATCTTAAACTGGTTTTCGAGAGAACTGAATCACACACCATTGATCGTGTCACCATCATAACAATCTTTATTGTCATTCTCAAATCATAGACTCTCAGCCATATGTAATAGATGATACACAAAAAAGATTTATTTTTAAAGGACGAGTTTCCGGGCAGAATAATTGAAAAAAAAATTCAATTCAATTTGCATAAAGATACATTTTTTTTTTTCTATTTGTTCAACTGTCTTTGTTCATACACGTAATGCCATTATTGAATATTCATTCATTCTCCATATTTGCTTCATCCTGCATTCTTTCTATCACGTACTACTTTTCCTTTCTACAATAAATTACAATGCAATTACAATGTATTCTATGCCTCTAGGATATATTTTATCTTTTATCAACCTGAAATGCAATAAAATAACGAAAAACACGGCAAGTGTTTTTGGAAATTCGAATTGGTAATCCTGTCCTGTGAGGCCGACTAAAAATTCCTCGGTTGCTAGAGCTTTTCAAAATTGGCAAATCGCTATTTTTTATCCAAAAGAATTTGAAAAAAAAAGCCGGTGCGCCCAATCCGGAAGTCTCGTTCGAAATCGTTGGCAGTCAGTCGCGAAGGATTTTCCATTGGTAAGACATGCGAGTGAGTCACGGCGGCGTATAAAAACGATTGGCAACACGCATCATTGATTTTTTTCAAGTGCGTCTTCGCTATTCTGTCAACGTTGATTGCAGCGACAATATACCGTTGCTTCCGCAGCAGCAGCAGCAGCAATGGAGGAAGAAGACACGTAGGTGTGTTGTATGGATCGGGAGGCATGTGTGGGAGGATGCGAGGGGAGGAGAGATACAAAGAGACTTTGGCAGTGAATATTTCGAGACGAGAGGAAAGAAGAAATGTACCTTTGATCGAACTTCTCTGTATGCAGAGAGCCCAGACTTGAGAGTCACCGATGAACTTTCTGATACACTCCTGATTGTTCTTCTCTTCGAGTGCCGAGATAAAAGCGGGCGGCACCCCATCCTCATCGGGTGCCAGAATCGGCACGACTTTGCGCAGAAAATTGATAAACGCGGTTTGATCGACTACCGCGATGTTCTGTGACTCGGGCGATGGTTCACCCGAGCCATCCAACGAGTCGCCCATCGCGACAACGCGATTATTTCAACACGTCGATCCGCGCTTCCGGCGGTATTCGCCTTTTCTCACGTTAGTAACGAGCGAGATTTTGGCAATACACCGCGCGGATCCACTCCCCAGGTGAGAACGTACATTCACTGTGTGTGGGTAGTGAATAACTGTCAGCTCAGTTGACTCACTGTGACAACCGTGGCGCAGCGGTGCGCAAAGTGGAGGGGCAAAATTCGAATCGATCGCGCAACGCTCCGACTCGAGACGCGGCGGGAGATTCGAACTTTCATTCAACCTCTTTACACTATCATTCACTATTCAAGCTATTTAAGCTACACAAAGTATCGAATATTCATCAGGAATGCATTTATTAATTACTTATCAATAGATAACGAGGACTTTGCGATCGCCGATCGTTTTTTTGCAGGTTTTTCAAGACGATAAAAAAAAAAAATCTCACTCCGACGCGTAAAAAAAGTACGCGTTTGTCGTGATCATATAAAAAAGAGTGGTATAACAAGCGATGAGTAACAAATGGCTGCACATCTTTGGAGCTTCGATGAGTCGCATGTATAAGAGAGAATGGAATATTTTAGCGATCGGAAATAATCGCAGGAGAATAGTGGCTAGCAGAGAAGACGGTGATGTATTCAGCCAGATCAGAGCCACGATGAGATACGGCATAATCAATGCTAAATCGTTCAAGTGACCGGTTCGAATGTGGTCGATTTCTGGATGCCCTCCTCCACCTGTACACAACGTCGGATTCTTCATCCACATACGGTCCTCGTCACTGTGTATTACCTTTGAACATTATTTTTAAATTACACCTCGTACGATTAATTAAAAAATTCATCAACATTAATAATAAAATATTTCGGCATTTAATACTTATTATTAATTTACCCACGAATTAGGGAATAATAAAAATAATAACAAGTGTTCTCTTATCTTTGTTGCCGGAAATAAAACTTACCTCAGTTCGCACTCGAACCTGTCCCGTAAACCACGTAAAGGACATTAGTTGCAGAACTAACACACACGCCCACCACGAATATATAGCTACCAATTTCATGCTCGTTTCCGTCTCGTTGTAAAGAAACATTTTCGTAAAATCGATTATCTTCTTCTTCTTCTTCTCAAGTCGATTACAGCGCTGCAGCTGAGGACTGCGACCAAACTGACGGTTTATCGGGAAGCACGGAATAGAAAGACGGCGCTTCCCCCTCCGTACTTAATGTTTTCGACCTTTCTGGCGTTCGGTTCACTCTCACTACTCAGTTGCCGATCCGTAATAACTCGCTCGGTATACGATATTATTTCGAGGGGCGGCGGCGGCTAGACCTGCTCAATCGGTAATAAAAACTCTAACTATTTTCTCCGCGACCGCCGATTTTTTCTGAATAAAATTTAAGTTTTACGTGACTCGTAGACACCCGTCAAGGTCAAGTTCCACATACTCTTCTATGAAAGGTGCGATAAAGAAAATCATCGACACTATTTTCAAAGGTTTTCGCAGAGAATTTCCACCAACTTCCAGACAAATTTCAGAGTTATCGAAAGCAAGATTTCGGGTTTTTCGAGGACTATGCAAAGATATTTTTTAAATATTGTTCCTTATTGTTTTGAGTATAAATAGATACACGATCTGTTTATGATCGTTTCTACTGTACAAAACAATCTCCGCGACATTTAAAATATTGATAGAGGCCTGAAAAAGTTGCGTAAAAAGTTCCTCAGTCCAAGTGAGCAAAGGTTAATGGATAGTAGGATAGTAGTCTCAACACCTTGAATACCTTGCACTCCATCTCATTTGAGGATAAGTATATATGATAAATATTTTTTCAGGCATCCGCTCGTAGCTCACGATCGCGTTATAGCCATAACCTCGTCTCGATTGCCACACATTTTAAACATTTTTATGCTAGTAGTAGTCACTTTTGAATTATTCATCGAACGACGTAAACCGTGCGAACGGCGAGAAGAATATTACGAGTATTTGAAACTATTTATCATCCTTGAACGCAGCTAGAATCCGTGTGACCAGAATTTTATATATAGTAGCATTTTTCCATTTCCTTATTACAATTAACATTATATAGATACAAAAGTACTGAATTAAATAGGCAGTGTAAATTATTTAGATATGCTATTGAATTATTTAACGCATCTTTAACATTAACTCGGCCAACTTTTATATTGCTAGTATTTTTGTTGTTGTTTATTCTTTATTTTTTTATTACAACAATTAATTTTGTACATATTCAACTACCGTAGGTAATGTGTTACATTAAGTATTTACATGTAGTAATGTATCGTTGCGAAGGCCTGATACAAAGTGACGAGGTATCCTCCCACGAAAGCCAAAAATCTTGCCGGTTGTGGAACGGGATAAACAGCGTAGACAAGAGTGTGAACGATTCGACAGATTCCAAAGGTCTTTATAAGGGTCGCTGCAAATTCCGGGGCCGGAGAAGTGCTCAAGAAAAATATCGTTGATATTACCCAGGGCAATATACTCTCTAGGTCATTCAGGTGAGCCCTTCGTATACGTTCGATGTCCGGATCGGTGTAGACGACCTTCGATCCACGAATAAACATCGCATCTTCCGGTGAGAGAAAAATCTATGAATTCAAATGATTATCAGTGAAATTATTTACTCGATCAAAGTTAATTACAGTTATACCGACAATGATTAAACTCAACTAAAATATATATATATTTCAATAATAAAGATAAACTAAACTCTAATTTTGAAAATATTATTATATTAATCTGTGATCTCGATAACGGTGATAATTCTTTCAAATTTCTTCTGGTTGTATTAAAAAATTAAATTTTGACAATGTAATATAATATTTTTCAAAATAAATATTGTTATGTTCTATTTGAGTAATAGAGAAAATGAATTCCTATTGTTTTTCTATCAATGGCTGGATCGTTTTTATAGGCATACCTTTTTTGCAAATCTGTATCTTCCGATCATGGGCACCAACACTAAAATTTTGAGCACTAGTACCGATGTCCACCAAGCGAAAATGCGATACGTAGGATCATTGAGGATCTGAGCGCCTATCCCAGGCGTTATTGTGCTGACCATTGTGATGATTCGGCAAAGATACGGTCACGTCGAGAGACGAAGTGATACTGCGAGTCTTAAGGCCGCGCGTGGAGTGGCTATACGTAGTAGTTGAGTCGTCAGTCGTAAGAGAACCTGTTCTATCATTGCTTATACACTTTTCAATATGAAGATGCCCTTGCGAATGTGCGTATCCTCCGCATAGGAACGCAAATAGTATAGAATTAATACATCGGTAACATGTCGAAGATACCGTGTGTCGGTTGACGATAATTTTTTCTGACAATGTATAACAAAATGTTATACTTTTTTTTTTTGCGCATTTATTCAAAGAATTAACTGTGTGTTTTAATCGCTGCATATCATGTGTTCAATTATGTTAAAAAATCAATTTGCCCATAAACTCGTTTTTTTCAAAAACTGCGGGGGTTCACAGCTTGGATTATAATGTAGACTAGAGACGAATTATGAGTGGCGAAAATAAAAATACCTCCAAGGCGTTATTTAATTTGATGCAAATGAATGATAACTAAATATTAGAGTCATTAGGATTTTATTACATTTCACACTAAAATAAATAAGCATTTCACGACTCTTAACGTCGCGACTTAATCTCCTGCTCTTGGTGTTTTGTTTTTTTGTTTTTTTTTTTTACATCAAAGATTTACACTTTTTCATTTTTATCGATAGCGAGGTCAAAGACTATACGTATTTATAAACGCCACTGAGCGATATTGCTCTTCTTTATGTTAGACTGTATTGATACGTCGATGAGATTGTTTCCCAGAAAAAAATCTGTAGCCACGACATTAGTCTGCTTCCACCATTCGTTTTGAAAGAGCGCTGACAAATTTCGGTTCACCGATTCGGCCATTTGTCGAAGCCCTCCAGACGGCTCGAAGATTACATCGAAGGGTCGAGGAGTGAGTTCAGCCATAACCGCCCACAGTGGATTCTGACTATTTCGTGGCTTCTGATCGCCTTTGAGAACCTCGTCGAGGTACTGGAAAAGTCCCTGTGGCGACTGTTGATTGCCCCAGGCTTGTGTCATTGGTGGCCACAGCCACTCGAACGCTAAGTCAACGGATATTACCACGTGAATTATTGAAAAGCAAAACTCTACGTTAAATAAATAATGAATTTTTTTGTCGCAACTTTTCACGCAAGGAAAATTCAATAAAAATCAAAGAATAATGTCTCGAATAAATAAATAAACATGGCTGAGGATTATTTTAATTGCACTTTAAACTTGGATTTGAAGAGCTTTGCAAAAATTAATGCGGTAGATTTGAATTGTTTAAATTATTGAAAATCCCATTTCCCAAGTTTGACGCATGACCTTAATTCAACGATTTTCGTACCGTTTACCGTATGCTTGTCACTGTAACAAATGATCAAACGTTTTCCACGGTTCCAGAGGTCGTTCAGTGTTGGTCCCAGGCCGTCAACTCCACGATCCGGCTCAAGGATCAATTGACCGAACGATCGATGAAGCATAGAGACTAGACGGCGATGCAAACTCGGTCTCCCCTCAAAACCCACGGGGAATCTATAAATAGGTAGTGCAATAAAAAATTATTCAATTTCCGATTATCCGTTTTTTCTTTTCAGACAACTATCGAAGAAGCGTGAAACGTTTAATTTGCAATAATTACTTAAACGTATTTTTATGCTCTCCTATTTGGATAGAACAGTTAACCATATTATTAACACTTATTCGATGGATTTTAAATTCACCTGTGAAAGTCCAGAATTACAATTTCTCCCCTTGCAACATCCAGGAAATTTCTCACGTCCTTGATGATGGCCGAAAGTGGAGTGATGCGAATCATGTCGTGATTGACCCAGAATCTATCGGTGTGATCTACCTCGACGCTGTGCGTTGCGTTGTTCGGTATAGGCGGATAATAGCCCACTCTGATATCGAGATATCGGATTCCGTGGACCAACTGCGTCCAGACATCACGATCCTGGGTCAGAAGATAGGGTTGAAAGGCGTTCCTGCGGGTCAGATCTCCGTGTTTGTAGCATCCGGAGTTGTGAGTTCCTGGGATCATCAGAGTACCGATTGGCAGTCTTCCTAGTTGTCGTCTGTTCGATAAATCAACAACGTCACACACGTAATAAACATCTCATTGCTAAATAGACAATAACGATCGGTCGCCCTAGCTGCAATTATTATTTTTTTTTATTTCAAAGAATCAACACATTAATTTACGCCCCAAAAAATCACCTTAAAAATGAATCTTCATATTGTAAAACTACCTTAAATTGCAAAGACGAAGTGATAAAAATTGAACTTGCCTCAAATCGTACATCCACGTAGGCCAAATTTGCAAACACGAACTTGTGAGTATAACGTTATTTTTGTATAGAGCAGCGTAATGTTTGAGGCAATGAGGTCCTGGCAGAGCAGCGCCTCCGGTCGCGTCCCATCCACCCGGTAAGGGTGGTCTGCCCACGGTGATATTGCTGCGGTAATATCCCTCCGGATAATCAGTGAGAATCAAGCTCAACTCCGGCTCCAACGTTTTATCTGCAATTTTAATCACATCAAATTCCCATATGCTGTTATATGCATTTGACGGACGACGATTCTTTCGAGAAATTATTTCTTTCCATTAATGAAACAAATGTCATTTTACTTTTCTCGATGATAGAATTTTAATTAAATACAAATAAAGTAATTGGGTCGATTTCTTTGGGTGAGCGAAATGCTTACTGTGCGCTGGATCAGCGGTGAAAACTTTGATGATGTCCGGATGTTCGATGTTCGGTGGACAATCCAAATCCCAATTAATTTCCAACTCGGCGTCGACAACCTTGTCGCTCGCTGCTATCGGTCTCCACAACGAGGAGACCGTCAGCCACACTTTGCCGCATTGCGTTGCCACTGCTGTGAACCGTTAATGTCGATCAATCAATCAAGCGTTTCAATCATTCGTAATCGACGTAATCGGGTTACGGTCTGCTATCATCATTTTAATGCACCGTCGTTGAGAAAAGAGATAGTGATACATGCAAATTTGCCACAATCGGATTGATAGTAATATCTGTTGAGTTAACCATTGTTACTATTATTAAGACAATCTGCCAATTAATAATTGTAAATTAATACTCGCCAAGCCTGCCTCAATTTCCTAAGTCTATCGACCTAATTTTAAATATCTATGAATAACAATAAAGATAAATTTCATTTCACTTAAAAAAATATATATATCAGGTACATTCGTGGACTCAATTAATCATTTCCATTTTTTCTTTTTTTTTTTCAAAGTGACGATAAATTCGCGGGATGTAAATGTGTTTATGTGAGACAAATAAAAGACGACGAAGGAAGGAAAGATGAAAAGCTTTTCTCACCGGAGTTGCACGAACAGAGAAGAAATGCGAAGGCGATCCCCTTAAGCATGGTGATTGGGAATGGTCCGGCGAATGTCGGGTCGCCCCAACACGAGCGAAGATGAAAACAAAGGCAAGTATATTGGTGATTTATGATTTATTCTGATTCTCGGATATTTTCGATGCTCGATCCCAAGGTAACACTAAAAGGGCCACCCTAACTAAACTCGCCGTGGAGAAGAACCGACCGGCCGAACGACCGGTAACCGGACTAGTTTAATCGAGACCCACGCACGTATAGAACCCGCGGTTCGAATCGCCTGCATCGTGCCATCCTTCCCATCACTTCCTCGGACGCGTCAATTGCCCGGTGGGGATCGAGTGTGGTGTGCCTCTCTGGTCGCCCGTTTCTCTGCTACACGGAATGCTGGTGATGCTACTGCGGCAGTAGTGGCTGCTGCTGCTCTTGCTGCTGATGGTGCATGTGCGCCTGCCTCTCTCTCTACCCCAGTTGGTCAAGCACGACCTGACCGAGCCATTAAATAACGTTTCCTGTCATGTCAGGATACAGTTCGACGAGGACCGCCTCTCGTTTTTCATTGAATTATCACCCACATCGTCCAAGCGGTGAAAATAAAAAATCACAGCGTCGACCTACGACGGAACTTAGAGCGTCCAATCATAGTGACGTTCTCGTCATCACACAAGAATATATTTTTTTTAACTCATATAATCTCTATTTTTTCCGTCGTCTTCCCTTGTACCTTCTGTTGCATATTTCTGTTCTTCATTATTTTAGTTCGAGAAATTTCATGCCAAAGTATTTTGCACGCGATGTAGAATTGAAGAAGATGTTAAAAAATGGACAAGTATGAGCTAGGGAATGCAGGTTATATGCATCATTCGAGTGCCATGTAAGTAATTGCAAAACATATAACTGCATTGTAAGACTTGAATGTAACGATCACGATTACATTATTCACTTTCATTTATTATTATTTCTCTGATAAACTTTACAAGGCGCGATCTTATTTTTTTAACGCAAGTACTGAAATTTTCAGTGTTATTAAAAATTTGGAAATCTATAATATTCGGTATTTCAATGACATTTTCAAGTACAAACTTTGTAAGTTTTGTGTTCATAAGTACACGAAAGTTGCTGTCTCTTTTTAGTGCATATTGCGATCAATTCAAATTTAACTAAATAATTCATTTTTGCAATTCAATAGAGTTGGTTTTCTAGTGTGCGAATTTTTTTTTTTAGGGAAAAATGTGTATAACATTTCAAATCAGACAGGAAAATTTGAAAGATACTTGTTGACTTTCATGTACTAATGCATCGTGACTTTTAATCACCGAATTATCGAAAATCACTGATCTGTATAGAATTTACCGGGCAAACATATTAATTTCCTGGATTAAATAACCCGAATTTAAAATCAATAACCCTTCCTATGAGTTAGTTTAGAACTTGACGAAGAAAAAAATTTCAATAAACTTTTCGTATTTTGCTGGAGATATACAATATAATATTTACAGATGCACGCTCATATACAAATACAAGTTAAAAATATACCTGTTTAACATAAATAGATTGACAATATAGAGACAGTGTGTTGTATTAGTATACATGGGCTGTCTGTTCGCTTGTTAATTATTCTTTGCTTGTTTGCACAATAGAATAATTTTAACAATAGACAAGACAATAAATTAGTTTCGGGGATCATTTAATATTTGAGAGGACCGTGATGTTCTCCGTACAATCGTAGACGTTTTTTCGACGAATCATACGGAGGCATCGTTTAAAAAATAAATAATTGTACAGTGGTGACTATCTTACACGATATTTATGAATACATTGATTACCACTACTAATATTCATACTTCTATCTCTACGTTTATGTTTTAACGTTATGTTGCTTTTTTTTTTTCTTTTTAATCATCATTCAGATTAAACGAGCGAGTACAGTGGTATAGAAATGCGTGTACACGAAGGACGTGAATGCAATTTGATTTGCTGAGGTAGATAATTTAATCAGTCTATAAACTGGGAGGGGTCAGGTCCGGCCAGTTATCCTACGTCACGATAATAGTCACCGGCTGCATTTATTCGGGACCTCGGGATCATTTCTGCAACTTTTTCGCATCCTTCCAACAATTTAAAACCGTGTGATTAGTTAGAAAAATTTAATTGTTTCGTGCGTTATTTCGAATAGCAGAGTTACATTAAGCCAAGACCAAAGTAATGCAATCATTGTAATATTTAACTTGACAGGGATCAAATGCTAATCGAATTTGAATAGTTTTGTATGGTAACATAATTTGCTGGTTGTTAAAAGCTTTCGCATCACAGAGCTTCAAATCGATGAAACGTGACATTAAAAAAAGGTGAGAATGAAACCCCTCGTCATCGTGGTACCTTTGGTACGTGTTTCTGAGATATTCAATCGCATTCCTCGTCATCTTTTTTTTTAATATTCTTTCGAGACACGTGTCGTACACAATAAAGCAGACAATACATTCAGAGTACGTGAGTGTTGGGCGTGCGCGTGCATACAAAAAAAAAATTTCGTTGTAAACAAAAAAAAAACCTGTCTAACGACACGTTGGTTCTCCGTAACACTATCTACCGACTACGATAATCTTAATAACGCGAGAATAATTACAGCTCAGGAGCGGTGAGCAGTTTTCTAATATCTAAAATAAATACAAAAAAAAAATGATAAACGAGAAATTCACCGCGCGTTTACGCGACGAGAATCATATAAACTTTGTTTCTTCCGGGTTTGTTTCGTTTATGTACAATACTTTTGGTTGAATTACGCTCGTCAGGGCGCACTCTACTAGCTTTAACGGTTTATTTTCTCTCAATCTCTTTCTTTCTCTGTTTGCTCGCTTCTCTCCGAGAATTTTCTTCGTTCGCTCGTCCCGTTCGGTTAATATTTGGTTTTGCGTTAATTAGAGATTCGGTACCTCTCTAACCGCGCGAATTGGAATGTTCGTAGAACGAGAGTCGTGTAAAGAGGCAGAGAGAATGAGCAGCAGCGATTGTGCAAAAAGGAAAAGAAGCTGCCACTCGCAATGCTGGATTCATTGAAATTCGAACGAATCAGCGGCTGCGTGTCAGTTGGTATGCTGCGTCAACAGATTCAAGAGTTCGTCGTGATCCATGGTGTCGAGGATCTGTATGTCCATTCCGAGTGCAATAGCGACGCTCTTAATGTCGAGACCCATTCCCTTCATCAACTCTATGAAGTCGACCTCTTCGCCCGTCGTAGGATGGTGCACTTTCGGACAGCTGTGATTGCACTGCGGCCAGGTGCATCGCTCGATCAAACGAAACTGACAGCCCTGAGCGCACTTTCTTTTATTCGACGGTATTAACGATCTCTGAGGTCTCGTGCCATTGTTCATTATCGCCGTGTGATTGTTGCCGTTGTTGTGCTTTCCACCTTGTTTTCGACCTGCAAATTCAATCATGTTAAAAAACAATTATCTTGTCGTTCTCCATTCCTATTCCGATTTCCTAAAAATATCTTCGACTCACCTCCTTTTTTTCTCGCGTGCTTCTCTTTCTTCACTCTTCCTTCCTTATTCCTTTCCCTTCGCTTTCCCTTGTGCTTTCTCCGTCTCCTTTTCTTATTGCCCTTTCCTTCGGATGGTCCCCTTTGCGCCTTTTTCTTCGCTTCAGGCTTTTCATCCGGACTCGCCGAATTTTGATCCACGAAACTGGCTCCCGTACCGTTTTTTCCGCCATTTTTCACGTTCGCCACGGTTGTTCCATTTCCTTTAATTGGTCCTGATCGTAAGAGTTTTCTTATCGATCTCGCGCACGCTTGATTCGTCTCAATTTGGCTGTTCGTACTAAAACAAATAATTGTACTAGTAGATTTCTTCTACTATTTTCTTACAGTACATAAGATTGTCTAAAGTAATAAGTTTTAAAAATTTTCAAATTTTATTTATTCGCTTACTCATTGACTCGGTGATTGCCAATTCCTGACTGTTCCCAGCAGTGCAAAGACTGCGGAAGCGATACATCATCTATTTTCACCAATTGCCAGTCCTTTTTTGTGAGAACACAGTGACTAATGCAACTCGGTGCAAAAACTGCTGTGACGTTTTCGAAGGTTTGACGAAGACTGTCACCCATCTTGTGAACGTACTCCCACTGTTGTTTCGTCACCGGCGGACCGACGTTGTCAGCAGTCATTTGGGCCTCGTCGAAGAGCCATTGAAAAACGAAGAGAGGAACTGTAATTAAATGAATAAATTGGTTTAATGAAAAGTAGAAAAAATTAAAAATTCTTGGGCATGTTTTTGTATATTGCAATGGCGATGAAACACCTTTTGCGATGAAAATCAATACTTTCTGTCAGATTTAGAACAGAATTACATACCAGACAACGTAGGATACAGTCGGTATCCAAAATAGCACCTCCACGGTTCATGAGGATGTTGAGCGACACATGCATGTGGAAGTCGACCTTTCCAAAGATCCATTCCCTTACGAACAGCGTAAATGGAGTGACCGTCTGGGGAATAAGGTGCCCTGTCCAAAAACCACCCTGAATCGCTTACGCCACGAATAGAAATATGTTTCAACCCTGTAAAGAGAAAATTTAACATGAGATCTACGGAAATTAAGTGTGAAAGCATTAAATTAAATTTTGTTTCGATAATAATCGAAGAGCCGTGCGATATTTTTGAATCGGCTTACCTAGTTCATGATTTACTTGATTGTGAACGTGATCCAGATTCAACATAACTCCGATACCACCGGCACTACTGCCAGCGAGTAGAAGAGAACTTGCCGTGTTGAGACCCAAGTGTACCAAGTCACGAACGACTTGAGAAACTATTTCAGCTCCCATGAATGAGTACTCATCGTCTCGGGTGCGTCTCATCGTACCGCTCCAACTGTCGCTCGTGCAGTAAGGCACGTATCTGCAACATAAATGCCCAATTGACTTTATATCGATGATTATTATTTTTAAAGCATTTTCTTAAAAGCGATGAATCTAGGTATTTGAAACGAACGAAATTGTGCAACAGTGCCATAAAGTTAGTTGCTACCAATTATTTCTAAATTACATACTACTCAATATAGTAATGGTTTTTCAGACTCACACATGATTCGCGTTCCACCAGAAAGGATTCTCGTCTGGATTCGCCGATAGCAATCCGCCAACTGAAAATAAACAAAATTTTTTGTTATTGAAATTTGATAAGAAAAAAATTCGTATGCGATAGGGTTGAAGTGAAAGGAGTAAAGACAAACAACAATTGCCACCACCTTCGCGAGTCTCCGGCCAGCCTGTTGAAGTCATCAATTTCCTGTGCTTGGTCCACCTGTTTTGGCAGCTGTGTTTATCATAACAGTACCATCCACCTTCCAGAAAAATGATCCATCTCTTTGAGCCATGAAACTTTCTTAAGTAGAATCCCGCCTGTGATCCGTCATTGCACGTGATGGATCTGTTGCTGAGATACACCCTCTTCAGGTCTCGCTGTTCCTCGAAGTTGTACTTGGTCAACAACTTTCTCAATTTCTGGAAGGTTTTGCTTGGAATTGGTGGCGAGTCCGTTGATGAGACTGAGTTCGATGGCTCGTCCTCGGCAAACACTGTCACCAGGAATACGGCCACCAGACACAAACCGATCTGAAAATAAACAACGACAAAAATATCATAAAAACACCATTAAGAACAACACACAAATATTATGAGCTTGAAAATGGATGGTAAATTATTTTTCATACATTTATCCCCCCGAATGTAGGAGAAATGTGTAGTAAAATTGTAGCAAAAGTCCCGTACAGCCGATTGGATCCAATTAAGAGATATAAGAAAAATAGATAAGTGTTTAATTTAATGGGGTTTCTTAGAGATATATATTTTGTCGTGTGAGAAGAAGGGCCTATCTCGCCGGGTTCGTCGCCACCTCTCTTCGCGTCTCCATACTCGCTGCTCTCGTGGTTCCGTCTAAGGCGATTAGGGTCAAGTTCCAGAACGGTAGCCGCGAGCGGAAACACCGTAGAAACAGAAGCTCGGACCCAGCATCCAGAGATGAAAGGCACCGCTTTGCGGGTAGGAGCTGCGCTGTGCTCTGATGCAGCAGAAGCTACAGCAGCAGCAGCAGCAGCAGCTTGACGAGAAACGGAGCTCCGATGTGATACGATCGAGCATAATGACCGGCAGTCACCGCAACACCGGATTAGAGTGGCTTCGCAAAACAATGAGAAGAAAAACTCTTGGCGGTCGCTCTCTTCTTATTTCTTATCCCTTTTCTTTTTTCGTTTCACTTTATTTCCATCACAGAACCTCTCGCGAACCGCGGCTCTTATTCGTGTAATATACCTTTCAACCGAAACATTTTTTCCTCGCTCAATTGATTGGATCCTATTTATACCTTCGCACGATTTCAAATAATAATTATTAACTTTACTTAGTATATTATAAAAATCATGAATTTTTTAATAATTCTTTATAATAATTAAATTGACAACGTGACGGATAGGTTGTAACCCGAGGAGATATAGATTCACGCACGGCGAAACAGTCCATGCAATCGTGGCGGTGTATCGTTCCTGAGGATCGCCGCGAGTGATCAATCACTAGACATGCCCGGTTTGTCGTCTCAATCGCGCGAACAGAAAAGGTAAAAGGTGCAGCGGCGGGACGATCGACTTGGCTATTTTCGACTCTGTTATTCAGCGTCTCCGCAGTCTTCGAGTGCTCAACGATTGACGTGCTCGGTCGAATTCGATACGTAAGCTTGATTCGAGAGGAACTTGGATCGAAAGTTAATCCTTTAACGGCCAAGCTACCGTTCAATAACACTACTTTTTTGCACATTTGTAAATGGGGAAAAAAAAAAAGTGATATATCAAAATTGCATGAAATAATTTACATTTAATAGTTGTGACGAAAAAAATTCCATAGAACTTCCGAATGGGGTGGTTTTCTAATAATTTTTAAGCAGTGTTAAAGCGCTTTGTTATCCTTAACTTTGGTTCGACATACCTATATATTCCTTTCCTTTTTTTTGCGATTCATTCACACCGAAGCCAAGACTCTGAGCCATGAGAAACGTCGGTAATATACTTTGGAAAAAAATTACACGGTCGCTCGATGATTTACGACATAATAAAGAGGTCGCGTTGCGCAATGAGGGTGAAGAGATATCCAGCTGTCGAGACTGCGTCTAATAGTCTCGCCGGACACTATAATATATAACGACCCCGTAAGGTTGAGACGGTAGTTCTCCATCCCCCTCGAATTTTCGGCATTGCTGACCGCTTCTTACCCCGAACGTCTCCGCGGCATGATTTACTGCCTTCACGAAAGCTCGGATTCGTTGCGGGCTCAACGAAAATTTTGGGTTCCCGAGCGAAACGGTCGCGTGCGATCAACGCGCTTTGCAGATTATAGGTATGAAGGGAAAAAGTGCGAGAAAGCCCGCCGCCCGGTAAATATATCGCGTCAAAGCGTTGCGATTATGAGCGACGAGTGATTTAGGGCCAAGGGCCATCCTCGACATGCTCGAAATGTCATTTTACTTCCTCAACCTCAACTCAAATCCAATACTTTTACAAAGAGCAAAAGACGAAAGTCAGAGTGGTTACTTGGAAATAGGATTTATGATACTCGCGAGTACGCAGCGATTTGTTTCGGGTATTTCGGCAATATAATTTATAGAAAAATATGACTATACTCTGGAAAAAAAAACACAAAAAACACAAAAAATTGTACTCTCAGGTACCTTTTTCTCGAGCCGGAATACAAACATTTCAATTTGTCTTTTGTCATTGTAAAAATTGTTCTCTCGAGTAAATAAAAGGTTTCGGTTGGGCGCTAGAAAAGAGTAATTTTCCGTGCAAGCAAAAAAATAAGATATCAGTCGAGGAATGTCACTGATTGTGACCTTCCGGTCCTCCAGCAAGGGAAATTCATTTGAAGGTTTCCGGCCGCAGGAGAATGACGAAGATGACACCGGGGATGGATATCGCGCGCGGATCGCTCTCTTGAAAGAGAGAGAGAGAGAGAGAGAGAGAGAGAGAGAGAGAGCTAGGAAAAGAGAACGGGAGGTCGCGCGCGAGCAGCGCAAGCGGTCGGATCGTTTGAAGCCTTCTTCGAGCCTCGTCACGTTCCTCTTCCTCCTTTCTTTTAGAAGACGGTCGCGCGCGAGCGACGACAAGGGGGAAACCGATCGGTCCCTTTGTCAAGAGATCTCTGGGGCGACGTACCTACGATGCGAGAGGTAAACTCTCTCTCTCTCTCTTGGGACAAAGGACACAGGGTCGCGGGCGGGCGCGCGTCCCTTCGGCGCTCGCGATGCCCTGATTGAGTCGTTCTCCGTCCCGGGAATTGCCGCTTCTAAAACGTTAGAACGGACAACGAAAAACAAGAGAAAAGCGAGAAAGTATAAAGAGGACATTGACGGATTTTCGTGAATCTCCGCGATTTATCTCAATCAACTGTTGACCGTGAGAAAAACTTTGGTGCAATCAAAGAAAAAGTTGATAGACACACCAACTGAGGGGTAATAATTATTGTGTGTGTGTGTGTAATTACATCGATTTTTAGATTAGTTTATTTCTTTTCCTTTTTTTCGTAACAAACGATGTATTTTCGTACGAAGATTTCACATCGCACATAACACGTTTCAAGGTCATTGAGTGCGAAGCTCAAAAAAATCAGCAAGGAAGAAAATATTACACAGTTGGTACTGCATAAATCTGTTGACCGTGAATCCATGGCTAATGTTTAATAGAATTATAATCTCGTGTTACGAATATAAAAAATGTCGGAATATCTCTGGAAGGTTACGAAATAGAAATGTACTAATTGTACAGAGAAAAAATGTGTATCTCTAACTGTAAAATATTGTGCGGCTATTTTTCAGTCTCGTGCCTAAATAGGATATCGATAAATAGCGATAGTTCGAGCCTATCGATCGACGGACCATATCCCGCGGTCCCATTCTCGATGTTACACAGGTGGTACATGCAACTATGGATTTGTCGATCGTAAATCTATCGCCGAGGGCGTGCGGCACAGTTGGAGAGGAGGGACTCGGGACATCGGAAGAAAGCCGGCGGAAGAGTGAGCAAGAGATGTCGATTGTCGGTGGCGCGCGGTAACTCTTGATTACAGTTTATTTCGAGTCTCCTCGCGTTAAATTTGAGGCCCTGTAATCAGCGGGCGTCCCGTGTAGTGTGTGTGTGTGTGTGTGTGTGCTGGCAGTATCGACGACGACGGCGACGGCGACGGCGAGAAGGAGGTGGCAGCCCAAGGAGGGGGGATAGAGGGAAAAGAGAGAGGGAGAGAGAGAGAGAGAAAGAGTAGAGGAGCAGGTGGGCAAGATAGGATATACGGAACGCCAGTGGATCGCGCGCCACTCGGTGTCGGCGAGTCAAAGAGATTTTCTCCCCTTCCAGAACGCGACGGGGGCCCCACCGCCTAACAAGGGCTGAAATATGACTGCCTCGACGCAGTGGCGGCAGCCGCGGCATCTCTCGTTCGACTCACGAGCAAGCGAGCGAGCGAATAATCCGAGAGAGGCCCCCGGTCTCTTCGCTCAAGGAGGAAAACCCGAAAGGATATCTTCGAGAAGACGAAGAGCCGGGCCGCGACCGGATTTATTGGACGGCTCTTCTGTCTTAGACTCTATAAAGTATCTCCTCTCTCCGTCTCTCCCTCGCCGCGTATACCACTGATCTATCTCATTTATTCATCCGGTCTTTTTACCTCATCCTGAACTAATTACCAAATTAAGTTGGAGTTAAATAGATAATTCGACGAAGCGGAGGAAAATGAATTCGATTTAAATACGTAATTGGGTCTGTGGTGGTTATTATAAATATCGAGAAAGTTGAAGCGCTCGCCAAATCAGTGTTTTTCAGAATTATGAAAAAATCATCATTGATTTTAATAAATTATATTTTTAATAGATACTATTATTTCCTGTCTCCCTATATGCTCGTTATCTTGAGCTATTTGAGAACCATTTGACCTTTGTCTACAGCAGCCTTAAGGTCGCCGGTAATGACAGAAGCTGAGGTTTTCTCCGCCCGACCGAGTTCTAGTATCAGCTAAAAGTCGTAACACGTCGCTGCGAGACAGAGCCACGCGAGTTCAATAGTCGGGGCTCCCACGGAAGGGTAAGCCAAAGTCTCGAAGAATCGTGTGATATATTCATGATGATACTGGCTCCGCTCGCACCTACCAATACGTTCTTGCTTTATGGTAGATACTCTACATGCGGGATAGTTGATGCCGGTATAGCGCAACAACAACCGTCGTATATTGTAGCCCCCTGAGAAGATTGATAGGAGCCTCGGTCGGTTGGTCACGATGCGTATCGGGTATCCGGTGAGCGTGACTGTTGTGGTGTCTGATTCTGCTGCCGGTGCTGCTGGTGATCTCGCCGGTAGTACAGAGTAGTCGCCGCAGTGTGTAGCGGTGATTGTGGTGGTGGTGGTGGTGGTGGTGCAGTGGCGATGACGATGGCGGTAGTGGTAGTGGTAGTAGTGGTCCATCGGAGTAAATATATTGAATCCCGGTGTTGGGCCCTGTGGTAGGATTGGTGGCGGTGTCTTCCGCTCTCTACTTGAGCCGCGTGCCCGCTCGCTCGTTCACGCCCGAGGTGCGCCTTTGATGTGCCGCCGTACACCCCGTTCGCGCTAACTCCACTCATCCACATCCCTCTCCTCCCATCCTTCGCTTCGCTCTCTCTCTCTCTCCACGCATTCGTCTCTTTTACCCACCGGGACATTTTGTCACGTCCCAGTGCGAATTCGTTCCCTGTACACTTTTTCTCACTCTTTTCTTCGATTCTCAGTTTTCTCGTTTGATGTTTACGTCTTTCGGGGGTTTTTTTTTTTTTTTCTACTCGCTATCCACAGTCGAAACTCCGTTACCGACGAGCGCGGTTTATCTTAAAGCGATATATCGCTTTGAAAATTCAACACCGAGGGCAGAATTTTGGAATTCGTCAATGAGAATGAAAGGGCGATGGAGAAAATACGATTTTTTTGTCATCATTCTTGCATATTGAAAAACAAAACTGACAATTCGCGGATCGGATCGCTCAACGTTGTTTGGTGTCGAAATAAATGAAATAATATTATTGCTTGGCGACTGAAATTTGACTGCATTCAAAGAAGATAGAAATAACTCTATCGAGACAACGGAGATTGTAAGTGTTGACATTCTTACATTGAAAACATATCCTTGAATATTTTACACTCGATGTGGATACTGGAAACATTTAAAAGTCGTAGTTTTGATTCTATTTGTCGCTACAATATCAACTGTTGCATCACAGTTACTAACCCTGTAACAAAAATTGCGCTACTTCAATAACGTGTATCGTTCAACATACTTAATCGTAATGGCAAAAATTGTAAAATAATGCGGAAGCGATGGGCAGATTTAAGCTCTGCATCCTTTTATTTTTCTTTGTATAAAAATATCGTTATATTGTAACACAAGCTGTGTCATAATCGTGGTGATTTCTTTGGGCATTCCTTCGCGTACGTTTCACGTCTTATATAGAGTAACGTGTTATATATATATATTGTATAAATGAGAAGCATCAGAGTGGTGTTTTTATACCGAGTCTCGAGATATAATGCGAGGCTGGTAGAGGTGCTTGTTGTAACGCAGCAACACACATTACAAACATACACGTACACACGTGTACACGTTATATATAATGACGCAGTAGTACTGGAGTGTAAAAGGCGTCGGAAGTTAGCCCGAACGCGGCATAACGTCGCGGTAGCGCGTCCGAGACGACGCGTAAGCAATTATTTCACGGGGTCTTATTTCGAGAATCCGTCTCGAGGATTCTTCACGCGTGCTCAGCCGGCACGCGGACTTTAGTACTTTGGCTCGCTTTGCGGAAGCACACGCGGGCCCAGAGGCCGGGTACTTCAAAGGTTCCCGGAGAAAGAATGGGGATAAAGAAGGACGACGAGTCGAAAGGAGCGAGTGAACGAGAGAAGCGGGAACTCGCGAGAAAGAGCTTGATCGACGTTGCACCGTCGTAGGAGTCCTTCTCCTCTCTTTCTCTCCGACGCTCACTCTCCGTGTATGCTTCTGCATTGCTCCTGCTGCCGGCGCTGCTGATGTCGGGACCTCGTGCACTTGGGCCTCTTTCGCGCGTCGTCGTCCTCCTCCTCCTCCTCCTCCTCCTCCTCCTCCTCCTCCGCCTACTTCTTCGCGTCGTCTTTCTCACTCGCGGTCAGTCCGACAAGCCGATAATGAGATTCGTAATTGCGGCTCGTCGAGTGAGCCGCGCACGCTCTCCCGCTTCTCGATTCGCGTCCAGAGATCGGGCGTATTTTACGCGGAGGTATAAAAGCGATAACGGCTTCTGGAAATCGATGCTTCTGCCTCAAATTTACCATGTCTCTTTTCTCGATTTCCTTCGTGATCCTTTGAATTAAAATTTTTAAGTAATCGCCGATGGATGGGCGCGCAAGGTTATCAGGCCCAGATTTTTTGATTAAAAAAATTAATAGCGGTACTTAATTATTTCACAATAACAAAAATGGTATGATTATTCAAAAACAATATGAAATAAAATGTTTACTCGCTCGCTGGACGAGAAATTGAATGTAGCAACCTGGATAAACACAGAATAATAGCCGGCAAGATTTACCAAGGGAGCAGGGACGTAAACATCGTCTAAAACGACGAAGGTCGAGACCTTGAGGGACCTGGACAAATTTGCGATTGAATAACAGAACAAGGGCTATATTTACTTAGGCCTCATTCTATCATCCTCTTTATATTTACTTTCCAATTTCCGAGTTTTTCTCTCTGCTCTCCTTCACTCTTTCCCTCGTGCTCGATAATCGCTAGAATGCATTTCCCTAGTCCTTATAAAAGTAAAAACGCCACCAAAATATGCAAACTCAATTTCCATTAACGTCAATACTCACTTTATTATATCCTAATGCAATAATAACACAAATTTTTACGTACCATTAAAAAAAAAAAAAAAGAAAAAAAAAACATTTCTCCGATAACCCGAAAAATGTCAAGTAACTTCGTGGGCCGTATAAAGTCCGCGAAGGTGGAATCACTCGGATAGTCTCTGAACCTGCAGCGATGGTCGCGTTTTCTGTGCGGACGGGCACAACACGCGGTCGAGTTCGGGGTATATACACACGAGCGGAGTGGCCGAGGCGCGCGGCGCGAGCCAGTGAACAGAACGAACGCTTTTGATCTCACCGCTCGCTGTGCACAGTCGAGCGAGATCGGTATAAGGCCTTTTTCTCCCGCTTGGCGCGCGGCTTTACCTTCGAGAGTCGCCGTTACCGAGCCTGGATGGCTCTTGGCCGTTGGCTCTTGGCTGTGGCCAGCCAGTCAGCCTCAAAGACTCGACTGATGACTCGGTGAGGGCATAGAGTCGCGCGGTGGTGCACCGCGCTCGTGGAAAAGGTCCACACGCCTCTACTGCCCCCGCAATGCTCTGCACTTTAGTATCTCCGTAATAGACATGTATATATGTATATGCTAGAGCGCAGGATAAGTATACGGTGCTCTCCGGGGGCGACTCGGAGCACGCCCGTCACACCCACCCTCCAGCGCCGCGTCATCCGGAACTGGTTTTCGTCGGTTCGCGCGGATACCCGCGACGCGTGCCCGTCCACGTGTTCACAATGTCCCGGCAACTCCTGTCTTCTATATACAGGGTGCGCCCTCTGTTTTTTTGTGCTTGCGTGACCAAGCTCTCCATGCTCTCCAAAACTTCGCCACAATTTTGCATATTTCGTTGGAAGGGATTTTCCTCGTAGGCTATGTGTTCAATTTTTATGATTTTGTTTATTTCGGATTTTGTGCATATGTATATGTCCTCGAGTGAATGTTTCAAACAGTTAGAAAATAAGTATCTGGACGTAAATGCGAGTGTATATCGCAAACGATATCACGAAATAAAAATACGAGGGTATTGACCTCGGAAAGAAAACTAAAAGAATGTTATATAACAAGCAAAAACATGAGGAGAAAAAAAAAAAAAAAAAAACAAAATCTATTATGCACCTTGTAACATAATATAGCATCCTCGTCCGCGCATATCCGCCCCTTTGTAGTCGACGTGCCAAAGAAATGAGGAAGCAATGTGCGAGGATTCTCCTCGGGAACTTGTTTGAAAATAAAAAATATTTTCAGCATCGATGAGCAAGGAGGACGCAGTGCGCATTGAGCTGTGAGCTAATCCACAGTCGGAAGGTAAATTACGATGTTCTCGCTCGTTCGGTAGGTCCGGCGTTTTCAGAGGGGATGAACGCAATGCGCGCCCGTAGGTTCCTACGCGTACCTACGAGCGAGCGAGGAACCGAGAGCGAGAAAACTCGAAGAGAGATAGTATAGAGAGTAGAGTACGGAGGAACTGTGAGCGCTCGGCGCGCGGCTCTTTTGAAGTCGGCCGGTACCGTGTGTAATTAGGCTGCCTCCCACCCCGCCCTTGGCCTCTGATCTCGCCGCTGTGTCGCTAATTGCTCACCGCCCCCCGAAGCGCGCACCAGCAGCGGCATCAGCAGCAATAACAACGGCAGGAGCAGCGCGCCGCGCAACCAGCGCGCGTTCACGGCACATCGCTGCTCTCCTCTATCCCTCGACCGTCCTAGCCCGCGACGTCCTCTCGGCCACACGGCGACTTTTCAACGATTCGATAGAGTCGTACCTCTCTCCCGCTATCTCGACTGCTCTAGGGTTGGTTGCTTCCACGGCCATTCTCGGAAAACACTTTGTTACGCTCGTCGAGGCACCGGCTCTTTCGCGATAAGCACCTTTTTTAAATCCATTAACGGTAAAAATCATTTTAGTTGTTACCGGGGATAAACCAGATGTTCCAATTTCTCGGATTGTTTTTCAATGAGGAAACCGCGGGCTCTTTACTCTGCAGCTATTTCAGTGAGGTTCAATAGGACATTATTATTTTATGGAAAAAAAAGTTTGGTTGTGTAAAATTTTGTCATTAGTTGTTGGTAATAATTAATGTTTATACAAAATACTGCGGTTTTGAACAGAGGCAATGAAAATAGATTTTCGGAAAAATTTGATGGTGTCTAGTATTTGAGCTATTTACATGTGAAAATAAATGTCTATGATTTTTACACAATAATTAAGTGTGATGATGGGTACAGTCGTTACCAGAAATGAATATTGTCTTGTAATTTCTTGAAATTATTTTGACCATGGGAAAAATATGTTGGCCTTATTATGAAATTTTTTTTGTTTTTACGTTGTTACAAACCAAAGTGAAAATATTTTGTAAATATCGTTTAATAATAATCATATTTTTCTGGAACGGGGACAGCCGTGCTGCGCGTGTTTAATCACAATACACCAGCGAAAATAAGCGACAGTGGCACGCGCGTTGAAGAAAATTGGTTTTGACGCGCGTGAGCGTGGATGCTTCCGAGCAAAGGGATTAAAAGGGCTCAAAGGTGAGTCGAAGGGCAAAGTATGCTGACGAGTAGCGTGGTCGGGGTTGAAACGTTAAGAGCGGGCTTCTGCGGACTCCCGAGGCGTTTAGTACATGCGCTGTTTCGTCCGGAGAGTCGAGTTCAAAGGCTCGTTCATTTGGGCCTGCGTGACGTGTGAGAATCCTCGAGTATGTGGAATGACGGGACCCAAGAGGCGCATATGCGCCAAATAACTATATACGAGAGTGCAGCAAAGCCGTCGAGACTGTAACTCTGCAGCTTTCGTGAAATCTCATGTTTCGCTCCCTCTGTACATTGAAATCCTCGTACATGTCGAAATAACCTCCAAAGCCGCTGATACATTTGTCTCTTTACAATCAAAACCCTGTTAACCCTTCGATCACTTTCGCGTGTAAACATTTTTCTCCATTTTTTAACGCGCTTTTAAAACGGAATAATGGAAAACGTTCTTCTGATTTGTTACGTGTAAATGCGTTTGCCTTCGGTGAGATTTAGGTTGAGGATGCATTCCCAATGTATTTTCACGTGTCAATGTTTTTCGGAATCTTTGGATAAAGAGAGGGAAGGATTTTTTAAAAGGAAATATTTGCTTACGAATTTGCAGCGTTTGTAGTCAAGGGATTGATAAATGCGAAACAGTTTTGTGATTTTGTGACAGGGGTTTATAATTGATATCGATAGGTTTTAGGGAAAATCGTGTCGGTAAAATAAAATTATCAATATTGACTGAAATGAAAAACAAAGCATTAAACCTCGTTAATCGAAACACCTAGACAAATGAATTTACACCTGAAAACCACGTGTTCTTCAACGTTTGATATACATTCATCTAAGGCAGTTAAAAAATCTTTGGCCAACGAAAACAAAACACCAAAAATCATCCAAAATAAACAACTAAATAAAAGCCGATAATATTTCAGTTGAACCGAGTGATGGATTAGAAATAGAAGGATATAGAATACCTGCAGCTCCGTCCTCATGTTTGCAGAATCGGCACTTCCGGTTGTGTATCTCGATCGTCCTCCACTCCTCTGATTTATTATCAAAACAATAAAACCAATGGATATATTTAAAGCACTCGATTAACCAATCGCGCACAGTCCGTTGTCATCGTTTTATCTTATTTTTCGAATCTCAGTGAGGATAGTACGAACAAAAAACTTGTGTCGTTATCACGAAGCGGTGTAATCAACCGCTCGATTTATCAGGCCACTCATAATCATCGTCGTTTAGTTGATTGAATTTAGTGGGAAGAGGCGCTCGGTTATTTTTCGAAATGTTTTCGTTGTTGATTGTGCTTTTTTGAGCAAACCAAGCTAAGGCAAGTGAGTGAGAGTCACGTGGTGGGACACACGCATGGAAAGACGGGAATAAAAGGCAACGTCTCTTAGGCACTCGTGCGTCCTGCACGACAGCGCGCACCACACTGCCGGTTTACGTATAGCTCCGGCACTTCTCTCCCGATCCCCGGTCGCGGTCGCGGTCGCTTCTCTTTAGTCTCTCTTTCCTTGCCCCCTTCAGCCGGACATTTCTTCTTCCTTTTATTCCTTGCCCTTTCTCACTCGGCCTAATTCTCCGTCTTCTTTCCTTCCTCTCTCGCCGCCACTTCTTCTTCGTTCTCTTATTCTTCTTATTCGATTCTACACCTTCCGCGCGCGGTGAATCAAAAGCCTCCTTCCTCCGACTTCCGGTTTGTATTTACGTCAACAATGTCTTACGGTTTAAACATTTTTCACAATATTTTTCTTCAGTCGTTATTCGTCATCTCGCCTTTTGCCTTTATCTAGAGATTTTATGAAAATTTTTCATTTTCTCCTCCTCTTTGCCAGGAAAATTATCTCTTGTATTTCGATATTTTTGTTGTTGTTGTTTTTACTGGTAAATATGCAATCGTGCGTGATGGTGGTTGATATATATATATATATATATTTTTCTTTTTGAAGATTGTCGATTTAAGATGATGAAGGGTATCAATGCGAGTTTGCTGTCGCCGGTAGGGACGTTCGGCACTGACTGACAATCGTACCTGGTCAACCGGCATGAAGTAACCAGCAGCAGCGGTGATCCTCGCGTGACGGTGGTAGTGGTTGAGGCTCCGAGGAAGGTGCAACGAAAGATGTGGTAGGGAGAGACACCCCCACCGAGCAGAAACTTTTGTCCCGAGGGGTTACTTCTCTTCTATCTCACTTATTTTTCTCTTTTGCAAGATTGTCGTACGTAAGTTACCTCTGCTGGTTACGTCCAGCTCGCTCTTCAGCTTATGAAGTCGTGCTTTTATTAAGAAACTTTTAAGTGCCAACAGCTCAGACATTAAACGTTATTAACAGTGCGAAACTCTGTGTATTCTCTTCATCCTCTTCTGTTCTACGAACTTTGTTTTAATTGTTCTTCTCGCCAAATACGTAATTTGTCATTTGAAAATTGACTATGGAAAAAAATTATTGTGCACTCGTGAGGTTTTATTATTCAAAAATTCATTTAAAAAAATGGTTTTATAATGAAGCCACAAGTTTTTGGTAAATTAGTTATTTCGAAAATTCAAAAGACATAAAAGAACTTTTTATAAAATCAATTGTTCTCGTAAGCGGATTTCGCCGATTTTTCCGAAAGGGAATAATCTTCAAAACCAATCAATCTTTTTACGAATAAAAATTAATTTTCGGCCCCGATTAAAGACGAATAATTATAACCAGAGAATGTAGGTGAGAAAAAAATAGACGACAAAAAGATGCTACCGCATGTCGAATAGACCATAGAGCAAATTCGCGTGCACTGTGGTGGGGGTGGCTTAAGGAAGAGGACGAGTCGCGTTGGTGGCAGGTTGCAAAGGCAGCGGAGCTCAGCAGGAGCAGAAGGACGGTGATTATACGGCTGTTAAATGTTAGCCTGGGGGCTTTCTTCGGGAAGGTGCTGCCTCGCAGCCAGAGGCAGAAGAAGGTGGCCAGGAGCTGAGCCAATTGCGAGCTAAGAGTTCGGGGTGGGGTTTTGCACCGTAGCCCAACAACCGTGGCTCCCAATGGACGCGAAGATGAAGAGACGAGGAGAAAGAAGAAGAAGAAGAAGAAAAAGACGAGGGTGAAGAAAAAAAAAAGTACAGTCAAAAAAATGGAAGAAGAGGGTTGGCCCGGAGGAGCCTCAACTCTAGGAAAACCTCCGTCACCCTTTAATACAGTATAACAGCATACTATGCTTCTGTATTTCGCATCCACCGATGAGATATGTCGATAAGTCCTTGGATGGGCCACCTCTTCAACTTTTTCAATTTAAATTGTGTACTTCATTAAAATTAATACATTGTCTCACATTTTTTCTATCAAAGAATCACAAATGGATCCGTCAAAATTTCTATAAAAAATTACAGCAAAAATCGAATGACTAAAAATGAAAAAAAATATTCCGAAAGAGTTTTTTCTTCACAATATTCCATGTACTTTCTAATAATCGTTAAATTCTAAGTGATAATGCTTGGCTTGTATAATAACCATATATTGACTGCAAAAATGTCACATAATAACACTTGGCAAGCTTTCCGGAGAATTAACATTTCTTTCCTGTCCGCGTGTAAAAGTTGACCGAAAATTCAATCGCTCATAAGATTCGTGAATGCCCCCCTCCCGCCGCCTCCCTGCAGCGATCGTTTTTTCCGTCACAAATCTCTCCGGGCGCGCAGGCTCCGAGCGTTCGTCACATTGTTTGGCACCTGCGAGTTAACGGGCACCTTGATGAAGATTAATGATATCAGGTGCCTCCGTTGCAAAGATCCGAGGAGCGGTAGCATCTCTTGGCTCGTCACAGTAGCTCTGCGAACCGACATGAGGGAATCCTCGGTGCTTCGGGGAAAGAGCCTCAAGGGAACGGCCAATAACAGATACATATATATGTATATATATATAAAGCTATGGTGTGTCTCGTTGTTATTATACGCGTATCAGTGATGCTCCGCACAATCCCATAGGTCGTGTGTAGAACAACCAGCATTATAGTCGCGGATACACGTCTAAAGGCTGAAGGGCCTAGCGGGGTCGTAGCGAATCATGCGAGAGGTATACGGGCCTCGCTTATTGTCCTCCGGTTAGCCCCCACCACTTTTCTCGTTTCGGGCCGCGTGACGACGCTGCTGTGCGACGTGCGGTTCCAACAAATGCGAAGAAGTGGGACGCTACACGGGAGATGAACTTGCGACAAGTCCACCTGCGAGCTGCTACTGCTGGTTGCTCCTCATGCGCGGCTCGAAAATCTCTTCTCTACTCCTCTTTTGTCGGCGCCGCGATCGTTCGACCGCCCATCCGCCTCCCTCCATCGTACTTTCGGTGCTTTGATCTTCGGCGATATGTCCACAGATTCGTCGGGGCGAAGACGACAGCGGTTATACAGGGGGAGGATATCATATGAGGCATTACAGCGCGCTCTCTCTCTCTCTCTCTCTCTCTCTCTCTCTCTCTCACTTTCTTTTCGGTGTGTCATCTCGAAATATAAATGTCGAAGCTCTCAATGCCTCAAAACCATTGACATCCGAATTCATTTTATTAGGAATCGTAATCGGGCACGCGATTTTATCGAAGCTCGTTCACTCGGATTTTCGGCTAGGTGAGAATGATCCGCAATTTTTTTCGTTAGCTTGGTCAGTTGTGGTTATTGATAAATCGCCAGTAGGGACAACGAGAGGTTTTATAAAATGTAATTCTTTCGAGTTTGGGTTTTGAAGAATTCCGGAAATCACAACTCAGCCTTTTATTTTTTTCGAAAACCCTTAGATTTCCAAATGAAATGTAAGATTCCTCTGTGAGGAAGCAAACAGGAAATTATTTATATATTTATTTACACTTTAATATTGCGAAATCTGCGAGTAGCGGAGAAGAAGAGTCACAGACAGTTTATTCCGGAAGAAGTGAGCGTAGCAGCGTTTTGCTGTATCACTTGCTATACGCTCGAATGGCTCGCGTGTTATGTTCTACTTCTACTTGTACTTATTGGTGTAAAGGTATGTGTACAACTATATATGTCTATGGAAACGCGTGTTGCATGTATAGATGGGGTAAGCGGCGCGCAGGGCGTTATACATTCTGAAAGAAATCGAGACTCTCGATTCGCCTCGTAAACTCGATGTTGAATTAACGCTCCCGGCCGTTCGTCCTGGATTTTATAGTTGCCGGCTCACCGACCCGATTTCATGCGCGCGAGCCCAAACGAGTGCCGCGCAGCTCAGCGCAGCATCATCGCGCTCTCGCGAACGCCTTCGTGTTAGTCTTCGCCTCTTTCTCCTTCCCTCTGTTTTTCTCTTTCTCGCAATATCGAAATTATTATCGAAGCACTCTGCACTACCATCCCGGAAAAAGTATCGAACCCACTCGAGGGAATACTCAATTCCGATAAGTTTAGCCAAAGGAAACTGCTGCGGAGTGTTGTTTTCAAATAATTTGCTTTCATTTCGGAGGCCGGAGGGCAAGAGTTTTCGCTCGAGATTCTACAATGCACCGAAAGGAAAAAGGGCTTTAATGTTTAATGTTTAAGAAAATACAGCCGAACAAGTATAACAGAAATAATTTCACATAGAAATGAAATTGTAAAGAAGAATACAAAGACACGATATATTTTTGATTATTTTCAATTGACAATGTTTCAACAACAATGTTTCAAACAATCGAAATAATCGATATTTGAAATAATGAAGGAAAATAGTTAACAATCGAAAACCGTTGAGAGAGAAAAGAAAAAAGTTTGAGTAATCGTTTGTCAAGCAGCTTTCCAAAGTGACTGACATTGTACCGCGCGTTGTCCTTATCGGTGAGTACAAGAATCAAGCCACGTGCTGAATACATTCGATTCCTCGGACTCCCCGCGAAAAGACGCTCCAAAGTTAAATGTAAACTCGTGAGGTATAAGTAATTAGTACAAACACGTAGAAAAAAAGAGCGCCGACGTGTCGCGAAAGTGTGTATACGTTGAAGTAATTCGTTTTACGGATAAGTAAAGGGGTATTGTATACCTGAATCGGTCTTGCGATTTACCCGCGGTATTCCTAACTTATACAGCAACATTAGAGGTATATATACATACACATGAGTGTAAAAGGACCAGACGCCGAGTCCGCTTGGCTGGCGAGCGTTCGCGCGGTAAAACCCTTTAGCGGCAGCGCCGCGGTCTCTCTTTCTGCGCCCGAGAGAATTAGAGAGAGAGAGAGAGAGAATCGGCAGATCTTGGCAAAGGTGCCGATACAAAAAAGGCCGCTCGCGCGCGCGAGCCAAGCTTTATTTTCTCGAATCGATGGGTGCCCCGCGGACAAGTTCCTTAGAAGCAACCAGCATGGCACACCGCACGCAATATATATGTATATGTATAGTACATGCAGGGTAGTATATGCACGTAAGAAAACCTCGGTGTATATCGCTGTACGTATGGTAGTGGACCGGACGCGCGCTCGAGCCGCTAATGATCATCGCGGTGTACCGTAACGTGAAGAGCGCCGGCACGAGCGGTATACACACCGCGAGTAGTATCCTTCGGGAGAAGATACTCTCTGCATGCAAGTTGCATATGTGCATATACGCACCCGGCATAGACACGATTCGATGCCACCCTCGAGATTTTTCATGAGAAAAATAAATGAATCCAAGTTTGTAATCGAATTTTTGGGGCTTTTTGTATGCTCGATGCAATGACAGTTTAAACGTTATTTTTATGAGATAAAAGAGAATAGCGTACAGGGGGGAGGGGGGGGGGGCGGATTTTCACAGAAAGAATAATCTTGAGTATGCAATTCTTTTAATCGGTCCTTGAATTATTTTTTACTGCCAGTATCTCGTGTAGATACCAACATTTCCGGTCGGTAATGTCTTCTCTCGTATTGCCAATAGCTCCGGCATATCTATAACGCAAGATTCCAAGGAGACGTATCGACGTGACGACGTCGCGCATAACTTTGTCACGAGAGATGAAACGAGGACAGATCGACGGATAGAGATAAAATGATTTTCTCCGAAAGTCTTTTCTCGGCTGTCCCTTGCCGCCGCCGGCTCTACCATGGGGCTCTCACACAACAACCATTACCGAGCGTTCTCCACGCGCCAGCAGCATATCACTCAACCGATCATAGTCGGGCCTTAATTATTTATCATGCATTCTCCTAAACACGCAATCGATCCTTCTGACCCGCAGCTCCAAAAGCTCTTGGACCGAATGTTCGTGCCGCGTGCGAGGGACAAGAGAATAAAAGCGACTGGTGCTCTCGTATCATTTTACCTCTTGTCGCTCCTTAATAGATGCAACATATCCGACCGTTCATTAATCTTCCTGCCGAATGGTATTCCTGCTTAAGGAGAGCGCGGGAGTCCCTGCCATAAGATGGCGTATCACTCTTTCTCTCTTTATATCTTTTTTTTAATCCTCATTCTTTTTTCTCTCATTTTTTTTTCAGCCTCAATATTAATCTTGCTTCTAATCCTTTTTCTGCATTTTTCGCTAATGCTGAGACACGGACACGGGAGCGAGACTGGCTGGGCACGTGGACTTTATCAGCAAATATTGCAGAGTTGTGAAAAAATTATCGTTAAAATGTACGGGGAAATTGAGAAATTTCGTGAGCATTATGTTTTTTGTAAAAAATTCACAAAAGGTTCTCTTTTTGCCCCCGTCAAGTGTGGCGAAAGTAGCGCTTTTTGTTCGGTTAATGTAGTGCTTTCGATTCGTAGTAGAAATACAGTGAGTGTTTTTTTATATTCCGACATTTAATTTATCGGCTTTTTTTCGGTCTTTTTCCGGGGGGATCAGTATCACTCCTGATTTTCTCTTTCTTTTACGCTTTCTCTGCATTTTTTACAATAGCTCAGCCCCGGACATTAGTGAGACGACTGGCCGTGCGCGTCTATTTTATCCGCGGCGATCTGCCGCGCGGCACTCGTTCACAATGAAGAGATGAAAGGGGAAAAAAAAGAAAAAGAAGCGGAGAAGGACGAAAGTCGCGCTGATTGCATTACGTGGCGCGATAGCGTTGATTTCATTATATGCCGACGATGGTGGGTGGTGGGGATGGGGGGGTGGAGGAGAATATAGATAATGAAAGCGAAGGAGGGAGATAAGGATAAGGGCAAAGGGGGAAAGGGTAGAGGGGAGGAGGAGGAGGAGGAAGGGATAGGGATATTGTACCGAGCGACGGCCCGCGTAAGGCATCACCAGGTGTAGTGTAGTAGGTTAGGAAAGTGGGGAGGCCAGAGGGCAGTCGGCGCCTTTCATCCCTTCCACGATCGCGACGTATCTTTTTCACTCTCTTCCTCAAACTCCACGTTTATTATCCTCTCGCTTCCACCTATTCGCGCTTCCCGCTCACCGACTCCGTGGACTTTGTTTCTTCCTCTTCTTGCTTCTCCTCCTCCGTCCACTTTCCTCTCGCTCCTTTATCGTTTGTTTATAAGCCCTTTTGGGACCTGTATTAAACGCGGCCAGCGTTAAGCGAGGAATCTGAAATACAAAATATGATTGTTAACCTCATACTTTGAAAGAAATCATTATTTCAATATCTTCGGATAATAATAATTTTCTAAATTGTACAAAGTTTTAGATAATTCGTAGAACAATCTTTGTTTTCACTCTTGAGCATTTGTTCATTTTAATCGGTTATCGAATTTAACGGGTATATAAGTAGTAAAAAATGCTGCTTAATAAAGTGAAATACGTTCTTCCATGTTTTATATTGAGATTCGGGAATTTCCTAATATGATGAGAAAATTGTGAATTTCGTGACTCGCCCAAGGAATTTTTTAACCGAAAGAAAAAGAATTTATTACTTTTTACGCAAAGTGCGTGTGGCTCCCATAAAAATGTTTAATATCCTCCGCGCTACGCCAAAGTATAAAATGTTGGGTATCCCTCGCACATAATGCGATAAGTGCGCAGTAATCCGATAACCGGGTTATGGAGTGTACGTGGATGCGAAAATTCTTTTAAGATTGCAAATTTCGTGCTTCAATTAAATGTACCCAAAGGTAATGTCGTTAAAACGTATTATGTACGTACATAGTGGCGTACATATTGTGTACAGGACTGTTAATGGCATTCATACCTTATACACACGTACAGCGAGTATTTTGGGAAGGTTGAGCACGCTCGCTATACTTTGGAGCACGTTTGTGGCGAGCACGTTTGGTCGTTTGCGGCGGCGGCGGCGACGGCGGCGACGACGACGACGACGTGAGCGAGAAAACATCAAGGTCCGTAAAGCACCCGCAGCGTGAGCTGACGGGGATAACGAAAGGCTACATTTAAAATTCGTTTATTAGAGTCGCGCGCATTATACGAGAGCCCAGCGTTTAAATAAACGATTTTCGGCTACAGTCCGATCTCCGTTATCTTAACCCCGCACACACACACACATATTGAAACCACAATTTTTTACAAATTACTCGAATAATCCGACATTGAATAATATTTTATAACAATTTATACTATATTGATAAGAAAATGTATAATCATTTATGATAAGTAGACGATTAAAGTGTGTTTGAATTTTGTATATTATTTGTAAATTTGTATTAATTTCATTCAATTCAACAACTGAATCAAGACGTTCAAATAAATATCAAACACCGAATGATATTTTGAATTATTAACATTTTAGTAAGCCAACAATTGTTTTTTTTTTCACCTAAGGAAAATTTTCCTAACTGAATAACTAAATAAAGTATAGTAATTTTTGAAAAATCAATGCTCCAAACGTTTATTTTCTAGCCCACGTCCGCCACATTTAGTGGAACCGATGAATCTTTTTTTCCCAGCGTGGAGTTAACCAGCCGCTGGTATATCCGCATTTCCCTTATTTCAATGCGGTCCCGCAGAGTCGCGGGTCGACGCCAGGCCCTTTCCATATAGCTTCGGATGGCGGATCCTCGCGCGCGCACTTCTTTTACACATCGCGAGAACGAAGAAGACGACAACGAGTGGGCCGAGAGGGGCGAACAGGAGAAAGACCGTATGGGGGTAATGAGAATCTTCATGCGGGAGTGAGAGTGCGACAGCATGAGGATCAGTGGCGTGCGCGTGACGGAGGCAGGTGCGCGTCGGTGCGCGTCGGTGCGCGTCGGTGCGCTGTCGGCGCTTTTGATGTTTCCCAAGGTGGGAGACTACGAGCTATACAGCATATATATGTATATACATATATCCATCTTCACAGTGCTCCACGTATAAATATATATGTATATATACTTAGTTTTTTCCCTTCGATCGCTCTTTCTTTATATATATATATATACATATATATTGCGTTGAATCGATGCGCAGAGTGCGAAAAATCGCAGCTGGTGCAAAACGATTTTTCATAACAATAGTTCCTCGTATTATACTGCCAGCTTTTCCAAATTAATAGCAAAAAAATAATCAAGTTGCGGAATCGAATAGTTTCATAGGCGATAAAAAATGCCGGGTTCGTTTAGAAAAAAATGTATGTTTTCACTTAGCTAAAAGTAAAGTCGTTTATTTCAACCTATATTTTATGACGCCCTGAGAATCTCAGTAACGAAAAAAAATCTCACCTCCACACTTTTCTCGACGTTTAAAAAATTTCAAGTTTAAAGATCTTGGGGGTTAAGTACAAAGCCTTCAGTCCCAATTCTAATGTTACGATTGAGTCTAAACATTCTATTCTGAATATCCAGACACGCAAAACTTCACGACAAAACTACGAGAAAGCTAAAATATGTTCACGTTCATATGAAAACAGATGTCCGCTTAAACGGCAAACACAATAACAATCCAAACTTGCATGTGAGCATCGGTGACGTTGTTGTTTTGAAGTAAAAGTGACCCACATAACCTCCTTCTTCTGCAAGATTACTATACTACGCTGAGTTGCGAGAATGGGAGGGATGAGGCTGATATGCTGCTGCTAGTGATGCTTGTGGAAGGGTCGAAGCGGCGGCGGCGGCGGCCGCTCGAGGAGAGCGAGAGGGGGAGAATCGCGCGGTGGACCACTATTATGTAAACATCAGCGTGCCTTTCATCTCGCCGCCCCGTGACGGCGAAGGCCTTCTTCTTCTTCCTCCGCCTCTTCTGCCTCCTCCTCCTCCTCCTCCTCCTCCTCTTCTTCTTCTTCTTCTTCTTCGAAGACTGACCCAGCTGGCCCTCTACGATCTACGCTCTCCGTTGTGTGTCGGGTCCGTCCACTGTGCGGCAGCTCGGTCGCGCGTCCGCGCGTCCACGCGTCAACAGAGCGCACAACGAGAAGCCGAGAGGACGCGATGTGCTGTACGCCGCGGCGATCAGCGCCATAGGGGCCAACGAGAGAGCTAATCTGCGAAATTAGCATCGGACACAGCTATGAACTTTAGCTATTACAGAAAGGCGAGTTTGGGTGAGGAACGGGGCAACTCGAGGCCTGCGGTTTTTCGCTCGTGTCGAAGGTGGAGCCACCGGCTCTCTCACCGCCTTTTCACGCTTTTACACGCTTCTCAACACTGGCACATTGAGCGGTGGCAGTTACAGTAGCATATTACCGCAGACGGCGACTATACAAAGTCGCGAGGTAATCATTTATTTTTATTGCAAGCTTGTGTTTGTTTCCTCGCTCGTGAAATTTGTACTTCCGAATGTCCGGACCACGAGGTTGTTGCGCGTTCAGTGATGATGGCAGCTCATTGGTACAGTTTTTTCACAAATATACAGACGATATATTTTCCCGGTTGACGAGAAATCAATCGTGTTGCGTGCGTGCAACGAAGACGCAGAAAATAAACATTTCTGACTTCTGACTTGTGCAAATGGGCTCTTTTCATTACTTCCGTCGAGCCGAAAAGAACTGTCTTATTCCCTGGGAAGTAATGGAACATAAAGCGCAGGCGGACGTGTCAGAGGTTAAAGAGAAGCGATTCTTGCGCCGAATTCGCGCGTACGAAGTGAGGTTATTTCAGCCAAGTCTAACTAGGTGTGCGATATATAAAAATAAAGAAGTCGTGGATCCCCGTGGGCCGGCAATCTACGGTCTTGTTTTCATATCGACTCGCTGAAGCGCCGCCTTCGTTAAATGAATAAAGCATATTTAATGCCCGATCCGAACCATCTTCATAACGACGAAAAAGGGGCGAAATTTCTCTCTCTCTCCACCTCGTCCTCCTTAATTATATTACGGTTGTTTTATACCCTCGAGAATGTAATAACAAAAGGCACAAATTTCACTCAGCAATATTCAATGAGTTTTGAGAATACGAGAGTATACGCAGTCGACAGCGGGAGGATCCCTCGCGTATAAATATCGATAATGCCCATTCGGTGGCCCTTTCGCGATCGCTCGAACCGTCCAACACACCGCATATACACTCCAGTGTGGCTGTGTGGTAAGCCTCTACTTTATAGTTATAGTTATTGCGATGCTAGCGAGAGTTACCAGCAGGAATAGCACTCCTGGCACACCGTAAGCACGCCGCCTACAGGCTATTTTATGCCAGCTCGGCCAAACAGTTGAAAAATGCAACTCTATAGGCGTTTACAAATATTTATTACGTCGGTGAGTCTACACATATTTGCTTCTGTAACAGGACATTTTTAGAACGCTCGTGATTTCTTTTAGCCACATTGTTTTTGGGAATTATTTTTTCGATAAATATCGGTGTCACCGATTTTATTTTTCTTTCTTTTGTAAAAAAAGGCTTACGTCCAAGAAAATTCAGAAATGTTTACAAATATTGTATTGTTAAGTAAGATTTTTACTTGACTTAAGCTTTTTTTTTTTTTTTTTACTTAAGCTTTTTGAAATTACGTACATTCGTTATGACCATGTAATTTGACGTTGCGATTTTTTGCGACTCAATGATATTTTCGAGTGTGTTGAACTTAGCATGGAATGTCCCATGTACGGTATACACAGAAGTGGTACGGGCTTTGATATGAATTATCGTTAATGTTCCCAACATCTCTGCGCCTCAGCCCCTCGCCAAACTCTCCCCCTTTTCAGGATTCTCCCGACAATCGCCAAGAGTTACTGTATGCCGATCGTTTGTGGAATAACGCCTGGCGATCGCTAATATATTAATACGAAATGCGAAGGAGAACGAGCTGAAAATAACAGAGGGCCACGTCGCTGCTTCAATAGGATGAATATAAAAGGGATGATTATAGCAGTTCCTTACTGCGATTATTGTTCGATTTAACCATTACTATTTCTTATCCTTCAGATTCTGAAATGCCCTCGAAAAAAGATACGAGATGTCCGTAGACGTTATTTTCTCTTTTTTTTTTCTCTCGTCTAAAGGTCAATAAAAATTACATAAAAAGAAAAGTAAATAAAGTAATAGAAATTCATCTCAGCTTTTGAAATGAATTGAAAGGTGAACTAAAAATATTTCTCAAAACTTTAATTATGGAAAAAAAAAAAAAAATCCATACGACGATGGGTACACTTTAGCCGTACCGTGAAGCTGGCCCTTTTTCAGAATTTTCTGCTAAAGTCTAGCCCAGCAAGCATTCAACCCAACAGGTAATCTTCAACGTATATTCCGCCCATAAAGGCACATCACCCCGTTCGCTTCAATACAACCTGCGCGATACGCGGAAAGCGTTGCTCACAAAAGAGTCCGTACGAGAGGCACCTTTTGCGCTCTAAGCGCGACTCTCAAAGCATAATATTCTCAAGATTGGTCCTCGAGAATTTCACAGAAGGGCAGAAGAGCACACGTGTGTCGTGGAACACGTGCAGCCTTAAGCCCTTCTCTATTTAAAAAAAAAAAACTAAAAAAAAAAACATCTTTATCTCAAGATCGTTCTGATAGTACGAGCACATGTTTTCATCGGGAGGCAAGAATATATACCACGAAAATATACAAAGAAAAAAATAATAAAATGTAGAGAGATGGTGTATCTTGGAAGAAATCTTTACAACGATCAGTTAAAAAAAGGGGGGGGGGGGGTTGTTACGCGGTAGATAAAGGTGAAAAGCTAAAGGAAATTGTAGGGGTTGTTCCGGACGCGAGCCGACACAAAGCACGAAATGCTGTTTCTTTCGTAATACAGAAAAGCACATAACCGAGCGTGGAGAGTGACACGAAGAGGGAGAGAGATGGATGTACAACTGCGCCAGGCTTCACAATGCCGGTCACATGTCACCAACGCTTTGAACCGTGCCGCTCGCCGACTTGTTTTCTTCGTAAAGCGTATATAGGTAGTATTATGGTGTATAGCGTAGTACATTTGGTTCGTAGCATCCCCCTCTTTACGCATCATCCTTGTGAGTCGTTGCTGTACATACAGTGCATCCCCCACCTAAAAAAAAAAATATATATATATATATATATATATATATATATATATATATATATTAGGGTGTGTCATTTTTGGGCAATTTTTTTTTTCGACTCACAAACAGGTTGTATACTTTCAGGAAGGTAAAATAAGAAGCCTGTAAAAATTTTAGCTCTTAATATTAATATTTAGATGCGCCTCATCGCGAATTTCTATTTCCCATTTAAATAACATGGGAAAAAAATTTTTTCATGTTTGGAATTTTATACGTTGGCAATGGCATATTGTTCGATGGAACGCATAACATATTTTATAGAGAATCGCACGCTCTACAAAAAAGATGTCTTGCATTTTTTCGATAGACATAGCCATTCTGATGATATTTGAGTTCAAAGTTCAAAATATACGAAAATTCATCTTTTTGTTAATATTATAGCGAAACTATTGACTCTATTGAGAATCTTTTTTTTACTATTAATGGAAATAACGAAAGATATTATTCGTGAGTATTTTGTCGATTTTTTTTGTAACTATTTATGATAAGTACCAGCCCATTAGAACCAGTTTCGTGACAGAAGACAGGTCTCTACAGCATTGAACAATTAACAATAAATATTAATTAATCATGGATGAGACAATTTTCATGGTAAATTTAATAATCTACAAAAAAGTTGATCGAAGATTCTCAACAGAGTCAATAGTTTCGCTATAATATTAACAAAAAGATGAATTTTCGTATATTTTGAACTTTGAACTCAAATATAATCAGAATGGCTATGTCTATCGAAAAAATGCAAGACATCTTTTTTGTAGAGCGTGCGATTCTCTATAAAATATGTTTTGCGTTCCATCGAACAATATGCCATTGCCAACGTATAAAATTCCAAACATGAAAAAATTTTTTTCCCATGTTATTTAAATGGGAAATAGAAATTCGCGATGAGGCGCATCTAAATATTAATATTAAGAGCTAAAATTTTTACAGGCTTCTTATTTTACCTTCCTGAAAGTATACAACCTGTTTGTGAGTCGAAAAAAAAAAATTGCCCAAAAATGACACACCCTAATATATATATATATATAGGTTGTAAATGACAATTGCGAGGGCGTTCAGTGTTGGCGAGTTGTTCGCTCCATTTGCTAGCCAATACCTCAGTTCTCGAGGTCCCGCTTGTGTTCGATGGCTCGGCTTTCAACCCCCTTACCATCTCGAGGGGTTAATGTGGTTAGGGTTCCGTTGATTCTATTGAAGGCGCCACAGCGAATTCTCGAGGGAGGCTAAAGTAGGGCGCTGAAATTGGAATAGCGTTTCATCATATGTTTGAGCAATTGAGCGATTTCCTCAATTTCTTCTTTATTACCGTTATCAATAACATCTACAACATAGATGATGTCCCGAAAAAAAAAATAGTGGCAACGGTAAAAAGCAGTACAAATTAGGTAAATGCAGAACGTAAGATCGCGCGTGAGGGCTTCGGAGAAGACGCAAGCGTGTTTACGAGATCGGAAGTCCGCCTGTGATGTCCCGAGAAGGACACATCCGTGTGTCGTCGGAAGGAGGCTATTGTATGGCCTATCATCGCAGACGCGCCGCGCGGGAGAAAGCTGTGTGCAGATTCGTTGGGAGAAGAACGCGCGGGGAAATCGGCTTGAAAATACCGCGTGCCGCCTGTTAAGAAGATCCCCCGGTGGACGCGCTCTTGTCGCGCGAACTAAGCGCTTAATGCGATGCTGCAAGTGCAGAGGGCCGCGTGTCCGTTGGGGTTACGTTCAGGCGTCGTTTTGCCGATGCTTTTATGCCGCGGCGATGCGAGGGAAGAACATACTTGCGTATAGTAGCAGTGCGTATATATATATATATATATATACTGAGAAGAAGAAGACGCCGCGTGTATATACGCGATATCCTCGCGCGCGCGAGCAGCCGATGCCTCTTATACGCGAGGATAATTACCGTTCTACGTCTGTGCCAGGAAGACCGCGAGCAAAAACGCCGTAATCGTATACGCCGACCGATCATAATGGTTATGGAGGCTCATCGCGAGAAAGCCCGTATAATTAGCGGCCCCCCAAGCCCCTGGAGAGTGAACTATACTGTTGTATATAATGCTGTCTACAATGCGTGTTACGACAGGTACGTAAGTGTCATGTGTGTGTGTGTGTGTACGTGTGGAAAAAGCGACTTATGGAGAAACGGCGGCGATCTTCTTGTCTTAACTTCTGACCTCCGTGGGTGCTTCTGTTTTCCCTTGTGCCTGACGTGTGTGCACACTTTATTCTTGACGTTTCTTTCATCCGCGCAGACAGGAAAATACGGTCTGTGGTGAAAACGGGGCAATTATTCCGGCGAAGGGTTAATTAATCGGGGTGAATATACGCGACTATTACTTTTTGTCGAAAATTTTAACGAGCGTTTCAAAATGGGAGCTCGGAAAACAATGGATTCTCGTTGAAAAGACGATAGGAGAAAAGATTAAAATTGGAAAATGGCCTGTATTTGATTGACTCTGGTTTGCGCAAAGGTGTATTTTCTGGCGGCCATCTTGTGCAACTTAATCTGACGATACAAGCAGCGAAGGGGGCGTGGCCATCGCTAGAATGACCGTTGAATGTTCGGCTTACGAACGACCGTTTGTAATTGAACAGTCGTACTTGGTGTGCTGATATGAGAAGGTCGTTGCGCGAGTTTTATGGGAGAATGGTAAATAGTGAGGAAATATTCCAAGTCGATGGATCATGTTGGACATCGGAAATGATTTGTGAGGGTTAGTACTGGGCTGACTTTTTTGAATCAAAAAGTTGCTTCATCTCGTTTGGCCCACGACACAACGTGTTTTTTTAGGTTAGTCTATGAGAGGACAGTAATTTAATCATTTGAGCCATAAAAAATCGAAAAATTAAATGTCGTTTCCTGTCCTGCAGCGTAATTCGATTAAATTTGCGATTTCTAATAAAAACCAGGCACTAATAATCAATTTTAAGGGTGCCTACACCGAAAAAAATGCGGTCACAGCGTAAATTTCGATAACCGTAACTGATTCGACTACTTAATTTGTCAATATTATTTTCAATATTCGCAAAAAAATTCGCATTATTCAACATTTTTCAAATACTGTCGAAATTCTGTAATTTGTGATTGTTACAACATAACAAGATCCGCGATTACATGGATTCACTCGTGTTCGTAGCATCGTTGATTATTTAGAAATTGATGTATGAGATTTTGATGATAGAGAGAGAGAGAGAGAGAGAGAGAGAGAGAGAGTAGCAGTAGCCGACAAAGAGCTAGAATGTAGAAAAAAAAAGAACGTCCTTTGGTACGAGAGTTGCCTGTGACTGTTACTAATCCCTGTATACTGTATACGTTGTTAGATAAAAATGTTTGTTCGCAGTGTGATCGATCAAACGTGGCCGCGATCGGGCGATGTTGAGTCGCGCGATTTCAGCGGGTTCGCCGACGGCACTACGGACACCGCGCGTGATAGATCGGTGGGACCTGCGCCGAGAGATCGAGTCACGGAGCGACGGAGGGACCTAAAGAGCGACAGGATGAGCCTCCCAATAATGCGCCGCACATAGTAGATGAGAAAGATGGGCATGATGGACACTAGATGGGACCTCTGCGAGGATGGATAAATAGCTACGAACAAAGAAGACCGGGGCTTAATGGATCAGGTAAGGTAAGTGAAGAATCCAGCGAAAATTGAACATCAATATTTTTCAATCGGAAGTAACCGTTTTATCAAATTCTAAAAAATGTCAAAAAACAATTTTAGCAAAAATTTTTTTTTGACAAACATGTATGTTTGTTCAAAATTAGCAAAAGCATTATGTAACCAATAATGAATCAGTACGAATTAGTGGACAGTATAAGAACGAAATTTAGATCGCGGAATTTGTATTGATTTAACAAATCCCGATTTTTCTTGTAGATTGAAAGGAATACCATCATCGTTTCAGTTTTTTTTCTCTTCCACACTTCCTTCGCTTCAAGGATAGTTTCACCGCATGCGTGATCGGTATGTGACAAATTTCAATCCCAAGAAAGATCGACTCCCCCGAATTTTAGTCGGTGAAGAGTTTGTCGCTTCTCGTAACGACTGCGTAGATTCCCGAGGCAGAAATTTGTCGAATAGATATTTGCCGACCGCGATAAAGGAACAAACGGAATCTACGCGGGACGAGATGAGGGTCGCATCTCAGCGACACGATCGCAGCAGCAGCCGCCGCATACGGCTCGTTTAGGATGCATAGGTTCGCGAATCACACACCGACGACGCAGAAGAGATCGTTAAGTGGTGACCGGGCGCGGTTCACCGCGCGAGTCAGGACCACTGGACCCCACGAAGATTTAGGAATTGAGATAAAGACGCGCACACCGCAAAATTCCGGCGACGATCTTGAACAAAACACGCGAAAGACGGTAAAGGGGTCGGACAAAAATTTTTTAGAAGATCATTAAAGCACTCTTAAGTGACGAAAAAAAATCGTTACATGTTCGGTGCATATATCATGTGTCGTTCTAGACTTTGTCGTTTAAAACTATGCCAAGTTTAAAAGTATTTTCCTTGTGTAAAGATGTTTGAGGGTTAATACAAAGTCGTACTCTTGGGGAGTGCGGCGAGGTCATTTATTAAATAGCTTCTTTGGAACTTGGGCACCGTGTTACGTTGGACTTTCCGATCTTTCGGTGCGATAACGAGAATCTCGATATCTCGGTGCGAGCATCTTGTTTCTTCGGGACTCGATGGTACACGATACTATAGGTATAGTTTGGTCCAGCGCGTTTGGTCACCGGCGACTTCTTTTACTCGCTATACACGGTGGCTCCCGGACGTGCGCCGCACCTTCCGTCTGTGGCATAATTAAAGCGATAATGAGTCGTTATAAGTTTCGGCGGAATGCGGTAGCTGTGCGGGGCTACATTCGCGCCGCCCGGATCTCTCGCGGTTTACGAGAACATGTCGTATACATTATATATCTTTGACTTGAAATCTCTGGTATTCAGTCTCACGCGACTTCGCTTTGGAAGAAAAAAATTCTCAGTATTTTAGAATTGTCATCTATTCATATGGTTTAAAGATTAAAATGCATGACCTAACAATATTTACGACTTGATAAAAGAATCTCAAAATGTTTAATTCAGGACAAATAAATATCTTACAATAAGATTTTTTTGAAAATACCATGAAAAGAAAAGATGACAGATAATAGAACAACAAAGTTTTTGCTGTAGTGGATCACTTACTTTCCTCTCGTGATTTGCTAGAAATTTCGTCTTTATGCGTCAGACCGAAGTATAATAATCTTTTGTTAGCTAGCGGTCCAAAGATTAAAATAAAAAATTTGTATTTCAGTAGAGTGAAAGTTGAACTCTTGAAAAGTCTATTTCTATCATGATTCGAAACTTTTTTTTTTATGTTCCAAAAATGATCATGTGTTCGGAGGTTCTTTTATCAGGAAGCAAAGTGGTGAAGTCTGATTAATACAACTAGTAATACGTACTTGCAATATTTTTCGTGAATTTAATCTTGTGTTAATAATCCGTAGAGCTAACGAAGAAGATGGAATAAGAGGGATGAGGATAAACAAGAGCCCGGTGTTGGACTCGTGGCCCGGATCTAAGGAGCTCAAAGAGCGAACCGCGGGTCGTAGAATCTCCACTCCGTTGGAATTGAAATTGATTTCGGTCGACTTCCATTACTCAAAGAGCCGAGACCGGAAAGATGTAGGTACCGACAAAAGTCAGAAGCGATCCGTTCTGGGATAAGATCACGAGGCTCTCCTCTCTTACCGCTGGCGAGCTGTTGCTGCGGCTGCTTCTGGCTTTTGCCGTTGATGTTTCTGGTGATGTTGCTTCTACCGGTGATCCTGATGCCGCTCTCTCGGGGCTCTTTCGGTTGGTCACTGGAGTTGCTCTCTGGTGTGTATATTCAAAAGCCATTCGAGAGAGAGAGAGAGAGAGAAAGAGGAGAGAGGAGGGCAATACAGTCGTGGCGCACCAACGAATCAACGAAGGAGCGAATGGTGAACGCGCGTGGTGCCTCTTGGGAATTCTTGGCGTGTTTACCACCAGGAGAGGATTCGTGACTCCCTTTGCAACATGCCGACTGTCCCGTCGACGATGAAACCAGCCGAGAGGGATAAAGAGCGAGACGGAGAGAATGGGGCGAGAGAAAAGAGCCCTTCGGGGTATCCTCTCTCTGCGCGAGTCCTTATCTATGGCCCTCGTGTGCTTCACGAACACCGACGACTGGGAGTTCGTGCCCCCCGGCTCTTCGCTACACCACCACGAATTTTCTTCGTGATTTTATCTCGGAAAAGTTCTACCGTATCAGCGTGATGAGAAGGGAGTCGTCGGAAGATTCCTACGTATATCCTAATATCGGCAAGACTTCGGATCCTTTGGAAGAAATAGTACATTTCAACACTGGGAGAAAACTTATTTCAGCAAGTGTACGTTTGTCACATGAGCCGTACTCAAGTACTCCAATTACGCGAGTTTTTGCAAGCGACAGCTTGCCAAAAGTGGATCTTTCCGGATCGAGGACTGAAGAAATCATTTGTACTGCCAAAATAGTTTTGGGGCTAAGAAGGTCGTTTTCGTTTCACCAGAAAACGTTACGGTCTCATTCATAGTTTCATGTGTCAAGGAGTGGGCAAGAATTTGAGCGTGGGTGGAGATGAGGTGAGTCAAAGCCATGAAATAAAGGAGAAGAGAATGCAAAAGGGAGAGACGACGAGGGCGCGCACATCGTCAGCGTGATCGGCGTCGTAGTCGACGACGACGCGGTATGCAAAGCGAATAAGCGCGTGAGTATAAGGAAGAGAAGGAGATAATAAAACACAGTAAGCAAGAGGGAAGAAAGACACGATCGTATCGGCCGCTTGTTAGGCATCCAGGCCGCCACAGCAGGGTGCTTGGAGCACGCGGTGGCGGCGTCGGCGTCTGCGCCACGACGACGTCGGTGCGTAGCAGTATTATTACATACACATATATATATATATATATCTTTCGGTGAAACGAAACGAGATGCTGCCAAGAAAAGAAGAGAGCGATCGAAGCTGCTAGTGGACACCCCTGAAGCTTAGAATCATCACACATCAAAACAGATCGTTAAAAGTAAAGAGATGAAAATATTAAGGGGAAAAAAAAAAAAAATCGAAAAAAGAGAGACGAAAAATGGTGCCTCGATTCGTGCACGGTCCTTAATCTTCGCCGATGTAGATCGTTACAGAGATCTTATGATGCTGGTATTCGTCGCGCCGAGGGAGTTTTCGGGTTTTTGAAAAATAATATAATAATATGTAAAGAGCACATTAACGTGATTTAAACGAGCTATCTCCATCCATCGATATAATTACCAGCCTCTCTTAATAGCCGACATTAAAATTGTGTAATCTTCTTTATGACTGTGGAAGTATTCGCGATTTAGCAAGTTTCCCGCAGCGGGTCATAGAAGCAATTAATATTGTCATTTATTTGATTTACACTGATTAAAACGAAGTTCTGGAGGTCGATTCAGAGAATCTGATATTGACCATTATTTTTTATATTCAACTGAAAATGATTAATCTATTTTTTAAAACCAAAGTCGATGGAGGGAGTGGAGGGGTCGAATTTAGAGTTTTTAAGATTGATTTTATGAATCGATTAGAGGTCATAAAATTTACCAAATAATCATTTGCCGATGAAATTTTGTAGTCGCCAACCACATTGCTGCGCTATTTTATTTTTCGGTTATCCAACAGAGCTCAGAAATATATAAAATAATTGTAGAAGGAATACATTTTGAATTGTATTGAAAATGTATTTCTTACGACGTTAAACATAGGCTCTTAAAAATAAACCGTTGATTTCGAAAACAGTACAAATATTTCGCCATTTGTCCAAAAAAAAATAGGCACAAAAAGTATTGAGAAGAAAGTGGAAAAATTCAGAACATTAGCGGAAAAAATGACTTGGGTAGTAATAGGAGGGAAATTGGAGCGCGGGATTGTATGCTTTGTAAGACTTAGAAACGCCATTACTGCAACAACATCACATTTGCGAGGTGTTACCGCGCGTTAGTGAATATTCGTCTCGTGTTTCGTGGACATCTCGTGCGTGAACGCATTTGCAGGAGAGCCCGATGCACATACATTATTTACAGTGGTGTGCGTGAGGGGATGGTGCGTCGAGTGGAAGCGCGGTAGCCACTGGCACGGCATGCTTATCGGTCCGACATCCACTAAACCCTGGCTATTTGTACAACAGCCCGGCCTTTATAATTAGCCGATAAGGCGGTTCGTTAAAACATGAAAGGGAAAAGACCGTGGCAGTGCTGAGAGCTCCTGTGATCCGGCCAACGACTGTACGCCCAATGAGGACGGAAGCCGCAACGCTCTTTTGGGACCCGTGTGTGCGGTAGCCGGCTCGGTAGCTCCCGACTTGGAGAGCAGCGGCAGCAGTGTAGCGTGCTTACAGTATGCCTGTGCAGGTACCACTCAAACCAGTGTCGGGACTACTGTTACAATTTTAATGTTCCCCTTTTATCTACCGACACTGCTTTCCTATAGAATCCACAAACGCTAGTAGTGAAGCTATATCCTCGTGGCGTCACAGTTTATCTTACTCCCAAGTTTCCGAGTCGAAAGATCTTCTTGGGTGTGCTCTATGATCGGTAACATTATTTCCTCGGCTGTTGATGCTTTACGGCAGCATCTGGCTCGTTTCGCCTTAATCAGTATAAATCAAAGCGTTGAATATTAACGGGCAATAAAAAAACTCGGAATTGTCCCTGGAATAAAATAGCAGCAGCGCAGAATTGATGTAATGGATAAGTATGATAATTACCACTATCTCTCGGTTAATAAAATCAAGAATCATGTGAATTTCTCAACAGAATTTAACGTAAATGAAAATATTTCTGTCAATTTGCACATTAGCTTCTCGTTATTTATCACGGCCGCCAAAAAGCGAAAAAACCCTTTTTTTTTTTTTGTCAAATATAACAACTAATAGAATTTTATGACAAGTTATGACAACAAGTTATTCTGAGTTTTTTTTTTTTTTTTTTAAGATGTAAGAGTCTTTTTAGAAAAGAAGCAATTAATACGATAAATGTTTATAAAAGCGGTTTACAACTTATCGGCAAATGTTGCGAAAAATTAATGGCTTTTTTTAGTTCCTTTGGAGATCACAAAGTAATTCCAAGTTATTATGATTTCTTAACAAGTGTAAGCCATTTTAGGTTCATGTGTCCGTGCCAATGAGGCTGAACGAGCAAAGGACTAGCCGAAAAGCATTCCACGGGAAATTCCAAGGGTATCTGATGTTCGTCGTGCCGTCACTGTATCAGCAGCATAAGTTCCACGCAAAGCGAAGACTAGCGACACCAGGGACGATATATATACGAATCCCTGCTGTTGCTGTTGCTGCTGCTGCTGCTGCTGCTGCTGTATGCTTGAGCTTCTCATGGGCCGCAGAGTGCGATTTTAAACGAGAACGCAGGAGAGGTTTTAATGCTACCTGGAAATGACACGGGGATTGCCGTTTTTGGTCGTATAAAAGATAAGAGCCAACTCTAATGTCCTTTCCTCCGGTAAGAGACTCAACAGTATCAAGTCGCAACAGTCTTGACGACAGCAACAGATTCGCCAAATCCCCCGACTTTTCCCTCACTCGCTCATTATGCACTGCGGTCACTTGTAATTTAATGCGAAACTCACCGCGAATTTACGAATTGCGACATTAATTGTTTGTCCGTAGCAACTTTGATTACTCGTTAAAGTGGCTTGTGTACATGGAGAGTGTATCATGAAAATAATGCTGCGCTCGTTCCTCGCAAGCGAATTAAATAGTTGTGTGTATGGGCTATTCCAGGGCAAGTTCACCTGACCAACACACGTTTTTTTAACGTTATTTTTCAGAAAAAAATTAAATTATTTGTCGTAGATTAATTGAAAACAAAGCGTATAAAACAGAGAATAAGTAAAATAGGCATTCCTGGTTGGAGTAATTTTATTCTCCAAAGGAATAAATATATGAATCCGTTTTTTGATATTGTAACTGGTAAAGTCGAACCAATATTGAGTAGATTTTTTTGAATTGACGTAGAAAGATTCATGTGTTGGCTTGAATGAAAAAAAAGTAATGATGAGAAATAATCGGGTCAGTATCACAGCAATTTGACCTGAAAAGTCCCATGCACACTAATCATATATGTGTACATCTTTGTCTTGGCTGTCTCGGTACTCCAACGTTCGTTATTCATTTACTTGAACCGCTTCTTCGTGCTCTTCATCATCATCTTCATCATCTCACTGGTTCCTCATCATTCTCGGCTGTGCCGAAGCTTTCACTCGAGACATTCGCATGCGATCAAGACGAGGCATCACGAAGATAAGAGGGCTAACCGCACCGCTGGGGCTCTACACATTTATACACCGCGCGCGGTGCGAGTGAAGCGTTTAATTTATTTACGAGCCGATTCGGATTCATTAGCATACCCATAATATTTCTACCATCCTTCGTTCCTCTCGCTCTCTCTCTCACTCCCTTGGCGTAGATATCTGTATATATCTATGAGATAAGATGTACATGATGCTTATGAGAGTTGGAAGAGAGCAATGACGAAGGTAATCTTTCTAGGAAGTAATATTGCTTTATAATACCCTACCAATGAAAGACTATATAAACTATCTAGTTACCACAACACGTCAGAGGTGCTCGAGAGACACACTTCCTCTAAATATATCCAAAATGTCGTCAAGTATATAAACTCCGGCTTGTGCGGTTAGCTCGTAAAATTTAATTAGTCGTGTTAGATTAATTCTAGTCAATAACAGAGGGACGCTATAATTACTGGACTTGGGTGATATATGATGTGCTTATTCAACTATATATATATATATATATTCCGTAGGGTTGGATTTACACAACAGATCGAAGGAGGCTAATTAACACACATGAGAAGTTGGGCCTTGAACACAGCAATTTAATTTATATTAATGTGAAAATTTCGTTCACTCATTTGTGAAAAAAAAAACAAAAACTCACATGAAACTTCTGAACATATATACGTTTCTGAAAGTATATATATGAACATCGATGATTTTCTGAGATTATTTAATGAATTGAATTGAATTTATTGATTAATTATTGTGTAACATTTAGCTGCATATTTCATGAGTGCAGAGTTTTTCCAGTATTGCCAAGTAAATAAAACTTTGGAAAATAACACTATGGTCACAAAAATCTAATCGGCCGTTTCAAGGTAGATGAGACGATAGCGCAAAGGTCTGAAACGCTGATCGAGATCGAGTGACGAGGACCCGAAAAGGGTTGACTAAAAGCTGGGCAAAATTTTCTTTGGACTACCGCGCGAGAGCGACCGTTTGCGATTTCGCACACCTGTTGTTTTCTCGCTAAGCGCCTGATAAGATCGCGGCGCGTTTATAAAACGCGGCCAGGGTTCGCGACAACGCTGACGACGAGATTCATCGTCCGGGATGGAGGGAGGGGGGCTCTCTGCACACACATGCATCGAACGCCAGCCGAAGCCGCGTGCGAGAACTGAAGAAGGAACGCGCAGCTTTCGCAGGTTCAACGCCTTCCTATCCGCGGTAATAATAATGTACGCGACAGCCCTGTGCGGCTGTTGCTTCTGCGGCTGCATGAGAACCGCGCGAGGGACATTCAACGGGACAAGGTGCAAGGATAAAAACTTAATGGCTTCAAGGCATATCAAGCGTGTTCACTCTCGTGCCTGCTCGGCACGACACATGAGGCGCAATAAAACCTAACCGAAAAAAAATGTATCACGCGAAAATTAGCATGTAACATTGTAAGGTTTTGCAATCTTACTAATAATTACATTATGAATTTAAAGTCTCTTGTGTTATGTTTTACTACGTTAGTTTCATTGGCACGTGTGAAACATTTTTTCTCTAAAAAAAATTTGTGTCAAAAACTGTGACAAGATAAAAATAGCTTGATGGATAAAACGCGATACGTTGTTTCTTAAGTGAAATATAAATAATTCCGCATTCAGAGAATTCGGGATAAGGGTTTAGTTGGATCGAATTAAATTCTATTGGAAAGTATGCGTTTGAAAATATGACGACGTACAGCTGAAGTGTTCCAAGTGAACCTCGAAAAATCCTAAATACTATAATAAGATACCGAGTCAGAGCGAGTCAGAATGTTTGCATCCAAGAGGTGGCGCCGATTGCGCGCATAGGGCCACAATGTGCTCCGGCAATATTCCTGTGTATTATAACGTGCTGGGAGACTGAGAGTTTACCGAACAGAGGAAAGAGGGAAGAAAGTACTTGTCGAGTGAAATAGAGGCATCAGGTGAGCTGGTTCGCCCGCTGCAGTGCAGGACGATCGAGGGGGGGTCGACGAGGTGACTCGTTGTGCCCTTGTTAGCGGCGGTCGTAGTGGTCGTATAGTATCGGTAATATAGTATAAGAAGGTACCTCGGGGGACCTCCCACGCGTCTACTGTTTGTACAGGACGACACCTCACTCCGCCTCGTCCTGAATAATTGCCGATGCCTTTTTCGGAAGTTCTATGAATCATTCGGGCTGGCGCGACCAAGAGGCTCCGGCACGAGAGCGCGCGCGCCGGGTGATCTCTCTGTGTCTTGTCTGGCTTCGTCCGAAACCCCCAGTCGCCGTTCTTCAGACGCCACCCGCGTAGTTTCACTCTTATCTACCGGAATATCGCGGCTTTTGTCCTTTTATTTATTTTCCATTCATACACGGTCCAGTCGGTCGGACTTCCAGGATCGTAGACGTCGATTATTTCATTCCAAGGTTTATTGTCGTATAATTCATTAAAATTCGATAGTTATCATTCTGGAGGTAAAAAATTATCTTAAATTAAAGTATTTTTTGTGAAATGAGAAGTGAACGAAGAAAGTAAAATTTCCCGTTAATTTCGAATACAGCGAAATCATCTGTAAATTCAATAAGAAGGAAAGTCACTTATCCGTTACTTTGATTTTTGTCGCATTATTTGATTCGAAAATCCTTTATTTTTCACATTGGAGACCTATTAAATTTTCGTTCGATATAGGAAAAAATGATCGAATGAGGTTTATTTGTCGCCGTGAGTGTGTAAATTAGTTACGTTCGCAAAGTAATTAGCCAGTAAATTAAAAAAAAAAATTTTTTTTTTGTAAGGTCACCAATTGGGTCGTTGACCTTTTTTCCGGCGAATGTCTTTGTCACTGGGTTCAAACGCCTTGGCCTTTTTTATTTGCCGTGGCCGAATTGGGAAAAATCGAGTGAAACGACGAAAGACGACTTCCGCGCCGGTCGGATTTAGTGGCGCGAATAATTCGGGACGCGCGGGTCTAACGTCATTTTGGCTTTTCCTTTGACGGCACAGTCAGCTTGGCTATAACATTATTTCCACTCGAAGGGGGGTATATTCCGGAGTCGTTTTCTCGGCGCTCGCCTCGCTACTTCTATCTTGCTGTGTGTCCCGCTGCTAGGACAATAATGGCACAAAGGTACCGCGGGCGTGCCCTGCGGGTGCTGTACTCACTCTGTCCCTTTACATGCAGTGGCTCGTTCAAAGCAGAACCGATGCATAGAAGAAAACAGCCGCCTCGCAAATCCTTTAAGCCGCGAGGGCCTAAGCTTTGTTAACGCCATTATGACCGAGTCCAAATATTGTTGAATTTCGCGCGACTCACACTCGGACCTACAGCGAAGATGACAAAACCCACGTTACTCGTGGCGGCATATAGCAAAAAATTATTTTGCAAAAATGATAAACCTGGCACCATTTTTGTTAGGAGGGGGGGCATGGGTCCCAAAAAGTTATGGCTTTATAACCGCAACCGGGACGCAACTCGACTCAGGATCTTTTTCGATGTGTGGTCCTCCATGAAATTACATTTTTCATTTGTACAATAATACAATTTGCGATGTTCGAATTCATTTTTATTGACGAATTTTTTGTATCGAAATTTGTATAACAACAGTATATAATTCGTAGCTAAAATAGAACAACTAAAAATATGTTTACGAATGTCTGCGATTGTTGGCTTTGTTCTGCGGTTCGTCCTTGTCCATTTTTTCGAGAATATTGAGTCTGGCGAAGGATCCGATAATGGACCTCGGAGCGGAAATGCCTCTGCCAAATCCACCCTCACCGGAACTCGAGCTCTGGATGCTTTTCGACACTTTCACAGGCTTTGTCTTGATCCAAAATTTCGTGAGGAACTTGAGTTCTGCGATGAGGGCTTCTCGTGGTGTTATCTGTGAATGGTTAGTTAATGGCAAGTTAGATTTTTTATATCACTTACAAAACAGATTAAAATTAAAGATGAGACTAAAGATAAAAATTGATAAAAAGTTTCACACTTCTGAGCAATTATTTTGTTATCTTAAAATTAGCAGAGTAACGATGACTCGCGTGTAATAATAAGTTGGCTGACGTTTTACCTTTTCTTCCACGGCAACTTTTTTCACGTTCCAAATAAACTCAACGATCCCCATGATAATTGAGCCAATGACACCAAATAATAAAACGAGAAAGACTCCACCCACGTTAGCCATTCCGAGCTCGCCTTCACCGGCAGCGCCGCTGTCGCCTTTTGTGCAATTCCGCGAGTTTTTTGTCCACCACTTTGTCTTGAGATCGCGAAGGAAGCCTCTTTCTTGGAGCTTGAGAATCGTCTCGCTAATTTGAGTTCGATAAGGCGAGTCTAGGGGTTAATAATCGATAAACAATTATTTTATCAAGGGCATGTTCAGCTTCAATCGATCGATATTCAATATCTTTTATAAAATTCCGAAAAATAATAATTGCGTATAACTCACTCGGTGGAGTGGCGATCCCGTAACCTTTGTTGTCCAGCAAACTACCGACTTGAATCAAATCGCAATTCTTCTCTCTCACGTAATCGATGGTCGTAGATTCCATGAAAAACGCGTAGGTTCTTCCGCTGTTGACAACTCGCTCGACTCCTTTGTCATTCGAGGGCATTAGCACCGACGGTCTTGCCTCGGCCATGGTTGTCCACATTTTTTGATATTTAGTTACATTTGAACCCTGTTCACCGAAAATTATAATCAATCCTTTTCATTTTTTATTTGGCATTTGTGGAAAAGTATAGCAAAAATATACCGCAAAATATCCTGCAGTAGCTCCTCCTTTAACCGCTCCATATTTTATCGTTGTCTGTTCCGCGAGCTGATCGATGTTCTCGATCGTCACGTCCTGTTTCGTGGATGCCAGGAAAGCGGCAAGATTAGCGGTGTACGAACTCACCATGATCAGTGTAAAGAACCACCACATACCGGCTACCATACGAATTGATGGTGCTCTATAAAACAAAAATATCAGATGTAATTAAACTACCATAAAATAAATTCTACATTTCACTATTACGAATCTGATGATATTTAAAAAAAAAAAAAAACGAACAAAAAAAGTATTCGTGAAACTTAAAAATTTGAGTTTAGATATCGAATAATTCGAAACATTTCAATGATTCAAAACATCCAGAACATCCGAAATATTCGAATCATACAAATTATTCAAATCCATATTTACTCATTTTTTTTTCGAAGTCTTTTCCATCCAAATGATGGCACTCCATGCTCTAATAATAGATGCTCTGAAATGTACCGAGAGATATCGAGTCGCTCAAGGTACTCTCCATTAATTATTATTACTAAGTAAGTACCGCTCGATAATTATCAAGAGACCAGGGCAACGTTCTATGCTCTTAACCACCATCGAGTTGCCTCGAGACTATCGCGGTTCCTCGGACATAAAAAAAACATACCGAGTAACCAAAGATCCGAGATTTAAAGTTAACGTGTGTATCAAAGGGCTAATTGACAAATACTAGTGATAGTTGTTGGTCAGTCACCAAAGATAGCATAGTTCATTAATACATACAATATCTATATCGCGGTATTTGAAAGATAGAGTATAGACGGAAAACAGTAATTTCAAGATAGTATTGAATCTCAAGTATTTCCTAGGCGATATTTCCGTGAATCAAGAAAACGTTTTGTACTCTGTGCTCTGGTAGAGAGGTTCCAAAATGTTGAAAAATCATTTTACAATGTACAGAAATAACGTATTTCAATGGAACACAGTATTATGTTAACGACCGCACAGCTGATTCAAGACGGTCTCCTAATTGCTGCAACGTAAAGTAAACACAGTAGTAAGCAAGTATCTGGGTTCCAAACTTAAAGTGTATCAAAGGGCCAGTTCTCAAATACTAGTTGAACATTGGTCAGCCTCCGAAGGAGCATATTTAGGAGTACACAGCGTTCACAGTCACTGTATACACTGTGTGCATGTGTGTGTGTGTGTGTGTGTGTGTGTATATAATACTCTTGAGGAAGAGGTAGGAGAGGAGGACTCTTGGGTCTCGCGTATGCAAACGATGCTCGTTTACCGACGGTCCTCACGGTACCTACGAGTTTACGAGTACTCGAGACGTAAACAGCGAAGCAGCACATCGGCTGGGTATGTGCTGAGCAAACACGCACGACGACGACGACGACGACGACGACGAAGAACCGCCTCTTCTTCTTCGTCGTCTTTGCCGCTTTTACCATCTCGTTGAGGTGGACTCGCCGAGAGTTAGCGCCGTGAGGTAACAAGTGGCAAGCCGCCTCAAATACGTACGCGTAAACAGCACCTCGTTAAGCTTAATTGTCGTAAAAAAATGCGGAGCCGGTGCGGTCTCTCGGCAAAGGGTTTCCTCCCACTTGCCCTTCGTGTTGGCCGCTACCATCGAGCCGGTATCCTTCAAGTCCACGAGCCGGAGAACTCTCGCTCTCCTCTGTGTTCCTTAAGCGGGCGTCCCTCTTCTTGGATCTTCTACCCGCGGGCTGCTTTTGGTCGCGCGACCAAACCCCTCCAAAAAGCAAAAGGGAGAAGACGACGCGAGGGTCGAGGAACAACAGGCACAGCCTCACGCTATTGGAATTCCGGAGTCAAAGGTCCCTCGAGCAATCCGGGAATTCTTCGGGTTAAATAAAGGATGTCGGAGCTTCGCTGGCATTGATTTCTTGCTGGGGGAGTGGAAAATATGGGGGACAGGGTGGTAAACATTATCAAGAAATTTTATTTACCGCGATTGTTATTTTCAGTGGGAAATGGATTGGCAATTTTGGCTAAACATTGGGAAAGCGGAATTTCCCCCAAAGCTCAGTTCAATTTTCCACAAAAATTTCGAGTAATACACGTTTTGGATAATTAATTTTTAGTATGCATGATTCACTAGATTCAGCTAGAATGTTGTGAGAATTTTGTTAAATGTTTGTAAAAAACGTTTACCACTAAATCTTTTTACCTTGGAAGAATATCCGAACCCTGCTGCATAAGGGAGCCGATGGTCAGCCAGAAGCAGTTCATGAGGTTGAAACTGTTCTCGAGCTCCTCGGGCTCTGTTGCACAGGGATGAGAACTCACCCATTCTCCTGGTGCCATTCTGTAACACAATTGTGTGAGACTTTTTGAGTCTGGAAAGATTTTATAAAATTGACGGTGCAATTATTCAGAAGAATTTCGGCAGCTTTTATTTATTTATTTATTCAATTATTTACTCAACAGGAAAAAAAGTCGGACATACCTTGCGAGCATAAAAAGCATAATTGATACAGCAACAAAAGCAGTTGCCATATACATCCACACGTCCGTCGAAAATGGCAACAAAAACGACCAGAGCTCCGGTTGTTTTTCCTCAGCTTTTGCGAAAAGTATACTGATTCCCAAAGTCATGAAAGGCATCGTAAAATCGACTGCACTCTCACGAGCTTTTGTAATCGTTAAATCACAAATAGCTAGATCGGCTTCCTGAAAAAAATAATTAGTTAATAAACGACCATTTTTTTTTCTTTCTTATAACCAGAAAAAAATTACAAACTAGAAATTGTCCAATTTTTTTTTACAATTACTAAAACGTTTGTGTGGACATTTTTGCACGCAAACTTTTTCTCAAGGGTACAATATTTTAATTTTTTATTTTCACTTGATGGCAAATGTTTTTCTCCTGTTAAAACTTTGACCTCGCCTCACATGATCAAGGAGACGCCTGATCAGTCCGTTCCATTGCTTCGTCTCTGGATTCATTGTCCCATACTGGCCATCCGCTACGATTTCAAAACGGTATTTCATCTTCAGTTCGGATGCTATTTCCTTGATGAGTTCTATGCAGTAACCATCATATCGTTTGCCATTTATTTCGACGCCTTCGGTTGAGCCTTCTTCGAGTTCTATCACGTACGGTTCACCCTGTAAATATCACTGATAATTATACTCTTCCCACGACATAACATTTCTGCGGAATTTTTTATTTATAAGATAAAGATTGTTAAATCTTACGATTTTTGTGGTTACAACAAATTCCTTCTCTGCAAAACTTTTGTAGATTCCAGCATTTCGTTGTTGCTCTGTTGTCGCGATTCTCAAATCTCCATTTTCCCAATATGCGGTTACGTTTAATGCTTTAATGCCGGTCTCTTTTACACTAACGGTGAACCCTCGACCTCCGGTGTCATCGAAAACCATTAAACCCGTCACTCTCCCCTCTTTGGCTATCTGAATCGTAAAAATTTTCCAAATTCATTAAAAGTATGTGTCTGCGGGACAATATCTACATTTCGATCTCCAAATTTGCATCGAGATTGCTATAAAAGAACAAACTTTCAATAGTATTTTTCAACTACCAATTTGAATTGGCCTTTCCAATCCGAAAGGATAATTCATATGCCACCCGTGGTAGCTACGCTCATTCAAAAAAAGTTTTCTTGTTGAAAAATAGGAATCTGATGCAGTATCTTACTCGATTGAATTCTATTTTTATAATTTTATTTTTTCCAACTCTTAATAAATTTTAAATTTCGACAAAGGGGCAGCCCAGCGTCATCTCTGAATCTCTGCAACTATCGAGAGCCAGCCGCGTACCACAAGAATTGAGTTGATACACTGCAGTCGGTAAGGCCGCGTTCTGCAAGCGTCGAATGAGAAGGGCTCGACCGAATGAAATATTTGTGAAAAATCGTTGAAATATTGCAATTGCTTATACATATTCTTGTATTGAAATACTGACGTAGCGCATTATGCTGGTAATATTGGGTCCCGCTGGATATTTTTGTGGATCCCCACAAGAGAGAGGCTGTGGTTCAATAGGAACTGGTGACTCGTTATTTTGATTCCGTACGTTTAATGCCTCCAGCGCTTGGTTAAAAAGGAAAACCGCATCGAACAGACAAGCGCTCTCCACCTGGAAATATCAATATTCGACGTGTCAAAAAACGTCACATTTTTACATGCAAAAAAAAATTATGGCTTTAAAAAAGAAATTTAAGTAATCACTTTCTAATCAAATACAATTTCACAAGTACAAGTTTCAGTATTTCAGTATTTTGTTAAAAAAAAAATTTTATTAAAAATATTTGATTATCCAAATAATTCACATATAGGCCAATAGCTGTGTTAGACTCTTAACTGGCCAATAACTCTATTGATAAGCCGCCAGGGAGGGGGGTACGTTTGAACCCTTCTCTCTTCGCGTCTTTCGTAAGACTGTTAAATTGAGCGAGATTTATCAGGCCAAGGTTTACTTTGGATGGAGCTCGGATAAGTGAGCATGCGGGTGGAATTCGTGGGTTGCTGAGCTAAATCCCGCTAGGTGGTTGAGCGTAGTGTGAATAACGCTCGATGCTTGGGGATATCGCGGTATAAGCCAACATAAGAGATGATGATGAGGATAAAGAAGCAAAGGGGTTGGATTATAGGCCTTGACACGTTTTATATATGCGTTGCACACGTGTGCACCACTTTCCCCTATGAAAATAAAATATGCAAAAATACATAAGGGATTCATAAAAACTGTGTGTGTGTGTGTGTGTGTGTGTGTGTGTGTGTGTGTGTGTGTGTGTGTGTGCGTGTGCGTGTGCGTGTGCGTGTGCGTGTGCGTGTGCGTGTGCGTGTGCGTGTGCGTGTGCGTGTGCGTGTGCGTGTGCGTGTGCGTGTGCGTGTGCGTGTGCGTGTGCGTGTGCGTGTGCGTGTGCGTGTGCGTGTGCGTGTGCGTGTGCGTGTGCGTGTGCGTGTGCGTGTGCGTGTGCGTGTGCGTGTGCGTGTGCGTGTGCGTGTGCGTGTGCGTGTGCGTGTGCGTGTGCGTGTGCGTGTGCGTGTGCGTGTGCGTGTGCGTGTGCGTGTGCGTGTGCGTGTGCGTGTGCGTGTGCGTGTGCGTGTGCGTGTGCGTGTGCGTGTGCGTGTGCGTGTGCGTGTGCGTGTGCGTGTGCGTGTGCGTGTGCGTGTGCGTGTGCGTGTGCGTGTGCGTGTGCGTGTGCGTGTGCGTGTGCGTGTGCGTGTGCGTGTGCGTGTGCGTGTGCGTGTGCGTGTGCGTGTGCGTGTGCGTGTGCGTGTGCGTGTGCGTGTGCGTGTGCGTGTGCGTGTGCGTGTGCGTGTGCGTGTGCGTGTGCGTGTGCGTGTGCGTGTGCGTGTGCGTGTGCGTGTGCGTGTGCGTGTGTGTGTGTGTGTGTGTGTGTGTGTAACTATAATCTATCTAACTTAGTTTGTTTTAACATTCACCATGGTCCGCGAATCATCGAGAAATGTGCTTTCAAATTTTTGATTTTGCATCTGTTTCGTTCCACAGAGCCATTTTATGGTAAATTTAACGCAATGAATTTTTTCATCAAAAAACATTTGTAAATTACCGATTTAAGATTGTATGACTCGTCTTTTAGGATGTGGAAGAGGCTTATGTTTGTCGCTGAACCGTTCAGAACGCGTATGATGTCAGCCTCCGGCGATTGCTACAAACATAATAAGAAATATTTTTTATTTTGTTGCATAGCTTAGCTGAAATACTGGTTACAATCGAAAAGTCGATTGTGAATTAACCTTTAATCTAGGGTTTATATTTTCGTCACTCGTTATTTAAAAAATGTCTTACAGGTAAATTCTGCAACTTTTCCATTGTCACTCTCTTACCAGGCTAGTTATCAAGTATCTGTAGTAATCGTTGAGTAGCTTCACAGTTTTTCCCTGTGTCAAGACCTCTATTAAATTTCTTGGTTCGATATCCAATATAATGTTGTAATCTGTCGAGTTGGCAATTTCCTTGAGCAGCGGCCGATAATCCGGAGCTTTGTGTGTATTTGGCTCCCAATATTTCAATTGGCGCACAGTAACGGGATTGCTGCTGGGCCCGTGTCTGGCTAGAGCCTTTTGTATTCTCGCGAGACCTTCGTTCGTTTCGTAAATCACTGTGAATTGAGACCAGCTCAGAGCCGCAAGTGTATCTGAAATAGCCTGAATAACAGAACAAAAAACACACACACACACACATATTATTGCCAAATATTTATAAGCCTAACAATCTAAAATCGACCTCCCACATAAATACTGCACATTAAATTTAGGGACAGTCTTGAATTGACACTTGCAGACACTTTGTTTTTATTGAGACTGCGAATCTTTGTGACAAGCATTTGTAAGTTCAATGCTTGCTAAAAATAATCGAGTAGAAATTGTTGCTCGAAAACAGAACTTCATAAAGCATTAAAGCAAGTTCTGTTTGAGCTGTTCTGAGATGAGGAAAAAAAGTGTTTTCAAGTGTCGTCGTGGAGTGCTGAAATCCTTTCTCAACGGTAAAGGACACAAGGGGGCAAAAAGTCGTATTGCGACGCTATGAAAAATTTTTTTTGCTTTTTTTTTTTTCTTCACTCTCCATGTAGATTCCTGGTTTCTGACAAACGAAATGAGAAAGGAAGCAAAAGTGATGAATAAGTAGATTGAAGAAGCCCGGTGAAATATTTATGCATGTACTCGGAATTTCTCTGTCTTCCTCTGCGCTTTCTTTTGGCCCTGTCTCTTGCCTCTCTTGGTTATTCACTGAGTGGCCCAGGACTCGAGACGTAAAATGGGATTATACTGTATTGTCAGTCGACAGTGCTGGAAACTCGGCGGGAGTATGCGTATCCAACGCTAACATGTAAAAACGAAAAAGCACATATGGAGTAGGTAGGTAGTAGTACTCCCTCCCGGTGCTTGAGCTTCTGCTTTAACAGGAACATGCACTCACTGTGCTTTCACTCAGCAACAAAACTCGCATAAAGAACCTTATAAATAATTCGATAGATATTCCGTTTATGGCATCGTAATATAAAAAAATCCGTAAATCTGGAAACTGTATAGACTGGCAGAAAAAATTATGTTTTTCGTTTTTTTTTTTTTTTTAATTCCAGCAAGCCAGGTGCGATTTAAGATTCGGGACAGTATCGAGGAAATTTTAGTGATGATAATAACGGCCTGATGCTTGTAAAAAACCTTGGCCCAATACTGGGTGCTGAAGCTTAGATATTGAATTTTACATTATGAAAATCCAGTTTTTTTAAATATCAGTTTGCGCAGGCGCCGAATGCTTTTTTATAATTCTAAAGAGCTTTTGGAATTTTGTTCAACGATGATTATCTGGAAACCGCAGAATACATTATTTATTGTTTTTTGATTGATTAGTTTTTATTTCAACATTTTAAAGTATCCAGCGGAAATACCGTTTTTTTTACATTTCATTCTTTTTTGCTGATATTTAAAACAAATTCAATTGGATGAACTATTTTTTGTTTGTTCTCTCTTTATTTATTTATTTTTTTCATTGCGGGTGCTTTTTTGCATGCATAGTAAAGTTTATGGTTCTATTGTACCTGTGCAATTTTTTCGCTGTCGGGATATATGTTGATGGTAGTTGGTGGGGTGTCCGATTCCTCGATGCTTCGCCACACATATTCGATATGAGGGATATCGAATTTGGCTGCCGTACTCGAAACTATTCCCCGGGTGTGTGGACTTCCGGGGCCGAATATTGCAGCCACCCCCTCAGCGATGAGATCGCAGGCTGCAAGTTATTAATCGTTTAATCGTAGGTCCATTTGATTGAATTATTTTAAAAATCACGTCAATATGTGTGACAATATAACTTATTGATTGGTGGCCAAAGCGAGCAATTCCTCGAATTCGATATCACTATGGACTCGCGTGTTTAATTTTTTGAATTTAAAAAACAATCACTCGAGAATTGTTTTTTGTTAACGAAAAATATTTAAATAAAGAAAATAAATGAATGCGGATCAGAATATATCCCAACGGGTCAGTGGTGATGCGTGTGTGTGTGAGAGGGTTCTCGATTTTCCGGGAGCTTCTCCGACGTTCCCATGGCAGCCTGCAGCCGCATTGATGCACGAAACGTTTTTTTTTTTCCAGATAGGCAATTCCAATTTATTTCCCCTCTTTTTTTTTTATTCTTTTCCGCAACTCTCTCATTTCGGGGGTCAGCACACACATCAATTTGCATGTACACTCGCACGCCTATCACTCTCTTTTCTGCTCACTCGTGTCCACGTGAAAACAAGCAAGACTAACGAACTGGCAACTCTGATGTTGGCAATCTGATCTCGTTCGTTACGTGGCTTGTGCGATCCGTGCATTGTACACCAGTCTACTATATATTAATATTTTGCAAAAAAAAAAAGAAAGAAAAATCAATTTCCACGTTCATTCAATAATTTTCTGATTTTGTCGTTTAGTTACATCCACCGTTACAATTTTTTTTCGTCACTGGCTAAAATGCATTTCATTGTTTAATTAAAGACAGAGTGAATTTTTATTCAAAACATCATGAACTCATCAACTTAAAAAAAATGTAAAGGACGCGGGAGTAATTCATTGTCAATTATTAAAAATAGTTCCTAATGATATTCAATATTTGCATTTTTCGACACAATCACAATCTTTATGGTCATTTAACCGGTTATTTAATTGGCTACCAATTAACGATGACTGAGGCAGCAATGCAGTCCAAATACACCGAAAAATTGTCGCATCGATTATCGATAAATAAAGTAATAAATAAATAAATAAAGTAATAAATCAAGAAAGTTGGGTACGCTATTTCTCTGATAATTCGTGTAGTAAAACTGTGTAAATAGTATTATTCCCGGATTTATTATTTACTTATCCATGCAACTGTTCAGAGTTTTATCGACAGATCTCGAATGGTCAATACAATTAGAAAAAATGACGTCCGTTTGCAATTAATGCCAGTCGATAATTATAGAAGCAAACACATTTATTTGAGAAAAAATAGTCCGAGCCCAGATTGAGTTCTACCGCTGGTGGTGCACTGTAAATATAAAAAAATGTTGACAGCCCGCCACCGTTAGGGGCTCAGTTAATGTGCTATTCTTCTGGGTGTGCATGGCTATTATCGTAACATGTTGAATTGTGTCGAAAGTAGTCGTTCGCTATTGCTTCTCGTGGGTTGCCGAGCTCCAAATGCTTTCACGTTGCTTTCAAAGTGCTCGGGAGTCACGTTCGGTTACCTACTTGTGAAAAGGTTGAACGAGGTGGTGGGGGAAGGGAGATTTGCGGAGTACGAGAAAAGGCAAAAGCGCGAACGCGAGCGAAAGCAGTGTCGTTTGCGAGTTGAGCGCGTGTCGACGAAGCTTAAGATCCGTCTCGACGTATAATCCCGGCTACACGATGAGGTTCGCCATAGTAGCTGGATGCATATCTCTGCAGTGCTACGTAATATGGCAATAGTCGCGGTATACGTGTATGTACATACATATGCAGTTGTGTACACAGCTTGGCAAGTTCAAAGCGAGATGCGAGCGACGCCAAATGCAAATGCACCTGCAGTAGCTGCAGTAATTCGAGTGGACTTAACGACGAAACAAGTATCTCACACCCCGTTCAACCAGCTACACCATCCGAGAGTAAATACACTTCGATAGAATACCACGTGTCGCATAGAAAAGTGTAATAACACGAGCTACTTTTTCCTTCCTCATACAAACATTTCTTTTCATAAGCCACTATTTTTCTTTTTTTGCTGAATCTCAAAATTGTTCATAAAATGCGGTATTTTTGGGCATGGTTCTGTATTTTGTTTTCAAGACCTTAACTCTTGTTTTTTTTTTTTAGTCTGTCAAGCTCAAATTAGGATTCCTTGTGGACGATCGATGTACATGGTTCGACATTGAATTTTTAACTTGTACATCAATCGATCACTTACCTGCAATTCCGGTCATATAACTGTCCGTGTTGCTGGGAACTGTTCTTTCGACCATTTTCAGCTTGAAAGTCGCGGCAATTTGCTCCCGATCAAGCACCGCGAGAGCTTTAAGGAGGGCCTCCCGATATTCCTCATCGGTGTCATGAAAAATGGCACCTGCAATGAAAATCGATATGTCGGAGTTTGAGCTTTACAAAAAATCATCATTAGCATGGTCGTGAAAGAAATGATAGGCTTGAGGTAATTCGCCAATGAAAGAATGAAAAAAAAAATAGGCAAAGACAATGAATATGCTTAGATGGACGAAAAATTCATCATTGCTACTTGTGGGTGGCTGCCAAAGGGGACTATAAATATAAGTGGCACTCTAAAAAGATACTTTACTTATCATCAACACCATTACTTGGTTTTATGAAAGTAGTAAAAACGAGACAAGAATATAAACAAGTGACAAAGCCGGATCGTCAAATATTCATGGACAAAGTATAAAATATTCTGCAGCGTAATTAATATCGTATGTTTGTATACTCAAGTATCGTCTCGTAACAGATGCTGAGTTTCCATCATGTTTTGGTATACATAGTGTAAGGTTAAATGATGTAACGTAGCTAAAGTTTCATATCAATATCACTCGTAGGAAATTTTAAACTAACGACGATTTACGTGTACTACCTGGAAAATCCTGGCCCGTTATGACGCATGAAAGCTGCTATGGCGCTCGGAATAATTTACTACAGATAACTTCACCGTCGCTCCTGCCTGATCTGTACTGAAACTGCACTACCCAGGTACTTACGGTAATTCCGAGTGATATGTCTGGCGCAATAACTTTTTCCAGCGTCTGGCTATAGCTCTGCTACAGAGAGTACGCGAAAATTGAAATTGGTTCTACCAATTTTTTTTCTTCCTCTCATTCTCGTTTCCCGAAAGAAATATTAATATCTCTTGAGCTTTTTGAGAAGTAACACCATTGCTTGAATAAAATATTTCAGATGTCGAAAATTTATAATGTCGGTTCCAATTGGCGAACCAAAATCCGGGAAAACATTTCAACTTCAATGAAAAGGAGAATGGCAGGTTTTTTGGAGTTTTGAAATTCGAATGTCTTCGGATAATTAAAATTGAAGAAATAACCATTGCAGTATGGGGTTATGAAATTCCAGAAGAAAATGTTTGGATATTAACAAAATTACGGTATGGGGTCGTCCCTACGGTGTTAGCCCTTAATAATACTCGATCCACTCCGTATAGTCCATTAAAACAGTAGCCCCGGCTTCTCCGGAAATAACGAGAAGGGTCAAAAGGTTGCAGAGACTCGTTGTCCACGAAAATAGAAGGAAATCCGGGCGATCGTAAAATTATTCCTGCGGCTCATAATACGCCGGAAACAATGTTCAAAATGGTGCATGGCTCTGAACGTGCGGTGTTTCAATGGTGGCGTTCTACGTACACGTATTTACACGCGAACCCTGTACCTTGGCATAAAGGTAAATTGAGAAGAGGAGGCGAAGACTAAGGCGTCCCACTTCCTCGTTGAATTAACAACTTGGAGCGCGAAACAGTGGCCGGAGGTTGCGAGACGAGCAGGTGTAGCCACGCGTGCAACGTAATACCGTTTCGGTTACTCGTTTTCACGTTTCCAGCCATGCCTTCAACTTTATGTGCCGCTCAGCACACGGTACGGATTTTCACGAGTTCGTGGGTGTCACAATATAGACAGACGTCTGGGCATTAACTATAGGACGTCCCACGCCAAATTCCGGACACTCAAAACTTTCGAGATAAAACCGAAGAAATTTCCCGTTGAAAAGATCCAATAGAAAAATCCTCACATACAAAAGTTATCTGGATTATCATTTTATCGAAAAATAAATGAATCTTTTTTGTGTCAACTACAAATTACTCCGGTAAAACAACTGTAAGCCATTTAAAAAGGGAACAGTAAAAAATAATTGAAAGAAAATAAAGTAATCGAATGAACGTGAAAATTATGTCAAAGAAGCTGGGACATCCACATTCGATTTTTTAAATAAAAACTATACTCAAATTATCGGCTAATTATCGGCTATTTATCGGCGCAAAAAGATATTTTCCAGCTCCATCCTTTATACCGGAAACGTGTGGATGTCCTAGCTTCGCTGGAAGTTAGGACATCCACAACTCAAAAAAAAAAAAAAAACCAATAGGCGCACCGACAAAAACTTTATACGAGAATTATCGGCTATTTATCGGCTCTCGAAAAAACTTAGGTTCGAACAAATCGCACGACCCGTTCAGGAGAAACCACCCCCTGAGCTTCTATACAGTGATTGCCGAATATCTCGGCTAAAAACAAAGCTAGGACATCCTAAATAATCTTAAAATTCATCTTGATTTATCGGCTCGACATATTCATAAAGACCGATTTTCCAGCTCAACCCCTTGTCATTATAGAAACCACCCCCTTAAGCTATATGCTTATAACTTCGCGTACAATGTCATCCACATGAAATTTTTTCGATAAAAACTATACCAAAATTATCGGCGAAGTACAAGCTATTTAAGGGTGCAAAAAGATATTTTCCAGCTCCATCCCTTATACTGGAAACATCCCTTATACCGGAGTCAACAACTGGACAAAAAATAAAATAATAGGCGCACCGGAAAAAACTTGATGCGAGAATTATCATCTATTTATCGGCTCTCGAGAAAATGCAGGTTTGATTAAATCGCACGACCCGTTCAGGAGAAACCACCCCCTGAGCTTCTATACAGTCATTGCCGAATATCTCGCCTAAAAAGAAAGCTAGGACATCCTAAATCATCTTAAAATTCATCTTGATTTATCGGCTCGACATATTCATAAAGACCGATTTTCCAGCTCAACCCCTTGTCATTATAGAAACCATCCTCTTAAGCTATATGCTTATAACTTCACGTAAAATGTCATATACATGAAATTTTTTCAATAAAAACTATACCAAAATTATCGGCGAATTGCAAGCTATTTATAGGTGCAAAAAGATATTTTCCAGCTCCACCCCTTATACTGGAAACATCCCTTATACCGGCGTCAACAACTGGACAAAAAATAAAATAATAGGCATACCGGAAAAAACTTTATGCGAGAATTATCATCCATTTATCGGCTCTCGAAAAAACGCAGGTTCGATCAAATCGCACGACCCTTTCAGGAGAAACCACCCCCTTAGCTTCTATACAGTCATTGCCGAATATCTCGCCTAAAAAGAAAGCTAGGACATCCTAAATCATTTTAAAATGCATCTTGATTTATCGGCTCGACGTTTTCATAACGACCGATTTTCCAGCTTGACCCCTTACCATGATAGAAAGCACCCCCTTAAGCTATAGGCTTATAACTTCGCGTAGAATGTCATCCACATGAAATTTTTTCGATAAAAACTATACCAAAAATATTGGCGAATTACAAACTATTTATAGGTGCAAAAAGATATTTTCCAGCCCCACCCCTTATACTGGAAACATCCCTTATACCGGCGTCAACAACTGAACAAAAAAGAAAATAATAGGCGCGCCGGAAAAAAAAGTACATGTAATTTTTCGGCTATTTATCGGCTCTCGAATGAAATTAATTTCGATAAAATCGTACGATTCCGTCAGCAGAAACCACCCCCTGCTTGAAATAACGGATTTCACTGAACCCAGCGGGTGGTTTTTTGCGAAGAGGTTGTTCGATTCGATCGAAACTAGGTTCATTTGAGAGCCGATAAATAGCCGAAAAATCACATGAACTTTTTTTCCGGCGCGCCTATTATTTTCTTTTTTGTTCAGTTGTTGACGCCGGTATAAGGGATGTTTCCAGTATAAGGGGTGGAGCTGGAAAATATCTTTTTGCACCTATAAATAGCTTGTAATTCGCCGATAATTTTGGTATAGTTTTTATCGAAAAAATTTCATGTGGATGACATTGTTCGCGAAGTTATAAGCCTATATATATAGCTTATATATATAGCTTAAGGGGGTGGTTTCTATCATGGTAAAGGGTCAAGCTGGAAAATCGGTCTTTATGAATATGTCGAGCCGATAAATCAAGATGAATTTTAAGATGATTTAGGATGTCCTAGCTTTCTTTTTAGGCGACATATTCGGCAATGACTGTATAGAAGCTCAGGGGGTGGTTTCTCCTGAACGGTTCGTGGATTTAATCAAACCTGCATTTTCTCGAGAGCCGATAAATAGATGATAATTCTCGCATCAAGTTTTTTCCGGTGCGCCTATTATTTTATTTTTTGTCCAGTTGTTGACTCCGGTATAAGGGATGTTTCCAGTATAAGGGATGGAGCTGGAAAATATCTTTTTGCACCCTTAAATAGTTTGTACTTCGCCGATAATTTTGGTATAGTTTTTATCGAAAAAATTTCATGTGGATGACATTGTACGCGAAGTTATAAGCATATAGCTTAAGGGGGTGGTTTCTATAATGACAAGGGGTTGAGCTGGAAAATCGGTCTTTATGAATATGTCGAGCCGATAAATCAAGATGAATTTTAAGATTATTTAGGATGTCCTAGCTTTGTTTTTAGCCGAGATATTCGGCAATCACTGTATAGAAGCTCAGGGGGTGGTTTCTCCTGAACGGCTCGTGCGATTTGTTCGAACCTAAGTTTTTTCGAGAGCCGATAAATAGCCGATAATTCTCGTATAAAGTTTTTGTCGGTGCACCTATTGGTTCTTTTTTTTTTGAGTTGTGGATGTCCTAGCTTCCAGCGAAGCTAGGACATCCACACGTTTCCGGTATAAGGGATGGAGCTGGAAAATATCTTTTTGTGCCGATAAATAGCCGATAATTAGCCGATAATTTGAGTATAGTTTTTATTTAAAAAATCGAATGTGGATGTCCCAGCTTCTTTGACATGTGAAAATTATGTATAGTATGTCGATGGGGGTCTCTTTTCTGGAGAATTTTTCATAGGATGTCTTACGTGCAAAAATGCATAATAAGAAGTTTCGGTTTATTTGCATATATCACTAAATCATTCTTAATGCTGGATTCTGCGTGTAGAAGTAAAGCGCGCGTGTAGCATGAATAAGTTGCAGCAGGTGATGCAGTGTGGTAGGTAAGCCGCGTTTGCAGTTCTGTTTCTCTGGCTTTGGAGGCTGGATGGGATGAATCCAGAGTGCAACACACTGCGAGAATCGGGCGTGCGGAAACTAAGTTGAGCGAGAGACTATATTCGACCGATTTGTAGTCGTTGAAGAGCTTAAGGCTGACGGGGCGGGGGGTGGAAGGAGGCAAAGGGATGCGATTCGCTAACCGTGCCTCTCTGAGGGATTACATTAGAAGCGTTCATTATAGCACTTGGTTCAAGTGTGCTTGCAAAGAGCGACTACAGGTTGAGCTTTCCCGGGGCAACATCAGTAGCAGCATCCTGTCATGGAGAAACTCGGCTGTGTATCGCCAGGAGTTTCACAGGACAGTCTCTATGACGTTGACATGCGAATTACACCTGCAAAATTTTAGATAGTAACCGTTAAAGCACAGCTTCGGTCGTTGAATAATCAGAACGGTATTTGTGTCCCAAGATGGTACATTTGAATCGCAAATATATGAAGCTAAAAGTGCACCATAAAAAGAAATATATATACATCGTGATTTAATAAAAATACATTTTATTTTGTGCCCGATTTCGAGAATTTATTAGACAATTCACATTTATTAACCAAGATGCGACCGTGTCGAATTCTCATCTCTTTTATTTTTGAACGTAAAACGTCTTCGACTTGCCAAAACTATCGGTCCAGTGGGGGTGGTACACGGTTCTCCAAAGTTTATTAAAAACGCGAGGTCGCTGAGTTGTGTCTCGTCGGAAGCCTGACCGTTTTCATGGCTCCTCGTAAACGAAGCTCTCTCTATTTTTCATCAACGAGGTTATAAACCTTAAATCGACGATTTTCAGTGTGAAGAAGTAGTGAGCGATGCGGGGTGATGGGATAGAGAGGCGAGCAAACGAGCGGGCAGGTGCCAGCTGGAAAACTAGGCTACGCTGTGTACAACGGTACACGTACAGCCTGTACAAGCTCGCGGTTCAGAGAGGAGTGGGTGAGAGCAAGTGGAAAGCGCGTTTCGAAGGGTGCTTTTGAAGTTTAGCTCGATAGGTAGGAAACGAACGAGCCGACACCGAGGCCCCGCTACTGGCCTCGTATACGTTTGCTCCCTCGTATTTCACGAAAAAGTCCAACGTCGTAAAAGCCAGCCAAGTACTGGGGGTCCTCTCGGCGCGATCCCTCGCGCGTCCTTGCGCTTACGAGCCAATGCCAAGAATACAGTGTGCGGAGCAACGGGACGCTTTCCCGCTGCCACCAGCAGCACCGGCACCATAGCTTCGGCGTCAGCTCAAGCGCGACAACACATTCACTCAACCGACGTGTGCACCTTAAAAGTAGTCACTCCCCGTTTCGAAACTTCCAAAGGATTTCTCACATTCCGAGCTACATCATTAATTCTCATTGCGACGTTACATTTTATGACCGTTTTACATTCGACAATGTTTTTTTTTTTTTTTTTTTTTACAATTATTCAGTTGGTTTGAATGTTCCGCGGTTGAGGAGATTTTTCAAAATGACACTACAACATGAATCAGATTGGAAAATCAATCACTTTAGGATTGGGGTCATCTAGGGATTTTCCTAAGATTAAAGTAGACCTTTTTGCATCGCAAATCCGACACCGATCCTATGCGCAAAGCTATTGGCAATATATGGATTTCAACGAGGACCATAAGAGTAAAATAAGGATTCAAGTATAACCTTGCATACCGATACTGCTTTCTCATTATTTTTAATTCTTTTGATAAAAACACGTTCTCATAGAAGTATATTCGTATAAACGTGAAAATAACGAGGAGGGTTCAACTTTAACCTCGCCTCTTGGGGTTATTACCGCGATTGAATTTTGAAGCATCCGGGACTGGTGAGCCCGATAGCTCACAGTTACGTTAACGTGCTCCACTAATGCCGGCAATCGCCATCACGTTGAAACGCCAAACTCACCACGTGATCTCATTAATAACGCATTGTCGGTTTAGTTATTTACACCGTACGACCTGCCGGCTTAGAACGTAACCGGGAAATTGTTAACCGGTTACTAGCTTTTGCATGCTATTATCCACCTAGCTAGTTAGCATGTTTTCAACAGGAAACCCACCCAGCTGCAGCGGTTCTCTCGTGCTGCGCGGGTTTCTGCTCTCGGGAAACAACAACGTTTTCTGTACCACTGTTGCCAGGTCCGCTACCGCTATTTTCACTTAACGTACACAGCTGCGACATTGCACAGATAATAATCGCCTATTTACCTCGTAAATTTTGCCTAACCATAAGTTGCATGTGTACGAATTGTATTAAATGCATGAGCGTCAAATCCAATGTGCAAGTGCATTTGTAACCCCTTTGTATTGGAAAGCGGATTTTACCATGTGACTCATCGTGCTTAATAATCCCAATTAATACGATGTAAGTACCATGATAACGGTTTAAAACACGCTGCTTTTGCACTCTGAATCGGAGCTTCAATGTCTCGACATGCGTATGCTCATGAAGGAGTTGAGGAAAATTTGGTAACGGAATAATGGAGAGCTGAAAAAACTGCTTATTACATTTCCAAGTCATCACTCGCACTTGAAGTAGCTCGTTGAAAAACTTTTTAATTCCTTCTAGTTGCTCTTAGACAGAGTTGTGAATATTTTACTACTTCAGAACTCAATATATCGCTATTGATTGGCTATCGATACCTCGAGTAATTCGATTTCAGTAAAATCATCTTATCCGATTGGTAAAAAATTGTACAAATATAACTAACATTTCATGGCTTTTGGAATTAATTAACGAATAGATGTAATTGCTGACTTTTTCCAGAAGTAATAGCATTCGTAACGCTGTCATTTACGGACAATTTTAAGTTAAAATATTTGATGCATAATTTTTCACGTAACCTTTTAACTGCTGTCAATGCTTTTTTTTTTAAACCTGTGGATTGTGTCATGCGAGTGCGCACAAAAAATGTAATTGAGTTTCCGAGTGCTTGCATCGGAAAAATAATTCTTTATGTAGCGTAACCCTTTAACTGCTGGCACAGATTTACAAAAAAAAGAATTTTTTAACCTGTTGAGTGCCTCATGCGAGGATGTACAAATGGATTTATTTATATGGGTATGCTGCGATAGTCGGACGTGTAGTTGGGAAGGATAGGAAAGTAGAGATCGCGCTCGATCGTTCTGCTTCGACAGATATTCGACGACAACGACTATACGCTTCGCTCCACGACGTTGCAGCAGCCTCTCTTTGTCCAGCCCCGCGGGAAAAGTTCCCTTGGGTTTTGCACGCCACTGTTCAGAGGACATAGCATCGATCTTCCAGCCACTTCGCGCCACCGCCGCTGCTGCCTGCCACCTTTCGCCTCTGGGATACTATCGTCTACAAAACTTTCATTTTAGCGCTCCGTACACCGGCGATATTGAAAGTTACGATTCCCATGTACCGATAAAATTCCACGCAAACACACGCATCAAACCCATGCATTCACACATTGTTCGAAAGAGTGAGAAACAATGAGATGCAGGGTAAAATGAGGTACGGTGATTTCCACTTCGTGACTCATCATTGATCAATCCATTAACCGCCGGTACAACGCGACTATTCGCGTTGTTTACAACCCATGGATTTTACTAATATCGACATTTTATTTCACGAGTTAAACTTAAAAAATACCATTTATAAAATCATGGAAAAAACCAATTGCCACATTCTTCAGTTGTACACGACCACTCGTTTTTCTCCGTGAAAATTTATTTTTTCTACTACTTTGATCAACGTTCGTATCAACATTTTTTAAATATTGAAAAATCACAATCCATTATACTGTTTCCATTACCTTGATGTTTGGTACTTTCGAAAATCATTTTTATTCACTAAAAAAATGTGGCAAACATTTTTTTTTCCGGTATTAAATTGCACTGAACAAATTAGAATTGACGGAAAACGGATATTCGAAAAAAATCCCATGTAGGATTGATAATGGCAACAGAGTTTTATCCGGCGAATTAATAATAATAATAACAATAACAATAACAATAGTACTAATAATAATAATGATAATAAAACAGGTGCTGGGATAACGCTGTGGGATAAGCCTGTAATTCCCAAACAATGCTGGAAAAATAAAATAAAGTGCCGGGCGATGCTGAAGCGCCGCAGTAGTTACAACGGTCAATGGTCAGACCGCTGGTCTCAACAGAGTTGGCGACTAGCGAGAACGTGAGTCGGAAACGGGGAGTGGGTGGTGGCAGGGGGAGGAGGAGGAGGAGGAGGAGGAGGGGGAGGCATGTGTACGTAAACCTGTACAATCTGTACTGAGAGACTGCCGCAAACTAGACTATTGATAAGAACACCACGTTTGCTCCCCTCTTTGCGTATACACCTGTCTCTCTGTATATACGCTGACCCTTCGTGGTATGAGTCAATTTGCCTACCCCATGAGTGCGCAGGATAAAGTTTGGCATATACACGGGTCGCCGGGCTCACCCAGCGCCTAGTCTCCGGGTAAAGTAGCGCAGTGGTCACGGACATTACCAAGTCAGACAAAAGTAAGTACTGTGAAAATTGCATGCTCTCGCGTCGCGATTCCCCCTACGATCCCTTGAGGGTTTATCTCGTGTACAGGGTAATGTTAATAAGAGGGCGTTAAGCGCACGGCTTTTGTGAGGTACATTACTGCCAGTTTTTTTTTCCCCACCTTAATATTAATTTCCAGCCTTTACCTTTACATCGCTGTTTCTATTATTTACAACAATGCGGCTTGTTAGGTGAATTTACAATGATTTAATTATAGCACTTTAATTTCGCAGTCCCGGGAGGCAATTCTTTTTGGCTGTAGCTTTCTCCTTGAAAAAAAAAATATTCTCGTATGTCAGACACTTGGTTAAATTAAAATAGTAAGAGATACTTTTGAAAAATGAGCTAATTTATGAGGTAATCGTAGGATTAATTCTTATAATGAATATGCGACGTTATCTCGGGTGACTGTTACAGTCGGTGTGTCATCAAGCTTCGATAATCAATAGTTCGATACGATTCTAATTACGTGTCGTGGGTTGGAGCTGCATTCAACTGCAGTTAGAGTAGAAACAATGCAAGGACTCACGAGTAAATGCACATGCGATCGGTCAGTTGGCACGTCTAGTCACATGCAACAGGGATGTATAATGTCGGTACAGTTTCAATGCCCCCCCCCCCCCCCCCCCCCCCCCGTGGATGACTCCGTACTAGTGAACCGTGATCCATGAGCTTCGCGGAACATTGCGAAACAATGACAGGTCGTAGGGGCTCTCGATAGCTGCGGTACAGTTCTGTGTATTCTGCTGGTAACGGGTATTTGGTGACAGCAGGTGCGTGTTAAACGACTATCCACGTCTGTGGGTAAAACGATGACCGTTGTCGTTGTACGCACGCCGGAAACTCGTCATTTAGTTTTCGACATTTGCCGGGTGGCACAACTGTGCTCAACCGATAAATAAAGTAACCTCATAACTTGCTAACCACTAAATTTCGCTTTACCATAACCGAGACGTCAATCATGAAAAATAAAAAATGAAAATGCGTGTGCCGAGTCAAATAAGACCCATTGATATGGAATGTATAATATGATTATATTTTATATTGACGAAAAAAATAGCGCTTGGCACAAAATATATTTTCCGCTTTGCTCGTCTTGCAGTGCTCAAACTACGACTCTTTTTGAAGAAGACTGGAGAATTTGAAAATCTTTCACAGAAAATTCACTCGCCTTTGGGGAGCACCTTTATCTTGCGAAATACGTTTGTTACAATATTTCCTTGTAACTTTTGGAAAAGATCTTCAAGGTAAATTCCTACACACATTCAGTGCGAGTCTCGGCGCAAAGAGAATTGGACCTTGCGCACCCATTTTCGTCTCGCGGGCCAACGTGAATTCTACAACTGGAGAATAAAAGGGAATTTTCGCACCGGTGAACTTGGCTGAGAATAAAAACGTCAGTTAACAAGATGTTTCGCTTTCTGTACTCGGCCAGTGGTATTTTTCATGGAGGCAAAAGGTTTAACACGTGCAGTTTTAGTGCACCTCTTCATATATTTTCCAGGGAGTCCATTATTTTTCTGCGTGTCTTAGTTTCGGTTTGCGGTGACTCGATCACTTATGGTAACTTGTAAAAAGCATATAAACGATGTCGAGAGCTAAAACTCTCAAATATTTCCATGATTGCCTAATGTAAGGAAAATAAAAAACTGAGCGACATTGTCTTTAAGAAAGTTGAGCCGTTGCCTGTTACGTCTCTCGTAAAACTGTATTAAATTTTTCACGACGTCAGAGATCAAAATACCACGATTTATAATATTAGAAATAAAAAACGATACTTTACTTTATGTTTTAAGAATAATAGCGGCTTTTCATTGAAACTAGCGTCAGTTATTGCGTTCCATCTCATGCCGCAACGTTCTATCGTGTCATTCAGCAGCGGATGGCTTGGTACAAATGGTATATATATACATGTATACGGTATAGGTAGACAGTCTTTGCAATAAAAGCGAGGAACGTCAAACGATTCAACTGAAATTTTGTAGAGCGAGTGTATGAGCTCGCGCGATGGAAATCACTCTTCTCAATTTGTTGAGGTTCTATAGTTTCGTGAGCACGGAGTTTCAGCATTATCGTCACGTCTAGACGGCGTTGGTCCCGGCCGGTCTACCGAGGTCACCCAAAGCAATTTATCGTTACAGCTACGTATATATAAAGCTCGGTGGACATGCTCACCGCCCGACTGAGCAAACGAGCCTGACCCACACCAACAAACGAGTGTTAAAAATGAAAAAGGTTCGCTGGTGGTTGTTGTTCGTCTCGCGTCTCGTTTGTGAGAGGATCTACCACGAGCACTCGATGTACGAGTTTAAAACACCGGCGTAAACCCGGACGTGGACCATGCAGAATGATGCCACGAGGATGGAAGACACAAGGGCTTGCCAATTCACTGTACCAATGCACAACTCGATGATATATGAAACAGTCGTTGGCATACGAGAGCTCTATATCAACGGATCTATTGACTAATTGTGGTGGGCCTGGAAACAATTCTACCTTCGTTGCAACTCATTTTCGAGAAGACGTTATTTTTAATTAGCCATTGCTCCTCCTTCCAATATTTCGGTTCTCCAATTTCCCCATCATCATTGTATTGTGTCGTGGAATTGGAGAATCATAATAGAAAAATTTAAATGTTAACAACTTTTTTGCATCACGTCTTCTGGAAAGTAGATTTTTCTGAATGTCGTATGGAAGTTTTGTTGAAAATAGCGGAAAAATGATTTTTATAAACAGGAATTTGCACAGCTGAAAATATTTTCAATCATCCTTAAAAGAATTTAGTGTTTGACCGTAAAAATAATAGCAGCAGTTTAGGAAGTGTCTTAAATTTCCGAGAACATTGGTAGCGCGCGCTCATATATATTTTCTCACTTTTATCGTCCGCTTCTATATTTCTCGGGCAGCCACGTTCGCTCGAGGCTCTTTGACTTCCAGCGACTCCTGACAGTTTAATCGGGTTGATTGCGTCCACGGGGAGAAAGTGAAAGATCGGAAGACGAACCGTTCTTGCGACACATTTTATTACCCGGTTCATCACGGAAGTCGTTGTGCTCTGTGTGCCCGGCGGTAAGGCACAAAGCTTGCCGGACATGGGCGAGGGGCATCCGATGGTAGATATTGAGCAAAGGAGCTGCGGCCAGTCGATTTCCCGGGTGGCTCGTTATCGCTTGTACGAGGGTGACGCGAAAAGAGTTACGCCTCGACGAGTTCACCGCGTTACAGGTATTATCTAGGTCGCAGTACACTCGACGACCGTACGTAATTCTTCAGGTGCATCGTCGGCGAAATATAAAATGCTAAGTAAAGGCACCAAGCTTACGTGGGTGTTTGCCAAAAAGGTTATGTTTAATCGTTAAAATGAGCTTGACAAGTGGTTACAAAAAGCTCCGGTGGTTAGTCAGGAAAATCGTGTATGCTAGCTGGATTACCAAGTTCTGGCCTGTAGCGGAACTTTTAAGAGGGATATTAAGGTGAAAGGGTCGAAAATTTATTCGGGTAATAACATATTCTACAAGGAGACGTGCGGTTTTCCCGATTACTCGATTGCTTTTGTTTTTCTTGGTAAAACTTGGACAAAAAAAATTAAGTGTCGAGGGCCTTGAAGAAAATTTATGCAACTCCAAGATTTTTTAATATCGCGATTCAAAATTGATCCCAGTTATTCACAAAATCGATTTTTTTACTGCGCGCTAAAAAAAGAAGTGATTATGAAAATTATTAGAATCAAATCTACTCCACGACTTGTAGTCGTAGATTTGCCAGTCCCAGAAAAACCGAGCTTCGACTTCCACTTAAATTGTTTTTGTTGTTTCATCCCTAGTTATCTTGGCTCGATAAAAGCAGTGATCGTTCGTTGAAAATGGGTAAAAAAAGTCCGCTATTATTCAGATGATGATCCGCCACTATAACGTGCTCCGAGTTTATAAGCTTACGTGAGAGTTTGCCAAAAAGAGAATGTTTAATCGTTAAAATGAGCTTAAAAAGAGGTTACAAAAAGCTTTGGTGGTTAGTCAGTAACATCGTGTACGGAGCTCTGCCTGTACTGGAAGTTTTATGAGAGGCGTGAAGGCGGTCTGTAGTGGAAGGTTTATGAAAATGGACAGGCCAAAAGGTCGAAAATTTACTCAGGGTAATAAAGATTTTGAGTGTGTCCGACGGTGGCGGCTACTCGTGAAGAACTCGTTGGTGTTGGTGTTTTCCAAAATTTGTTACTGCACTTGGAGCAAGCGTTGATGTTCTTGATAATTACAAATTATAATTATCCGTCTGATCCAAGCGACTGAACCGGATTAAGAAGATTAAAATTTATTGGCAATCCATTGAAAATTTGAAAAAAAAATAGTGATATTTACTGGGGAAAATGTACCAAAACCGTTCACGAAAATTTACCACTGATTCGAGTGGTGTGAAGGGTTTCAACTTCCTTTTGAGGAGAAAGAAACGTTCCAGGAAGGAAGAGATTATACTTCGGTCGTCGCGCGTCCTGGGATTTTGCCGATATACGCACTCGCCAACCGTGAAACTTCAATTTCACGGTACGAAACTTTCAATGTTGCCGGACGCGCTCCTCGGTCCTTTTCTTTTTCTCGAGTCCACGCGCGCGTCCACGTGAAGTCAGCGGATGATCCGGCGTAGAGGAGAGCCTCGAGGATAAGAGGACCGGAGGACAACGAGAATAGTACGAGAAAAGGAGTATTCGTGTGGCTGACCCTAGCGAAGCATTCGACTGCGGAGATCTTCGCTCTCACTTGGAGAAAAATAAATTCCGAGCGCGTCGACGTAGTTTTCCCGTCGAACGACGCCCGACGTCGTCGCTCCGTGGGCGTCGATAACTCGTCGCCACCAATTCCACCCTTCCTCACTGTTCTGCGCGTCTATGTGTATATAATACAGACAGTATATATGTATATATATATATATATATATATATGAGCGTCCGTATATATGAATAGCGTAAAGTCTAGTTGTGCCAGTGACCAAGGACCCGGTATAGTCTCCACGCGATACCCCAAGTAATTTTAAGACGATCAAACTTTTCGTCTGGGTTTTTACGGCCTCGATTTCCTCCGTCGGTCCGTTCTATACTTTATGGTGTGAGTATATGTGTACACACGTCCACCACCCAATTACCATACGAATATACCCCATCGACTTGGCAAACTGGTGATTTTACTTTTAAATCTTGAATGCTGTGGAAAGTTTAATATGATTTTTCGGCAATTTCGAAGAACTCGGAGAAGGTGGAGAGAACAGTGGTCATTTTCATTCGGTCGTACGCCCCGATTTTTCAACATTAGGAGAGATATTTATTTTATAGGTGATATTGAATAATTCTTATTCAGCAATAACTGACGGGAACCTATTGTTCAAGGACGGGGTGATTCAAAAAATCCATAGTCCTCTACTTCCTTTACGGTTATATTTATTTCATAATTAAATCGACAATTGATAGTTGATCCTTTAGTTCCTCAGGAACGACCCTTTCTAATTCCTCCTATATTTCCCGCCTCAGGCTTGGATTATTTTAAGTTTCCTTTTTTTTTTTTCAAGAAGGAAATTCAGTGTTTCCTCATGTCGACGGTCCAAATTTCCACTCGGGTTAAGACTCATCCGGGTTATGTTTATTCTGAAATTTGATAAGCTCAACTACAAATAAAACGAGCTGCGAGTGCGCGTTTCCTGCGAGCCACTGGAGTCTGCAAGTACACTATAAAAATGCTCATCGGGACGAGAGTGGGATTTAACAACTTGGGGTTCCAACACCTTGTAGATTCACTGTTGATTCGATGATAAAACTTGTTTGCGTCGTTACTCGATTTCCCAGATTGGAAATCCTTTGCTACCAAATTGGGTTATAAATTTCACTATAGCTTGGATTGTCATTGATGTTGGTAAATATATAGGGACGAGATGAAACGTTTATCTTAACCCGTGAGTCATGTTTATCGGTAACGGTTACAAGGATCGGGTAACCGCGAGATTGGTTGCTTCCCCTTTCTCCCCCTCTTTGCCCCATTGAAGCTCACTTATTTCCCGGCTATGTCCCGGCAGTGCACGGCTTTTGCACCGCTCAGATTTGCATAACACTCTTAATAGCCGAGAAGATGCCCGCTCGGGTGTAGAATTACACAGCGGCCCCCGCGGGCTTCCAGCACCGACGTTCTCAACCAAGCGCAGCCCAAGCTGCTGCTGGTTTGGATATTCAGCCACGTAGATAAGAGTCAAAATCCCTTCATTATATAATATTTCATAAACAGCGTTATCTGTTATTGTTCGATAAAATTCGAAAAAATACATTGGAAGCCCTTAATTTTTACCGTTTTTCTAAAAGCACAAAAGTGCCCGGGATTGTAAAAAGTGTTTCTATCGCGGGTAAATTCCGTCGGTCGTAAACGTTAGTGGGATTAACTCGACGGAGAGGAATTTTATTGCATGAACTTGGTTTTTTTTTTTCGTTTTCATGGATCTTTTCAGGCTGTGAATCCACCGAAAAGCATCTTAACACTCACGGAAAACTTCTCGCAAAGGAGAATGGAAACTGAAGGCTTTCTCACCAACTTTCATTCGGTCTTCCCGCATAAAACGAAACGAAAGAGCTGCCACGTTTGAATGGAATATTTACTTGCTAGCTCTTCTGGGGTGAACTAAATTTCACTCTCCATGTCTATGTGTTTTTCTTCGTAAGGTCGTAAACTCATTTTTTTCAAAAAGATGTTGAAAAACTTCAATTAAATAAATTAAAGCACACATACGATCTTTAACTTGAAACCTATATCAGAATTAACGGCTAATTAGAGGCTTTTTAAGTGCTAAATATTTTTTTCCTCTTCGTCCCTTACACCGTAAACGATGTTTAAAAAAAAAAACCACTGTAAATTTGTAATGAATCCAACTCGTAATATTCAGTTGAAAATAAAATTTCGAAGAGACTGGAAAATATTCTGTAATTATGTGGTACGTATGTGCATGCGGGTAAAATGCAATTATTCGGAGTACACGAAGAGACAAGTTGAGGAGGAGCAGGAAGAAGAACAATTGCGAGTGTAGAGGTACTCGTGGGACATGTAGTGCCTCCTGGCTGCTTGCGGCTCTAGTTACGATAATTTTGGACAATGATTGGTTCAATCACTGGCGTATTCAAAACGAGGAGCCATCGAGGGAGGGACGTGGACGCGGTTTGTCCCCCCGCCCGCATGGCTCTCCAGTTCTCTTCGCGATTTTGCATCTGCCGCGCTATTCCTACTCCTAGTGGGGTGGTGGTGGTTCTCGTGGTTCCGGTATTGCTGGTGTACGGTCCGCAAGCGTCGCGCACTCGACTCTATCCGTCGAACTTTGTTTCACGAACCTATTAAAATTCCTCTCGGCTCTGGCTTAATGACGCTACGACCAAACTCTCAGCTCGGGCTCACGCTCTTCTCCACGACAGATAATAGTTTTAAGTTTAATTAAACCACGAGCTCCTGCTTCCTCCCAATTCGATAATCAGATACCAAGTACAACGACGATGAGACGATCATAGATACGACCATCGCGGGCTACAACGCCGATAAGTACAAAAATTAGACTTCCTCTTCAAACTATAAGCTTCATTATAATGAATTTTTTGTTGCCATCGCGACCACTTAAATTCACGAGTTGTTGAGTTGACCAGCGAACAACGTTGATAAGTACTAAAATTAGAAATCTCCTTTGCGGTATAACGTTAATTATAATGAATTTTCCGTAGCCATCACTTCTGAAACTGAAACTGATGAGTTGCCGTGCGCAAAAAGAAGGAAGTGATATAAATCGACTCGTACAGAATCATTGACATGATTACGCGCGAAAATTTATTGCTTCGCTTAGTGCGAATAAATCGACATAATTACATTTAATATGTAATGTTTAGCATAGAGTTCTTCGATGTTGATTGTTTATTCTTGCTGAAATAATTTTTAATAACCATAACCATAAACTCAATTTCCAAGAGTCGTGTTGAATAAACGTTGTAATATCTAGACCTTCAACCGGAAAAGCGGTAGTTCCAATACACAGAAGAAAACACCCCTGAAGTACACGCCAGAAACCGAACGAGAAAAGAAACCCGAGGAGAAATACGGACTGGCGTATTTTTCTTCGATTCACAACATATTTCTTCCATTGATTTTCGTGATGCGCTATTTTTCTAAAAAACAAAAAACAACAAGAAAACGATAAATAAAAATAAAGAGAGAGGGAGAGAGAGAGAGAGAGGAACACTGAGAGGATATAAGGACTGGATACGAGAGACTGTAGTTCTATTGACCGGTGCAGCAATTTCTCTTTCAACTAGGTTGCGTCACGTTTAAAGGGCTCGAATTCAACTCTCGGGGTCGCTCCGTTGTAACCGATGAAGATCCTTCGGGATTCTTTTCCGTGTGAGGGAGGATGGATGGCCCCGCCAGACCGGGCGTTTTATATCAATAAACGGTGAGAGCTCCGCCAGAAGCAGCAGCAGTAGCAGTAGCAGCTTCGTCCACCAGAACGAAGAGGGAGGGATGAAGAGGTTAGAAAAGAGAATGAGAGGGGAAATCCCCTTACGAATCCAACGACCCCCGACCCATCAGCCACTCCTCGCCATTAAAATTCATAGGTCAAGAATGAATATCACGTATTCACAGGCTCATTCAGCTTATGCGTATAATTTAATGCAGGTAGGTAGACGACATATATTTTTCCCAAAGGCTTGAGATTTAAATTGTCTGACCAGTGACGTTCACTTCCACTTGGAGCAGGGCTCGAGCTCCAAGGCTATACTCGTCCCCTTGAACTTTGACTCGCCTCAAGGAATTTGCCTATTACATATGACATACCTGCTGAAGCCCTTCTCGTCTGGATTCCAGACTCATACACAATTCACGTACCGAGGATAACTTACGAAAAATATTTTGTCTCGCGGTAGAAAATTCACTGGCCAACGAAATTTCGTGTCGGTTGAACCCTAACACGAGATTACCGATAAAATATTGCGGTCAGGAAATGTCATGTGACGCGACGCTTTTATTGATCCGACGATAAAATATGTCTCGGTAAAATCATGGTGAAGCTATTTTTTTTTTTTGGATCCTGGTTTATTTATTAGGACGTTAGATAAAAAATATAAATTATACAAATTATTACGAGTCTGCAAAGTGAAAAGTTGCACGTTGCGTCCTCATAACTTCCTGAAAGTTACCATAATGAGCATGCAAAGCAGATCTTCAACAAGAATTCTTATATTCATTTTTATTTTTCATTGTCTTGTAGTGAAAAAAAGTCGAAGGCTTTTTATTCGTTGGTACGAAAATAGGTTATGATAAGAACAATGACAATGAGAATTTTGAATTGCAAAGATATTTATAAATTACATGCCAAGGCAGCAGTCGGGAAATGGAGTTTCGTCGATATCCGTTCCGTCCTCGCAGAATGTTTTGAGTTTACGAGAAATTGTGTCGTGAATATTTCGAAGGAGGTTCAATGGACATGTCAAGGGTGAAGGAGGCCAAACTACGTATTATCTATCAATGGGTGTGAGAGACCGAAAGAAAAGGGCCAAAGGAAGCTGTACCGAGGGCCCCGTTTGTTTCAATCTTCCGTCATCCCTTTCTAGGCCGGAAATGGAACTCCTCGATCCTTAAAATATCCAGTTCACGTCTATCCCGGTGTTTCTTTGTATCGTGAACGAGAAACGGGAAGCGGGAAGCGAACTGGAGCCTCGCGGGAGTGACGATATCTCCGGAATTTTACGATCGAGCCGTGAACGCGACGTGAAGCCGGTAGTATACTGTTGCCGTGGTAGAATGAGTAGCAAAAGGCGAAGGGGCTGGCCAGTCGTGACCCGATAGCGCACCACCAGCCAACGCGCTACATTCATTGTTCCCGGTAGCGTTACAAAAGTGTAAAATCTCAAGTAAACTCGAGATCCAGTTTATTCTTCAAATACATGCATATGCATGCCCCTACAGAATCAATCGCATGTGTTCCGTCGAGTTTTATAACCTCCGAAGCCTAGGCTGCATTTTAATGGCCTTCTCAGGCTTTTACGAAATTTTGTTCTGCTCAAAGAATGTTCTAAAAACATTCTCAGACGTATTTCAGTTTCTGATCGGTATGAATAGCGGTAAAATGCAAATTGCGAATAATGACGAGACGGTACAATCAACAGATACATCATGTTTGTCATCGCGAGAGCAATATTTTAATACTCAGAGTCTGGTTTGTTTGTAAAGCCACATCCAATAAGTTGGCTGGATGTTTGCAGCGTGTAAACATTTTTTCATATCATGTAATACGTGATATTCCCTACATCGTACGTTACATGGTTTTATCGAAGGGAAAATAACCAAAAAGTTATGTCACAAGGAAGGTACGCGTGCATATTGATTTTTCCGCGTTGTCTTGCAATATTAATAAAGTCTCGAGTGAGGAGAGAAAAAAACGTGCATGCTAGAATAATCACGAGATGCGGTAGTGTCTCAACGTCAATGATTTGATAGAAACTTTAGTGCTTTTTTTTAACGCGATGCTATCGCCGCTTCAATTTTTCCCGGCCACTCAGCAATTACTTCTCGTATTTTTTAATGGAAAACCGTTGGGAATAGAGACCTTATTGGAACAGTTTTTTTATCTTGTATTTAATTAAAGCTACGTGTAGAAGTTAAACAAAATCTACTGTGCGTAACTTTTAAACGAAGGAAAATTTTGCCGGGAATTTACGAGACTGACGACATTCTTTTTGAAATCGCCCTGAGCATTCAACTTCAAGTGATAAAAGTGCTGCGGTTAGAATAAAGTCTGAGCATATTATACAAGTATATATGTGGGTGTGTTGCGGTGCAATGCGTGCACGAATGTCAAGCGCACAAGTTTAAATATTCTCCAAATATTCAGCGAAATGCTCACCGATTTTTAAATCACGTGGTAGCGCTCGACTTCCGGACCAGAATAGGACCAGAAGTAGAAGAACTGTCCATAATACTCGCAGCCCCATATCTCGTCACTTATCTGCAAAAAAAAAAAAAAACCATTTTAAATCATCCAGAGAATAAAAGTTCAAAGTTTACTTACGCATAAGTAGATTTCATTTTTAAAGTCGATACTTGTTCCCAACGATTGAGAATTATCAATATTCTTCTATTTGAAACTCTTTTCCAGTTTTCGGTCGACAATCCATCGATACTTGCGCAGTCATATACGACTACAAATGCAATGGGAAGTTCAACGAGTCGATAAACTCGATTGAAAATGCTTGAAACGGACATGAATTCGCGAAATTCTCATGACGCGATACTAAAAAGATTAAAACGATTGAAATATCCCATAAAAATTTCGATAAAAATAGATATTTTAGAGAGTACGAGGTCGAAAAGAGTTTTGGCATCGGCAATGCGCTTTCTCCCGATTGTCACAAGTAGCTTACACGCCGGAGCCGAATATCGAAGCGCGTTAACTCTTTCTGCCGTGGCTAAACGAGGTAGCGCTGAAGTGATATTTCGTTTAACGGTGGATAACTCGGGCGGAATCGTTGTTGGCTGGCTTTCTTCAATTGGTCGTCGTACTCCCACGTCATACTGGCACTCTTTTACTCTCGATCCCGGCATAAAAGCTCGATTCTCCGGTTCTCTGGTTGGAATTCCTTGCCAATTAGGGTAGAAGCGATTTCTCGTTCAACTTGGCTTGCCGCGATGGTACAATGCTATAGTAGGATACTTTAGAAGCGTAGAGTGGCTGTCACCGGCGGTGCTCGCACTCCATGGAGACCCTCGTGTCTCCGCATCCTCGATGGTGGTAAAACTGAGAGACGGGAATGACATCGAAAGTGGGAATAGCGAGGGAGAGAATGAGAAGGAGAGCCGGGATATACATATAAAGGTAAAAGTGAGGTCGTGGGGTGGGTTGGTCGGTTGGTTGAGGTCGACGATCAACCCCGCGGAGATTCTCTGGCAATTAGCGACGAAGCCCCCCGTGTGTTGGGCACACCGGAGGCAGTCAGACAGGTCGAAGCAGAAGCAGCAGTTTCGCATAAATGACGGGAGTAAGTGGAAAAGCCTGGAGCCTCTGTAGTAGACTCGAATCCCTCGCGATTCTCGCTAGCTCAACACTACCCTGCTCAACCTCAGCCCCTCCAATGGCGTCTCCAGCACTATACTCTCTCTCTCTCTCTCTCTCTCTCTCTCTCTCTCTCCCCACCCTCTTTCAACGTCTAACCCTCTTTAGCTCACCGTAAATACAGTCAAGCAGCCATACATGGTTGCACACTAACGCAAACACGTTAGCGATCACACGAGTATCTCGGTACACGTGCCCTCGAGTGGTGGGGCCTCTATACCACCACCACCAAGTGGATGGACACACACAGTTAGGGCTGCAACCAAGGTGCATCAGACTGCACCGAACTATGCGGTAATATGCTGTGTGCACTTTTATCCCCGCTCGGTCATTATCGTACGGTTCATTCCCGTATGTACATCGACCTGGATCCTCGGTTAATGTTCCGTTTAACATCTGGTAATTCAATTGTCGAGTGCAATTACTGGCTTCCTGTATGTGGGCTTGTGGATATAGTTAACGGTGTAGTGGCGCACCGTGTGGATCGAGGGGGGTGAATTAATCAGCGAGTACTTGTTGGTTGTAGAAAGTGCGAGAAGAGCGTGAGCCTGAAACAACGTCAACTGAAACCGGTATTCGGTCGTTCGACGTGCCAGTGAAATTTCGTACCGATAAATATCTTGATTTTGTGTGTGTGTGTGCGTTTTGTTTTTTCTTTTTTTTTTCTTTTGTTCTTTTTCACTCATTGAGAAGTTTTACGATGAACTGCAGCTGTCATTCAAGCTTTTGTTTGGGGATTTACTACGAGTGTAATTGTCGGGCTTACGAGTGTTGGCTTTTGCGATGGGTTACATGACCCATACTGTGACGTTTGGATCATCGAGGTGTACAATTTTTTGATGCTACGCCGAGCGACGGCGCAGCTACATGCTGGCAATGTGTTTTGTCGCGTCGCGCCGTTTGGACAGGTGTCAGGTACGTTTCACGGGAATTCCGAGTTGGGTTAGCGCCGAATGCGCTAGTGTCTAAAGTGTTTGAGTTCTCGGGCGGATTACGTCGAGAACAATGTAGCAGGTAAGTCTGTTGTAATATTTCTGGCGTTCGATCAAAGTTTCTTAAGGGACCGAATGTTCAGATACCAAGTACGTGTTACAGCACAAAGCAAAATATTATTTCCACCTTTTCCTTTTTGAATTAAATTAAATAACACGAAACGCCTCAATCAAACTCACGTATCACGTAGAGTTACATAGCTACAAAGTAACGAATAGGAGGACATTTTGTTCTTACAGATGACGTTTGGAAGACTTTATTTTGATATTTCTATTAGTGTAGGAGCGTAACCATGAGAGACAACAAAGTGAGTAATCATGTATGGGCTTATCCTGTGCAAGATAGTGAGGAAGCAAAGTGTGAACATTTGGAATACATTGTCGGGATTTAATTATCCATAGCAACTGTCAAAGATTCGTAATGAGCTTGACCAAGACAATCCATTCAACGTCAGTTTCCGGTTGCATTATCCTGCACTTTGTCTTTGGGGTATGCACGGCGCACTGGCGAGGGCTCTTGCATGAGGCTTATTAGAGATGAGCCTTGGTGGGAAGCAAGCACCCACCGACACATAGTACACACTCGAAAATTAATTAGAGAAGGTGAAGGTGGTCGTTTGACAGTCGAGCGGCAAGGTTAAAGCGAGAGAGCGGTAAATTTTAGTAGCAGGATTAAGCTACTCCGCGGTGCGTTGGTCCACCACTTGATGAAGGAGCTCGACCGTGCGAGTACTTGATACAACGATCACGAGTGCTTTGCCAAAATACTTGTGATAGTAAGCGAAAGAGACACGAACCTATGTTCCTCTCTTTCCAGTGTCCCTCGAAACTCGAGCGTCCATAGTTTCGCCACACGACGTCAGTTTCAACCTCGTAAATGTCCTTTATATCCGCATGTTGCGAAGCAATAAAACTGGCTGCTTGTAACCCGTCATGTGTTGTATACGGTACAACATCCGTTCATTCATATATACGGACCTATGTTTGAATAAGGATTTCCAAACTGCGAATGGTATGGAGCTGCACTGTAGTAGACAGCCTACGCGTTGCCCCGTAACACACCGTTGTATTATTCCACAGCCTCGTACCCGGCCCGTACCATAAAACAACGTTTCAGACACTTGACAATATTTCACGAATATATGTCATGGATAAATGCGCGATGGACGAGAGGAGGGCCGCGGGTAAAACGAGCATTCGCAAATTTCCGACATTCAAAACGTCATACCACCACGAATCCCTATCTTCAAGCTCGTCTGCAGTTTCGCTTGAAATTTACAATTCAACGGGGTGTGTACGTCGTACCCTGGATGCAATTGAAGTTAAAGTTGCGCTTGGAATTCAAGAATTTGGAACTTCTTCCAACATCAAGTCTCGCTTGATGTTCTCTCGCCTCTTTGCTCTGCTACACTCGATTCGTTGTTTGAGCTATGAATCCTGCGGGTATAAAGCGAGGCATTTGCGTCTACCGCTCTTCGTTTATTTTACTATCTGGCTAGGTATTCGCTTTCCCATCAAAGCCCATCAAGTAGAGTATAGAGTGCCGGATGCGTCGACAGCTCCGGTCGGACATTCTGGGTTCACGTTTGTATGAATCAACACGAAATTGCTAGTTTCAGAAAACCTGAACGCTACACTTTCTATGCCTATTCGCTTGGTTGGCAGCAGCTTTATTTTGTGTTTGAATGGATGATCGTGGTATTTACTTAGTTTCGAAGATTGACTTTCCTTAAAGGGAAAGTCAACTTGTGGAAAAGCGCAATTTTATGCAGGGCGCCACTGTATTCTTGAAATATATAGGCACCTTTCATCCTCCTACCAATTCAATCAAGGGTTTTGCTCGGAAATTGAAATCCCTTGAAGGACCCTACGGCATAAGGCGGATTTCTTATCGGATCACTTGTACCGACGATTTTTGCCTAGAAATCAGGATTCGAACTCAATTGTACATAATTTTGCGGCTAATATGGGATTATATCAATCATTTCCAATCTAGTTATCTTGATCCTAGTTGATGGAATTCTCATAGAAAAAATAAAAATCTAGAATAGTTTTTGCGCGAAAACTTTTGAATATAGAAACGCAAATAATTTTGTTGAATTTATATCTAACGGAATCATATGGCAGATGCAAAAAGCAATCTGTAGTCCGGAGAAACATTGGATTTGTACAAACATTAATCTATCGATATTTTAATATTTTTTTGGATAAAAATGGTCCATAAATGAATCGTCCGGAGTTTCGACGATGCTAATCGTTGAAAAAATTACAGCGCGCACAAAAAACGTGTTGACAAGCACACAAAGTAATTGTCGGTAACAGGTGGAAATGAACAACACGAATTTGGAAGCTCGTAGAATAGTATTCCCCTAAGATTCCCTCCCGGCGCTGTTTGTCGTTGAAATAGCTATGTACCTGCGACAGTTGTATTATAAGGTTGCTGAAACGGTTTATTCGAGTACATTATCCAACAACCGCACTCTCCACTTTTCCCATCACTTTGCGATCCATCTCTCAATGAGTGCAGATACATTTGACAAACTCAACGACACAGCCCGTGGTTCCTGTGGGACAAAACTAGAGTGCGGCAAGGCTTTCGTCTTGAGGGCCTAAAAGGAGGTGGCTCAGTGTGGTGTGTCCGTGTTCCGAATAGCGGAAACTCGTCTCACTTGTTGCCTTTGAGCTGCACGATTCTCCTCGCAACAACGGGAGCGATAAATTCTTTGTCTTTCTCGTCTTTTCAGTCTTTTTCGGTCGGTAGATCGTGGAATAGCAGTCACGCCACCAGCTTGCCCACCTCGTCAGTTCTTACGGTCTGTTCAAATAGCTGTAGGTACATCATGAAGAATGGTTGGATCGCCAGATGAAGCAAAGGAGGAGAAGAAGACAAGTTCAATCCAGTGCCTCGTCTTCTGTCTTTCTTCCCGTACAATTGTTCGTTTTTCTTCGGCTCCGGTCTCTTGCCATCGTTGTTCACAACCATTCCAACGTTCTGTTTGACTCCGATTCCTCCGAGAGGCTACAAAGGAAGCATTTGTAGGAAGCGTTAATTGGTTCGGGAATGAGGAAGAATTCAAACCCGTAAGCGATCGCCCCTCCGTCCGCCCCTTAGTCCTCTGTGAAACGGAGACGAGCGCTGTAGAGCCATTGAATGCTCTTCTGTTGACGACTAACCCAAGACTATTTCAATGTGGACCTTGTCTCTACATTGCAAAGATCAAATGGTTAGTAGTCTCGTGGCTTTACGATGCAACAAGGCTAATACGAGATGAATAGTCGTGAGAAAGCTTACGGTGAAAATACTCAGTGAGAGCTTTCTAAGCGAGCACCAATGGCAAGGATCCCCATTCATGGCTATGTGGATTCTACTGTGTGTGAATTCATCGGGTATCTGGATATGGATGAAAATGAATTTCCAGGTACGTTATAGCAATGGGCCGTAAGTAGTCGGGACTTGGCCACTACCGGTAATGCGTCAAGAAGGCTTTCAAGTACTTTAATCTACGAGAACTGTACTTGTGGTGGCCCTCACGACTTTTGGTAAAACGCATGTGGTAGCCAATTAGGAACTATTTGGGGGGGAATGTTAGGTAGGGAAGCTAGGTATCAACATTTTATCTCATAGTACTTGAAAATTACGAAATTTGATTATTAATTCAATTATCATCCCACATACCAAGACCAATAAATTTTCATGTACATCTTTGCATAAAAAGTTGTGTTCAGGGTTGTTCGTTTACCTAAAGTAGTTAAAAAATAAAACAAAAGAGCCTTGGCATTTTTATGTGCGCTTTCCGAGTACAAAACAGCGTGGAAATTTCAATATTAATCTATTACCCCTTCTATTGTCCAACCGACCAAAAGTTTGATTAGATTTGTATTGGAGAATTTGGCGATAATCGAAAAATCTGAAATATTCGCCATTAATGAAAAAACTGGTGGTACACTACTTTCCAAGTGTGACGTAAAATACCTGCAATCAACTAAAACGGTTTAAAGGATTTGAAATTTAATAAGGCGCTTACACTTTCCATCACAATAGTAACAGTTCTGTATATCACCGTGCACAGCATTTAAAAAATATGAATACCTCCCCTTAAAATCATTGGGAATTATCATGTCGGAGCATCAAAAGTTATTAGACAGCCTCGATGGTGCTGCAGCATTTCAGCTTCCCCTCATGGAAGAGGGAGAGTCTGACTGTCTGGGGAGCTCTCGCACGTTAACGATTCGCATCCCCTTCGCGAAAAGAGGGTCAAGATGAGTAGTGCGAAGCCCGATAGACGCGACGACGACACGACACGAGTTTTATAGGATAGCGTGAACGTACAATGTGGGGATGAAACTCACATACTCTTGTATACATAGATATACATACATTGGGCAAATACATAGGGATACACATAAACATATACATGTGCACGTATATATAGATCAAATACAGGGGTAAGCACTCGTTCAAAAGCTCCGGTAGAAACGAAAGCTCGTGATGGTGACGACGACGACGCCGCCGACGACGCCGCCGACATCGGCCCCGTTTACAATCCGTACTCGTTGAGAATCTGTGTCAACCTTCATTAAGGCCGCGGAATAGCGAGGAATAACGTTTCCCTCTCTCGTCCACTCGACCAGATCACGTAATTATTCGATTCGAAAACCACCGCTCGCTTTCCAACCACATTTTAATTGCTTTATACCCACGTGAGAGACAAAAAATTCACGATGTCTTGACTCTTGTCACTTTTGGCCACATTCAAAAATAGTCGAGAATACGAATAAAATTCTATTCCAAATCATGAACGCAAAATCGAGCACTTACGATTTTGAAATCACAATCAAGGGTAATTAATAACGTGGAGGTTGTGATGACATACGTCCTTTTTTCCGCTCTGTACGCTCAGTTATAATTCCATCGAAAATCTGTTTTCCATTTAATTTCATATACTTGCATACCATTCAATTGCAGCTGACAAAAACGTGATTGTCACGAACGTCCTCGTCCTGATGAATTCACGTATGAATCAAAGTACGAAATGAATGACCTATCCGTTATAAGCCCAATGGTTCTTCAGAGTTTTAGCTCGTGTAGTAGGAACAAATACAGGCGGATAAAAAAATTCGGATCGCACTCGACGTATATTTTAAAATAAGCTGAGCAATTTTATGGCCTTTTTCGGGGTATCGGGTTCATACCCACCCACATTTTCACGATAATTTCGGCTGAAAATACGAACAGCTTTCAATTTATTATCGCTTTTTATTACCCGCTCGCTGTTGCTTGTTATTTTGCTGCGGGCTCATTTACAGCTATGAATTTCATCGTCATACAATGAGTTTGTAATGGTAAGGGAGAACCATTGATCAATGAAAATTTAATTCGACGTTGAAACAAGTGGTATATGAAAAAACTCCTACACTTCTGATTTGTTTGTTCAGTTGAATACGATTGATCTCATTCGTCGTTTGAGGCATCCGTGTTTTAATAATTCGTAATTATTTTCGACGAATTATTTTGGTGAATATTGACATAATTCAATAGCTCTTTTGCATGCACGAATAAATAAACAGTATACATCAATTATAAATTGCAAACATATTTTTCGAGTTAAAAAAAAAAAGTTTGTATACGTTTAATATAAATTCTACACATCTGACATTTGCATTTATATTTTTGCGATGATTAACGTGGGAAAAACAACATGAAAATATATACAATTTAAAAATAACCACTTAACATTTGAATGAAAGCATTTATCCGTTTTTTTCTCTTACTTTTATAATTAATTCACTGATCGGAAAAATGTAGTTCAGAAAAATTCCTTCTCCAAAGAATTAATCGAAGATTCAATAATGAATTTCGGGGTGAAAAAAATTCTTAATGGTTCTGTATGAAGAAGGAAATATTTTTTACAAAGACCAGTGAAACAATGTTGCGGAATGAGAAAGATTTGTATGCGGAAAAGTGAATGGCCCGGAGCTAGCGTTCGACGACAAGAGTTAGATTGCTGCTGGTCGCTATCGGCAAACATTGCACACGATCAAAGGACCCCCCCCCCCCCCCCCCCCCCCCCCCCCCACATGTGTATAGCCGACGTCGTGGTGTAGATAGTTATATTTGCTCGTCGATATTGGATCGAGTCTACTCGTGATGTATGCTGTGTTGTTAGCCTAGGTGAAGTGACTCTAGAATCATCAAAAGCATCGGCGGCCCCCGTCATCGTGTTGTTGCCTTTAATACTTCGAAAGCCACACTGAGGTTACCTTTTCAGAAAAATTCCTACGTGGCCAAACTGGTGACCAGGTGCAAACGTTTTCCGAAGAATATTAACGAGACGAAAGGGGGGAAAAAAAAAACAAATGTTTTTACGAATGATATTAATTCTACAGTGGACTAAGCCGAGTAGAGACAAAAATAACCCGCGTACGCTTGTTTAATGAATGAACGTGTTTACAAATGCTAATATTTTCCGGTATTATTTTTTACACTTACACACACAATTTTTTAAGGACTATCCAAGTACCAAGCAATTCCTGTCATAGATGTTACTACGGAAAACAGAGGTTCGGGGTATTCGCTATTATTTCAGTACTCGTTCTACGAAAAAATAGCATTTTTCATGAATCTGTAATACATTTTTATTTTCACTTCCACGTAGAGGGAAGTTGATCAACCTTTTTCCAAGGAATACACAAAAAGAAAAGTAAAAATAGTCTGAATGTGAGAGGTCGTAATGGATTTTTAATAAACTTAATCTCTATAAGGAAATGTAAAATATAAAACAGAATATCATTTCGAACCATGAGAAAATCCCGAGTAAGCGTAATTATTCACGACAAAAAATTAAAAATAATATTAATATTTTTATTAGAAATTTGTTGTATTTTATTGGAAGGGTTTCAACTTTCGAAAATTCTATCTATTCCCACGGGCGTGAAAAAAAATGCGTAATAGAATTCCTTCTATTTGTTCTCTAATCTATCGATATTATACGTTCAATGGATTTCACAATGACATTAAAAATATCTTGTACTTGAATTTCCAGTTGATATTTGAAATGTCAATAAACAATTTTTCGTTCAATGAGAGGATAAGAGGATTAAGCATTTTTCAATTAGGAATGTCTCTGGGTTAAATTTTCCATGATGACTCCGTGAAGTCATAGATATTTTAGTCATGTCCACGAAGTGAAACATTTGTTTGAAATAATCGCAGTAGTACTACTTTAAGCTCGTTAGTTTCGGATGTAACTTTGCATTTCTCCTGGAAAAACGTAATTTAATGCAAGGTGGACACACACACACACACACACACACACTGGCTGATATTCACTCGCACCTCATATAATTTAGCCTCCGCATCCAAGATCCGTGGGGTATAACTCTGCTCTAAACTCCGCGTAGGGTCTCCTCGAGTTTCCGTGCACACAAACTTGGTCTTTCGAGTATATCGGCGAGTGCGGAGCACGCGGTGAATACACCGACGGAAACAAGCGGCGAGGAGCGTCGTGAAGCCGTCCCGTGCCACGACGTTCCTCTACTGATCTAAATTTGGCTTGAACTCAGCCTAAATTCATGCGGCAAGTTGGCTTCAGACAGCATCTCGAGCCATCTCGTGGAAATCATAACGCCTTGGCCTCCTGGCTTCACGTGAAAGTCCCCTGAATTCCAGGGATTTAACTATCCATTACTTTCAAACTCACCCATTTCTTTATTTATATCATACAATTTTAACAATCCAAGAAAATACAACACCAACAACTCATTGCGCTCTTGCGCAAGTTGATTCAATTTATCTTTAGCAAATTGTACACTGAGAGAAACAGTTTTCCATAAATCACGAAAATCGTTGCCAATGAAATGATATGTGTTGTAATACTATCTTTTCGTTGAATGAGCTCAGGATCAAGGAAATATTTCTTCGAATCAATGAGTCGGTTTTTATCGACTTAAAAGAAATCGTCTTCGAGGGACTAAAGCAAAACGTAACGTTGCAACTTGAATTTGTTGTCGAGTTAATTTTCGTAGTGCTTTTTGAACTTGATAAAGTTTCGTTGCAACAAATTTTGCCGTAAACGAGATTCAGGTGCATCCGCAGTGGACCATCTCATTTGAACACATTTTTCGTATTGATCCGATGGATTTGGAAAATTGAAAACACATAGATTTTGTATAGGCGGATTCAACAAAAACAACAACAACATCTTTGGGACAGGGAAGTTAGAGAATAAGAAAAATTTCTCAAGTCACTTTGTCATGTTTATTATATGATATATTGAGATGATACGTATATTAGAAGTGCAGCTTCCATTTAGGAAGAGGGCAAGTGCGAGGCATTCTACTGTAGAGAGTTCTCGAGCTTCGAATGCGGGAGAGCAGCTGAGTAGCTTCTCGTTGTTATGTCGCCCTTCCTTGCTGCGCCAGCACTCTATAGGTACTCCAAGAACGACGAGACGAAAACTTTGCTCTCTCTCTCTCCCTCTCTCTCTTTCCCTCGGTTCTATGGAACGGCGAAGCCAAGACAGAGCTTATATCGAAACAGAGCTTCGTCGACGCTACTAAAATCTTTGAGCAACTTTTGGCTGTGTTGTGCCGCCTCCCCTTCCTATTACTCGGTACAAACTGTTGGCCGTGGTCTAAGGGGGTGCGCGGCCGCCCAGTACACGGAAGACTTTTCCCTTGTAGAACGAAGCACGCGGGTCTAAGTATAACGTCGACTACCGGAAATTATCTCGTCCCTTTGCTATCCGGTTTCAACCAACTTCTTCCTCTTCCCTCACCTTCTATGTGCATCTACAGCAGCGCTCCTTGCCTCTTGTTGCTCCCAAATTTGCTTCCGGATTCAACACTCATCATCAAAACTTCAAGAAACAAAAATAGCATGTCTTATTGATACGAATGAGGATATATATCTACGGCAATCCAGCTCAGTTCGTAAACCATTTCACCTCACTATTTTTCTGCTTCATCAATATTTTTAAGTTTTTCCATAAAAAAACACAATTTTGTTTCCTCAGATTTTAAAAACCATTTTCAATGAAAATATCAGTCGACGAATTCTGAAGATTTTTCAAATCTAATTTTTTCCCAATAATCGATAGTTTGGGACTACGCGATCGAAAAATAAAAACATATCGACTCGACTCTCTTTTCGTTATTTGTTCGTTTACTAAATAAAAATATGCATAAAATAGAGGAATTACCTTTTTTATAGAGGAAGCTTTGCAAAAAAAAGAAATATAATGAGAAAGCGATATGCAAGCTTCTATTTTGCATCCTAATTTACTTATTCGGTCGGATATTCGAAAAAATTATTGAAAAACAAAGAAACGAATGAATTATTTATGAAATAAGTAATTGAATGAAGTGACTTGGAAATTAATGGGTCGTTATGACCCAGTTGGTTGATTAACCTTCGATCAACCGCAGACATGTTTTTTACCCGTGAAGCTACCGAATTAACGACCGCTCCTTATCGCTCAATAAACGCAGACGCTAGACGTGTAAAAAATAATGGTCGGATGATATGGCGATTTGCGAGCGTAGGGGAAAATGGGCGGCATATGTGGGTGACCCGACGGAAGACCTTAATAATTTTAATATAAAGTTGCGTTGCGAGAGAGGAAATACTTTTTAAACTTCTGGATACAACGACAAACGGAGTGATTACATTAGGAATAAATGCGACGCTCAAAGGGCTTGACCTTTAAATGTGTCAAGTCCTTAAACGTCGTACTAGGTGGCGCTGCCATCTTCTTGCCTATTTCCGAGCTGTAGAGAAAGGAACGAAGAGAACAAAGTCGTCAAACAGTACGATTCTGTACATTTCGACACTAGTTACACACTGTCTTCCGGTGCTTGTACCGTTTAATCAAATAGTACAATGAAATGTAGAGCAGAATATAATGAGTAATATTGCAGGTGCAAGTGCGAGTAGCAGCCAAGTGAGCAACTATGCTGCAGAGTATGACTAGGGTAGAGTTAACGAAGACTCGAGAACTCGGGTGAAGTCGCCACTGGACAATTTCTTGGCATTATCTTAATTTTACGGGAAGGTTATTTCACAGTCTTCCATTCCTCGAGCCTTTCCCATTCTCCCTTCATTGCGTTGGTTGGCTCACCCTTTCTGTCTGCCCACCTCCCTCCTACCGCGGCATCCTTCCCACCCCGAGTTTAACCTCTTTCAATCTTTCTCCCTATCTTTCTCACGTCTTGCCGCCTCGCCTCCTAACTCCAGACTCTCCAGACTCTTCTTGTGTCTCTCTTCTTCGCTACTCCCTCGGTCATTCTCGTTCCCCGTTTAAAAATAGATTTAATCCCAGAGGCACACATCCCTTCCCTACACCCCGCATGGACCATCGTAACATCCGTTTTCCACCTAACGTAGAGCTCGCGCGAGAATCGAAAAGGCTGGCAAGAGAAGTGCAGAAAAGTGCTATCCCTCTGTCGTCGAAGGCGACGACGACGACGATGCTGAAAACCTCCGCCTCCTCCTCCTCCAAAAACCTCCAGTGCATAGTTCCATATGTGAATATATATGTATGTACATATATATGGTTAATATAACATTGCCGCATTGCGTATTTTACAGTCTCGGAATATAAAAAAAAATGTTAATCCACTAGAGAGGGCTCATATCAATTGTACAACAAGAATACAATGTAGAAACTTGTGCAGTGGTTCCGCATTATTGCAGACGACAGGTGAATGGACGACGCTTTTTTTTTTTTTTTTTCATCCTGTAAGTGCGTATAAATACTTTTTTTTCCCGGAGCGTTGCAAAAAAATTCTTAACGATGCATTTCTCGTACATTGGCGCAACACGCAATCGTGTCTAAACAAAAAATTCCGCATTCCCAAAGTTTGAAACATCCGTTACCTCAAATACTAGCGAGCGAAGGAATTTCACTATTTGAATTACGAATTATGATTCTCGTACGTGTATACATATACATCGCCCGATAGAGCATGAATACGGGTGCGGTGAAAAAAAATTCTATTGCTCTTGCGGAACCGTGAACTCTCGTTCCAGTGTGAAGGCTTTTTTGCAGAGGGGGTTGCAGCAGTCGTGGTGGCGTCGAGGGCTCGCACAAGAGCGGCGGGTTAGTGCGGCGAGCATGAAAAACACGTTGCCGAGCGCGCCTTGAGTGCTGGCTTTGGTTTTTCCGCCAACGAGGAGAGTCACGAATGGAAAAGCCCTCGGTCAACGATCGATTTTTCATACGTATATATCGTAATAAATAATGGGCGATGTCGTTTCCATGTCAGGTACAGCGTACTTCGATGTGCACATGTCTATGGGGTGTTCCATACGAAACCATACGAAACACCCTTTCCAGCCTACATTTGTTTTTTTATTCAGTTGACATCGACGGCACACATCGTCATTCGAAACGGGCCTTCGCTCGCTAAATTTTCGACCTCTAGAGCTCTAATCCACTGCGTGGAATTCAAGTATGCTCGATAGCGCAAGGGTGGGGAGCGTCTGCGCGACGATTGGCTCGCTGGGCGGAGCCTCCGCGACCAACTTGCAACTTCGGTCCCGAACGATTGCAGTTTGCGGTGTCGGAGTGTACGGAAATAAATGCTTGGGTGGATCAACCGAGGCGCTAGGTTATATACCGCCAACAAGTTACCGGTTAACCACCCAAGTTGTTGGTAAGACCAACTAAGTTATTTGTTGCTCACCCGATTTATCGCTTGACCAGCCGAGTTATCGATTATACCAACTAAATCAACTCGGTTAGACTTTTAGAATATTCGTTCGTTATTAGATTGTTGATAAATTGAATAATCTCTCGCACAAAAATAGGATATTTTTTAGATATCTCTTCTCCGTGTGGGTTAAGCATATATATGTCTGAAATTTCCGGAATTGCGATGGATTCAGCGGTAAACTCCAGCTTTAGGAGGTCAACAAAATTTAAAAGGGCTTTCGTTTCATATAGAATAGCTCATATAGTATTGAATATAGTGTGTACGCATATAGTATAGAATTTGAGCAGGTAGAAGGGTGTTGCGATGCATGTTGTCGACTGGGATATTTCGTTTGGCGTTAGCGCGTTATATGCTGCTGTCACCGCTCGCCTGGTTGTAACGTGTAATTCAGCGATGGTACGTGCCCCTCGGGTTATCCGTGGCTAGAGTGGAAATTGCCAAGCACTTTATTTCCTCGGGAACGAGCTAACAGCGGTGGGATTCATGGTTCTGGGAGAGCGAGTCCTCTCCACCCCCACCCTCCCACCCCCCCCCCCCCCCTCTCCGGGGGCGTCGCAGTGATCGAGAGACCCAGCCTCGGGGCTATGGGTTGAATATTTATTGATCGATATAAATGAACGGTGGATTGCTAATTATACGGTGGTGCATACTTGGTGGAGGATTCCGGTAAACGTTCGCCTCTCTCGGCTCGCTGCCCTCGTTCGGAGAATGCAATGTGTGGAGTGAAAGTGGAGGATAATGTTTATTGGCGTTCTGGGAGTCGTGCTCTTCAAGAACGGAAATAACTGAGAGAAAATGTGGGCTAACGAGGCGTGTGCCGGAAGGCAATGGAAACGTGAATCATGTAATTATATGGAATACATTTGTGAATACCGTTTTAAAGCACAGCTTTTCAGCCGTTTGTTACTCTATTTTTTGCCATTCAAAAATGCCACCCTTAAGAAAAATGCATCGTTTTTTCATTGATAGTAACAATAATCGTAAAACTAACCTACATAAGGGTTCATTTAATTTCATTTCAAATGAACTTATTTCGTATGCAGATCAAAATTAGCTCCCGTATCTGATGGTTAGGACGACGACGTATCCTCTTTAGCAGAAATAAGCCCCGCCGAGATTACCAATAATCCTATAGTAGAAAAAGGTTTTGCTTGCAATGAAAAGATTATCTTCATTGTGAAATGGCAGGGAGAAATTATTTTTGACGTAGCTCGAGCTTATCTTAAAAGCTTTTAATGCCGTTCGTATAGCTTTAATAAAATAAAAGTACAAATAAAAAAAAATGTAATTCCATCAATATGGAGCTTTGAGTTTTTTTTACATGGCTCGAGGTAAATATATGTATAATACGATCGTGGAACGATGTTCTATTCGTGTTAGCAATCATCTTAGCGACACACACGTAAGCGGGGCCTGCGATTGACGAACCGTCGATTTCTCTTCCTTCCAGTTAGATTTATTTTACTCCGTGAGCTTTTTTTGCATCGGGGACCGAGTCTATTCCGCCTCGTTACATTTGAATCGAGCGTCACGACGTTCGCGGCCCGTTGCTGCTACCCTTCATCTCGCTCATCGTCGCATAGCAGCGCCACGATCGACCCGCTAATGGGATTTTCGATATTCGAGACGTTGCGAATCTCGACACGTTTGAGCAAACGGGCTGGAAGAGTTTGTAGATCGACGGACGGGACATCCATTTACTTTTCACTGTACCAATAATCCTTTTCTCTCACTCGTGTCTCCCCACCACCCACGTGTTTTGTCTCTGACTTTTGGGAAGTTACGAGTAAAGATAAGTCGAGTCACGAAGGGAGCACATGGAATGATCTGAAAAGATCAGGTATCTCAGATATTGACAAAAATTTCTTCATGCCGAGATTTTCCATAGATCTTTTCGTACCCGGATTTCCAATTTTTTTACGATGGCAGGCATAAGTACTCTATATACACCAGCAATTACAAAGTACGACTATTGAAAAGAAAAAAATCGTGCTAACGTCTATGTATTAGTCATTTTTTAAATTACATTACCAAATGAAAAATTGATTAAACAAATGACGAATAAGAACTTTTATCGAGATTTCGCGGGTTCGCTTGTGTCTGACTATGCATTTCCTTGCACTACTGGATCCGAGTATCTCTGTAGACAAGCAATTCTACTCATGTCTTTTCTCTTCCATCAGCTCAACGATCTTTATCTTCATTCCCTTCATTGTCTACCACTTTGTTTTCAAACTCTACTATCTTTCGTTTTTGTGGTACGCTTTCTTCATTTCATCGCGATTGTTATCGAAGAAGAAAGGGGATATTCGAGCTCACTTCGGATATATACACCAAGACTTTTTCGCTCGATACACTGGAAAGTGGACACCGGGCTTTTCGAGTGGGATAAGCTACTTCGGTCTGTACTGTGCTTTGGGGTTGATTTTAGGGGCGTTGGTAGTAGGCAGCCTCTTAATTTCTTTCCCGATGGCTTCTCGACAAAACTTTTCGTCTCTTTCACGTCGCATTTTTGTAGGGCTTGAACCTTCCAGCAAATTGTTCCTTCGATGTCTATGCTACGGAGAGGGTATCAAATCGCTCGAGCGTATCCGAGAAGTGCACTTGAACTCTTGGTAATCGTATCGTATCGAAACCTCAGCTCTTGATGGTTGAAAGGAAAGATGACAAAAAAAAAAAAAAAACTAAGTAAGGGGTGCGTTGACTTACACAGTGGATTGTTTCGCTTCCGCATGAGGAAATCGATGGATTTACGGAGTAATAGGAAAGCTCTCATTTTTTTGCGCTTGTATTGGTCGCTCGTAAAAATCGACGAATGGTTTATAGATCCAAGGGTTGGATTTTTCATTTTTTTTTCTTCATAATATCCGCAGAGCTTTATTTTTGGAACAATTTAAACATAATCAACAGCTTCCAGCAGGAAGAATTTACCTGTTTCCAGTCCACTATATTTTTTTCGCCGCCTACAAGTCACTCTTTTTCCATAATATTTCATAATTTTAAAAGCCTACTGTACACCTCGATTGAATGTACAAATGCACGTGGTAAATTTCTGTGGGGATATCTAAATGGGGTCGGTTTTATTTTCGTTGCACGTAACATGGCAAACAGTTCTGACAAAAATGAGGAGCTGCGAGGTTGACCAGAGAGGCGGCTACCGCAGGACGATGTTAAAATAAATTGTAAGCGATGCTGAATATGATCCTTGATTAATTGAAAAGTGGCAGGCGTGGCAGTTGGCCGTAGAGGTCACTAGCATTACGCAGTACGGCGCGGAATACGCTTCTCTCATGATATACATGACAGTCTATCGTAACTGGCATGTCCCGGTAGTTGTCGTCCACGTATATACTCTATCGGTCCGTTTTCATTAGGTGGAAACGTCGTCATGCAACTCTCTCACTCTCTGCTCGTGTCCGCTATCGTTGCTACCACTCCTGCTACCCTCCACATTAATGCATCCATATGTAATTCGAAGCTCACGGCAAACATTTTCAGGTCAGTATTATACGACCTTTCTACATTCGATATAATTTACCGAGACAACGCTTCAATTTTTCTTCATATTTCCGTAAATACAACTGATCATCAGCACAGATTGACTTTGTTTATTCACTATTAAGGTGCATACCCAATAATCTCTCTACATTTTATCAGTATTTTGTTGCCGTCGGAAAATGGGAGAGAAAATCACATCGCGTCCTCATTATTTTTCACTTTTTATAAGCTTCTATGAGGAGTCCAAAATTGAGGAACATACTCCCTCATAGAGGTGGATTTGTGAAAAGTGAAAAATAATGAGGAAGCAGTATGCTTCGACTTAGCACTGTCGTTACATTTTTTTAATAAGAAAAAAATAATGTTTCTTTTCGGTTAATTTGTAGCGATTGTGCAACTTGGCAGGATTTTGTTAACGGCTGCCTCGTTATTGCGATATATCTGCACTATTGTATCCAGTCAATCGATATAAAAAATTGCAAAGTCTTTTCCATCTGTGTACCCACAACTACGATAAATTCTAAACCAACAATTTCGGTAGGTTGCCTAATATTCTTTGAGTTCCATTGTTCTTTTTAGGGTTTTTAAGGTGCCTTGAAAGTTATATATTATTACTAAGCTTTGTCACCGAATTATGTTTTCTTGATGAGCCAAGATAAGCCGCCTTGTACCAATATCAATGTATTTATTAGATTATTTTTGTGCCAGCGTTAACGTAAGTATTTCATAAGCACAAATAGACAAATACATTTTATTCATTGGATTACTTTCATTAACGTATTCCAGTAAAAGTCTTTCAGTTGAAATGGATTTTTGAGCCTCCTCGTAACGAAGACGTCAACGTGTCCGACAGTTGACAGGCTGACATAGCCAGAAGACCGGATAGATGTCAAGGCGATCTTGACGTCAACGTAGAAGGAAGAGTGTTAGGGAAGGATCAGTCCGCCAATGGAAGAAAAGTGGTCACGGGAGGCCGTCATGAGAGGACAGGCTTAAGTGTGAGAGAACAGCGTAAAGCAGTAGTCCGCCCTCTGAGCCGCACGTCTCCACCGAGCTCCACTAGAACGCTCCGTCTCCGTCTCTCGAACTCACTTTTCGCCGTACACTCAAGCATCATAAGTAATTATTTCGGACCAAGATATCCGTGCTGACGCGCTCAAGATAACGTTCAACCTTTACGACATAGTAAAATATTATTTGACCAATCAATGGTTAAACTTTTATAACTCCGAAAGTCGTCTACCGATCTTTTTTTTGTTTCTTTTTTAACGGATGAGAGCTTAACGGAATTTCATCAATGCAAACGTAATTCCGTGGAGTTTAATAAATGTCAATTTAACCAGACGGAAACCTTATTAACTTTTGCTGCTTTTTAAATTTAAAAGGTTTCGGACATTTTTTCATACTAAAAATCGACGTTTAATAAAAATGTATCTTCATGTTTGAATATAGAAAAATGCAGAGAATATATATTTTTTTGAAGATACAGTTTTTAGAAAAAATAATTGCATCATTTTTTCAACAGCTAACAAACAAACTTCATTCGATACGAAAAATCCTGCATGATCGAACGAACTAAATACTAGTCGATATAATAAATTAATCAGCTGTTTGCAGTTGTTTTTGCATTAACAATAGTTCCAGCGTATCGTAAACGAGTGAAAAAAAAAAAAAAAAAATGGTGGGTTCAGTGTACGAGCATAAAAACGCGGCATATCTTGTAAATAGGTCGAGGTCGAGATACAGTAGAAAACACGCAGCTGAACAAAAACGATGTTTTTTGATTCTAAATCACTGCAGGCTTCGCTCAATTAAATACTTACTGACATTAATTTCTCATTGTGTACTCATTTCATTAGTGTTTATCAATTTTCTTCGGCGCATTCACTGCATTCAACATTTTTGCGCAACGATACTTCTATTCTGTCAAAATACCCAGTTCGCTTTTTTTGCACCAAGGAAATATCAGAAAACTCTGCAAAGACGATTGATTATTCAAAGTTCTTAATGAGCTGTGCACGTTTCTCGTTATATTCGGCTCATTGATAATTCAATGAAAGAAGAATTATTAAAAGACGAAAGGAGTTCTTGGTGGGAAAGAGAGGAGTTGCATAGGAACGTCTACGTGAAACAAGTTCACCTCGACTCTCATTTTATTTTTTTATATTTTTTTCTTTCTTTTTCTCTCTTACTCTTCAGTTCACTCGCCTGCCTCTTTTTTCTCGCGTTTACGCTTTGTTAATTCTCACCACTGCCTCTGCGCCCCATCCCTTTCTCGGCTTCTCTCCTTCCGTCTCGGACCCCTCCTTGCCGCCCCTCTTTTCGTTGCTTGCAGCGCGGATTAATTAAGAAATATTTCATTGCCGTGTATAATACCGCCGCTAGCAGAACGTAACTAAGTCACGGAGTCTTAATATTATTCATACATTTTATACATTTCTTTGCGAATATTCAGAGTCGCAGGGAGCACAGGTATGTCCATGTTAAATATCGGATATTTCAGTAAATATCTAGAGAGTGCGAAGTTACCTAACGTTCACTTGTGTCCTGCTTAATCAATTTCACGTGATTACATTTTCATGGCGAGAGGCAATATCCGCATTACACGAGACACTAGGCAAAAGCCATTAGCTCCGGCTTCACCGATCGATCGCTCCCCAAGCTCAATTATCCCTTCGAATATATTTGTCTTTTGCTCCGAGTTACGTTTCACGCTCTTCATTTCGATGAATTATTTCGATTCGAATTATTACATTCACCCGGTCCATCCATTCGGTGTCATGAGATTTGCTCACTTGGGAATTGAATGAAAGATATTTCGTTAATTGTTCCACTAGTAATGGTCAATGATACTCATATGCGGAGCTTTTCAACGCTTCTCGGCTATTTTTAAAAGCAATTATTATTATGCAAATACAATTAGTAAAATTATGAGTTTTTCATAGCAATATAATTGAAGTTAAATATGAATTTTCATCAATCCTGTAATTTAGGAAATTAACGACGTCGCTAAGTTGATGGAGAATTAATTTATTTAACTAACGAGTAGTCACGATAATTTGACGCCACGATTATTGTCGAGAATTCATTATCTCGCAGTTTATAAAGCTCAGTTATAGCAAAAAAATCATGATTATTCTTTAACATTTCACGATGAGCTAATTAGAGAAAATATTTAGACATTAACGACTGTTGGCAAAGTTGCGATATTCCTATAGGCCAAAAAAAAAAAAAAAAAAAACGGGTTGCCATTCTTTTGTCCCCGGGTTACTTTGTTTCTGAGCATCTTCTTTATATTACACCCTGCAAGCGCAGAAGATAATTCTTATTTTTCATTTAATATATAATATAATATTTAATAATTTCATTTTTGCCTTTATCGAACATATATTCCTCTTTGGATAATTAATATACTGTTCATTAATATAACATCTGGATATGTTAATGTACGAGTTTTTCAATGCTCTTAACTTTTCGTGAAATCTCAGGCTTTCTGAAAGTTTTCATTCCCATATTGGCGGGATGGCTCAATAAGTAAGAGTACATTTTTCTCATTAAATATTACCAGGCGTGAAAGCTGTTCTCGGTCCAGTGCAATTTGCGCCGTAGGTCTATGTATACAAGCAGTACGTGGAGCATTTTCATGCTAAGCCGTATACAAGAATACCCTCGGGAGAGTGAATGAGTTTATTATGTCGGTTTCGCATTGGCCTCGCATCTCCTCTCATCGCGAATGATTTATGAAGCGTACCCGATAACTTCTCGTATACTTCGAGACTTTTTTTTTCTTGTGCGTTTTTATAAGCAACGTGAAAACAGTTGCCAACACGTTCTTCGCGAAGGTCGAGCGCATACACTCTAGGTTTTTTCTTTCGCACCTTTCACAAAGTTGCGCAATCCCATTTGTTCGACACGAGAGGTAGAAAAAAAAAAATTCTTTTCCTTCTCCCTACTCATCTCTTCATTCTCCCGACAATCCCAGCATCACTACGCTTTATCTATACTCCCGAGTGTGTTGTTCAGCTAGGATCTCTGGGATACGCCATAAAACCCGAGTTTTATCCCCGAAAATTCGAGTGAGGGAAGTGCGACCCGGAATTAGTGGAGTTTGAGCCATAGGCATACGTGATCGATGGGAGGCTGAAAAAAAAAAAACGTCTACCCTTATGCGACCATCGATTTTTTTTTCTTTCATCTTTGTCACGTACGCGGTATATAAAAATGAAGATGTACTATCTGGTAAATAATATGTTCTATCACGGTAGGAGGGATTTGTGGGATATCGAAAATATTTTACGAAATGTATTAATATGTGAAATTCACAAAATGATAAGCTCCCTATGGAACGGTACGCCCTCCTTATCCCTCGGTATCTCCTACTTATCCCATGGCCCTTCGAAACTCCCTCCTTATCCCTCCTTACCCCTCGGGAATCCCTCCCCAGCTCCCGGAAACTCCTTCTTATTTCTCGGAAATCCCTTCTTATCCCTCGGTAATCCCTCCACATCCCCCGGAAACCTCTTCTTATTCTTGGGAAATCCCTTCTTATCCCTCGGGACTCCTCCTCGTACCCTGGAAACTCGATCTTATTCCACGGAAACTTCACTCGTCTCTCGAAACGCTTCCCTGATCCTTTGGTGTACCCCCTTGACCCTTGGTGCCTCCTCATTTTCGATATTCCCTGTTCCTATCCCTCGGTACCCTCGTCTTATCTCTCGGTAACCCCGTTCTATCCCTCGGTATTCTCCCAATTCTTTCGGACTCTCTTCCCTATCTCTCAGGACCTTCTCTTGATTCAACGGCACTTACATTCATAGGTGGTGCTACGGGTGTTGGAGATTCTAGCTTCGTGATTTTTTCAAACAGTTGCGGTCAAAGATATTTTTATGATTTCGAGAGATTCATAGTTACCCAACAGCCGATTTTTCTCTGTGAACATCGCTATTCCTCGCTTAAAATTTCACCCCATTGATACTGCTAAATATGGTAACCATTGCAGCATTTCGCATCATCGACTCTTCAGCTTTTCTCTGTTATACCGCGCGTGTCGAGAATCGACAATACGGTCCGTTTCCTTGGAATAACGTACCACCATTTCCCAACCCAACGATACAAAATCTTATCTTCAGCTATAAACCCATATACAAGAGCCACTGTTCATCGACCACTGGATTTGCTGTTGTGCTTTCTCGAGGCTGTGATAAAGAAAGCTTTACGCGTACGTTACGCCCGATGGCCGATGGACGAGTGAACCGCACGAGGATATAGCGAATGGTAGTAGCAGTTTGCGTCACGGTCTGCAACCTTTTATTCGGCAGGCGGAGGCGGAGAGAAGCAGAAAAGCAGAGAGAAGGAAAACTTGGCTGGCGAGGTCTCTCGAGCAACTGGTCGGCTTCCCACGCTGACGTTCTTGTTCCTCTGCTCCAACAAATACTCCTATCTTTGTCTTTCTCATCTCCTCCTTCCTCACATCAATTTTCTATATTTCGTGGCTCTACATTTTATCGACGAGTTCATCTCAGGGCATATAAAACGAATTTGAGAAGCTAGCAGTTTGCGCGGGTAACGAGAGATATTAAACCATTAACATGATACCTTGAACTAATAAATTGGATTAAATATTCAAGAAGATGCCGTTCACTGAGGATTTCTCTTTTCATTTCCGCGTAAGTTAACGTCGCTCAATGTAACCTTTGACAATTATTTTAAACGCCATTAAAAAACGATAACCAACGGATTAATGATGGTAAAGTTGTCTGCAAAGTTACTCTCATTCTCAAGACTATTAGAAAACGGTAAATTCAATTTATCAATCAACTTTTGACATTTAAAAAAATGTGGGAGAATTAAACTTTACCCTCGAGAGTTTTGAACAACTTAAAAATGATTTCACTAAACAGCGGTCATATTTGATCGCAGCGTTAAGGTTGCCCCCCCCCCCCCTGCCGGCGTAACTTTAGATGGGATAAGGGATATCAGCCGCCAGCAGCAGAGATCTTGCGTGTACTAAGACGACAAGTTTCGTACAGAGAGGAAGGATTCCAAAATACCTACGAAGCTTTCGCGTCCCGCGAGGATCTCTTCCCAATTCTCGTACGATTCTCCATACATAGGGGTATATATATCTTACCTAGCGCCGTGGGTCCAATCGATTTCGAGATCTCCGTCGAACTTTCGACGACTGTATACGCGTGAGAACTCCTGTATATAACGTCTGTCTGCACTTTAGTCTATTTCTCCCCGCGCGTCTTTCTCTACTTCTCCGCTCAGGGTAACTTGTCTCTGTGCCCTACTTCCTCTCAATTCAATTCCTCGTCTGCTTGATCCTCCTCCGACTCTCTCTCTGTCTTACACATGCCACTGTGCAAACACAATCCCATTGAATATTTGAAAGCATAAAAACCAGAGATAAATCAATATGTGAGTCCTAAAAAAGCACTTTCACCACTGGACGAAAAAATATGGAAAGACCGAGAATTCGTTGTGTTGATATTATTTTTATCCAGGGTATCAATGTAAATGTCTTTAAAGCGCTCGGAATATGCGTTCGGAATGGTTGTCGCTATGTTTATGGAATAAATGGAAATGATGCAAAGAAAATATTTACATGCACGACGATTTCGAAAAATGTATCAAACACGCAATAACGAAGGAGGGGGATTCATATGCGTATTGAAAAGTTGGCGCGAATATTGTGAATATCCTGAAATATTCATATAATTATAAATAATAATAATTGTGGAAAAGTGGTCGTGTAATACACGATGATTTGCAATACCGACTTCAACATCAGCAGCGTTATTAATGAACATGAACATTATACAATATAACTACATTCATTAATTCCAAATAATCGGAGAAATCACCATGGTTTTTGATAATTTGAGATACAAAAAGAAATGAGGTACATCGATGGCGAAACAAAAATGCATATCATTAATATAGAAATTTCAGATTAATAATGATAAGCTTCAGAGGAAACTCCTCCTGTAATTGAAGATTTCCAATTTTCCCACGTCCTAATCATCAGACTTATCAACAGTATGGCAACCTCGTCGCTGTCCTTGAATATGACTGTCATCTCCTTGAGTCATTCATGCGGCACGGCGGAATCTCCTTTTCCGGTAGCTAATACCAATATTATCCGAGGGATCGAAATTCTCTTTCTGCAAAGTACATTGGGTTGCGAGGACAGAGGATGAAGGAATAGATTGTAAAAAAAAAAAAAATCTGAAATACACGATTCTCACGTATACGATCATACCTCCCGGTGAGAATATGCTTCGTTTTTTTTCTCTTTTCACGCTACCTGTTCTCCTTTTCCTCACTCTCGTTCTCCCGTCTTTTCGACGTCGATAAGCCCTGTGATAAAACTCGTTTCAGTAGGCCCTTTTTTTTGTCGACCGATCGGTCCCAGTCCGCCTATCGAACCCTCGTTACACTTTCGCCTTCTCTCTTCCACGTCGTCTTCCCTCATCGTAGCCACCGTACGACTTCACCCTTCGCCTCATTTCAACCCACCCTCCTTTTTCTTTTCCTGCTTCCACCTCACACTTATTTTTCCTTTCACTTTTTTTCTCTCACCCCCTCACACTCGCACCACCACCTTGTCATTCACTCCGACCTATAGACACTATTCCATGGGGACACTCATTCTTCCTTTTTCTTTCCATCGTCGGCTTTACTGCTCGTTCTCTCATTCTGCAAATCAACGCCGCTTTCCCGAGTCACCTCCATACGCTTTTCTCTGAACTATCCTATTCTCAGTTTTTCCCCATAAATTGACCCACAGCTTTTCCAATATCTTCTCAAAATCGGCTTAGATCATTGATGGCTTTCTAACGAAGTTGTTTCTCATATGTTTACGCTCACAAAAGCTGCATTTTATTGCTGCAAAATATGGAAGATGAAACACTCATATTAGCACTTTCGGAAAGCATTTCTAGATATTAAATTTGCATTTTAAGAATTTTGTCGATGGAACTTGAAAGAAGATATTGAAGAATCTGGGAGCTGAAAGTGTGAAGATAAAATAGGGTTGGTGTTGTACATAATATGATAAGACATACCACTTGAGAAGTATAAAAGTATGAAAAATTCACACGAGTGAAATTTTTTTTGCTAGTCTAGTTTATCCATGCAAATATTCTTTTTCATTTTCCAATTGTTTCCAACTGTCAGATTTCTATCAACAAGCCGAATTTGATTTGCAGGGTTGTATTCTTCTGTCGCAATACTTTACCCGTTCTGAGTATAGGAATTTCTATTTCAAACTTTTTGCAGAAGATATATTGACTTTTCAAGTAAATTTTTCTCCTCGTAGTAACTTTCGTACCGAATATCTTTGCAACTTGAACGTGTGAACTCCAAAGAACTCGAGTTTACTCTTCAGATAGACGCCGTTTTACAAACAACTATATTATATTACTCGGTTAATTGAGCATATGGGTGAACAAAAAAGGTCGTCTTGAACAAAAATAAAAATAAAATTGTAATATTCGCGAGCCGCCTATGTCAAGTCCGCGACTGCAGAATGCCTCAATTATGGGTACCTTGCGTATCACACGTCCCCTCAATTTTTTTCTTCTTATCCCCATCAAGTCCGGATTCCTGAAGAGCCAGCCAGCATCTCGGTCTGACCCTCTCATACTTTCTCATTCTTCTTGTCATTGCCGAGTAACTTGCGTCTGCTCACTCTCACGGTGGAAAACTCATTCCTTCATTGCCTTCACTCTTTGGCATCCGAACTATCCCATTTCAAGATCCTAACACATCCCATCGTTCGGGCTCATTCTCTCTCCCTCTCCTCTTCAAGCAACAGCGAGTCTCGCTCTCTTGGTCGCGCTCCTTCTATCTCCCGAGTCCGTAGTCAAAATCGGCTTGGCTGCTGAAGCAAATGAAACGCCGTTCTCTGCATCCAGTTCTCGGGTTCGCCCTCTCGTCCTCCGGAGCAGCCCACCGGCATCGCCACCCACTGCTTGCCTTCCAACTCGGTCTCGTGGTGGGTGCTGGGATCGATAGTAGTCGGTGGTAGGGGCTTGGCGGCAGCGACCGGCGAGAATGGCGGAGGTGCCGGTGTGAGGGTGAGAGTAGGGTGAGAGAGCGCCGCACTGGCAACTCCAGCGCCAGCAGCAGCAGCGACATCAGCAACGCCAGGATCGGGTTGGGTCGCCGAACGGACTAGCGGAGGTGGACGATGCTCCTGCTCTACTACGGCTCTTCTGCTCCAAAGAGAGAGACGCTCGGCTATTCTCCTCTCCTCTCTCTTTCCCTCCCGCCTCTCCCGCAACCAGAATTTCTGCGTCGGAGCGAAGCTTGCCGCGGCTGGAGCCGCTGCCGGCGCACGCTCTTCTACGCTGGTCCAGTCGTCGTTCCTCTCTCAGGACGGCACGTACGTTTTTAACATCGCGCTCACCAGTTACGCGTGCACCTCTCCGTAGAGCGAACCACGTCTCCTCCTTAGTAGTACGTTGCACTGCCATTTCAATAGTGACTAAGTTAGACACTTGGACATCAAGTGCACACCACCAAGACTTTTTCTCGGCATTGGATAACTGTTTTCACCAATTTTTCCGCTACTTTGGCGGAGCGTTACCGCTGCAACGAATATCACAAGGGGCATCCTTGGACTTGATTGTTTGGTGATTCGTTTTGTCGAGTTTATGGGTAAAAAAAAAAAGCAATCACCGGAGTTGAGTTAATTGTTAGAGTTAAGTTGGAGGGGATTTTGAACTGAGATTGTGGCTGAGGAGGTTTTCGAGTGATCGATTGTACGACATGACAATTGTTGATTGTGCGTTGGTTATGGTATGCAGGCGTTTTCGAGATATTGCCAGGTTTGGTAATCGTCTTTTATTGTGAAAGTTTGTCAGTTTTTGAGGTTTCCTGTTTGACGCGGGCAGTGTTGAAGAGTGGGTGGAAAAGCGAGAAGCTTGAAGGGTAAGTTGTTGCAAGTATTTCAATAGCTTTATTTTTCATATCAACATATCGCCTTTTTGTAATTATTTAACTTGTTGACAGTCGGTCTTGAAGGTTTTGTGACTTGAATATAGGTCAGGTTCGGGCTGCCACAAATGAGAGACTCGCAGGCGAATGTTTCACCTTTCTTTACGAGCACACGTGCTCGTCGCTTGTAACGTTTACTCGTACTACTTGATTCAAACCTGAGAGACTTTAAGTTCTATTGGGACTAGGGAAATTGAAATTGCATTCGATTGCGAATTTAAAATTCTGCTGATTAACGCTTCAAAGGTGAGGTAACCAAAATGCAACGCAATGTTGCCATTAATAATATTATTTCTTATTTGTATCGAACCACGCGTACTTTTGACTGACAGCTTTTTTTAATATTTTTACTTTTTTAAGGTCAAATTATGAAGGCTTGAGATATTTTTGACACACATTAAATTGGTTCTCTATGTGTTCACGTTCTCTGTTATTTCTTTCGGTTTTTTGGCAATTACTACAGTGAAATTGAAATGATAGAATTAATCTATGACAAATAGAAATAAAAAATATAATAGAAACATTGATTTCACAGGACAACTTGACGAAAAAATTTGTACACATTAATAGAGCGGTTCAAATTTCAATGTGGATTTAACATTAATTCCAGTTATGTTGGTAACAGTAATTCCTCACTATGTTGAAATGGATGTTCGGAGGTTATTATGGGTTATACATTAGGCCACTATACATAATTGTGAGGGCCTGAGTTATCTATTTCGGTTTCCATTTGCAAATAGCATGTATTTGTAAGTCGCATTAACTAAGCCGCATTACATTCCCGGTGGTTTTTGCAAAATCTCCGAATAAATAGATATAACGTGGGAATCTCCGGATAAGCTGAGAATAGTAACGGATTTGAGTATTGAGATAGAATCCGAATATACCTCGTATAAACAACTCTCAATATGTTAGGGAGTAAAAATCAACATTCCATTCCACTTACGGGGTCCTTAAAAATAAATATTATTCTCTCTGCGTATAACTTGAAATCAGTTCGAACAAGTTCGATCTATGTTCTTAGTGGTTCCAGCGGTATCTAATAAATTCATTAAAGAATAATATAGAATGCCAATATCGTACACGTTGATGAAGAATAAAAATGTTTTAAAATTCATTCACGGTTGCATCCAAACTGCATAAAATTACAAAAGTTATCCCAAGTGCACGTGTAACTTTTTTGATTTTCCGGCACCTAATTTCCGTAACTTCCGTGTTGGTACATTCTGTTTATAATTCAGGAAAGTTAGTGAGTAGGTTGTTCACGTTTAGAATAATTGCGTGTATATACATAGTATATTGGCTAAATGGTAGGGGGTTGGTTGTCCGAGATCCTCCGGTGCCCTCTACATTTGGCGCGAGGGTCGTGTGCAGGAGGCTCTTCAGTACATGCGAGTATACTCCGGCGGCGATATCGTCTCTGGCTTTCCGCTCACGTTCTCGTAAGCACGGAATTATTCAACGGACATACTCAACGCGAAATTACCATGGCCTTATCCATCGGTCGTGTTAAAAGGATGACAAATGAACACACACACACACACATACTCACACTTGTATAACCGCAGGACAGAGACGGATAGTTATTTCTTTCGGCCCATAGCCAAGTTGAGTGGAGAGTAATTGCATTCGTCCTTTTCCTTTTCTTACTTCACTCCATCTAACCGAGCCCCTTTCAGGTTCACTACTAGATACGATGCTTTTTCGAACTACAACCCTGCAAACACTGCCGAGAACTGAGTGTGCTCCGAGATGTTTATCTACTGGGTTGTGGAAACTCGCAGGGTCTATACGTGCCTCTTCAATGCAACCCACCTACAGCGCCTTAAACTGCACTAGATATACTATTTTATGTACTATCTCTGTTGCTGGACTGATATACCATTGTTTCGACACAATTTCGACATCGAACGTTATATCTATCACAATTAATGACACTTTACATTTCTTCTTCGAAAAATTGGTGCAATTTTTTTTCTCAATTTGAACGTGAAAACTTTGTTGCAAAGTAATTATACATTTCATAAGAGGAGATGGTAATTTTTTGAGTCGACAAGGAATTTTATAATATATTCAAATTTACAATAGAGTTTAACATTTTTCTCATAATTGATTAATTTTATGAGAAGCGAAGATTTGTTTGAATCGTTTAAACGTTTTTTCAATTGGGAGGGAACACTTTGTGTTCATATAATCTATATCTATAATAAAAATGTCCTGGATGAGTTATGAACGTTCAACCCAAACGCCGAGCCTAGAAATATAAAATAAAAAAAGTCAATTCCTTCCTTGACGTAAGCGGCGGCGAGAAGGGGATGCTCCGAAATTCGACCTTTAGGGGGTGAACAGTTGTGATATGTGTTCCTACGGATTCCTCAATTTCCCTTACCCCTTATAAGATATTGACTTCGTTTTTTAGGTACAAAGGTTACTCAAATAAATATTTATAAACATTTTTAGTAGGTATTTTTTAGTAATCGAGCGCTTAGGGAATGAAACGGAGTGAAATGTGAAGCACGGATTTGTCTGATTTATCTGGAATTTTCGGGTTTTTGGAAAAAAAAAAAAAAAAAAAAAAAACTAGTTTTAATTAGTTGTGTAGAGTTGACATTTTTATTTTTATAGTGGGATGTGTTGGGGGATAAAGAAATATTACTTTTTTCAATGTGCTATGATTTTCGTATGTGACATTATTATAGCGACATGTCTTCATTTTTATGACATTTAAATTTGCGTGAGCGTCGAATTCTCATTTTAGAGACGATGCCACTCTTCGTTAAAGCATGCATTAATAACATGAATATACATATATATATATATTTCACACCCACGAACAGCCTCACTAATCCAGACTCGTTCGAATACATATGAAATCCCTATATACGTAGTAAACTGTAGCGGTTTCGTAGAGCCGCCGTTTTCCAGGTACGTTTTGCATATCAATGAATATTAATCAAACGCATTTATTAAGCACAAATTGAAACTCAAACAGTTGGGCGCCGATCGAGGCTTAGGTCTAAAACTAGTACAGCCTATAGATATATTATCCGTTGTCGGGAAAGTCTACGCTCCCTTAAGGGATTAGGAAAGCTCGATATCTGACAAAATGTTCTCTTTTAGATCAGTCAAATAATCGAGGTAACATTTTTTCGTGTCGAGGCTTTCAGATATTATTTACTCCAGTGAGAGTTCAAATATCCCCTATAAATATGTGTACAAATTAATTGACGGAAAAAGGAACACGTAGGTATCAAGTGTTTTCCCAATTATTTCTTTATTGTAGTGTTGCAACGTATTGTCACTAAAGTTAGTACTACAATTATATTTTTATCTTGAAAACCACATGTACCGTGCATTTTTTTTTACATCGCGTTAATAAAAAAAACGTCGGTCAATTTTAGAACGTTTAACAACTCGGTATTTAAGTTTAGTTTCATGTGGAAAGCTTTGCGTAAAGTAGAAAATGAGGAAATAATTGAAAAAATAAGCAACTCCCGACTTTGCGTTGTATAATAAGTTGCACAACTTTTGAACGCCATTGTCGACAGGAGCCAAACTTATAACCAAACAAACTTGTTCTCAACTACACTTGTGCGGAAAATTTCAATTAGGTAGTTTGCAATTTTCTGGGTTTCGAGGGTTCACATCGTTTCACGTTTACAAAATATTAAAACTCTGATAACATTTCCGTCAACTTATAAATTTTAATTAAATTCGTCTAGATGATTGGCTAGGCACTCCACTTTCGTCATAAGTTTTAGTCCGACATGTCTTGCCGTTATTAATTTATCCGAAGTTAAGTTGATTGTAATGATTTTATATAGAATGTAGTAAAATTTGTACCCTCTTATTGATTCTGCTCAGCTATTCATCTCGATAACTTGTGAATTTGTAAAAGATTAAAAAAGATTAAAATCTTGAGTATTTTCCTGTGAACAATGAACGAGAGTTAAAAAATGTATGTATCTTATTTGTCGATCGGTAAAAAAAATTATTGAATTTACATTGAGTTTATGATAAGCTGCAATTTTATAACGTCCGACTCTCAATTGCTTTATCTTGAATTTTAACGATAATTTACAGTTGTCAAAGTCTTTTGAACCTTTCTTCCCAGTATTTGTTTGTTTTCACTCTATTGTTCGGAATTTTTATCGAGCGGCGGGAAAGTAATAAAAAATGCTTTCACGCCAATAAAACCAAATTGTGGTGACTGTACACAAATATAACTTTCAGCGATAACAACAACAACAACGACAAAACATCGTCATCGTAAAAGTTATTGTAAAATCAGCTTGCGCGAATACACGGTTGTATCGATGAATAAAGCTTATGCATTTGCAGAGATAGAGCAAAGAGGTGTAGACTCACCACAGCGGACTGTCAGCCGTCGGGTCACCGCGGAGAAAGCAAATAATAAAAATCTCATATGGCAGGCACCACCGGAGGCGAGCGGGACACGGTAGCGGATGGCGCGAGGCCGATCCGAGTTTTCCACTCTTTCCATCCTCTTGCCATATAGAGAGAGCACCAGCAGAGAGCATTGCTGGCTCACAATTCCTCTCGTAAAACCACTACGGATCGTATCTGTTGGGTAAATAAAAATGAATAAATAAAAAGCGAGGTACGCCACTCTCGGTACAGGGTGAAGGACGAACGAGGGGGGGGGGGGGGGGGGGGGTTCCGGGTGTGTGAGGTTCGCTTCCGGACATGCAGTATCCCCCCCGGGTTGCTGCTGGTTGCCGGTGGTTGCTGCGTTGCTGCCGCTCGCGGTTGCTTGTAGCACACACCCTGCAAATGCCTTCGCCAACTTTCCCACACAGCACACTCTTCCCTCTCTGTATCTCTCCCTCTTGCGGGGCTCCTCCTATCGTGTTCCGTGTTCCCTGAAATTTTTATCTTACGACCCGCTGTGCGATAAAGCTCATCCTGACCTTTTTGCCATTTCGCGACTGAGAAAAACAACTATTCCCTACCGGAATTGTGAAATTAAGCGATAGAATGAAAATAATTAGTAGTTTAATGCAAGTCTGGAAATGTATTTAATGTCGTACGACAAATCTTTTTTTTTTTCAATCACAACTGTGACCTTCCGTTAATAACGCCGTTTCATTTTTTCTTGCACTATTGACATTCAAGGGTTCGCCGAAGAATTTAATAAGCAGCTTAATACCGACCGTCACCGTTAAACATGACTGAATAAAAAACGAGGAAAAAAAAACGAACATAAATCAAATCATCGTAATCGTTTTTCAATCAAGGCTGCGACACTTTTCGTTAATAAGCCAGTTTCCATCAAGGCCGCAAGCTTGACTCATATTTGCTCACCTCGACGCCGCCGTTCGCTCTCGTTGCCCTTTTATCGCATAAATATTCAGTAAAGAAGCGATCAAGAGGCATCCCTGATTCCGTTAACTTGCCCTCGACGATCCGGAGGTCCTTTATACAGCCGTACGACCGCGCTGCCCCTTTCCCTCTGAACGGGCCAGGTATACCTCCGATGCGGAAGGTCGCGTACAACCTTCGTTAGCGTACCAGCTTAATTACGGAAAACAGTTAGTCCGCCCGCTGGTGGCGCTATCGAAGAGGGTGTGCAAGGGGAAGCACGGCGAAGGCGAATGAGAGAGGGAGAGAGGAAAGGAGTGAAGTCTCGCCAAGCACACAGCAGCCACCTTTCCCTTTTCTTATTTATACCTACACCTTCTTCGCAGTTATCCGCTGTGCCGGGAGCAGTTGCACCCGCTTCTGAACTCAGCTTGTGCCTTGGCAACTCGCTCTCTTGCTTCTCTTCCACTTCTCTAGCTTTCGCGTTGGGGATATAGAAGCTGGATGTGCCGATCTCGGGTGGTGGCAGCGCTGGTGAAGCCTCACTTCGTTATATTAACTTTTCCGTCGAACAAGGCAGGAGAGCGTGGCTCGTCCTGAACCTTCCGAAGCACACCGACGTCGGGGAGAGAGCTCGTCTCACCCTTTTTCGAAAGAAAATTCATCTCCTCCTTTCCTCCTCCTCCTCCTCCTCCCCCCCCCTCCTTCTGGAGAGGCAAAGTTGCGTCCAGATGTATAGATATACATAAGTAGATGGATAGACGAGTTTAGTTGGGGTTTCTATCCTTCCTAGTATGATAGCAACGATATGAAACTCGTGGAAGAGTAATTCAATATTTTCGACGAGGAAGTCAGCTTTTAATTAATTGGCTGAGGAACATCGGGTTCCCCTCTTGGCACGTTATTTGCTCGGTGTCCTCGATCAACGACGTTGCACTCATCCACAGATCGAGGTTTCTCTTTCTTTGCATCGCAGCTTTTTGAGAGCTCTGAGAAAGCTGGAATAAGATCGACAGGCGAATATATGACAAGCGTTCCGGACTACGGACTTGGGTTACTCAAGGAATCCACCAACTTATAATTAAATCTGAGAAGTGGAGTTGCTCGCTTTGGTCGTATGCTATAAGTTATTTGTACCAGACAAACGGGAAAAGTTTTCGTCTCACAGATTTTCGTGTAGCTTTTGACACACGGCCTACTTCGCGCACAAACTCGATAGCAGTTTGATATGTAACGTCGACAAGATTTGCCGAGACTGAGCGGCAGTGATAACATCGAGATGAGATCTTGTACGTGGATAGGACCTGCAATTTGCTAATGGAGATTAGTGGAGATGGGGTGGGATTCGTGATAAAATGTTTGCATTTGGATTACACTGTAGTTAGCTGATCAAGTCTAGGCATATCGATCCCATTGACAACTTGAATCAGTCCTTTGGCGGTTATTCGATTGATCGAAAATTGTCATATCCACGTGAGGTAAAAGGTATCATCGAGAAACGATTGAAATGCCGCTTGTTGTTGAAGTTAGAATTGAACTCATTGACGATTTCATTTATTACCAATATTTATTTTTTATCTTGGCAATCTTAAGAAGTCCAATTAAGTCCGAGTATAAGACCCTTTTGTTTAAATACATCAACGATTCATTGCTGCTTAGGCTATTTTATCACTCACGGGTAATAGTGAATGAATAGTAAATGAATCTCCAAGTGTCGAGTAATGGATCAACATCCCACGGAATGTGTAAGCTGTGAAAACAAGATGCAGATCACTCGATATAGACATAGTATTGCCAGCGACTGGGTATCGGAATCAATTTACCGAGAGCAGTAAATGGGTTAATTACAGAACATTCCATTAAGGAAGAATTTCAGGTATTAGCTTTCTCCAATTTCCGCTTTCCGGCTGTAAATAAGATCCAACCAAGGGAATGAGATCCATAGCTTTGTTTTGTTCGACAATACAACCACTCGTTGCTTTCCAGGCCATTGTCACAGTCAGTGGAGTACAAGAGTCGAATCTTTACGTTCATTGTCTGCCCGATAATTGAAGAGACGTCATTTGAAGTTATCTTTGGTGATTCTGCACCAAGCATTTTCGCAACAGTTCAATTATCTGGAGTATAAAAGTACGACTTGAATTCTGTCAATTGGAGGAAAAGAGTCATTTGCACCACAGCGTCATTAGCTTCGGTACCACATCGATATAACTTCGGGTACATTGATAAACGCGTATCGATCCCTTTAACAGGCCAGTCTCCGTCGATAGTCGCAGTCACTCTTACATCTAGGCACACACTGAGATAGGTAGATACATACACCGGCTTGAACTAATGGCTCTGTCAATTATTTACGGTCGTATCCCCCTCGCCGGCTATAAAGTGCATTCCGGTTGAGGTAGTGTGCGCAGAGAGGTAAAGCGTACCTCGTATATACCGATCAAGCAAACGAGCAAGCGCCCAACTAATCGGACAAGAGTCTTTAGCTCTTGAATTCCCCAAGGAAAAGCAAGCCAATACGCGCAAACTGCTCATACTTGGACGTCTTTGGTTAATATTTGGGATTAGAGGCTGGAAACGATGGATCGAAGGATAAATTAATGGCCACCGATTCCGTTGCTTCCCCGGAATAATAGAGCCACGTCTCCCTTAAGGAAGTCATACAATTGTTCTATTTTTTTCCAGCTCATCTGATGGTTTTTTTTTCTGCTACTATAAAGTGACAGCTACAAAATAGATTCCGCGGCCATTTCTATGGTTACATTAGCCATTTCATGCCTCCCAATCCAAATTGACGGTCTTGAAGTACAATTGCGCTGGAACAAATATTTTTGTGAACTTCAGTTGTGAATTTATGTACCCCCACTTAGCATTCATCACGTAAATCCACTTGTTAGGTCTGCCACACTTTCTCAAAGTCCAACACGATCTCCATAAGCCACCTTCATTGGCCGGAGTATCCGGGACATTTTTTTTTTTTTTTTTTCATTTTTATTTTTCACTCGAAACGTCAAAACTAAGCCAATAGTCAATAAATTAAATTTGTCCCGAATAGCGCTTTCCACAGTGAAGTCAGAGTTGCTCGGAGTGGGTATAATTTTGAACTGTTGGAATTGCGCTCGAAGCTCATGAATTCATGGGTACAGCGCGGTTCCGTAACGCAGCTACTTGCGCACAGCAGCGAAAACTCGTGGCCACCGCGATAATATATTATCATGGTCGGGGCCAGGACCGGTGAGTAAGAAATTCGTATAGCATCCGATCCTCGGCGTGGCACAAGGGAAAACCATGGGCGCGTTTAGAATTACGGTCGGTGTATGTCAAGAAAATTAGTATTCCGCCGGGGTGCTTAATCCATCGCGTTGGAAGCACTGCTGTGTGTGCGCTCACACACACACACACACACACACACACACACACACACACACACACACACACACACACACACACACACACACACACACACACACACACACACAAAGCTATGCCAGTTTCTCTTTAGTTTGGCGGCGCGGCGAGAACCTCACCAAGTCTATCCCCGCGAGTTGCGTACGGACTACATACCCTTAAGCCTCTGCAGGCACGAAACCGAGACACGAGACTGCTGTGCGTACGGCAAATCCACCCTCTTTCGAATTCTGTATTACAAACGATGCTGCAGGGTGCGCGGCTCACTCGTGTTATTAATGCGCCAGCGTGATGAACGGAAAATGTCTCCGAGAAAATATCTATACGTATAGCGACGAGAGATTGAGGAGGAGAACGAAATGGGAGGAGAGCCAAGTGAAGAATGGCAGAGATATAAGCTCGCAAGCGCCAATCAATTGCCGAGCACATTGGCCACTGAAATGGAAATATTGTGAAAGCATCGGCACAGTCACGAGCGAGTCAATATATATATATATATATTTATTTCCGGGATAATTGTATATCATTTATATTAATTTTCTACAGAGGGTTTTTATCGTGAACGCAAGTCGAGGTTTTTATTAGATACTTGAAATGGCAATATGGACTTGCAAAAAAAAATAAAAAATAAATTTGTTCTCCTGCTCTTATAATTTTCTATGTATTTGGAAAATGAAGTAACGATTAATGGTTATTTTATTTTTCAAAATGGACCCCCACCCAATGGCGAGTAATTCGACCACTCGGACCACATGCGAGTGGGTATGGTGGAGTAAAAGAATTTTGTGGTTGGACTGTTGTAACTTGGGAGAGTGGTGCAATGGCGAATGAATTAACGCGAGGCCTTAACGGAGAGATTCCACTGTATAAAAAATACACCCTCGTGGCTTTTGAACGGCCTTGGAGAATATTCCGTGTGATGCGTGGGTCAAAGAGAATTTCTCGTGGGCGGCAGTGGAGCACATTAAACATGTATATTGAAAACACGTCGACAGTTAAATGCGCTGGAGGTACTTCCGGTGCGACCTACACGTTAACTGTTTCAATGTAGGGAGTTACGTAACAGCGAAACATAGAACTAGCTGGGAGTGCTGTTGTTACATATATATATGGCGAATTGAGGAGGCACGGCCATAGTAAGTATCAGAAGCAGCAGCAGCAGCAGGAGCAAGGCGGCACGCTAATCTCCAGAGGGATTAGTAGCCACTCGGGAATTCGCCAGCCCCGTTATATTGCCAGTGCTGATGGGAAAGGTGGTCGTAGCCGTGCTCTTCTAGCTCTCCCATTCGGTGAGAGCATTAAGTCCCGAATTGGTTCTCCGTTCGGCGTGGCACGTTAAAAAACAAAAAAAAAAAAAAAAAACACACCACCAAGTTCCTCGACTTCTCCTCGCATCCCCTCGGCAACGCTCTCGCTCCTTTTCGTGATCGGGATGCTTTATTAATCTTTTCCTCGTGCCTCCGTTTTTTTTTGGATTAATTACGCAAGGGTAGAAAGCTTTCGCATCTGGCGTTTGGTATTCCGGCCTCGTATTCTTCCTCCAGTGCGAAAATTAGTAGAGCCAAGCGCCCCGAACACGAGCAACAGAGCTTGTTCGTTATCCCCGATGAAATTTTAATGGCTCGGAAGAATTTTCCGGGAAATAGTTAATTTGCGAATATACCTTAAACACTTTGGCCACGAGACGAACACACGAGCGTGACGTTGATAGAGTGCTAACGAGATTGCATTTTATTCTACCTTGATACCGGATATGTCGGGCGAAAAAAAAGCATTCAGCTCGGTTAAAAACGTGTTGTTATTACGCCTCGTCAAGCTCCTGTGGGATTTCTCTACATAGCATGCATAAAGCTCGCGTGCTAACGGCTGGTCCGGGTCATTTTCGAGCCAATGTATCACACCCTCCAGGCTCAATTTATTTGACAAAAACTCGGATGTATGGGAATATTCTTTTATTCTCACGAATCACTGATCCTTCTTGCCACAACCGATAAAACAAGTTTCGTTAAACGGAGCGAGACAGTCCGAAATTGCCAAGTTTCATCGACAGGTCTCTCACTTGTTTCCCTACACATTCACACGTTAAAAGTTCATTTTTCATGGTTTTGTTTGTTCTTTCATATAGAACCGTGTCCGACATAAAAAAAATATTATAATGGAAATTACATTTGGTCGTTAATTGGATAAATAGAGTGTTCATTACATCCCGGTAAATCCCGGTGGGATTTTTCTCTAGCCTGTATTAAGCTTGCGTGCTAATGACCATTTTTCGAAACTGTCGCATGTTTTATAACCTTTGAAGAGAATTCTCACCTCTGATTAATATCGCTCTTTTTTATAGCAGAAAAAATATTGTACAAGCATCGCGAAAAGTATTAATATTTTTTATTTGTTATATATTTCGTTGAATCGAATAAATAAATTATTGTAAACCTAGCACTTGCACATATTGAAGTAAATGGTTTATTCGAAAATTCCGGGCATCCAATTATATTTTTCTCTGAGTGTGTGTGTGTGTGTGTGTGCACTTGTAATAATGAGTACGTTTGGAAGGGTTCGCTACTCCAGCGGCACAAACGCGGAGCGCAGTCGTCACGTTCATATTTGTCGCGGATGTAAACGCGTTGGCAAAAACGGATTTACCCTTTTCTTGGTATAATACCGAATATGCAAAAACATTTTTAACTCGCTGGTTCTCCATTCCCTTGAAAAAGTGTAAAATTCTAATTGGAGTTCCTCGTTTGCGACATAAATCTGGGCGTGTTCGATAATGAAAGTAGCTCACATATGCGCCGTACGGTACTCGTGGAATATTCTGTGCAGTACTGACGTCCACTAATTACTTGCTGTTTCAAGAAATTGTTCAAGAGCAATTCATAAAAAAATAATTTTCTGATAATTCATCGGAAATTCGACGTGCTAATTGTTGCTCGCGCGTTGAAATATCCTTTGTGCTTGAAAATTGTGGTTGACTTTTTTCTTCTCCTAATGATTGATTTTCATTGAAATTTTGAGGTGGTACTGTGGAAAGATGGGGAAAAAAATGTAATCGTCAATGTGAGGCTTTTAATATATGGAGATGGCTTCATACACTACAGCACCGCGTGTAATTTTAAATGTCGGAGAGAAAATATTTGCGGTGCTCGTGAGTACGATATTGCGCCCACACTTTTATCGTATCGCCGAATTTACAGACCTACATAAATTCTTTTTTGTACCTCGTTGTCGACAGCAAATATGCGGAATAATAATTATTTTTTGTCTAAAGGTTCACTGCGGTTTTGCAGCGCGGCTACTAAAAATCCCGTTGTATCGATAAAAAGTTTACACGTGAAATTATTTTACGCTTCGCTTGTTCAGCAGCGTTTTATTAAATTGTAGGTGCGCGGTCGCACGAATTAATTAATGCTATTTTATAAGGATCTTGTGTGGCGTATCGATATTGATCTTATTGATTGTTGGAAAAAAAGTTATGCTAATTTAAATGATATAATGAAATATTAAATTTTAATAAACAGCAGGTGGTTCAAAGAATTAAAAAAAAATGTATGTCTCTTTTTAGAGGGGCAATTCCGTTTTTGTTCTTTAAGCCGGGGTTTATCTTTTTCGCGATTTTAAAGATGCGAGCTTAGCTGCACCGGTGTCAGAGAGGCACAGAGGCTGGGTAGTTTGCTCGGGGAAGCAGTCGAGGGTCATAAAGTCCGTAGGTTCTCCCGCATCTGGCGTCACACTAAAATAATATGATCGCGTTTTCCGCACAGAATTCTCCATCGGAGCGTTGTCACGGGGCTTAGAGCGGCGCACGGTGAGAAAGAGAAAAAGAGACGACCCCTCACGCCTCCTCTACGGAATCACATTATTCTCATTTACCACGCGTTTTTTTAATTTTCACCTTCTCATTATTTCATTTCAGTCGACTGCATGCAATAAAAACTTGCCGGTTTTCTTGATCTGGTGCAGCGAACGAATGAGCACACGGATGAGAAAGAGGGTGAACTATTCCGCGTCGTAGCTCGGCCACTGCTTTGCTCTATACCGCACTCTCAACGACTCCATTCTCCTGCTCTTCTAATTTTATTTCTCCCTTTTTTTCTACACTTTTCTCTATTTTATTCCTCAACTTCCACATATCTGAGCACCGCCGGCCATTCATGATTCCGCTGCCTTGCCTCCTTCCCTCGGTAAAACTAAAATTGCCATTATTTTTCACTCAACGAGGGAAGAAAAAAAATCGCAGAGACTGGCACAAATTGAGTGGGGTTACAGAGCTCACGGGAAATCCAGAGAAATGTGAATAACTGGGTATTGATAATTATACACTTTCCGATAAGAAAACTTTATTTACATTTTTTAAGACATCGCAGTTATTTCGTGATTAACAAATAATGTGGAAAAAAAAAATAGAACTGTCAATTTTTTGTCCTGTGAAATCAAGTTGTGTGGAAGTTGAAGAATTTTTTTTAATATCTACACCAATATCAATTTAGTTTTTACCGTCTATAGAATAATATTATTTAACAAATAAGAAATGCAGTGTGTCAGTTATGTTCCTAAATTCCGGTGCATTCACGTCATTTCCATAAGAACTGCTGCGACAGTACATTATTATGAGTTATGGGGGTCAAAGGCCAGAAAGAATTCTTCATATTCTTCTTCTTCTTCTTCATCATCTTCTTCACCTAGCCCCTTTTGCTTGCATAACGCGAATAAAATGGAATACTTATTCTTACGGTACGCTCATGAATTTTCATTTTGTTGTCGGGTGTAGCAGCGGTGGCCTCGCGTCTCTATAGCGAAAAGAGCACGCAGCGCACATATACCGAGCGCCAAGACTGCGGCCGACTGAACGAGTTTGAAATGATTTCATCGCGTCCCCTAGCACCGACCTCACTGTTTCGTCGCCTGGCTCTTTTGTACTATCTGGTGCTCTACGTTGCTGTAGTATATACATATATATACATTTAGTCACGCCCCCACAAACCCGCTTATATACTCTATGTATGCTTATAATATATATTTATATATATATGCAGTCGACGACTACATCTCTCGACTTATTCAACGCCCGACTCGCCCTTCGTGACCTTAATTAATATCTTGTTGAAACTTTAATGCTATTCATTTCTAGAGGCTCTCGGATAAAGTACAGTACACTTCTCTACTTCTTGAATTTTACGGTTCCTTTATTCCTGTTTTCCGTCCCTCTTTCTCTCGGCCATCTCGTATTTAGATTCCAAGACACCTCGTTTCTCAGTTAAGTATACGCCCCGTGGGACGGAAACGAGAAACTTCATTCGCATATACCCTGATGCTCATTTTTGCTTCAACTAATATGTGGAGCACAACTTCAAAGAACGTTTGTATTCCTTCTGTGGAGGATACATTCTTCATCTAGCCTTATTTAAATACTCGAGTACACATATCCTGATGGTGTACGAGCATTTACATATGCCAAGTGCATACAAGTAAGCAGATCTCCTTATTACAAGGTTTTTTGCATGAAGTGGAAATAATTGAACATGGAAGAACAATGGCTAATTGTTTTTTTGAAAACACATCGAATTATTGCAGTTAAGATTTAAAAAAATATTTTCCATAGTTCCCTTGAGTTCTGGATATGATTTTTTGGACTACTATATCCTTCCTTCATTAAGTAACATTTCCAATGGCTAAACTAACATTTTCATAACTTGAAAACACTGTTTTATACTCTGCGAACGTTGTTATGCTTGCCGAAGAGTTCTGGTTCTGGATCGACCTGATATTTGGATTCTTTGACACACTTCTTCGAATCCATATAAATGCATAGAGGAGAATACGAGAAGGACTCGGTTGGGAAAGGATATAGCGAAAACCTTAAGATCAGACTTTGCATCTATGAGAGATTGTTCGTATGCGAGGTGTCGGCGTAGCCCACGACTCCTGCTCGTCTGTACGAACATTCCCGGTATATGCACGTACAGCCCCGATTGCATGTCGTTCGGGTAAGTGCTGGGTTCGCGGACTTGGTACACCGGGCACTACGGACGATGTAAAGAGAATGGAGATGGAGAGGACAACGCAAGTATACCGATGGAGAATGGGAGACGCGCCAGGATAGCTAAGAAGTAAGCTCTACACGTAAGCCCGAATGATAGAACGAGAGCACGGAGGATTCGGCACGGTGTACTATACAGTGGACTATACTGCATACCGAATCGAGATTCTGCAACGATATAGAACTTGAAGTGGAACTGGAAGTGTACCTTGTACAGTATAGAACCCGGTGTACGTAAATTAAGCGTTCAATGGTCAGCCAATCTGGTCATCAATGTGATAGGATGTATAGGGCTTAACTGCAACATTTTTCGTTTCTCATAAATAAAATATATAATTAATAATTCACGTTAGAAATACGGCAGTTTCGTTCTACAATCGATTGGCTATGTTGTGTATTATTTTCAACATTGTATACATATTCGGAAGATTAGGGGGCGGCTCCTGAGGGACAGAGGGATTCGGAGAGATGGAGGGGTGCGGATACAGATACAGGGCGATTCCTAAGGGACAGAGGGATTCTGCGAGATCGATGGAGAAAAGGGTGTAGTTGATGCCACGACCAATCGGATACTAACCAAACTACATCTAATGCTTCAAGCATTTTAAAGTCGGTTATTTCAACTAACCAGTTTTCTCTGTGCGAAGGGCGGTTCCCGAGAAAACGGGCTTCTGAGAGATGGACGGCCCGAATGATGGGGGGGGGGGGGGGGAGAGTCCGTATCTCCAGGGATAGGAGGGTTCGGAGAGATAAAGGGTGGTCCCGAGGGCTTGGGGGTCCAAAAATACAGGACAGTTCCTAAGGGACAGAGAGGTCCGAGGAGATAGAGGGCCTTCTCCGAAGAATAGCTTACGTTACAGAGTTGTTAGCTACTAAACTTCAAAGATAGAACAAATAAGTTCCACCTTCGAAGATGGGAAGCTTCTGAGATGAAAATGGTACTTGAGCGCTGTTTAAAAAAAAAGCCAATGTAAAGTTAGCTCGTCCCTTGTTACATCCCCTCTTGCAAAACTCCCATAAACAAGTAAAACCAGTGCACTACCGGGGACATCAACCCTGATGCATTTTTCTCATAAACGTGCATGGGTGCTCATCAATTCAATATAATGACTTGCCGCTATAATACGTTTTTTCCCCCTTTTACTACATATTTACAGACTCCTATGGTAAATGAGTACTCGACTAGGGGTTAAAAACTACCGCGTACATTAGTTTGATCTCATGGTATCCAGTCTAAGTTATTATGCACGTTTTTATATGCCCATTTTATTTCGCTCTTTCATTTTATAGCACCTCGGGTGTTCCACTCTTTGGAATTTTTCCTATTACAAATGAGGCTTGGTCGTCACACGTCTGCACGGACATAATCTCGGGTCTTTGGGGTTCTGTTATATCCATACAAGAAGGAGCGACGACATCACCAGCAGGCGCACATGGTGTTGTAACGATAACTTCAAAACGGTTCGACGCGACCGACGTGACGGCGCCGAGATCCGGCTTTTCTCTCTCTCGCCTATACGTACACTTCCGTCGACGTAGAAACAGCAGCAGCACCGACAAACACGTACAGCGATATCATTTGTGTGCGTTGATGATGAAATGATAGCCTGTCGTTCGACACCCGAATAGCCCCACTTGCAGCGACTCACGAGAAACGTAGTGCGCTGTTACCTTCTACAGGGTATAATGCGCTTCTTCTCGCAAGATATCCGACCAAGTTTCGTCTGAGTAAGCTTGCGCGACGCAACTTCACTCTGTGTATACTGCGCGATAGTTTCGATCGCGTATCGAAAGCGCGTATATCGATTCAGCAACAATATACGTCTACCTTACGCGTACCTTGGTAACATTCTACCGTGAAACTGAAGCCCCACGATGCGAATTTCATTTCTTCACCGACTGCTTTCGTTGCTCGTATAATATTTGCAACGTTCTTATTTCGATTCGATGATTGAGCGAGGCGGCGAAATGTACGGAGAGAAAATTGAGAAGAAAGTAACTCTCGTAGAGGAGATAATAGTTTATGAGAGTTTATCGGCAAGAATACGATCGTCAGACAGTTAACTCCAGTGATTTTCCGGTAGCAATCTTTGCTGCCGCTTGAGAGTCTCTGATAGAAGACGCTTAGGGGGTTCAGGAGTTGATGACCCTCCGGGGTGCGATGCTTGCGTCTTGGATGCTCTCTTATATCAGCCGCGCGAGGATATGAGATGATCCGTGAGACCGACGGGCATCCGGTGGATCGAAACGGGCCATTTGACGTTTATCTCCTGCGTCTGAGGTAAAGACCTCATCGTTAACTGCTATTTCGACAGGCTTGTACTTATTGCCTCAGGGTCGTTGATCTTTGCCAAGACATTTCCAGAGGAGTTTCATCTTAGTAAATCGTTAATTGAGGCAATGTTATTTTCGTAAAGTTTACGTCGGCGGGATTTTACAGAAATGATTTCTCGCTATATCATGGGAAAGATTATATCGATGCGGCCACTCAGAATTCCCGTAAAACGAAGCGACGGGATGTTTTGTGATTGCAAAGTGTTGGAAATTATTATGATTTCGGGAGACTCCGAGAAAACGTATTTTAACAACTCGTTGGGCCTAAGAGCAACTGGGAATAATCTGGATTTGGCAGTTTCATAAGAGGTCTTCGAGTAATTCGGGGACGTCAGTTTAAAGGGGGAATAATTTATACGTGAAGAATCTATTAGAGGGCCATAGCGAAATCCCTACCAGGGAGCTTTCAAAAGGTCTCTGAATAATCAGGGTCTGAGCAGGTCCCAGGAATAATTAGAAAAATTCAGGCTTGAGAGGCTTTCATGAGCTTGGAATAATTCGGAGGGTCTTGATTAGGTACTTCAACATGGGCGTTAGAATATCTTTATCTCACGAAGAGCAAAGTATCAACGTATAATTCAGGACAGTGGAGTATTAGAAGGCTTTTGTGACTTGGATGACGACGCCAAGACCTCTTGGTGAAAAGCTATGCATGCGACATATTTGAATGAAACTAACATTATTAGCTCTCAAGAACCTTTGTCGGCTCTGTAATTGAAACAATAGTGTTGTACATGGTGTAAACCACAAATTGCTATTCGTCTTCTGTCTGCATTTTCTAACCGAGTCACTTGAGCGTTGATCATTGTGTGGAAATGTCTCTATGCTGCAACGGTAATTACCATGACTGAAGGTGAAGACTGCACGGAAGAATAAAGGTCTTTCACGAGTTACCTCGCCCACGTCGTGACTGCTGTTTCTGCAGTCGAGTTCCCGGCGACGAGCACTTGGTGAGTGCATGGGGGGGCGGTGTGGCACGTCCGGTCGCTAACTCGGAATAGCCGCTATGCCCGTTACCACTCTCTCGTCGTTCCATTCACGCTTCCCCGCAGTAGCTTTTCTATCTTGCCCTCTCGTTCTTGTGTTAGCTCGTTATACGTTTATAGTCGAAACGTTTTCCCAGAGTTGTAAACGATCTTCACTTTTACTGCCAACGTCTAAATTGCTGGAGACACATTGTCGTCGAAATCGCAAAACTGTCCGTTGCATTGTGTTGTAAAAAACAAAGAAGAAGAAAGAAAATCAACGGCATACACAGAAATTAAAGTTTTAATTTATAGCCAAAAGTGGCTGTCTCTTATCCCTGGAAAATTGAATCTGACCTGCTGAAATGGTCGTTCATCTCTCAAGACAAGATGGGATGGGATGAATGCCCCGTGAGCCTTGGCAATCTTATAGGAAAAAGATTATACCCAAAATATGGAGATCACCGAAGATTTGATCACGTTTAGGTACTCGATGGGTATATAGGTATAGATTTAGCGGTGGCAATATTAAGGGATGCGACGGAAACTGGAGTGAGCCCTCCCAGTTCTCCACTTTCGTAATTTCTCCTCCGGGGTCGATCGTCATCAAGCTATGTGGACTAAATCCACCAATTAAGTTTGCTGAGCCCGAGTGGCAACCTCGTCCTGGGGTAGTAGGCCACCAGAAGCGACGCTCTGGCCCTGAGTCCACTCTCTCTCTCTGTCCCTCTTCCTCATTTTGGTTACCTCGTGTTCTCAATATACCTTTTGCTCCGGCCCACGATCGAATCCGGAAATCTGAGTACTGGAGCGAGAAATTAATGAGTTTCCTATCGGTCGGCAACTCGCCAATTCCATGGTTGAATCCAGAAACCTGGTGCGGCCAATGTAAAGGCAGGTGGACATAGAAGACGATAGTGAGAAACTAGATTCGTTATGACATATTATTAAGTATCCTACCCTAACGATCGTGTCCGTTCGGTAAAGAAATATCCAATTCGTTTTATTCAATATCAATGACCCGAAATAAATCAGTACTTACGGCTTTTCGTACGAAAACTATAAGGCCATCCGAAGTCTATTTTGTATAATAGATGAAATCGGTATGAAAATTCGTGTGCCGATTCTCATCAAGACCGCATGGATGTTAAAAAAAAAAAAAAGAAACACAAAATGAGAAGATGTATGAAATGTTAGAGCTGAGATGTTTCAACGATGAGTATTTACTCGGAATATTGCTGTTAGAGCAAGCAATATCGCCGGATACAAGTCGACACGACGCGGAGAACGTGTTTATGGCTGGGGCTTAGTGGAATTAAGACCCGAAGGGCATATCCAGGGACGGTAAGCGTAGAGTGTAAGCTGTCTAGCAAAGTCCGTAGGGAGCATTGAACGAGATGTGTGGGTATATAACGTCAGAGATGAGGGTGGCCAGTGGCGACGAGCAGTTCCGAGAGCCTAGCCGTTCGCTCTAGCTAACGGGAAGTAGCGTGATTACGCATTGAATTGGGTAATTATTCAGAGGATTGCCAGGCTTCGGGTCGTATACAATCGCCTCGCGTTGAATGTATAGCCGGTTAGTAGGCCGTGCGTTGGCGCTCTCTCGCGCACTGGCCCAATGGCCTCTCTGCCCTCTCATCTTCCCATATATGCTCCTCTGCCTCAACACAATATATACACGGCATAGAAAGGCCATGCGGCATCGTATACGCAGACTGCGTACGTCCGAACCGCTCATAGTATACGCGGGCTCGCGTTCCCAGCGGGCTTTGATTCACGACTAGCGCCTCCATGAAATTGGCCTGCCATCGGCACAAGCGTTTTGCACCGGGTCCTCCTCGACGCTCTGTCTATATATATATATATATATATATATAGCCAGACCTTGGACAGGTGTGCAGGCCTTTGGGCAAGTTATGTCACGCCGCTCTATATGCAATCTGTCATCCTGTACTATCCTTGGGCTCCACGCGTGTAAAGACTACTCGTTTATTGGCAAAACTGCGCGACGCGCAATGACAAATTAATAGTGAACATTTCAGGTTACAATCGCTTAGTTAGATTCGCAACTAATTAAATCCCAAAATTCAATGAGTATTAACAATACCGCCATTTTCTTCTTTATAACCTCTTACCTAGTTCAATCAATTTCCAGGATGTATTTACTCAATTGTCACCTCGTACCTACCGGATTAACATTATTATAAATTGAGTTGATCCAACTAATCTCCATTTCCAAAAGGGCAACATATATTCAAAATGAAATGTAATTTCATATGCCTATTCCTCAGGGAATTGCCTAGAAGGCTTGGATTCTTCGCGAAGATGGTGAAAGAGGAGGTGGGAGAGGATTGCTGCAGACATATTTGATCCCACTGGGATGCTCTCCTGGTTTCTTTCGTTTCCGGATAGCTCTGTGGTGAGCGAAGAGCTTTGACAATTTCATAGTACCACCAGTAGCACTGCACGATATATATACCTTTCCTTTCGGACCATGTTTCTGCTCGGGTCTGTTGATGGTTTGAAAAATCAACAAGGGTGAAAGAGGAAAAGGGAGAGAGCGAGAAAGCGCGAAGGAACCAGATGCCGAAGGAGAGAGAGAGAGAGAGAGAGAGAGAGGAAAATCTCGTACCGCAGCAACCGTATCGTGCACGACTTCACATAAATTCCAGGCTGTGTCGTTACACGTGCAGCGAAACTGAACGAGCCGAACATGTATATTCCTCGGGCTCCTTCGCAACCTATTTTTTCATAGACACCTGCTATGTCATTTTATAACGTTTTCATAGCGTGCACATCGCGTTAGACGATTACAAGTTATGACACTAACGTGCCTGTTGAGTTGAATTGATGCGTTCACCGAATGCGTAACACCTCACCAACCGCGAAATTTTATACTTTTTTATTCGATGACCGTTTTCATGTAGACAAATTCGACAGTCATGCGACTTCAAGATATTGTGCAAAAATGTTTCGATTGCTGACGACTGATCCATCGTGTCTGGACGTTTGTATATATGTAAAGTAACTTTATTTCTTGTGATTTGACGAGATACTCGAAATGGAAGCAGTATCGAGAAATGCAGTTAAATCTTGTCACGGGGGGATCATAGATGGCAACATTGACGACAATTCAGGCCATGTGAGCGTACCGTCCGGAGATGCAGGGCAATCCAGGTACTGTGTTGGAGCGGATTGCAGGCGTTTTGCCGTATAGTGGTACACAACGCGTTTACACGTACGAGGTAGCGGCGCGCGAAACGTGCATTTGCCGTGGCTACATGCCACTGAGGAACCGAGCTATAGAACGCATTTATGCCGGTATAACTGTATTGGCACAAACCGACTATACTCCTAGCGATATATGCTAACGTATACCACGCACGGTTCCACCACGTTGCAGCTTCTGCTTTAGAACCCTTACACGAGATACACGATATACATTTCCTCAGTTCAAGCCGTTACATCAACCCACCATCAATGTGAACAGAGAATGCGTCGTTATAATATCCACATGGATTGTAATAACGTTCCCTTTTGTGCGCCCACAATTTCCACACTGTGCATTCCTCACGTTTCCACACCTTTAAGACCATTTAATAAAACAATACATGAATATGAACATGAAATTGTCGAAAAAATAAAAAATGCGAATCCAAATTGAAAAACACGCACCAGTGTTAATAAAAAAATAATCGCGTATTAATTAAAAAGTCCATTTTACCAACACGCTAAATAATCGCCGTCGGTAAGAGCTTTTCTCCGGTAACACGTAATTAAAAACTAAAACATGCACCCAAGCAAACACCATATTTTCTTTTTTCACACATTTATCCTCTACGTGCTCTACAATTTTTACAGAACGGAAGCTTAGCACTCTACATGAGAAAGAAAAGAAAAAAGAAAAAACCGCAGTTTCGTGTTCCACCGTCCAGGATCAGTTTCACCGTACGCGGCACACGGTGTGCAAACTCTCTGGTGATATAAGCTACACGTGATTACACTATGTATGTATATTTATGCACGGTGTGCGTACAGCCAAACACAAGTGTTCACTGTCACTGTGTATTGCGAGTACATACCGTAACTACTGTGCCTATACATACCGGATGTCCTATTGCGCTATTACTAATACCGTCACACGGTGCAGTAGATACACGGGTATTGTTGTACACATACCGTGGCAAATACCTAGAGAGCCAACGGCGTATGCCGCCTTCCCCGCAGAGATGCAGAGAGTTAACGTACGCCTGTTTTCGTCGTGCTCGCGTACATTGCTCCTGGTGCCGCTACCGCTTCTCTAACCACTAGCCACGTATACGTACTCGATTCGAGCCCGAGGAGAGTAGAGCGCAGCCGAGCTAGAGTGCAAGCGGCTACGGGAATACGATACATGCTAATGGTACGCGAGGGAAGATAGTTTAGGATTCCACGTACCTCTGGCCAGAGAGTCTCTTGCCCCAAGAGTACTCGCCGCTGAGCTTCCCTCGCGCGACACCAACCTTCCACTATACAAACTAGCGTACACCGTGCACCGAGCAGCTTTTGGAATATAGGCTGATCATGGGCTAGGGTATATCGAGGGCGCAGGAGCGTGCGATTCTGGCATTGCCGGACATCGGACGTCGGGCTTTATCGGATACATCGTCCTGAATAATTTTCCTCGATTCCGCAGTACGCAAACGGTGTGGCAACGTTCTCCTCTGCTCTGGCTTTCGCGCTGGCTTATGTCTATAGATATATATATATATATATATATTTGCGTGTGTGTAGGAAAATGGGTATATCTGTACTGGGGGACTCTTGTAGTCATCCTCTCGCATCGAGTACTTCACATAGGGTTTCCAGCTCGCGCTGGGAGCGATAGAGTTAATATTAGGGATCGGCTATGGAAGCTGGAAAGTATCGGCGATTTTGGCTTACTTCGATTTTTTATCTTCGTTATTTATTAGCTGGTGACAGGCCCATCGTTGTGGATTGTCATCGTAGGGGAGCTTAAAAAAAAAACGCTCCACTTTGGAAGAGCCTTGTGTATTCTAACAGCGGACAACATTGTTTTCTGGATAATGCGCAGGGTTCATTTCAATTCATCCTGAAGGGATGGACTTGTTTCAAATTTTTACTCTGGTGAGACGGAGGGTAGTTCTTATAATGGAAAAAAAAAAAAAAACTTTTGTCTCTGACTCGTCCCCTACCCCCATTCGAGGTGAAATCGCTGACGCTGCTCTGATAAGAGCAGCTGAAGCGTGGAAATCCGTTGTCTCATAAAGATTCCGCGAATCTAAGGAAGAGTCTTTGAGACTCTCGGAAAGCGAAACGCCGAAAATTCGGATGAGTGCATTGCACTTTCCCGGAAGCAAAACTCTCAAGATTCGGTGACATTCTGAGGAGCACAATTTCGGTTTTTATCCATTACCCCTACCGAAATTCAGACATATGCTTTTCAAAACGTTCTCAGAAACTCTATAGAAAACAACATTATCCCATAATCGGTGTGCATAGAAAATATATTTACTTTCATAGAACGATTTTTAATTGAAACGAATTATCTAATGAATATTCGTTAATATAGCAATTTCTTCTGAGAAGAAAAAATATCGTATGTCACTACTAATATTGATATACCAATATTGATATGAACGACATGTTCACAATGCACGGTTCCGGGTATCATTACGCAATCTCACCGTAGAATAATATTATACGATGTAGATATGCATCGATGTATTTGCTACACCGTACGACATTAACGGAAATTAACCCGTGGAATATCGATCGATCAAACATTGATGTTCGAAGGTGTGTATATATGTACGTGTGTGTGTGTGTGTGTGTGTGTGTGTGTGTGTGTGTGTGTGTGTGTAAAGCGTAACTGAAACCCTGCGGTTTGTGGTTACACTGGCTAATAAAACTATATCCATCATCAGCGTGCTAGTATTAGTAATGTACATACTCAATTACTCAGTATTGGAAAGGGCTCGTTGGTATAAATGATAATATGCTATACAACGTGTAACGTAACGTAATACGCTATTATTTTTTTATTAGCAAAATTTCCGAGAAATCAATCATCACGTAACTCTGACATACGCGTTGTTCCCTCATAAAATCCTTATTAGCATTGAGCTAAAGTGTGAAAAACTCAGAGTGGGTGACGTATTTAGGGAACGATTTTTTTATTTATTTTTTGGACTAAGCTGTTCAATTTTTATTTCTAAAAAAAATGTTTGACTTAAAAAAAAAAAATCGACGAAATCCAAAAGTCCGATGATCCCCGATCGAATTTGCATGGAATGCCCCATGTACAACTGCGATATACTAATATTTGCTGTGCTCTATACCTCCACTCAATTACGGATTATTGGAAAGGGCTCCTTGATAATATAACGGGTGATATGCTTCGTAAACTGTAATAAAACGTGACGAGCGATACGCGATAATTTTGTTATTAATTGAATTCTCCTGATAACAGTGGTCGGCCAATATCTAGCACGCGATGCAGCTTTCCCGCACGTTCCGGTCCTTCATCGAATCCTTATTAGAACCGGATTAACGCGGGTACATCGCAGAGTGGTTCGTGCATCCGGACAAGCGCATAACAAATTCTGAGCACGAAGGAAAATCGGGGCGAAAGTTTCACGGAGCTCTTGTGAAACCGTCGGGTTCACCCTCCCGCTATCTCTCAGCTCTGGGTTCTTCTCTATGCCCGGAGAATAATCTTCTTTGCGACCGGAGACATGAGAGCTTGACGAAAGTTGTATTTTAATTACGTTTGCCCTTGTGAATTACGCGAGGGTAAAATCAGAGAGGGGGCCGATGGTGGATCACAACGTAAAGGCTGGGGGGGGGGGGGGGGGGGGTTGCGTTGATGATAGAAGTTTGATTACTCTAACCCGTCGACTTTCGTAGGAGAAATTGAGAGGAGATACTCAGCGAAGAAATGAAGAGCTGCCGACAATTCGCCCATAGAATATCTCGAACTTTTTATTTCTTTTCTTAAATTCTATTTCCCTTTATTGTTTAATAATGAATTTTTCAATAGCTCATATGAATTGAACGAATGGAATTTTTTTCTAGTTTACAACTTCGGCCGAAACTTTTCGTTCTCCATTCCGGGGGACTCTCCGGCACATCTTGTGGTTACACGTCGGCGTGAGTGCGCTCATGTGAGAAGAGAGCATTCGCAAATAGAATGCCGGAAATAAGAGTGAAAAAAAAGAAGGACGAAGAAAAAGTTCGACGTCGCGTACTCGTAGCTGAACTCTATCCAATGTATCGTAGTAGTACATCGAAGCGGATCGGGCTCGTTCGCGAACGCTGTATAGGAAGACCGCGGGCGATACAACCCAACCATTCGCGGCGGAGTCTTCCGGGGGGTCGAAGGTCGAGATCCACCGGGAGCCTGAAATAAATCTTCCCGACGACGACGACCTATCCCTACACGTTGCCTCTCACTCCATCGTTCGTTCTCCTGGGACCTTGCAGAAAAGATGCACGCCAGACGTTCGAAATAAGATTGATCGACAGGGTCTTCCGAAGACCAAATGTTATACGTATATTCTGACGTCGATGAAGAGAAAAAAAAGAAAAATCTAAATTTAGTGGAGCACATCACAGCACGATGTAGTGTGGAGGATTTGTATTGAATTGAACCAGCGACTAAATAATAGTGCAAATCAAAATTTAATCGAATCCATTTTTCTCAGAGTAGTTGACGCGTATAGTTACCAGAATTATTTAAATTTCTGCTCATCGGAAGCGGAGTCTTGTGAATAAAAAATGCCGACCGAATTTTCAAAAATAAACTCATTAACCTGGTGGACAAAAAAAGTGGAGGTGAAGGTCAATTCGAATTGGCCTCGAAAGCCCTATGTGGTATATAGCCTGTAGCGATTAAATTGTTGTTACAGTGATACGTGAGGGTCCTGTAGGAGCGAGCCCTCGAGGGAATCGCCGTTCGAGTTTCCATCAATCGAAACGAGGAGCCAACGAGTTTTCGAGAAGTAGCGAAGATTCGAGGGTGAAAATCCGAGAGCGATACACGATGAAGCTTTGAATATATTATACAGAGAGACACGAGGGTTCGAATGAATAGGAGAGGGAGATATATATGTATATATACAGTCAAGTACGGATGGAAGAGGGACAATCATCATACGAAGATTTGTTTAGTTCAATTCGTCGAAATTCAAATTGGTAGTAGAAGCAAAGGAAAAAATCTCTACGCAACTCGGTTCTTTTTTTCTCCCACGTATTCGCTATCCGGTCCTATCCTTTTTTTTTGTTATCATTCTTCTCAACTAAATCCCGAGAGGCGAACTCCGGAGAAGGCTTTTCTCGAGTACAGTCTGTCTGGGCTGGTGGCTACCGTTGAACATCAATTTGAAGCTGCTTTCTTTTTCCTCCGTTTTTCTCAGGATCGTTTTTGCGCGAAGAAGACTTTGAACATCGTTCGTGAACACCGGCGCGCTATAGATTCATAGATCCATCGTGCTAGTTTCATTATAGAGCTTTTCGAAAAGCGCGGTGGCTAAAGGAGTTTGGCTCGCTTCAATTCTTCCGCCTAGCGATTTCTACTTGGTCCAGTTGATTTTCCAGGGAATTGGCTATATCCTCGTGAGGCTCTCCGACTGGCTGGATTCCCTTTCTTGTCTCCTTTCGCTTCGTTCCACTTGCATTTTTGCTTGCTCTCTATCATCGTTACTTTCTCTCTTTCTCTCTGTCTCGCCTCTACCTTTTCGAACCTGGATTCATTTGGACCGTGTGAATTTCATCAATCTGTCTGCACACAAAATTTTATTGCACTGGTTGAGTATGCACCACTGGCCTGTCCAAATCTCTCCTTTCTAATTCCCGAGTGAAAAATCAATAAGAGAGGCAACGGCATGTAATCAGCTTTAATTGCTGATTACATATATAAACGCACACTTTTACTCGCACGTACACGCAGTTAGTAAAATAAACAAGGGAATGAGGTCAGAGAGAATGGTAGATGAAAACATGCGTCGAACGAAAGCCCTTTGCCTCTGGAGTTTAATTACACGTGTGAAGTTGGAACAATAAAAACTCTTATTAGTGTCGCGCCGCTGGCATGGAAAACCAATTTTCGTGAAAATATTGACAATTTAAAAAATAATATATGTTCGCTTTGTAAGTTAATTCCAAATACGGTATATCTTTCAAAGTAAAATACCGTAAATGGCATATCATAGATATATCAGTTTGGACGTTTGCAAGACAATCCCGTTATAAATATTTTCGAGAACCGATCTCCAGAGATCATCTATCCCTGGAAACCGCCAACATTTCGCGACCCTTTACCCTTACAACCCTTCGCTCTGCAAAGCCCTATCGTTCGAACTCCCTATTTTTAGAACTTCCATCGCAAGAGCACCTCCACCATCTTGGGCCCCTCGAAAAATCCTCAATCCTCAAAACACCTTAACTGAGAAAAACGAATTTAAAAATGAGATTTCAAGAATATATCGATCGTCATCTATAAAATTTCGATTCGTGTTAATTAATAGCTTCACTACAGCCACTGATTTGTCCCTGTAAAATTTCTCACCAAACTGACCAACGGTTAATGAAGTCATATACGCGACGGTGGTATTGGTGGGTATTCGAAAGAAGAAAATAAAAGTTTATGATGAATAATGATCATTTGTGTTTTCTTCTACGACAACGAGCCATGTTATCTTGAACCTTCTTCGGAGATCTCTCCATTATTTGTCGCGACGAAAAGCCGTGGCCAATCCTTTTTGTATTTTCAGCGCGGTGCGGTATCACGAGGGAAATAAATGACCCGAGCTTGTGAGAGACTTGGATCGCGCAGGGATGGAGAAAAACACAGAGAAAAAAAGAAGCTACATAGGAGAAGGGAAGCAGGAAGGACACAGAATGTGGGGGTGCTAATCCGACTATAGAGCCCCCGTCGCTCCGCTTTCATACTGTACCTACGTACTCTATACAAAGCTCCGATAAAGCACTGCGAGAAAACTTCTAGCTTGGCTACTTTCCCCGCCTCAGTAACGAATGCTTTGTCGGGTTGCGGGGACACCGGTGTGAAAGAGTAGAAGGACAACGACGGTCACAAGCTTCTGAGTCTGCAAACCCCGAGAGCTTTACTTGAAAGAAAAAAAAAAAAAAGGAAAAAATTTGAAAGAAAAAAGTATATACAATCTGAACCGCAAGAATAAAATAAAAAATACGTTCTTCCTCTTTTAACGACTCCGGAAAAATTCCCTGAAATACGTGAACTGTGATAAACCTTCGCGACCTCTTCTTTTTATTATTTTTAGATTTTCGAGAAACCCACATGCGTTCACTCGTCGTACGTTTAAAACGGAATGAAAAATAAAAGGAAAAGGAATAAAATTAAAAAGGCTTGAAAGCAGTGTTGGCAGTTCAAGCGCGACGGCCCTTTATGCCGTGTGAAATTAATTCCGTAGGTCGGAATAGGATGGGCTGCGGATAAAAGGTTCGTTGAAAATTCCCTGTCGCGGTCAATGATGAAAGGTGTATAGACGAAGTCTCGCTTTCAATTCAACATAATTCACTTTTGTCATTCGTTTTTACCTTTATTCCATCATTACAAAAATCATTCGCATCTTCGTCCAGTTATTCTTTTTCTCATTTTGAGTGACACGTATTTCACGTCAATACAGTGCGGCATTGCATTTAAATAGTAAATTTATATATTCCACGTACGAACGCAACTGACGTGCGCAGGCTCCGACCAATGTGACGAATCCTTCCGCGTCGCGAGGTACTCTCAACGGGGCGCAAATGAATTATTTTCCAGGCTCACTGCGGGATGTGAGAGGTGAGTGGTAAAATGCCCCGACCAACTGGATGGATGAGCCCGAACGAATGAACGAAGGAACGGGGACCGAGGGGCTTGGGGCTTTTAATCGATATGATGTCGGGGCTTTCCACCGGTTTTCGGTGCATCGCCTCGATCTGGCCATATAGTACACGGTGTGTGACGTTGTCGGGCGGTGCAAGTTCCGTCAGCCGGCAAAATGTAATGGTCGTGGTTGCCGCGACGCTAGCAGTTCTCTAGCAGAGCAGCATGAAACATGGATCACATAACAGAATATGAAGGGATTGTATACCAACGGGCTATAAAATTGGTTGCAGGATTAGCCATCACACTCTGGTTGGGTTAGGGAATGCTGCTTCTGATAACGAATTTTCACAGAATTGTTAAAAAAAAAAAGGGGGATCCATCTTCGAACAACAAATGGATATCCGCGTGCAGCATTCAGTCAATAAATCCCAGAAATAAAAAAAAGTATTGGAAGCGTTTATAGTTGGTATTTACAGCTACAACTAAACCATATGAGATAGAAAATACAACAACAAAAAAGTACAGAATCATATATTACAACGTCGTTGAAAGGATGGCGAAAAACTGTGGATTAAATCGTTTCCCGTGTGGAAACGTAGTTGAAGTTCCAAGGTTAAAATATATCTGGAGAATTGGATAAACTTTCTATCAAGTGCAACTTGGTATTCAGATATTCTTATAGAGGTTAAAGCCACTTAACACAATCCGTCATGACGATATCAGGAATACATATCAGGAAGAAGCAGCCGTTTGATTAGCACGTTTCAATACGACCGATTCACTATCAACTTAACCGACCTCAATACAAGATCTTTTGGCAGAATCATTCGTCGTAACTCGTGCGAAAGCAAGAGATTTGTTTGGCGTGATTCTCGACGCGGTGATTCATTGTCCTCGAGCTTCCTCTCGTACACGAATGTACGTACTTACTTTCGTACATACGACGTAGTATATACTTACACGTACGTTTCCCTGCTCGATTGCAATATCTCAAGACGATGCGAGGGAACGGCGCCGCTCCTGTACCGACTCTCGTGTGCACGTTCGTGTGACTGTCTATCTGTGTTTCGCAGATTGCTCCAGCACCCTCAGAAACGTTGTGGTAGATGTATTACGGGGAACGTTGAGCAGGCATTGCTCGGAAGAGAGAAAGTAGTTGCTAACAGTGAACCATCTACGACTTAGGGTGCGATCTCTCAGGCAACTGCTTAAGCTTCTTCTGCCCTTTCTCCGCTTCGGTCTTCACTTTTTGCTGCTCCCTTATTTCTTTCATTCCTCCTGAGGGCAACAGAGCGTGAGAGGAAGGCATAGGTACGAAGATAGTGCAAAATGTTTCCTCTAAAACGGGACACAGCCCATGGGACTCTCGGTTTGATAAAACCATGTGTAATGTGCTTACATTTATTTCATGCCATTTCTGACCCTCGTAATCTGATTGTAACTATATTCTTGAGCGTAAACGATCAACTTGTGGTAGTTTGCTGACAGGAAATTCCAAAGATCTTAAGTCAAAAGCTTCCCCAAAATCGGACAGTGGCATTATCTCAAAAAACTTATGTAATTTCGGTACACAACGCAATGATCGTTATTATCATGTTTCAATTAAGCTTTCTAAGTTGCTCCGTATCTGATTTGCAACAATTTCCACAACTTCGGGTAATATCTCTGAAGCAACGGCGAGGGTTTCTTATGGTCTTTCTGCTCTTTCTGCTCTTCGGTCTTCACTTCTTGCTCCTCCCTTATATCTTTCATTTCTCCTGAGGCCAACGGAACTTCAGAGGAAAATATAGCTAGGAAGATAGTGTAAAATATTTCCTCTAAGACGAGGGACAACCCATGAGATTTCCAGTTTCATGGAAACCACAGGTAACGTACTTATGTCCATTTTTTGCTGAGTTCTGACCTATTTTATCCTACAGTTACTGTAAAATCTCAAGCCTGAAGCCTTCTGGTTTCCTAATATACAAACTTGCTCAATATCGAACGGTGCTCATTACCTCAGAAGTCTTAATTAAGTTCCATTGTACACGACACCGTGACCGCTATTGTCATGTTTCAATCAAGCTGCCGAGACATGATCATCCGATTCACAGATATCAGCATCTCAGATACGTTGTAACCGTTGCTGCTGTGTCTCAGAATCCACATCGTCCTCAAGATGCGTTGTTCAATTCGAGATTACGCAACCTTGGTGAGCGGGATTTGCTAAGTAGAAGGTGATTGAAGCTAGTCCATTCGCCTCCTCTCGACCCCGGAGTACATACGGCCACGTATTCACCGGAACACCTCTATCCGTTGCATGCCACATCCAATTTCCATTCAACCTCAACCACGGAATGTAACATGCTCATGGGAACGAGGTGGTATCTGCACATTACGCACTAACTGCAGTAGCCAGACTAGCTAAGGTCGTCAGGACGATGTGTGCGAGTGTCGGTGTAGGTGTTGTTGCTTGTGTTTAAGCGGTATAAGCTTTTGCGGCTACCAGAGTGTTGCAAACAACCCAGACCTAGACAAGCTTCGCTTCCCCGTTCTCAAGCGGGAGTAGCTCGTGAGATGGTCATGGTCTGAGGAGCTATAAGAGCGATGAAGGGATGATGACGATGTTACGGAGGGCTTGTGGCCATCCGTCCGGAACTATACCGCTCGTTGTTGCACTCTAGGCGTCTTTAGAGACTGGAGAACCACAGAGAAAAGGGACGAGGGGTGAAGCAGACAAGGAGACCACCTAGTACAAGATAGCTACTGGCCACGTAACTAGTCCGTTAATCCCGTGAGATTGTCTTCACCTAATAGAGGAGTATCCTGCAGCGTTATACGGGGATGTGTCGAGAGGTGGACTTGTACGCTAAGGATCACCGATGATCCGGGGTCTATTGCTTCACCGAGTTTCTAGCAACGCGTCCAAATGCACCTCTATAAACCCCGATACGCCAAATATCTGTATACGCCCAAGAACTCGACTCTATGCAGTTACGGTGTCATTTAATGACGCAGCGGTGGCAATCAAACGTGATGAAAGGATATTGCAGTTATGAATAGAACGTTGAAACTACGGACATTGTCGGGATCGTAATAGCATTTTATGTAATTTTGACAAAAGCATTAACCTTTTCAGTATCAAATTCCGTCAGAATGACGCACTCAAGAACTAAAATGGCAGCAGTATCCAAAGTTCTGTTCTAGCTTTCGGATTTAGAGGCCACGTGCACGATGTCCCAAGTAGAGTTTGCCAACTCTCGATTTCTCAGTCCTGTCCTCAAACGAGAAAACAAACTTTGTAATCCCGTGATTGTCCACGGGGACACATTCGTCTTCTAACAGCAGACCATGTAAACATTATCTTTGGATGTATACTGCGAATCTTTTATGTACAGTGGGCACTTTTATCAGTTATATTTATCTGGGCTGACCCATTTAATCTGGAAGTTGGAGTTAATCCGCGTTGAAAGGTATACCGTTGCAATTGTATCTTCGATATGGTAGCCATCCATTCAAACTTAACGCTTCCGTGGATTGTTTAAGCCACAGATCGTTCAATAGAATGGCACGAGCAACAAACTAGCGGTAACCATAGTAGAATGGAACAGCAGGGAGATTTCGCTCAAGCGAGTTCACACCCTGTAGCCGATCTGACCTATAGACACAGATATGCTATGTATATAATTCGATTGTGACGGGAGTACAATGCTCAAGGGGTTACTCAGCGGTAGCCTAGTCGGAGCTGGTCCAACGGTATCCAACCCCCATCGTACCGTTACTCCGGGAATTGTTTGTACTTCCCGCAGAGGGTGATATCGATAGGTGAATGTCGGGGCATGGTCGACACACGACCAATACATCGGTCTCGTGTGGTTCGGTTAGCTTGCATCCGTCCCCCGTTCATCCCTGACGGACACACAAATTACGGATGTGGGTCGTTCAAACTTTGACATTCCCTCAATGACGATTGATCTGCGGCTTCAGTTGTCATTCCACTCGTGCAACCGTAACAACTTTTGCCACACTTGTTTCGTGTTTTCTTCGTCATGCGGTTGGGAATGGTAACAGGGTCAGGGTTACCGAATTATCATCACTTGTTGCAGCTATGCTCGCGTTGATGTATATGGAGATCATATGAAACAAATGTCATATTGTTTGCGATGGCTTACAAACAAACAAAACTTGTCGTTGGTGAAATTGGATTGCTGTTTGTTGGGGGATTATTATCTGTCACTTTTTATCCGCAAACGCGACATGTTAGTGTACCAAGTTAGGTGCACTTTTTCTAGAATAGTGGAGACTGAACTTATTTGCATCAGTTGTTCAGAAGTGATGCGGTCTCAAATAGTCGGAAGAGTTGGAATCTTCCAACCACCTACCATTGCTCGCATCTTCATTGTCTTCTTCATCTCGATATTCAATTCTCGAACTTACTTTACCCTCTTGCATATTGCAACGCGAAGAGCCTTCGACTTTGCATCTAAAAAGTGAAGTTGATTAATGAACTCCGAGCGATGGGACTTTTCGCAACGGGCACAGGATCCTTCTTCTTTTTCTCGGAAATTGTTTTGTCTCAGTTCTTTATAGTCAGCTTCGCTTCGACAAATAAAACGCCAGGAGCACTTGATGTGCTTGTGCATCGATAATGTAATCGTCTCCTGCATCTTTCATTTCTTCGCCGCTGTCATACTCTATTTTCCAGGACAAGGACATTTGCCCCTTCTTGCAAACGACCCTACGATAGACAAGTGATTTCCGTGCGCAACCGGGAGAAATTGATTGATGAGGGTCGCAGGACCTCTTTCACCCCCGTTTTTGCGGAACTCTGCATCGCTTTACACAACCCTTCTCGGAACACAGTTGAGCCCCTGTATGATAAAATTTAATCATCTACAGAAATCTCGATAATTGGTATCACGTTAGCTAATTTAATAAGAGGGATCTGACGGTCCCTATTGAGGCAGGAATCTGTCGAGTACTCCGCTAATCTCCATACTCCATATAATATGCTATTCGAACTACTACAAAATTGCCACGTCGACGTAATCGCCTAAAGTTCTCGTATGTTTCTCATAATTGCCTCTTCAACCAAGATCAAGCTGAAAATCGAATATCGGGAAAATGCAACTCGTGTACAGTAGCAGAGTCAATGCAGCTCCCTCAATTTTTCACAATGACGAAAAGTAATTGTGACGTTTACGAACGATCCTCGGTATTGGTAGGGTCCCTGGCGTTTTCTCATGTCTGGCATCTCGGCACGTAGCTCACAGAGACGTAGTTAAACGTGCCTGAACTTTTCACTATACGGAAGCATGAGGCACATATTTGTCTCGTCTCTGCAGTTTGCAATTTGCTGCCAAGTCGTCTTCTATACCACAGTGAACGACAGACGACATGTTACAGTTAGTTCAGCGGATTACACTACAGGTATATTCTACCGACCTGTAGAATCCTTCGACTACGTCGTGATAGCGAATCGATCGCACTTCCTGTACCACCAACTTTACCTATTATTTTGACGCACAATGAAAATTCATCAGTTCACCTGCGGGAAAGCCTTGTTCAATTTCCGCAGTGTAATCATACGTAAAGAATGTTGTTGGCGTTATCCGTACTGCACAAGATGAACATCCTTTGGATAGAAAAATAAAGCTTCACGGTGATTTTCACGTCTATCCGGGTCGCTACTTCATAGTGTCGCTTCGTTGCTCCTCTTCTATTGCCACCTTACTCAAACCTTACCCTTGCAATCTCCCGAATTTCGTATGCATATATATGGAGTAACTTGAACAAGATTCTCGCCTCGCGTGGCTTTGTCTCGATAGTGCGAGTGGAAAGTTCGGTTTCCGGTCGTGGATAACTCGAGTTTCGATATCCGAACTAACCGAATTTGTAAGGGTATGCACGTACCTATCTTGTGGTTTCTAGTAGACAGTAGTCTTCGGGGGACTATACCAGCTTCGATTGCGTAGTAGTACAGGAGTCTATTTCCGGGTTCGCAACAGTTACAGAATCTCGAATCTCGAATCTCGACAGAGAACCTTGGGTAAAGTTTTTGGGAGGCTAAAAACGAAAAGGTGATTCTTTTCGAAGAAAACTTTTAATTCGGGAATTCTTTGAAGTCTCAAGTTTGAAGTGCAGTATCGAAACTTGGAAATTCAACCGTTGAAAGGAAAATTCGTTTCGGATAAGAAAGTTTTGAACACCGTGCGACAATAATATTTTCGTGAAAATAAAAAGGAATTCATGACGCTACCACTCGTCGTCTCAATGGAATTGATTTTTTCTTTGTAACTTGGTGATGTAACCCGTCAACAGACGTCCAAACTTGAGTGAACTTGATTAAGCTGCTCACTTAGAGCGCCTCAGTTGAACTTGTAGTACCTACTAGTTTTGGAAAGGAGCTTAGCACCAGGCAAATCGTCGGCAGGGGTACGTTCACACCGGAAATTAATTGGAGTTTACTCCTTGTCTTACACTTGTCGGCGAATTAAGCGTCGGTGTAGTGCTGCGCGTTTGCTCGAGTCTGCGGGACGAAAAGGACTAGGGGTGTTGTGGCATTACTGCTGGTGCTGCTTTCTCACAAGATCGTATCGCACATACCGCACACCGCATCGGTTGGACAAGCGAGGTTGTCCTCCACGAAGTTTCGCCAAGTTTGTCGTTGCTGGCTGGCTTCAACTGGAATATCTACAACAAGAAGTCAACTCTGAAGCTTCCCGCTTCTGCGAAACGTTAGCAGCATTATGCCAAATTCGGTGAGGCTTGTCTACTGCTTGACGGAAACGTATGTTCGAATGTGTTGCAACTACCCAATCATAAAGTTCGTTTCGTGTATGATGTTTAATTGCATGATATTGAACTGTCATAAAATGACATTTGATTCACTACACTGTTAAAAAAATCTGCTTGAAAATTAAGGTACCGGTACCGGAAGTTTTTATTCACAAACCGTGTCGTACAATTTGAACACCAACGTGCTTGAAATTTACAGTAACTGCACATAATAATGATTGAGATTTCCGTAACGTTACTGTTACTAAGTACATGAAATTGAATGTACGCGTGATCTATTTTTATGTTGATTTCACATAAAACTAATGTACGTTATACGTCTTTTTTTCATCGACTATAACTTAAAATTCAAACACACTTTTGTTGGAAACTTTAAGTTATGATGTAGAAAAAATGTGGTGCTGCATGTAATTTTCGAGTACCAATGTACCTGACACTTACTACGCGTGCATAGAATTTCAAGTATGGGTATTGTAAATTTACTGGAATACAGTATATTAGAATTCAAGTCCAGCCTACAAAAAACACCACTGGTGTGCAGTAAAATTCAGGCACAAAAGTGTTTGATATTGAAGGCATCTCTTATGCACATTGGCAGAACCAAATTACCGAACCCAGCAATTTTTAGATTCTCTTCTTCCGTATGGAAAGTGCAGAGTTCGAGCTCTAGGCCGACGGGGTTTGTGTGGGGGAGAGGGATGCGTAGAGAGAAGTCACAAAATTTCCACCACTTTTGCAAGTCAAGGACAAGAATAAACCCGACGTTCAAAAGCAGAGTACTTTTTTCTGACAATGAGCCTACTAAGTTTAACGAAATCTTATTTCGCACTGTGTCGGTTTGGCTTCGGTTTATATACTACCACGGCTGCGCATCGCTTGCGCGAAAAGCGGCCGGAATTGGCCATCTAGCGGCGAAATGCCAAAACCTGGCCGGGGGTACGCACTTCCCATTGAAATCTGAGTGACGATGGCGTTGTAAATTCAATGAATTTTCGCCTCCATTTCAATGGAAGTACTGGCATTTTTCATAACGGTTCATTAAATAAGATAGCGTTGCATAGCTGCAGCATATCTATAGATATTTTGAAATATTCAATCACGAGCATTAAAGAAATTTCAACGGCCCGAGTGTTTGATTTTCAAATCTGAGAACTGAAATTTAATTTAAGATGAACGAGTAAATGTAGTGGATTTTTACATTAAATGTTAGTTGAGTTCAGGGATATTTCAATATTTGCATCTTATTCACTGATTTACAAGAACAGATTTGTAGTTTCCAACGCCATTCCGAAATTTTACAATACCGGAATTGAAGATTACAAAATTGAATCTTACTTTTTCTATAACGTGTTTGATTTTTTCAATAACGTGCTTGAAAATTACAGAACTATTCGGATTTTCAATTACAAGCATCGAAGAATCGTCCATGATCAACGTTCTTTATTTTTCAAGCACAGGTACTTGAAATATAAGTTGCACGATGCTCGTAGAATTAAGTTATTTTTCTATAAAATTGCAGTGAAGTGCAGAAATTTTCAATAACTTGTCATGTAATTATACATTTAATGATCAAGTTTTGTAAATTTACAATGAATTTTTCTTAAATTCCAATGCATTACATTAATTTTACGATAGATTTGTAAATTTACAGCACTTCATACATTAATTACAGTTTCATGTACAAAATTTGTAAATTTCATACACTCCAGTACATTAAATTTACAATCTTTTTTTACAGTGTAGCTTGGGTTGGACGTTACCTTACATGTACTTGTCTCGTTCATACCCTTCCAATATAAACAACTCTGAGGTGTCGAGAGCTGCGAGGAGAGCAGTACGGAAGGAGAAGGTAGAACTATAAAATGAAAGACGGATTGACGAGGACAGTTGACACTCATTACCATTAAATGACGAACTACCTTATAATGTTTTTACCTGATCTGTAAAACCAGACATTCGTATTCCCACGTGTCATAAGACACAATTTGAACAATATTTTACTTGTACATCGGCATAACCTAGGTTCGTGGCTATAAAGATATACGGGTATTATACAAGTTTTACGACAGGGAAAAGAATGAGAGAGAGGTTTATCGGGAGCACAACAAGCGAGGCGCGTTTACAACTCGCGTTATTGTCGTGGGAGAAATAATTCTGAAAAGTGTCACGGAAACGCTCTTGAAGATTGCTGCTGCTGCTGGTGTTGCTGCCAGTACTGCGCAGTGAATCTGGGGGGTGAGAACGAGAGAACCCGCTTTCACCCTCTCGTGCAGTCTCGCTATCTGAAAAACTGCCGGTCGTCGGCTTACCTAACTCTCGGCGGTCATATTTCATCTCTCTTATTTTACCCGCCGGGCGTTATAACGCGGCACCATTCACTTCTTTGTTTTTCTATACGTGCATCTATATATATACATATATACACATACGTACGACGTATACAGCGTGAACGAGAGACAAAAAGAGTGGATGAAAAATTTAACGTCCCGGGACATTAGATAACCGCACGAAAAGCAAAGCATATAGAAATAACTGATCATTAACGGCTTCGCTGCTGCTTTAATAAACACTGTACTCAACTTTGCAGTCTCTATTACGTCATCGATCGCGTCCCATATTCCCTGTCGACGAGGATAGTCATTGTTAAAGAGTTGAGTTACCTACTTGACAACTCCCAACACTTACCAACTTCACTCTGCTAAAATACTCTTGCGTTACCACCATACCTTTGATGGGCAACTTTATGAAACTGTGAAATGCAAACTTTTTGTTTGACTCATGCGGCCAACTTCAGATCTTCCAACTGCGTTCAGCATAAACTTCCAACGATTCGAATAATCTTTTATGGACGCTTTTAGGACGCTCAAATACCATTAATGGTAAACTTCAAAATCCGTCCATCAACAATTCCAGGAAATTCAAAACCGAATCGAGTTCTAACAAAAATCTTCTATGGGTAACTTCGAATAGTGTAACTTTCATTCAAGTCCTTTTTCAAAGCAATCTTCAGACTGCTTGAATGGTCTGGCGCAGTCAACTTTAGACTTATCCGGCTTCCATGATCAATTCTCTTCCGTCGACGACTTCAGACGGCTTAAGTTCTCTTGAGTCGCGTAGCTCCAACTACCACGTATGGCTAACTTCTCATCGCTCAAATCCTCTTCCACTGACAACTTCAGATCACTTAGACTCATTTGCATAGCCATCTTCAGGAGACTCGGCTTATAGTTGTCTAAGACCCTACCAACCCCTTCATAATTGAGCTGTTATCCTAAGCCTCAATAACCGATCGTGCTTATTATTGAAACCGGTATACGCTTTTATAATGACCGACTCTAGACTAAATCAATGTGAGCGTAAAGCAACATACAATTAATAATAGATGTTGTAAAATGGCCAGATTTCAAACTAGTAAATTGCTTAATGACATTCCCTACGGTACATTACACTTGGTGGAACACCTGGTTCATTATTCTTGCCGAAAACGTTCCCGTGTGACGTGAGTATTTATTCGCCACCTCGATCGACGTCCACTGACGAAAGTTTGTACAACTCTTATAAAAAATCGTGCGTCAACCGGAAATGTTTACTTTTCGAGCCGTACACGATCGGCGGGTTTGTCATTTATAGTTACACACGGCACGTTTTTCATTGGTTCGGTAACTCGCGAGGGTTCGATAGCAGCCTGTGTTGTCGGGTGCACACTGGGACTCACTGGTTCCGTTGGCGAATCACGCGAACCAGGTCCACTACATAAATCGAATTGTATGGACGCGACGCAACGGCGGATCGTTCTCCCGGGGATTGGGACCCATTTATATGCATGAACCAGCCACGGGAGCCGCTGCTGTACGCGGCTAGCAATAAACGTTTGGCGGCGAGTGCTAGTTTCGAGAATCCGAAATGCCACAATTATTTGTACTTTGCACTGCCACCGACCCTGTAGAAGCAGTCAGGGCTCGCATTCGAACGTCGAAAGAAAAAGTGGTTCGAAACGCCTCTTATCTGCATACGCAAAAGGCGGCGATGTACATTATTTATGAAGCACTAAAAATTTGGGTATGCCGTAAACTCATCCAGGACAAACCTCTTTTAAATTTCGATTTCATTCAGCGCGAATGACCCATCGGCGCCTTCCGTGAGCTCACCTTTTTACCCTCCTAGCCACTGTATTTTCCAGGGCTCTCGAGATTTGTTCGGCATGACGCGAATGAATTATTCACGATAAGTCACGAAAGATCGATTTACAAAAGCTGCAGGCAAACGCAGGTACACGGAAGGCTGTACTAACCGTCGTGGCCCCACATCGATTCGAAGGTCATTTACGAGAAAGTTCTCCTTTTCGTTTCTCTTTTATGTTTATCGCGCGTAAAGTAGCACGGCGCTTATATAACATCACGGAGGGTTTCCGCATGTAAAGCACGTTCGGCCTGGCCCTCCTGCCTCACATTTGCTGTGCGTTTGATTTTATCGCAGCGAGCTATAAGATTTCCTGCGATAAAGATAAGAGCATCCTTCAGCAAAGAAAATAATCTTGCGTGCATCAGCAGCGCGCGAGAACGTTTATTTGAACTGCGGTTTTGAAAATACAATAAAATACCGCTCGAAGCATCGAGGCAAATAATTGTCGGGTTGTTTCAAAGTGGAAACAAGGGGGCCATAGTAGGTGCAGACAGTGGTGAATGCTTGGCATGCGGAGCCGGTCGTGTTAGATGCGCTTTCAGCTAACGACACAAGTTCGACGAATGGGACATAAATTACCGGCGCGACTGCACAACCCATGCAGTAGAAAGTGTCACTGTTGTGACAGACTTTACACCCTTACAACGCTTCGGGGAATTTGTTGCAGGGTTTTGTATCTTCTATATCAAATGTATTAACAAAAAGCTGCCTAACTGGCATTTTTCGTCATTTTCGAGGTCGCCGGGTTTGTTAGAGCTGTCATTCAGTAGCGAACTATTCCAAAATATTCAAAAGGGATTTATAATCTTCGATAAATATTGTGTAGAACTATAAAAGGGAATTTCTGACAGGTGTAACAGAGAATACAATTGAGTGTAACTCGAAGAGAGAAGATAAATTATATTTTTTGTGGATGAAACTCTTAAATAAGGATAATGATGATGTGTGGAAGATACAAATAATGCTTTGGCATATTTATTATCTTCGCTCTTCGTTTTTCGGAGAGTAAGTTCAGTAGTTTGTATGCATAGCAGAATCATAAAAAAACGTCAGGCTTCATTGAATCCCAGTGATTCACAATTCGTTATCCTGTTATCACAAAAATAAAACCATTCCGTGAGTCACCGCTATTTCTAATAATTTTTCTGGCAAACGAAAGGAAAAAAAAAAAAAAAAAATAATGGAATGTACTATTGAATTGTGAACAGGAAGAGGAAACAGAAAAGGGAGCACGACGAATGCAAACGACGTTAAGGGGGGTGTGGACTAAAACGGACAAACATGTCCGCGGTAGCACACATGCGGCCACAGATTAACTGTGCAAAAAAAAACTTTTTCGATATAAAAAAAAGAAATAGTTCCCATTTATTTCAGACAGTGGGGCCGTGGCAAAGTGCCGAGTGTATTAGCTCTCGTACAGTTCAGATACCTTTTTTTTCAGCGAATCGTATCGCGTGTCATCCAATTTGTAAAATAGTCTCCATGCATATTTGTCCCCTCGATCCAACATCTTCTCTATTACAATTCATTTCTTCATTACAATTTTTTTCTTTAAATAAATATAGTCGCAAGCTATATACACTCAACTGCTAATGGTAAAAGAAGCATTTACTATTATTGAAAAAAATCGAGCATAGATAAATTCGTTAATTAAATAATAGCCGTATCCATTAATGGGGTGAAGAATAAAAATGCCATGATAGTAAATAGTATCACAGATCAGGTACCTCTTTTTTTAGAGCATCCTATCGCGTGTCATCCAATTTGTCAAATAGTCTCCATGAATATTTGTCCCTTCGACCGAACCTCTTTACTTTTCCTCTCCTGTTTACATTTTTAGCCCATCTTGAGAATCTGACTGTCTGGTGGGAGGGACACCCTCTGGATTGTTAGTCTACAGCATCTGCGGTACGAGGGACGGTCATAACTTTTGTATTGGTTGCCCCGCTAGGGCTTCGTGTGTCCTGCCGGCTTTCCAACTTTTGGATTTAACTCGTTTCTTCACCTCCGACTGCTGTTTGCTAGCAGTAATAGTGGTGCCGGTGGTATAGTAGCTTTAAGCTCGAAACCCGTCGGCGAGATGAGATTTTTTCTGCTGCCGGAATTCTTTTCTCGTCTACTTCTACTTCTCTTCCTTCTTCTTCTTCTTCTTCTTCTTCTTCTCCTTTAAAGCTTGGCCCTCTAGCTTCTTGACAAAGGAGAGCGCGACCTGTTCTATCGGAAATCCAGGGAGGGTCCGGGCGGAAACCATTCGCCGCTCGGTGCTGTGCCATCGTTACCCTCAGATGGTGAGCGAAGTTTATTACTGTAGTTCAGGAGACGGTGGCTGGCTCGGAGCTTTTACCATCTGTTCGACGGTACATTTTTTTTATTCGATTTTATTTTCAACTCCTTTGCGCACTAGTTGCGTATCTTCCTTTTTCGCGATTATAACGTCATCGCCGACGCGACGGGATCAAATCTCACGAGGAAATGGGTCGTTATGGTGGCATAAAAACTGCAATGAAAAGTGTGCTTCACAGAAAACGAAAAACATCGAAGACTGCGTGAAATATGGATTTTTTAAAAGATTGTACAAAGTATCTTACATACACTTAATTAATTAGCATTATTCGGTTTTATCTTTGATTAATATTGTTGTGAATTAAGTACAGCGCAACTGTCTTCCTTAAGCTACCAAATTATTGATGATCAGGCATTCTCCATCCCTACTGAAATACCACGATGGAAAAAGATAAAATAAAAATAACAGTATAGTCTAATCCAACCCTCCTCCCCACGTAAAATAACTAGTGGCAAATTGGAATGACACTTTTTATGATTATAATTTGACATATTTATTTTTACGCGAGCTCGATCACAAACGGTATTACTTCGGAATGACCGAACCAAACTAAGGGTCCATTTAAGCCAGAGAGGTCAAGCAGTAGCCAAACAGCATTGTCGGATCAAACAGTGAGTCTCCCGGAAAGTGATTGAGAGAAATCAGATTCGGGAATTGCGCTTCACCGGAGCCTAGTCAGGTTTTTTTCTCCTTTGTGGTCGTTCGTTTTGTACGGATTGGACTTGTTATTTGAAGGGATTCGTTAGTGTTGAACGTTGCAGAGGAACCGAGCGGCGGACGGTTAATCGATTAAATGACTACCAGCTCTGAGGGATTATCCACAGAACTCTCGATGTATTGTGGATACGTGCGTTCGCGTTAGCAAGGAACGAAATTAACGAGACGTGGAAACGTGTCACTCCATGCTGACCGCTGCTTTATTGGATTCGTACTTCGCCTTCGGACGAACCTTTCCTCCCTTCGCTTCCGGTTTATATTATCGATTTATTGCCAATCATTTCTGTGGCTTCGCTTCACATTTGTCTTTCATACAAACAGTATGAAACATTTCATGAAGATTATTTTATTTTTTTCTCGGTTATTCTGTTCGAATGAACGGAATATTGAAGAATTATTTTTAGAAAAGCATTTTATTTCAAGTATTCTGTATTCGATAAAATTATTCGGTTTTTTTTTAAACATTCTCCTTGTTTGTCAATATTTTTATTCTTTGTGGTTTGATCAAATGAGTTTACGATCAAAAACATATAATACTACTTTGCAGGGAAAACAAAGTTCGAATAACTGTCGATGCGTTAATAATACAATAGAGTCTGGAATGACGTAGCTGCCCCAGAAACTCTAAGTAGGGGAAACAGTGTAATGATTGTCTTGAAAATTCTTGTCCACCATCACTATCTTAAGCTTGTCCCCGAGTTATTTAATGAGGGAACAATGGATCCACCGAATGCAATTACCGATGGCATTGTTTGTAAATTGCATATTTCATCAGCTTACGAGTTGTCATTAGAGCGAAAAGTTAGGACCATGGAATCCCATTCACCGAAGTACACTGTAGTGGTTTTCACTGGCGGTATCTCGACGAAGAAAGTTGTAGGACTAAAGAACCTTTCGAGGATTTCCGGCTTCCCGTCTTCCAGTTCATAAGTCTAGCTATATAACAAACCTCCTCGTTCGTCGCTCCCGTTTTCTCTCGTCTCCTCGTCCTTTTCTCTGATTTCTTATTCGTCGTTTTCCCGTCTCGCCGCACGCAACGACGGAAACATATACAGCCTAGTCTCCGACGAAACAAGAAAATTTTCGTTCAGCCATACCGCCAAGAGCTTTTGTAAAAGAAGAAGTACGCGACGCTCGGTGAAGGCCTCTTCTAGCATCTTGGCCGTCGTAGATGTCGTAGCTCCGGCCGTTGATGCTTCTACCGTCTGGAAACCATGACGCGCTGCTTTTTCTCCTTTCCTCTTTTTTCTCTTCTTGTTTCTCCCGTCCCTTTCACCTCGACACTTTTTTCCGTTTCCATTTTCCTCCGCAAGGGATAGTGGGACGTAGTAAAGCTTGGGTTCTACAGTCTGGCGCAACCAATATACTTTCGCCTACCTCTTGCAATTCCATCGCCCAACCATCGTCAGACTGTTCGCGAGCAATTTTACCGTTTGTTCTCCGCATCGAATTTTTCTACCTGTATCTTTTTGTCTTGTTTCTGCTACCGTAGCGAGCTCCTATCTGCAAGCTTCTTCAACCTTGCCATTTCCTTTCTTCCGTCTGAAGGGCTTTTTTCCCCGGCCTTTTTTTGTCTCGCCCTCTGCTTCTCGACGTCTTCCCTCTTTTGGCTATTCCGTTTGCCATAGCGAAGGCCACCGAGGAGAAGCCCGCCCGCTGGGCACTCGTTACCGGCGTCCCTTCTCCACTTTGCCAACTTGCTTCTCTCTCTTCCCTCCACCCGCTTATCCAATCACGGGGGAATCACCGGCTTTCCTTAACTCACGCTCAGCCTGTTTTCTTCGATAATACAAGCCGTTACCGCCTGCTCAAACTCGAGTGGGCCATCGATTTCACCCTGTTCTTTTACTTTTCGATACTAAACGGATCGCGATGTATCATCATCCTTAGGCTGTCTTATCGATAAGTCAAGTTATTTTTTATTGTTGCAAAAAGTTTTTTATTGATTACCAATAACAAGTCATATATATGAGAAGTTTTATTAGCCGTATGGAAATCAAGGGACTCTTCCCAACATTGCTAGTCAAACCTATGAATATTTGATTGTCAATTGATGTTTCATATCTGGATTTCTAGCCGATTTATTTCCAATAAATAAATGGATTGCCACAATAGTGGCAAGAATGACAACATTTTCTCAGTGTCAATAATAGTCGGCACCGAGATAATTCTGCAGGAGACCTCGAGACTTCTGGAAATTCGACTGGTGGGTCAGTATCGGTCGTTTATATCGTTCCCCTCTCGTAACGCGGTCGTTCTTCACTTCGTCTTCGAGAGCACGGAATAGAATGGCTCGCGAGCAGGCAAAGCTCGCGAGAATGGAAAGCTCGGGGAAGCGGAAGGTCGGCCGATAAATTTCGTTGAATTCTGACGTAGCGCCGAGTCTCCGTTACTCGTCCGGGGACGATATCATACCACGAGCGAAGGACAGAAGAGAGTAAGTGCGAGATGAAGCTGTGGTAAGAGATAGAATACGGTTTCGGAAATGGTGGCGTGCTTCTCATGTACGTGTACGCCAACTCGTGGGGCTTCCACGTCGTAACGAATGTGAGAGCTGATAAAGGAGTTCCGGGCAGCGTGTTATATGCGTCGTACAGGAACTTGGTAAATTCAAGTATCCACAGACAGAGCGGAAGGTAACACAGCTAGCAAATGCGGAGTGCGAGTATTAGATAAGGAGTACACCAATTAATCACATTATAGTTTCTGCTTTATCGTTCATCAACCACGACACTGCAAAACTTCTAACCTCTTATCATTACCTACCTAATATTAATATGTCCTTGTTTATGACATGACGGTAAGAAGTAATTTAAAGGTGGTTAATCTGTTTTAAATTCAGTGCATTTACAGTCTGCCCCGGGGTTAATAAATTTTTTCACTGAAATTCAATTATCGTAATTTCCATCGACAGCGCGCGTTCTCAATAATAATAATGCGAGACCCGAAGTTTTTGACATACCTCAATTAGTATATCTATATCTGAGATGGTGGCCTTTACGACAAAACGGATGCAATGATCGGTGGCTCGTTAAGTTGTAAGGAGAATCTCTTTGATCTATACGCCGTAGAACCTTTTGCAAATTCCACTCCGAAGGGAGGCAAAGAACGAGGTAAGGTAAGTGATTACGGGCTTCGTTCCCGACGAACGAAGCGTCGAACCCTCATCCCCGTTTTTCCCGTTCTTGAGTTTCTTCTTTCCCTTGGCATAAATTAAATAAATCTTGTATTCGGTATATGCTTATAAATGACTATGTTCAAGGTATATGACGAAAAAATATAGCGTGCTTCACGCATACGTAAAACTTTTGCAGCACTTTTGTTAAAATTGATTTATCAATGAAGGGGTATGCTTTTTTTTCTACTATTGCCGCAGGATTTTCTTGGTTCGCAAAAACCATTAGGTTTGCGTGCGGAAAAAGTTGCTTCGCTAAGAGGTCGAGTGCTATTTGGGAGTAAGAGGAACACTCGGCGATAGAGGATGCGCCGAGTGCGAACATTAATTGCTTTTACCAAGTTACGTCGGACACGGTAAAAGGAAAATCGCGAGCTAGTCTTCGTGTAGTAGAGGGAGAGCTTTTTTCGCTTACAAGTATATCTGGTTTCACGTTTTACGAGAGAAGAAGTGGGAGAGCCTCGAAAGACACGAAGGATAAAAATCGAGCGTGGTAGAATAGCCGAACGGGCTTTTAATTAAATCGACAGAAGTTTCGGGTTCTAGCGCACTTATCTTGTAAAACATCAAAGTGGCGAGGCGTACGGAAAATAAAACAGAACTAATAGACAAAGCACGATTGCTTCACTCGAAATCGAAATGTTGTTAACAAAAATTGGATGATTTACTCAATTTCGCGGCTTTAACGTCTTGCCTTTTTAAAGATTTAACGCACACTTGTAAGCGAAAGTTTTATTGGCAGTAATTGAACTTATTACTGGCGCTGGTGTTTCTCGCATGCGCTTCAGTCTTGCAAAGTATATATGAACAAAACGGTCTTTACAGGCTAATTTAGGTGGTAAAGACAGTCGCTCGTCGTTGTAATTGCCTCCACATGGGGAATATTTATTCATGAATTATAGTCAGAATTGGCAAAGTCTGCCTTCGAAACCAACTCTCAAAATTCATGTCCGCAATTTGGAAAATAATTGTTGGGTCTAAAAAACAGCCGGTCCATTCGAAGAGAGACAGAAGAAGCACGTTATTCCACAGCCTGTTAAAGCACTAGTGGTAGGTAATAGAAACCGATACAGCAGTTGCCTCACGACTCTCCGTAACGCTTCGTGAGTTTTAATTGCCGAGGTCTTTACACCGCGTGGGTGTAGTCGAGCTGCTGGCTGCTTTGCCTCTTCGGACTTTCGCCTCTTGGCCTCCATGATATTATCCCTGATATCTTTCCTCCCCTACTACTTTAACGTACCAGCACACTAACCACCGGAACTTTTAATTGCAGCATGGGCACCCTCTCTCGTTAGGTAAACGTGATGGCCATGAGAATGTTCAGTACAGAGTCTTACAACTAAAAGCTCAGATCCGGGGGATTTAAACCGTGCGAAACTTGACCTTAATTTCATTCGGTGATGACATAATGTTTCGGGTAATAATAATAACAACGAAGTTGACAATAATTATCGATTCTCCATACTCAATTTATAATCCCTATATGATTGATAATATTAATAGTGGATCGGTGTGTGCTGCATATATGAACCACTTAATCAGCCATCCAAGTATAAAACAGAATTTGCAGCGAAACAGAAATCGTTCGTGTTGGAGTTACGCATATTGGTGAGTGATATAACGAGAAACTAATGCGGCGCACGTCTGCAACCACCACCGCACACGCTCACACTCGCTAACGATAGCATGAAATTAATTAAATTCCGCGACGCGATAATTGGGATCACGTGTGGATGTATGTTACGCGGGCTGCACAAGTGTACAATAATAGCCCCATTCAACCTGAGTTTCGTTCAGTAACTGCGTTATACTGTGCACGTACGACCGTTCGGACTGCTATCGTAAATTAAAAGTCAGTTTACCAACGGCGTCGAGAGAAACGAGCATAACTTTCCCACTTAGAGTTATTATGCTGCTACAGCTGTTGAAATTCTTTAACGGCTTCCTGGATTTACACGAAAAATTGGCATTGACTTACCGTTTACAAAAATACCACGTTCTTCATTTGACCATACAGTGAATGCTAATGAATATTCATTTTTGGATAGCAATAAAACTCCACCAGAGATAGCCGGAATTTAAATAGAAAATGATATACATATATATATATATATATATTTTTTTTTTTTAAATTGCATACTACAGTTATTGAAATGAGTCATGATTGATTATGAAATGAAATGTCAATAATTGCATATGAATACTCTGAAAGGGGTAGCAAAAGTAAATTTTTTTCGATTTCCGCGTAATGATAAATGCCCTTTCATTCTAATGGTATTTTCCCTAATTTCCATTTGAGTTGCGAATTATTAATGGTCATTTGTTGTAAATGTGCACTATTCACTATTGCAAAATTCATTATGTGCAAAAAGTTCATTAGCTGGAAAAACAGACGCGCTGACCTCCACCTTAAATTTATATATAAATCGCTGCTTCGCCAAATATGGTGTGTAGAAAATGGTGTAAGGTAAAGCGACCGAAAGATGAAAGAACTACTTTCAACAGTCGCTCGAAGATTCATGGAATTTTTCATCAGGTTCTACACAATCTCATGAATCATGATACCCTATGCCGTGTGGATGCAGTGGAGGTTATATATATGTGGTCCTATTACATATTTCCCTGGTGGATGACCTGATGGATGACCTGCTGGAACCCTTTTTCCCAGCAGAAGGTAAAACGAGAGACGAAAAGTTAACGAATACAGCGGTCTGTGGTCTTTTCCTTCCACGGAGCTTCGTCGTCTTCGTACTATTTCTCTGGGCACAATCTATTTCAATCGCTGCTCACGGTCAACATTCAGTGGCCAATCTTTTTTTTTTTTTTTTCCGCCTCTGGTGAAGTGCACATTGCCTTGTTTCCCCGCGTGAGAACTTCCAGGATGGTATGTTGTATCCCATCGAACCGAATATACCATGGATAGATGGATTAGAGATAGAGGGTTGCCAATCCACGGATATCCGAGCCAAGGAAACGAAAAAAAGTGCAGAAATTGCTTTCGGACTTGAGTGGAAGAAAAAAAAAAAATAGAAACCAAACACAAGAAATGGGAACCGGGGAGTAAAGTACATCGGGAGAAAATATTTCATTGCGTCCAAAAATTTGGGTGGATCAAATTTGTTTTTCTTTGATCTCAATACCATAAATTTCTGGATGACTTCATTCGGACTGCCCAGGGTTTATCCTGAACTCCATCTGGACCATTTGGAGTTTATTGTGGACTCCATCTTGGACTGCTCAGAGATTATTCAGCACTCCATCCTGAATTGCTCAGATCTTACCCTGAATTCCATTCACAATTTTCTGTACACAGGATATTTATGCAGCACCGATCTCTTCCCTCAATGATCGGCTATTGCATGGTTCATCGAAGCTGTGCCGATCATTGTCATACCATTTCTCACCCCATCTTCAGTTCTTGATTGTCGGCGACGATACATCGTCTCCTTGCTTTGTCTTCTTCCCGTGGCAGTTGTACCCCATTAAATCCTATCTACCATATTTACAGATAAATTGGAGATGGAAAGGTGCCAATTCACAAATATCCAACCAGAGAAAACGAAAAGAAAATAAGCCACCACTAAAATAGTCGCTGTCATTCGGGTGAAGAAATGGGGGGACCGAAAAAAAAAAGAATCAAACGAGAAATCGGAGCCGGATGGGCGAATACATATAAAGAAAATAGAAAGGCACAAAGGAGGTTAGGCTCACTGGCTCCGCGTAATTCCACGCGAGCGAGCCAGAGGGCATCTCCATTCGAGGGTTCGTGCAAGAGAAGGAGGCTTGATCAAATATTTATACACCAGCCGGTCCATGATTTCGAGATCTCCGAGCGGGGTTGCGCTCTTGCTTAGGTAACTTGAATAGACACAGCGGCTCCTCTTCGCTTTCACGGATGTAAGACGTCCGGGGAAATGAAGGAGCCCCCCCCCCCCACAAGCGTCCTCTTCAGGGATCTTCTTTCGTTTCAACGGTTGCCGTTTCTTGGTTAGCGAACAAAAAAAAAAGCGTTATGCTGGATGGAGAAAGGGAGAGCTTTTGCGAGTGAAAGAACGATAGATCGAGAGTGAGTGCCCTCCTGCCGCTGTACTCCTTCCCCGTCTGGCGTACTACTTTCTCCTCTTGCGCAGGATCTCCTTTTATCCTTCTCTTTCTCTTTTCCAGAACTTTTACTCTCACCAAGAAAGAGTTATTGCAGCTAACCAAGAAGGGGTTCCACCGATGAAACTCCGGAAGCAGATCTAGGCAATTCCCGAACGGCCCGATGCTGTACTACACACTGTGTGTGTGTGTGTAATGCACGATTCCAAGGGTAAAATTTCCACGCAGGACTCTTTTTCACCTTGCACTCGCTCGCACTCGCAGGTGGCTATGAAAAGACGATTCGAACGAGTTTATCGGCCTCCTCGGACCTCACTTTCTTACCTTTCTACGTCTCTGTTATTTCCTAGTTTAAGAGTCTTAACAGCCAGATATATTGCGCCCCGGAGTTTCATTCTTTAGTATCGTTTAACCCCCTGCCTTCTCAATTTCTATGCCCTCCGATGAAAGTAAGGACTTTTTTTCCATTATCCTCATATTTTGTGCAATGAAACTCCAAGGAAATATGAGAGAGTGTACTATAAGAGTTATTCGAAAATTTGATATATCTACACTAGAATTTGTAATATATAAAATGGTATTATTCGGAAACCATTAAAATCGGTAAAATAAAAATAAGTTGAAGAATTTTACAACTACTTTTTTGAACGATTATATTTTTTCAGAAGAATTCAGCCTCGTAAAAAACGCATGAAAACAAAGCTCTTTATGGGAGATCAAAAATATTCATAAAATTAAACGGCTTCAACAGCTCCAATCCGACAAGCAGCTCGCTTTTATTTCGTTAATAAATCATATTAATGGCGAAGCAAATAAAATAGGATGCAAGTTTTCCATTCTCAATTACAAGGCTATCAGCGTAAATAGATTGGAGAGCTTTATCACCTGGTGCGAGGACTGTTAACGAAACGGTAGGTTTCGGAGCGAAAGTAAACGGAAAAAAAAAAAAAAAAAAAAAAAAAAAAAACGATTCGGTGACGGGTAATAAAGTCGAGAATTTCCGAGGGTCTGAAAACATATTACACGAGTAATATAACGGTACGGCTTTACTCGGAAAATACTTGTTTGCGTCCGTTCGTCGTTGCACGTATTCATGTACCGCGTACATGTAGTAACTTCCATGTATACATAAGTGGGTAGGGAAGACACACAAACGCTTCTATTGAAGTCGAATTTTGTATTGTTTCATATATACCGATTCACCGGTACATAGGCGGTTAGAAATAGTACGGGACAAACACAATGACTTCCGGTTCAACGAAATCACTAAAGATCGAAGGTTCTTGAGTCGATAGCGGTGGCGTATTGGGCGGCAGCGGTGGTCGTTCACAAACGTCTATCTACGACGAAGCTAGTTGACCGAAACTGTAGCGATGGCCCGGAGCATTTCCCAATCACGGGAATCGATTTGCACTCTACTATGATGCTCCGTTGTTGGCGACGCTGAGAAGGGAAAAGCGAAAGAGAAAGACAAGATTTGGTCGACTGGGTAAACATTCTCTTCCTCTTCATAAACTTCTGCCGCTACCATTATTATCCAATGGCGGTGGTATTATATATATATATATATATATATATATATATATATATATATATACGCCGTCGGTTCCGTTGAAAATTGAAATACCTCTGTGTGCCTGAGAAGAAGTGAGCTCCTATCGCGATGCACTCGACATACTTATGAAAATATTTCACCTGGTGTGTACCTACCCCTTTGATCTATTTTCAAGACGATTCGCAAGTTTATATTCTATCATCATACCGCAAATGCTTGTCTTGTATATTATGGGAACTCCTGCATTTTTTAGGAACATCGAAGACTTTGCAGCATCCAAGATTTTTTTTGTTTGTTTTTTTCACGTTGAATATATATCTTTATTCATGGCGTTGAGCTTGTTTGACATTTACTAACAAGAAGTGACTGATAAATTTTTCGATGAATCGTTTGTAAAAATGTAGGAGTGAAATTTCGTAAGCATTAAAATCATTTACAAATTTCGAGGTAATGAAAAAAATTAAATAAAAACTCGTTATGAAAGTAGGTTCGTTCGGAATATGGTAAAGGCGAAATTACCATAAATTGCGATATTCGACTAACGTGTTGGATCTCAAGCCAGCGCTCTTACGTGTCCCACCGGGAGCTGGTATAACCTTTCGGATATCGTTTCATTTCCTCCAAGCTCAAGCGAACTCACATGCTATGGTACAACTCGTTGAATTGGATATCGGATGGAGGTATTGTGTGCATACACGTTATACCGGTCGTACCCATGTTGTCCATGTTGTTACTCGGTGGTTCGGGAAGCTCTACGAAAACGCGGACTTTATTAAAAACGATTCAATTACTCCGGCCAATCCGTTGGGATTCGCTCGTTCGAGAGCGTCGAATTCAGTACTGATTTCCATTACAATCCGTGGCTATTGCCATAAATTCCATGCGCCTTGATTGTTCAATTTTTCCGGTGAAAAGGCAGCATTCAATTTCCAACGGTTGCGCATGTCGTATTAACTTTTCCCGAATACCATTCGCGTTAACGTGCACCTCTAATTTCATCGTGGCTCGCGATCGAGACAATTGAAATTCGCTGTTTGTCTCGAATTTACTGGAGCACTGTGACGCACAACTATTGCTTTAATGAACAGCATATATATTTTGATTATTCAACAACCCAATCAGCATCGAATTAATACTATGTTCTGACGTAATGCGTAAGCTTGATTATCTTTATCGCACAAGGTACGGAATAATCTCTAACGCGCATTCATATGTAGTTCAGTTTCATTACTCCCCAGGACCGAAAATGCTTCATTTTTCCCAGCCGAATGTAATAAAGTGATTTTTAGTAAAATTTAGCATTTGACAAATTGCTACTACTCCATTCCCAGCACTTAAAATTTTCGTCACGATTAGGATTCCTAAATTGATTACGATGCCTTGAAAAAGTGACTTTCCGGGAGGAAAGAAGGTTGAGCAATGTACAACATTCTACTTGGCAAACCCGTTTTTAGTTTTTTTAAATTCTTTTGGATTCCCATGTGAACGTCAAGAAAACGGAGATTTCGTTGAATTCCAATTACATCCGTATTGCCGTAGATCTGGGTCTTGTTTTTAACTCCCAATCACTATATATTCATGAATGGATTTAATTTTCTTCCAGCACGTACTCTTGTAACACACACCCTCGTGTTCGTAGCTCGGAAAAGCCGAGCGCGCGAAAAAGGAGGAGCGAACCGGTATATCGGTCGAGATTAAAGTCGGCTACTACGATCTCAATCGATTTATCGTAAATTGGCCGGACGTTCGATCGGATATGGGAGTGCGATCTTGGAATAAATTTACTCACGTTTGTCAGAGATCACCTCTGCGAGTGGTGCTGCCGTGCGTTCGCCTTCCGGTTGGGCACAACGCCGAGGTCATAATCCACGAAGAGACCCGATTGCTCGAGTATTACTCGAGAGCCTCGTACTCGTACCCTACGTCGCGTGAAATCTTCGCGAATCCGAATTAACGGTAAATCCTGACTGTCGAGTGGCTCGCACCAGTGCATACGGATCCGCAATGCTCCGATCCAATTTCCATTCGATCTTTCCTTGGAGAGCACGTATAAATGGTTGCATTAAGACGCAACGGGGTTCAAGAGGACAGGAACGAACTACGTATATCCGATAGCTTTCTGCATTTCTTCAATGTCGCTGAGCATTCGGAGAAAGCCCGTGACTTATTGCAAAGCAATATTTCATTTATATGTTTCCTCGAACAAAAAAGTTCGTCATTGACTTTAGCTCTCGGAAATATCGAAATATCGATAACGAATATTGCCTCGCGAATTTCCGCTATCCTACACCACGATAACAATACCAAAAAAATGTGCAGCTTCTATTTTCCAATTTTATTCTCCTCATGTCCGAATAACTAAATTATCTGAGATGTCGAAAAGACGTCAAAGAGTCACTAAATATACGTGATGGCACAGTTACGTTATGTGAAAATGGCCGCGGGATATTGTTTCAGATGTTTTTGCTTCTTTATAAAAGCAGCAGCCGTCTGTAAAATGATAAATATAATAATATAGCATTATTTCTCTGTTTGTATTTTTATAATTCTTCGCGATGGTTGTAAACAAGCGATGAACAATATGTTAGGCTAATGAACACAACGGGAGGTATTTAATCAGTGGCAGAAGCAAGTTTTCTTCCACTAGAGTGTAGGTTGAAAGAGTGTAATAATAAAAAACTTGAGAACGCAGAAGAGGAATTTAATTTTCTCTTGCGCTCATATCCAGTTTTTTTTTCGCTGCTTATTGCACTAGAATATTGTAAGTCGGTACCACCGGAAAATTTAATTATATGCTACGACCCTTTACCCTATGTGTGCTTGTCAGTATAATTAAAAAATATTGAGAAAAATTCATATTATCGTTGGCAATGAAATCGTATGAGATCTTCAAATTAGAATTCGTTAAGACCTGCATTTTTTAGATTAAAAAAAATCGATGCAACGACAACTGACAATTTTTGCTACACGTCAAACTAGAAAGATAATTTCATTTATCAGACATTAATTTTTGTTCTGACACACACAATTTTATAAAAACGGGTATAGGAAAAATATTATAATTTCGGTTCCCGGATATTTTTCATATTACAGTGAATAAATAGGATTTTGTATTTTCTTGGCAGGATAAAATGAAAAATTTACTCGTCGCATCGCACGACTCGCCACTTTCAAAATAACAGCATATCATGGTGTGCTGCGCGTACGCGTGGGTGAATTCTCGCCCTGCAGTCAGACGACATCTCCATGAATCGCGATGATTTCATGAATTTAAAATCACAAGTCAGGTGTATTTCTTGCCAATCAAAAGTTCCGATTTCCCGTGAATGCCATTTTTTTATGTGCTTCAGTACGCGATCCAGAGAGAAAAAATGTGCTCCCACCGTCGCTGCTACTTCGATACCGAAGCTGAGATTGGAAATTTTCATTTCATCTTTTATTTGAAAAATGCACCGCAATGCATCCATATTTATACATGTTATAATTCCTACGAACGACTACGGTATCTATGCTGTAAAAATGAATACCGTATCGGGTTTCAAATCCATGAAAAAAAAGAAACACCAAAAAAAGTTGTGCAAACATTCGCAGATGTTTTTTTTTGGGCTTCAATTCGTCACGTCCACAGTTACTAAGAAATCCAAAAAAATTGCAACGCTTTCTACGGAAAACTGTATTTAAAAACGTGAAAAAAATATCAATACTCTTTGTTTTGTTTATTGATGGAAGCCAATTACATTTTTATTTTTATTTGAAACAGAGATTCTTCACGTGTAATAATAAAAAAGTGAATATTTAATTTTTTTTCGGTGTTATGAAAAAGTGAAAAAAAGAAAAAAACAAAAAAAAAAAAAACTCATTTTATTCCACGGAAAAAAATGAATACCTGAGGAGCAGGACGTGAAAATAGCAGAGAGCTAATGAAATATCGGCCGCCCGTATACATCGAGAGATTAAAGGTAGCCGCAAATTTAAACCGTGACTATAGCCACCGTGACACATTTCAGTAAAAATAAAATGACAGCTTTTTGTAATCTACGTGTTTGTTGCTGGGGACCTAAAATTTATATCACTCATATATTCACGTCGTCCTAAATTCACCACGAAATTCATACGCGAAATTCACTATTTCACTGCCACTGCATTTATATCACACGTAACTTGCAATTTATATTGGGTGTTTGGCCAACATATAACTCGCTACACCGATCGTTCGACAATTTACGTATTGATTGTTATTTGCACTGTGTGCTGATGCACATGGGGCCCTGATCAAGCATCGCCACTACCACCTACCGATTAGTACTCCTTGATTTAGGAATAGTACAAACAACATACAGTTACCGAGTGCAAACCGAACGATGGATCCTGTGGGATATACATCCTTGACGAGCCATCAAGCATTATCACTGAATTATTGTTGCCAGTGTGAGATTAGAGGATAGAGAACTGTAACTGCATTAATAACATGCTATTCCAAACACGTCGAAAATACGATTGTATGTTCTATCAAATTGTATTGTTACAGAATTCGTAGATTGTTGACACTGATTAATCGTGAGCAAAATTCTCCGCTCAGTTTTACGAACTAATGAAGATATATTTTTATTGTTTGGTATTTTCAATTCACACAATGAAATCGTCAATTTTTCATGTTTATGAAATTGAATTTTCTTTCCAATTACAAAAAAAGTAATCCTAATCTTGTGTTATTAGCTAGCCTAGCGAATAACTCGATATTGTGACTTCTTACAAAAATCCTTGCAGGGCTAAAGGGAATATTTTTGTCCTGCGACTCCGCAGTACGGAAAATAAAGAAAATAATAAAGCGAATGCAAATTCCAGTGGAAAAATTCTTGTTCCGATTCCATCGCGCAATGTCTAAGATCGATCGCCTCATTTTCAATTCTGGACGAAAAGTGTTTAGTATGGGGCGAGAAAAGGAGGTGGTGGAGAGGCGACGCAGACGTCGTATCTCGGTCATAACGTCCTTTATGACACGTCGAGTTCACACACCCCTGCAATCGTACCACGTACGTGATTCGCGTTATTTCATTGGTGCTCCCTTCGGAATAATGTGGGTCATCGCTTCGCTGATCGGGGATTGAACGGCCCGTGGAACGCACGCATGACAGCGGCGCCTCGAGTCGTGTGAATGCCAGGATGTAACGCAAACGCTGCATTCGCTCCTATAGCTGCATCGCCTGCATCCGTTGACGCTTATACAGCCGAGGTAAGCTCAGCGTGCACATCACGTCGGATGGAAAATAAAAGCTCCTCGAAGTACGTCAACCTCGTTCTCGAGCCCGTACTCGAGCTCGTACTCGAGCTCGTACTTGAGCCTCTGGAGTACCTGTAGTGATCTAGGCATCGTTTCGAGCATCGTTCAGTGAGCGTATATATAGGTACTACCAGGGTTCGGATGTAAGCCGAGGGAGATAAATGGGTGGCCGAGATTTTGCACACATTTTCAATCCGATTTATCCCGTGTCAAGTCTACCGGGTGCGATTCAATATCTCCGGTACACCGGAATTGACACTTTTACCATCCAACTTTAGAGATTATTCTTTCAATGCTTTCACCAGAACTTATCGTGATTTATTGCTATTATCGATCAGGGTGAAAGGTGTAAGTACCCGGTAGGTTTTAATATCGGAGCTCGATGAAGCGGCTACTTCGGAGCGCCACATTGTGGTAATTGCCACTACTGCACTCGTGACTGGACATGGTAAAAGGTACATTTAAATTCTCTCTCTCTCTCTCTCTACTTTGAACGAAAATATTGAATTATCGAATTTTTGTATTTCAAACAGAAAATTTTATGTACGTGGGTTTCTGTGATTTTCACGTAAAATTGGAAATACAGAAATATCGATATTTTGAGCGGAACATGGAAAATCCACAAATACTTGTTATTTGAAATGTCAATTAAATCACTATTTTATTACGAATAAAATGAGAAATCACGTTTTTATCGTCTGCAATAGAATTGATCTTTTAAATTAATCTTTTATCTCAAGTTTTGTCATAACCGTATGCATACTTGCTCCGTTCGCAATCCACTCGGAGGACGACTTTATACCATTTGGATTTCTCGTACTTTACGACAAGAAGCCATATCACGAAGACGTTGTACGTCTGGTTAGAAACGCAACGCGGGTGATCTACGTACATAGCCTATATACAGTACTATGCGGTATAACACCGTCAAATAAAAATTCCTCGTGTACGTTCACATTGTTCGGTGAGCCTGGTACAGGCTCTCGTACGAGCGACGACTTAATGCGGAAAGTTGGTGGTACATGCGGAAGTCAATATCCGTCTCCCGTGGGTATGCATGCCCGCTTCTCCGCTTCCGAAGCGGTGAACGCGGCAGCAGGAGCATCTTCTTGAAATTGCTCGTCCGCGTCCCTGTCTTCGTCGTGCTGTCTCAAGAGAAGCGAAGACAGCGACAAAGGTCGAGGGTTGGAAGGAGAGCGGCTTGTGACAGCGATATACTCGACGTCATGGTGGGTTGGCTCGACACGCACTGTGTATTCAAGTGTGCATTCTACCGTCGACATTTCAACTTTACGCGCCATTTTTGTGAATTCGGATAATCTTTGTATTTTTCAATCGCCCGTCAATTAAAAAAATCAAATACCACCTAAATTATTTCGTCTCGGAGAAGGAACACAACTTGTAGCAACGATTGAAATCAGTGGTCAATTATTGGTGGATGATCATTGTTATCTGGACAATTGTTGACGGATAATTTGGTCATTTTTTTCTTATTGTATTTCAGCTTATTCCGTTCAAGTAATGTGCATATGGACCTTTTACATCACACATTTTCGTGAAATTTATTGCAACAGCCAAAGACGATGTATAAAAAAATTTCTCATCCGCTGAGGTACGTTTTACTTGTAAAAATCGTGAATATTTCCGGCATCGTTTTTGTTGTTTTTGTTTTTGTTTTTACAGCAACAGACGATACTTGTTCAAGTGTATTCTAAGCGTAAAGTGGAGTATCTTCGCGACAGGAGGGACTCGGGTGTTATTGTTTTCAGGGGAAATGGTTTACAAGAGGGCTCGAATAGAAGCGTGGAATTGTCGGCATAACTTGTTTATATGCTTTCGTTCTTTCTCGTTGAGATGATCCAATAAACGTAAATTTTATTGAGCCGGCTTCAAGTATTGTGCGAAAGAGAGAACTGGGCGATGTGACTGTGGGGGGATAGAGAGACCGAAGCTTACGCGTCGATGGTCCTTCTACGGCTTCAAACGCTTCACGAGGACGACCCGGCGAGAACCAAGTTGCGCATATATATAGTTCCGTTTGATATCTACGAGCGTATCGAGTGGTTCACCTCGTGTGCTGTTGCGAGGATTACCAGGCTATACGCGTAAACGAGAAAATTGGCTTTCGTCGATGGGAACGATCTCGCTCGGGATATTCTAATATGTGAAGCTTCTCGCACTGTAGGTATAGGGTTGCCTATAGGGGGGGGCTCTTCTGTGCCCCACACGTAATACGACGCAGGGTGCGATACTTTATGTAACAATTTCATGTTACAGCTGCAATGTTACTCAACAAAACGCTTACCTATACGAACGCATACGAAACGATCCCACGTTCGTGGTGAAATCCAAATTGCAATTTCTGCTTCGCTTTGTTATTACTCATACCCGTTTATAGTATATTGCATTTCACGGGTGTATGGTAGGCACTTTTTGATGTCGGTTCATTGTCCCGAGCATAAACATTATAGGTTAACGCACGCGATGTATGGGATTCACGTTTTATTTCATTGTGTCATTAAAGTGTGATTAATGGGATGATACAGTAGCTCTTTTCAACTACCCACCGATGTCAAGCATTTCCATGCAAATATTCACGTTTTATTCTAAAATTCATTTTTACTTGGTAAGCAGACCATGATTTTTCATATTTGATCAAGTAGCGGCGTTAACGCGAAACCCCAAAATCTCGGAAGACCGACTGAGTTTTTCCCCTCTCATATGTATAAACTCGAATAGCAGAGGTTCTTCGGTTTATTCATTTATAAAGAATATTTCTAGTCCATTTACTCGGCGTACGTTGTACCACGTGCAGCTTCCATGTGTAATATCTCCCGCGCAGTACCTTTTCAGCAAGAAAAACTCATCGAAAATTCTTTCCCCAACGGAAACTAGTATGCCCATGTAAAAAAGTGTCTCCTTGTGCACGCGCGCCCGGCAACAAATGGTATTGGAATTTCTGGGGGCTTTGCTCGCGTGGAAAGCGATATTTTTAAACTCACCTACCGACTGCATAATAAAATGAAAGAAATAAGCGAAGGAAGATATGTGGCTGAAAGGATCGCGGTTTTCGTGAATTTCACTGTGAGAAAAAAAAAAGAACAACCGATTCTCCGCGTATTGTTTTTACCTTTATTTTCATTCGTTCAAATAGTTAAACGTAGTCCGACGGAAATTGCTTCGCCGCTCAGGCCGATTCCCGAACAATGGTAAGTGCATTGTTGTTGCCAAAAGGCAAAACACGAAACACACTCACACTTTCAGTTGTACATCCACACAGGCACGCGTAGCATATACAGAGTCGAGAGATACCGGCGTTTTCAATAACCGTTATTATGTATAATTACATTTTATATATGCAGCGAATAATGCATGAATGAGCCCGTGAATAAAATCAAACGAGAATATCAGATATTTATGGTAAATAACGAACCTTACACAAGAATTATATATGCCTTCGGAAAAACGCTTGAAAATACGTGTTTAAATATAATTTAACCATAAGGCTAATATCAAGGTTTATCTGTCGGAGGAAAAAAAACACCTGACCCGTTGGTGGTCAGAAAGCGGACAGTTGAAAAGATAGCGAGATAAAGTGGTGCGCATGGTTGGGGGGTTGCTCGAGATCAACTTCTCGTACAAAAGCGTGTACGTTCTGAACTGGTGCGCTGCGTACTTCCATATAAATTTTAAGCGAGTTCACGAAATGGAAGCTAGACAGGGTGCAGCGAACTCGAAGCCAGCCTCGGGCTTAGCAAGTACAAAGGCAAAGAAGTATTCGTTAAAATTCAGTTGGCATATCCGTACGGCTTCGCAGCTCCGGCACCAATGTTCGGATAGACAGTTTTTTGGTTTTCTTTTACCGAATTCGGTGCATCTCTGTTTCTATTCTCGTACAGCGAGCTTTCTCTCTTCCTCCGTGTTCTCTTCAATCGCTTTCTCTGCGACGTTCGTATCCCCGACTACAATTCGTTCAATGTACGTAAAGCCTGTAAACGTACAACTGATTGATAAGTGTGTACAGCGGCATCCGTGCGATACGCGCGAAAATCGATAAAGAGTTTTCGCTTGTTCGCCGTCGCGCCGTCGACTTTCAATCGGACCGAATTCTCCTTGTCTCCCACTTATGGATCAGACGGAAATTAAAGTGTCTGCTGGTAATCCTCTTCCGACTTGCACAGCGAGTTTTCGCTTCTGTCGCTGTACTTCCACCCAATTATAAATCTTTTTAAAAGAAATGCTATTGGTTAATATATGGCTGTACGGCTATTCTTTCTACGCAGTCATGGAATAAATTTTAAATTAATTAGCGACGCTGTAATCAATATTACGAGGCTATACTTTATCGCCAGTATCGATGCCACGGTTCAGTGGGCTTATGCTGAAATTCATTAAATCCATACTCGTACGGATGTCGTATCAACATAATTTATATTCTTTTCTATGGATACCAGACTCTTGTCAAATAATCATTACCATTTTACCGAACAACTTATTGAATTTTCCCCTTACCCTTTGAGGATCAACAAGATTTACACAAGGGCCTCGAAAATATTGAGCCAAGACAATTTAGGGCTCATATTCGTATAAATCTTGATATAGATGATAGACGCATAGACATATATGATATAAAATATACTTAAATATATATATATATTGACCTCGTTATATACAGGAGTGAGAAAGATACATAGTTGTGTAGGGTGAGTGTCAGAGGGTGGAGATAGAGCTCGGTGTGCATTTTAATGAACTGCCATCCTACCTTGTTTTCCAGCGGCGTGAGCCTCTTTCGAGGGTGGCAAAGGAGCTCGGGGATTTGGTAACAGAGCGAGAGAGCCGAGCCAACGTCACGGTGCAGCAGCAGCAGCAGCAGCAGCGGGAGGCGTCGGCGGGGGGGTGGAGAGGAGGCAGCGGTGGCGGTGCAGTTGCAACGGCGGACCGGAACCGGAAATGGCCGTGAGGTGGCTTCTGCTGGCGCTCTTCGCCATCCACGCCACCGCTCTTCCTGATATCATTAGGATAGGTGAGTATCTTCCACGTCCCTTCAACGAGAAAAAGAGCAACCCGGAACGAGAAGGAGAGACTCCAGAAGAAGGAGAACTATGTGAGCATTCCAGTCTCCCCAACTACTGTCTCTCCATCTTTCTCCATGTTTCTCTTTTTCTCCTCTTCTCTTTTTTTTTCTCTCTTCATCGCTCTCTCTCTCTCTCTTTCTATCGATTTACCAACGCAAGGTAGCAAAATCACCAGTTGGCGGATAGAAATTCTATTCTCCGTGGACCAAACGACAAAGACTCGTTGACGTCGCTTCGCAGCCACAAGATTTCAACCCCCATTACGTTACATTATATATATATATATATATATGTAATGCGGTATAGTACTCCCTCGTGCAGCAATTGAATGCCTCAGAGCCGATAATTTTCCCCTCTGATGCAACGAGAAACGAGATTCCCGATAGTGATAGGCGCTTAACCATCGGCTTTGGTTTATCTCACTATGGTAAATCGAGTACGATGGATATATGCAGTGGTCAGTAACAAACGGGCTTACACGAGATAGAAAAAATGTCCTACCAATTGAAATAGAGCTGATTTAATTTCATTATTGGCTTGCTAAAAGAGTGATCTTTATCGGTTCTGATTCTTATCAAATTTGGTTAGCACATAGAGTGGGTTTTGTGTACGGTTCAAAATAAAAAGGCTGTCATACGAAAAGTTCAACTTTTTATCCTTGTTCACATAAATTATTTTCGTAAGTTTGAAATCATGGTTTTAATTCGCGTAGGAAATAAAATAAAACAAGATTGTTGCTAAATACACTTGGATAAAAGCTTCATTTTAATGGCTTTACATTTTCGCAAATGCAATGTCATTGGTTTCGCCGATATTACGATGGTATTTATTTACATTTCGTGGTAGTAGAGATTCGCTTGCAGTCTGATATGATCAATACAGTTTAGGACTACAGAGCCGAAAATTAATGATGGTCCATTGGGGTGCTCAATTATACGCATAGCTTTGGTCACGTGTCACACAATCTATAGCTTGGTTAGGTATTGTTAGATGTCTACTGATATAAAGTTAATAAATTGTCACGGGAATTGGAAGCATTGAGAGCACTCAATACCACTGACATTCATACGATTCTCTTGTGATCCGCTCGTCCCTCCCTCAAACATTTTCTGATAAATCAGCGTCGAGTTATATTCGCCAAGTTAATCCACTACTAATTGCACAGAATATATCAAGATACCAAGCATAGTGAAGCTTTGTCGCTAGTCGAGAGACGCAATCCCATTGCCGTAGAATTTCACGAGGATTAATAGTTTGGATACAGGCTATATTGATTCGAAATACATTTTGCCATTTTTGACAAAAATTTCAAAAATTATATATCAACGTGGAAGTTTCGATTGAATTTTTTTGGGCGACAGAAGATAATAAACGGTATTGCATTACCTTTTGAAAACACGAAAAAGCGAGTTGAAATTTTGGGAATCCGGATTTTTCTTAACTATTTCCGAACGACCATGAGTCGAACGAATATGAGTTTATTTGAAATAAGTGAGCGAAGTAGAATCGTGCTTATTACGTTCTCGTTATTTTTTGCCTCTCACAAAGCTTCCTTTATGAGGGAGGTAAAATCGATGAACATACTTCCTCATGGAGGTAGATTTGTAGAAAGCGAAAAATAATGAGAAAGCAATTTATAAGGTTCCACTTTGCACCTTTTTTTTATCGGTGCTACGAGTCGAGCATTACAAACATTAATTAGTGATCGCGGGAACTCGTTGCGGTAGACTGCGATTGACTGGTATATTTGAAATTCGTATCTCTCATCAACGGCACCGGGAAACATCCATTGAATTATGGCGATGTACGGGTTTTCAATAAAAACATAGAAGCCTCGCGTTCCACTTTTTCGATCCAGCATTGCCTTTATGGCTCCAATACATTTTTGCTGACGTTGGCAGAGCAGCTACCCGACGAGGCAGCAGCAGTAACGACAGGCTGGGCGGTTTATGGTCGTGCCACGGTGATCTCCGCCTCGCATCAAAACTCCAGTGCTCGTTACACTCCGGAATCCACTCTCGGATAGCGTTTCTCAGCAGACACGACGACCTTTCTGAGCTCCACGCCAGAGCATAAAAATATTGTGCAAGCTGGACGTATAATTAATGATGTGACTCCACTTTCCTTCAGCTTGAAAAATTGGAGTGAAGAAGAGTAACAATTTAATCTGTAATTTTTATAAAAGTATTGTGGTTTTTTTTTATTTGCCCTTTTATAATAAGAACGAAATATCATCGCAACCGAAGAGTGGTCAAGAATCTTTTGCGATGGAAACAGGGATTTTTAAACATTATAGACTCTATCCATTTACACTCGAACGGAAAACAAGTGTGCTAGTTACGTGACTTGTAACCGATAATCGAAACAAGTATCCAAATATCGTAGTTTCGTATTGAACGCTTTAGAAAATGATTTTGGATAATGTAGTACAGCTGAGAAGATAATGCAGTACTCATTGCATATTCAGTGCGTTATTTGATTCATTGCAAGCTGTCTTTTTCATCGTCATAGCTCGTGAATGCATTCAATCGTGATATGGGTCATGCATTATCCATCGGCAACTGCTACAAGCAAAAACTTTGCACCGTACCCGAGTTTATTACCTGCATCGAAATTCTGTTCATCAAAATGTTCCATTTAACGCCGGGGGGTAACGAAGTTTTCGGCGATGCGTTAATAACTGTCTAGCTTGGAGCTTGAATATAATATTGCATTCAGAATTGATAGAACATTTATGGTGTACAAAACTTTAAGTAATTCCGAAATGACAATTTTCTCCAGAACGAATTTCCTCCTACTTGTAATAATCATGCCGTTGTAAGAGAAGCCCTTTCTTGGTTACAATGGCCAAATTACTGTGCATTATGACCATTAGTATATTGTGGACAGACCGACGTTTAACCACTTTATGGATAGATCATTTTATTATGACTATGAAACGATTTGTAGAATGTTGAATTCCACTTGATTCAGTAATTTTGTTGGTACTGGAGTCTTTTCTTGGTTCAAATGGCTTGACTACCACATACGAATTTTATTTCTCCTGTGAATAGTTATTTTAAATGTAGAATCAATGCTAAATTAGTTTTTTTTTGAAACTGGAGTTTTTTTTCTTGGTCCCAACAGCCCGATTATTATTCGACCATTAATTTCTCATGGTTAGCTGACCGTGTATCCACTATTTCGTCATATAAATTAACTTTGATCTATTAATCATTTTCTTTACGTTGATAATTCAATCTTCATTATCCAACAAGGCCAATACCGATGCTTATGAATATTACGATAATTAAATGATTGTCAGAAATCGATTGTTATCCACGTGCGAAGCGCGGATACCTGTTGTACGAATCGCGCGGTCGACCACACAGTCCGCTATTAATTCCCAAAGGGGTTGTCGGTTTTAGTGGTCAGCCCGCTGTCCGTTCGTTATGCTGCATTCGGTGGGTCTGCTTCGTAAAATAATGACATTCCCAGTGCAGAGATGAATATTCAAGTACCTCATGACAAGATCGATTCGAGAACGCGAGTGGAAAAAAAATGGCCATTAATTTTCTCGTGGAAATGCGTGGTATGCATAATAAATTAATATTTTCATGTTGCCCATTTTATTTTAATGGGAGTGAAAATTTCAAACTAACGATGTCTCTCGGATTAGCGAGCCGGATATATACCGGAAAGTCCACAGTTTCTTGACTGTAATTGGCAGATAACGGCGCTGCTGTGCCTCTACCGAGAGACGCATAAATCCCTCAGTGACCTCGATTATAATTTGTGGTCTGGAGTTGCACGGTGAGCATCAGTGGTGCGCCAATGTTCTCTCCTCGGCTACATGTATGTAGATGTATATACACGTCCTCCGTCTCTCTCTCTCGCTCTCCTCGTCTCTGCGTCTGTACTATGATGAATACCGGGCCAAACTCGATTTACGAGGTAAATTTTCCCATCTGGCCAGTTACGAGGCGCTGGGTGTAGAACGTTTGGGTGCTGCCCCAGCCTCCAGCATATCGGAACGGGAATGGGCAGCTTTCTCCTCTCTCTCTGTACTATTATAGATGCGATGAGCGACATGAAACACTTGCAATTCTCACTCCAATCCTCGATGATAGTTAAAGAAAAAAATGAAAGCGAATGCCATCCGACTAGAGATCCAAGCTTGAAAGCCTTTTCTACTTAGCCAAGGATTTTAAAGAGTTTAATCAATTTTTTTAATTACCGCCAACCCTGTTCGTCTTCAACGAGTAATACGTAAATGAAAATCTAAAATGAAGAAATCTAATAAAAAAAATCTGCTCTTTTTGTAGGGTTGCAAGAGCAGCATAAAAAAATCGTCGGCAAAAATCGGGCGGTCGATACTCGAATTTAACGATTATTTTGATAAATTCATCTGGAAAGCAAAGAAAATTGTCATTCACTGAAAAATCATTTGTGCAAAGAGCATGAAATGCGACGTTTTCGTCATGGGTTTTCAGGACGGTGAGAACCGAGGTAAAAATTCTTCCACAGAGATTTTACAACATCAACTTTACATTCAGCCAAATCCCATGTCGATTAGACGGGCGACATTTTGCTCTATAATATTATGATAACTTTCCGGGGAGCACGGAGAATAAGAATCCCGAGATAATATACGTTGGACCGTGTACATTGGAGCGTTTTCGTCTTCCGACAAACTACCGTGCACCGTGCAAACAATCCCGTCTGACCCAGAGGACATAGCCAGCAGTTTGAACCACTAGCTACACCCTCTACGAACGTCTGTGTTTTCTGCCCCTGAGACAACACAGCACTGGCTTTATTCACGAGAGATGGTGAACGGAGATGGTGGAAGAGTGTGCGAGGGTGAAGAAGCAAGAGTCCCGAAGCCAAGAGGGCAGAATGCAAATGTACCAAGGACGATTTATCCTGGTGGAAAGACGGCGGTGCATGTACGTGTCGACGACAGGTACCAGGCGAACCGCACATAGACACTCAGTGGAGACCCACGACCTTTGGGCTGGGCCAAACCTCCCACCATTCCCCGCGCCGTCTTACCACCCGTTACGGGAAACACTATTGAATCAACACGCCGTGAACACGGAACACTACGTGCGCGGCTTCTCCGGGACTTTCTTCTGCTTCTGCTTCTACTTCTCTCCTGTCATGAGTTATCTCGTTCCTACAGTTTTGTGCGTTTATTCCCTCGTTGCCTCCGTATTTTTTGCCTTTCTCGCATCAAGAAGGCGCTACAAAAGTCATCCAATTTACGGTTACCCGAATAAATACGCTACAAACGATGAGAAAACTTCATTCTAATTCTTGAGCCAATTGAAAATCATCTGGGCTTAATTAATTTGCAATTGAATATTGGAAATGTTCATTCTGTTTTTATCCCGTTTGCTCTTGTCGCATGAAGCTCACTGATTTATGAGCAAATTGGGTGAAAAATTAATTTAAAAACGAGAGAGAGAGAGACTCGACAGTGTGAAAAAGGGGTCATTAAAATATAAATTTTAATACGACGGTGCACACTATGCACACATTCATATTCATATATATATATATATATGTATGCTCTTGATTTCCCAGGTGGTTTGTTTCATCCGTCGGATGACAAGCAGGCGGTGGCTTTCCGCTATGCAGTGGAAAAGATCAACGCCAACAGGGACATCTTGCCAACGTCCAGGCTCAGCGCCCAGATTGAGCAGATATCGCCTCAAGACAGTTTTCACGCCTCCAAGAGAGGTAAGCACTTTACGAGCTTACTACAATTTAACGCATTTTCACTGGTACATGGATTACTGGACATATTGGCACCTATTGTTTACGTACACCCAGTAGACACATAAATAACCGTACCAATTGCAAAATTTCGTACAAAAGCATAATCACTGGACAACACCGATAGTTTTTCACAGTTTTGTGAGTATAATTCCGTAATGCCGAAGTTAAAAAACCACTACTTCGGAATGGGAAAAAGCTATGAATTTATAAGTTCACTAATTTAAAAAAAAAAAAAAAGAACTGAAAATGTGAAACGATAAAGTTATCTCACAATAATCATACCATCGAAGGTAAATTTTTATACATGAATGCACAAAAAAAGAAAAAATAAAACAATGGAACGACGATTTCGCGGGATGTTATGACGATGTGGAATTTGCTGTTGAAAAATGTACCAACAGCAATTTCCATTAGCTACTGCCTTTTTCCTCTTCTGTCAATACCGTAAATCAGAATACTGTATCGCACAGATTCAATATTATTTTTGACTCTGCACCTAAAATACACAATTTCAACCAATAACATGGAATAATCCGTTCTAACCGATTTTTATGTGGCCGTTGTGGCTACTGTGTTTTCGTTAATTTGAAAAATTAATTAATTACACGAATGGATATTAGCTTTTATAGCTGTATAAATATTGTCTTTAAGCATAATCCGAAAATGTGGATGAAGCGCAACAATTTATAATTGTTACAATACCTTAACGTGATTGCTGCACTTTTTTTTTTTCACTTCGGTAGGTATAGCACATGACTTTAATAAAGATGCATATTAGCGGATAATTGGAAGTACCGCATGTCAAAAGTATCGCTCTATGGTTATTACCCGAAGAAATTTCAAAGTTATAAAACCATCCATTATTTAACGCCAAGCTTTCTCGTTCTTCTTAAGTGCATTAAATTTTTCATTTTCTTCTAATGCACTTCAAAACAATAAATTTCACTGCCCATAAATGACGCCCTAAAAAATTAATCATGGCATTATAAAAACAGTCTGGAGAATTGCGAGTGTGTGAAAAGTTTTACCGGCGAAAATTGTTCACTGAAAGTTTCTCGGAAGCGTGTACCCGACAAATTAGTGCAATCTGTTCCACGGTGTGGTCAATGGTTGGAAAACTCGTCGCATGGTAACAGTCCTCTCGTTAAATAGTCATTCGAGCTTTATCACTCAATTTGTGTACTTAGGATTTGGATAAAAAGTTACTCCTCAAAACTTACATATATATATATCCGTATTCTTACTTTATTGTCACTCGTTATGTAAATTGCTTAGAAGTATGACGAGGATAGGATTCGCCGTGTCTTGGGATTATAGTCGACAAAAGCCTCGAGGAGACTTGAATACATATACCGTGAATTGAAGATCTCATTTGCATGCATATTCATTAATTCGTTCCGCTCTGTGTAAAAGGCAAAGGGAGAGCAGCCAGTGATAAACATAATACCAAAGTGCCCTCTTGTCGGAACAATAAACGTCTAGCTATATAAAAAACTACGACCAATGTACATATCGTTGTACACGTTATACGTGAAGCTCGTTACCATTTTTCCAGACAGTTTTATTCGCAAAAGTACTCAGCCAACGACTCAACACAACCGATGAATTTGAAAAGACTACATGGTCGCCCCCTAGAGAAAACATGACCAAATTAATATTAGTATAACGAAATGCATGAACTCTAACTCTTACCTTATTACTAGTTTTTTTTTGTTTTTACAGCATATGAAATCCGTGACAAACAAAACGTTCATATTATCGTCATTCGACGTATGCAATAATGAATATCATCCACTATTTAATATTACGAGATAAATTAATTAAAACAGTTGCCTAAGAAAATGCGATTTCGTAATTTTTGTTTTTTCCATACAACTGTGTCATAAGAAAGTTAGAATGAAAGCGAAAACTTCTAGTATATCCAGCGTCGTAACTAAATTTAAGGTTTTCGCAGCCAATGTAATTTGCTGCCGCAAATTTTCTCGTTGAGTACCGGAAGTAGGATGGCACGCTAAAACTACGAGTGCAACTACCGTGGGCGCTGCTGCTGGAAGACGTGAAAGGTACGAGAAAGCCCAAAATGCTCACGCTCGAGGCTCGCTGCTGGTTCTCCCAACCGTCCTTCTCGGAAAATTACTTAGGATCGAGTTAGAGCACGTCGGTTGCCTCGAAACCGCGAGTCAACCAAAACTCGTTTTGCGCTGCTCTGCCTGCCGGATGCCGAGGGCTCGATGAAGGCGACAGAGGGGCGAGGGGAGGAGGGTTAGTCTTTTTGCCTCCCCTCTAGCGGAGTCACGAGGCAATACGTGCCCAACCCTGCCGTCTGAGTGTTTAACTTGGAAATGTTAATTCTGAGCCCTTCCAGCCGCCCCAACTGGACTGTTGGCTGCCTCGTGGAGACTTTGTTTTGGCTTGTTGTGTGAAAGGTTTCAGGAGTTACGTCATGAATTCAAATGGAGTTTGTGTTATGCTCGGTATGCCGCCTTGTTACAATTATACCGACTCGCATAAAGCTACATTAAAATCGGCAAAACTTTTCCATTTTTTTGTTTTTCTCGCAGATGACCTTAATGACGTCCGAAGACTTTGTTGCATGTTTTAAACGCGCCACTTTGTTCGTAGTTACAAAGCCGGCGAGTTGAAAGGGATTCGTATCGACTTTTTAGCGATGCTGGAATGTTGTTCTGTGTGACGTCATAGGGTGTGTAAATACCGGGTGTTTAATCGATGTTCGTACGTCAAGTTGTCCCGGAATCTTGATTCGATGCTAGGTATATGATGGAAAGCTGCTTTGTATTGGAGCTTGTCACTCGGAACGTTATTCAGATTTACATTGGCATTAATGAGTTTTTCTCGATAAATGTGCGAGCGTTTGAGTATAATGATCGGGCCCTGTCAAAGGAGATTTGCACAATTATCGATCAGAGTCGATTCGAAGAGCAGCGGAGAAGACTCATCGCAATCCGCTTAATGCGACATGTATACCTTCGTTCGAGGTATACATCGACATCATCAGATGCGGCGAAAGATCTATGGTGAAAAGCCGGTCGCAAGCGGAAACACAAAGGAGGAGATGACGATTGTTTCCTGGTTTCCTGCATAAGCAGCAACATTGTGATTATATCAATGCATACCGAAGCACAATGGTTTGAGGTTACTCCAATTTTCTTGCAATATAACCACTCGGTACACTCACGGTTTCGGAAAACGTTACCAAACGGCATTTCACTTGCCGTTTTGTCTATACCGCATTGTACAAATTGATCCTTTGAACGCAACGTCATTCAACCGGCTAATCACTTTGCCGAAAACAAATTGCTCCGCAGAAATTTCTGATCGGTTAATCAGTTTTTAGACATGTCATTTAATCTGAAAGTCGATTTACCGAATCGTCACTCAATCATGCAGTCGGCGGTTTGCTGAACGATACGTAATTGAAGGTACCTCAGGCTCATTGTGTGTCTCCCGCAAGGTTGAAATTTGTATGTCTTGCGGTGTTAATAAGGTTGACCTGGGGTGTTATACGTTGGTGAGAAGCTAGAGGCGATGTAGCGGAAACTACAGCCGCAATGGAGCCTCGTTACCGCAGGATCACGGGCTATGAAAGGTAAAGGGGAATCAAAAGCCACACCCCTTCTGACCTCTTATCGATTATGTAAATATAACCACCGAGCTTTGCAATTTTCACGAAATAAAGTTATACAGCTATAGCGGTTGTGCAATCGACACGTTTATTTCATGAATTTCGTCCGAGCTCATGATTTATCTTTCACGGATTATGCATACAAAGCACTTATTTGCTCCTGGTACCATCGTTCTTCACTCAACTATCTACAAATTTAGCACAGCTCGCATGCTTCGAGATTCTACGGGGGCACAAATTGTTCCCCCTTTTGCTCCCTGGTTACCCTATTAGTGTTTATATCTGAAATTGGAAACTCGGAATGCTCGCGATAGGAGCGAAGCCAGCGGCATACCACACAGACTTTTGTGTCGTCGTTATGCGAGAACTCGAGGACCGTTCAGAGAGTCGAGTGGAGCTGCACCAGCACACCGCTCCAGCGTATCAGCTTCGTTCCAGCCGGTGCAACAGCACCGGCAGTTGAGCAAAGTTTTGCATTACCCCAAAAACCCTGCTCCATACCTCCGCGGAATATGTGCGGGGTCCTGCACCGAGAAATTAAATAAAGTTTGGATAAATAAACACGGTGGAAAGAGCTGCCGGTTTACAAGGCTACACACGAACAAAGTGGAGACGAAAATAAAAGTTTTCGACGCTGGACCGTCCAAAAATCGCTTGTACGTGGCGGATGTTCTGCCTGAACGATATTACTGCGGCAGTTGCGGTGGTGGTCGAACTTGATTATTATCGCGACGTAGATATATCTGGCGAGCGAGAGAAAATTCCTGACCCACATCTATCGAAATCAAGCGTACGTGACTCCGTACCAAATCTTTTTTCAACAAAACCTTCCAGGCAAGCATATCGGCGTGAAACATTACGCCGTGAGTAAACAAAAGGTCGGACAACCGGGGGGGACTCGCGAAGAATGAAAAAGACGAGAATCCGCCGGTCTATTCAGAGAGTTCTGTACGTAAAAGCCGGAAACCAAGCTGCGAACCACGACTCGAGTAAAATGTTATTCTTCTTTCCTGCTTGTATCGTGTCCTGCGGAAACGAACAACGGATCTAAAAATAAATGAGGGGAATTTTCGTTTCTGTTTTTAACGATAAAGAATATTGTATTTTTTTTTCCTGGATTCGGTACGAATATTTATCTGCAAATTCGATTCTAGATAATACGTGGGTTACGATCGCAGTATATAAGATTTGAGACTATGATCTCTTGGACTGGCTTGGGTGTAAATAGCCGCGACACTTGGCTTGCGCGAAACGCCACCACACTTAGCCATCTAGTGGCCAAATACCTAAATAAAGCTTAGCAGTGTCGGCGATGAAACTAATAATATTCTAATATATTTCGATTCACTGTTCGTTTGAGTGATCATAAAATATAAATATAGATCGAAATTCTCTTAACCTCTGTCATATTGTCAGACTGAGTGTCGCCGCCAGAAGCGATTAAAACACAATCTCGGATTGCCAAGTCCATGAATTTCGGTGTCAAGTCTTGCCGAGCAACTTCCAAATCGATCCAGTAGAAAGTAATAAAAAAACTTGCCCATGCCCCATAATGGCAAATTTTAAATTTTTGCAATAAGAGCGTGAAGTAGAGCGCGTCAATACCTTCGAGTCACGTATCGATCCATTTCTTAGCAAACAAATTTATGGCTGCGGCTGGCATGAAAGTACATCGAACAAGAAGAGCTATTCGAAGCGCGTGATCGGTACTTCGACAAAGTTAACGGGCCAACGTTTCAACAAGACGAAATTCGGAAAACGGGTATTCTCTAGTCTCTTGTCGACCACCAAACGATTCCATCGATATAGTAGATCGTGGCTATACAACGCCACGGTACGGCGTATAAAATCGTCCAGCAGAAGAGCTGCAGCACTTATTCCCTTCTGCTGGAAATTCGCCAGGGTTTCACCCATAGCGGGGTCACGCGGTTCGTCGACCAATAATTTGCCGTTACCACTAGCCAGCCACCCAACCCTCTCATCTTCGAACTCGTGCGATATTAACTTTCGCCATTATGGTATATTTTAACGCCTATATATAGAACGTCTGTAACAATGGGTCAATGGCTGGCACTGGAATGTCGTTTTTCTCTCTCGACAATGGAAATAAAAGGAAAATATGAGATGAATTTCGCTCTCGTGTTTCTGATTTCCGATTGGTGTGTACACCACCGGAAGAAGCAACTTTTGTCTCACAAAAAAAGAGATGTGAAAAAAAAAATGAATGCGGAAAAGCGTGAATAAATATCGACTCCAGCATCGAAGAGAGCGCAAAATGGTCTCAGGTGTCTCTATTCGCTGTATTAGACGCATAAGTATCATGATATTACCTCTCCCCATTATGATATATTTTATCGCGTATATATAGGACGTCTATAACAATGGGTTAATGGCTTTTACTAGAATCTCGTGTTTTCTTCATCACAACTGCAATGAAAGGAAGATATGCTATGTATTCCGCTTCTGCGGCTTTTGGTCTCCGATTGTTATGCACAAAAAAAAGCGACATAAAAAAATGCCAGCCTCAAGAAATAATGACTTGTGCATCCAAAAAACTGGACACCGTTAAAACTAAAAGAATACAAAAGCATCAGCATATCTCCCTTTCCATTGGAAGGAGATATGAATAAACAAATGAACAAAAGCAGAAAGTAATATACTTTTGTGTGTTCAAAGAAAACCTGAGGACGTCTCGAGTATTGCTATTCGCCGTATTATGTGCATAATTGTAAAAACGCATCAGTGACTGGCACATTCATTTCGTATTTCTCTCTCCGCTATAACTATCGTAGCAATAAACAGCTCTTTTTCCATACTTTTGATTTCCAATTAGTATGCACCACAGGGAAACTTACTTTCCGCAAGAAGAAACATGGAAAAGCAAAAAAAGAAAAGCACGAATGAATATTGTTTCGCGGTCCAAAGCTTCGGCAGAACTCAAGTGTCTCAATTCATCGTGCAAATAAATATTATGATATTAACTTTCGCTATTACGGTGCATTTCAACGCCAACATACAGAACGTCCGAAACAATGGTTCAGTCACTGGAACGGAAATTTCGCTTTTCGCCCTCCGCTACAACTAAAAGAGGAAGAAAAGCTTCGTATTTCTCTCCCCATGTTTTTGAATCTTGAGTGGTACGCAATACGGGAAATAAAACAACTTGGAACGACATATGAAAAAAGAATGGAAGGAAAGCACGAATGAATATCGTTTCGTGAGCCTCGAAGAAAATGTGAGCAGGACTCAGGTGTTTCTATTCGCTGTTGTATGCACATAAGGAAAGGTAAGAAAGTTGGCCAGCAGGGCACCGCCCGTGTATACAGTCAGCACTCGTGAATTCTAAACCGGAAGTTCTGATGTACCATGATGTTACTGAGGCTACGACTTGCAAGCACAGCTGAACCACAAGTGAACACTGTTAGTTCGACTTCGCCTCTTCCTCCTGACCATCCCTTTATTCCTATCGCTGTGTGTCTTGCGGTCTGGTAACTTTGCGTAACTTTCCAACAATTTGGTAGCAGGCGGTTTTCGCTGTCTTCTGATATTCCGTCTTGAATCTGTTTCGCATCCGAGGAGAAAATTGCTGAACTTTCTAAAGACTTTGACATCGAATGAAACGCGTTATTTCTAATCAGGAGATGGAAGACGTCACAAGACTCAACACCGAAACTCGATAAGATTTGTTGAATTTGTAATTTTCAACAACTTGGGCTGAACCAGAATAGATCAGATTTTTCGGTACACTCCTAATGATTATTTTCTGACATCTTCTCTTGGCATTTGTAAATGACTCGTTTTATCTCGGTTTTGTCTAGTTATATTCGTAAATCAAGAAAACACAAAAATTAATGGTGAAACGGTTTTCCTCCTCAGTTACTGTTACTACGAATGTACCAGCTGAAGTTCCAGCGTACAGCATCTGCCATGAATAACGTAAATGCTTTTCACGTGTCGACGGAAAGCATTTCGCATTGGGCAACGGATGTGTAACGATCCGGCGAGCTGAGCAGCCTTCGCATGCGTCCATGATGCGTATGTATGTGAAGGGAAAACACTCGTGAAGCGGAGAGTGCGGAGCACCCGAAGTGGATGTGGGCCAGGCTCCGTAACCCGTCAGTTTTTGTGCTCCAGCTTGAGTTAACTACCTTCCGAACACCCAGTATCTCGTTCAAGCTCGATGTCGAAAAAACCATTAACCGGACGAGAGATCCGGTACAAAAAAAACCGTACGTACGTATTCGAACAAACGAAAAAACTATAATCAACGTTTCCCCAGTCGGATGTTTTATGCATCCATTTGATGGTCCATATGTTTCTTTCAAATGGAAAAGAGTTACTGCTTTTAACTTGATAATGGTTTAGATAGAGGGTAGAAATTTTTGTTTTTAACCTCTCTACCTTTCAGAAAGCTACTTTTATGAGAAAATATGGTAATCATTTTTTACTTCTTTATAGAGAGTGTTGTGAAAGGCTGAACAATATAACTAGGAATAAGTGCGAAACCCGAAACTCGAAACCCACTACTGATTAGCACCAATCTAACTTGAGCATAACCTTGTTATTGATTCCATTCATGCATAAAACATTGAGTCGATAGTATGACATTTTTATGAGAAATCGAATTTACGTCTAACCTTTTTCGATATATAAAGTTGAAGTCGATAGCAGTACGTTTTCAAAAATGTGACAATCTCTTTGCTGGTGTATATAAAATATATTTTATATTTTTTTTTTTCGTGAGGATTATTCCGCGTATGTTGTATTTAACCTTACTGAGAATTGAAGGGTCTTATTTAAAGGCTCTTTAGGAGGCGCGTAATCTTTTTATCCTATGCTTTTTGGATCTGGAGAGGAGAATTAATCCTCGGAGTTTTGTGAAATAAAAATACACCTCGACTTTGGTTAGAATTCGGTGAAATGATTTTAACGGATGTCCAAAAACTTTTGTAGAGCTTTAACGCCCCCGCTTTTGTTTTCTCAATGGCCGAAACAAAAGCGACGCAGCCGAAATTCCAGCGAAAAGCAGACAACTCAGTCCCTTTGCATTATAAAGCTTCAACCAGTTCTGTCCGATGTCAGAGATATATGTTGTGCAGTGTAGTGTATACACGGAACGCCTGGTAATTTCACCACTTTTTTTGTGGCAAGTGGGGTATACTAAAAGCCAGACCACACGCCTCCACAGCCAGGCATCAAAAAGAAAAAAAGAAAATATAGGTAATGTACCCGCTGGATGCATAAAGACCAGCTCTTTCGCTGTGTCTCGAGGAGCGCAGCTCTTCCACGCTAATTACATACATGTATATAGGGGACATATATAGATTTAATCCCAACACACGTGGATTTAATCTCAACTCACATTTGCCTCGTGTGTTGTCGCTAAATGCTCGCCGGGAATCATAAATAGAAAGAGGGACATATTTCACGTGGATGGCCAGCTGAACGACGAGGATTCAGATTCTCTTTTGAGTATTCATTACTGAAATATATGTACAAAATTTGCATAGCCCATTCATGTGTATTGCTCGGTATTACTTTTAAAGAGATTTTCAGGGCGAGACGTTTGCATCGAAATTAACCTTTTATGAGACACACAATGGACTTTTTTCTTTTAGTTGGTTAGAAATTATGTTTTGCAGCATTAATGCAAAAATATTATGATAAGGCTTTTGAAAAGAAATTATAAAAGTTATCATAAAAGCGACGGGTATCTGCACTACGAAAAATGAATGAATAATAGCTCTTTACCATCGCAAGTAGTACGCGGTAAGTGCAGTCGGACACTTTCTTACCCACATGTATTTCCAGCCTCTAAACGGACGTTAACGAGTGGCTTATGTTTATATACCGGTAATTGTAAATTGCCGGCCGTGGCAACATCCTTTTTATTTTTTATCTCCTCCTATATGTTCTTAAGCCTTGCCTCACAATGTGTCTTTGCTACTGTGTTTCTTTGCAGTCCTGATAAAATTTATATTCCGAACGTAAATCTCGATGAAATACTATCAGCTGCAGGAAATCCTGTATTTTCAGGAAATAGACTTTAAGTGACACTATTCAGAGAGAGAGAGAGAGAGAGGGATTTGATTATGAAAAAATCCGCAATTCCAGTTAGGAAAATATAAATAAATCGATATCGCCAACAATAAAACTCTGACCAACACTATGAAAACACAATCCTGAACTATCAATGTCATTAGATTTTTTCAACGATAAAAAATATCAATTTTAACGTGAAATTGATTAATCCATTTCGTGCAGTGGAGGATGTAACGGGATTTCCTATGCCCGTGTAACTGTAACGAAGATTGGCTAGTATTGCAATCGGTTAAAAGCAACAAAAAACTTGTCGGATTTTCATTTCAATTACTACTGTCAATATTTTCTCTTGAGAACGTTCAGTCATATCTGTATGAAATTTAGCGCACACGTGAAGCTTTTACTATTCAATCGTACTGGTTAAACTAATGAAAAATTAATTGGGAGACTAAACTTTTATTCGAATTTTTTATGTGAGAAAAATGTTTAACTTTATATCATCGTTGCCGGGTTAACATTAGATTTTAATCGACGTTAATTTTCCACCATCCATAAATGTAGATGGAATATGATTTTTTGGTAATAAATGTTGCCGGGATCGACAAAGTGGTTGAAAAGTTATTTTAATTCAAAATAAGGTGCAAAGTCAGATTTATTGTTTTCCCGCTTTCCACCATTCTCTCTGACTTTGAGAACAAAATTGATCAGCATAGCATTCCGTAGCGGCGGCGGCTTTATTGAAGTTTCAAGAAAAGGAAATAAATTACAAAGTCCGACACTTCGGAGCAAGTTACACGGAGAGAAATAATTGTTTGCCCCTAGTTGGTTGTTAACCAACTCGCATGGCTAAATACGCTCCGAGAGACTATGCTGGTTGGGTTAACGAATTTTAGTCGCCCCAGAAAACTGGTTTATTTCTGTAGCGAACATTAATATAGGCCCATCCAATTTTATCGCGACGAGCTTATTCGATCAATTATTTTTCCTCCCTGTATAATTTGGTTCATTAATATGTATGGCTGAACTTAAGATGCACAAGTGCGTTCTATCCATTTGCAAATTACCGCCACAAGGAATGACGAGAGCTTTGTAGGATAATAAGTACTGGCAAGGGAAAATAACGAAATCAGAAATAATGAAGCATAATCCTTTTGCAATCCAATCCTCAGACATTTCTCCATAGCTAATTTTTTCGTAATTTAGCCCGAGGCAACGCATCAACTCGTCCTTTGTCTTGTTGAAACACGGTCGATGAGAACCACTGGCTGGTGTATAATATAGACCCAGAGGGTAATGGAGTCCATGTTACATTGTCCCGGTGCTGTTGTATTGGTAAGCATCCTTCCGGCCTTGTAAGCGCTGCCCTGCTCCGCTGAATAACCCGCTGAAACCTTACCCACGAACACGTGAATATTAAAGCGAATCAGTTAGCTTGCAATGTGCCTAAGTATCCGGTAACCTGTGGCCATCCAGTGTAAAGTAGCGAACGATGCAGTGAGCAAAATGCGATAGATAAATACGTAATTATGAAACGCGTCATAACGCAACATTTATATTCAACGATAAATTAAACTAATAATTGTTGGTGTTAATCATAATACGAGGTCTCCCTTCAAGACCACATTCTGTTGGGTTAATTTGACCATTCGACATGTTGTTGCATTTAACGACAAAACAGTATAACCATGAAAACACCATTGATCAATGAATGTGACGGCTAAGTATCGCGGATCACGATGCCCCCGAATGTCCTGTGATGATTCTTGCATCGAAGTTAACCGTTTATCAGCGAGAATTGGAAAATGAATGGAAATCAATGCAGAGGTTCATCATAATGAGGCTATCGAATACCCCGCTGTAACCGGATCCGCGAAGAGGTGAATATTGAAGCAAATCAATAAGCTTGCAATGTGCCTAAATATCCGGTAACATTTATCCGTACATTTCAAAGTAAAGAACTGGCAAGTGGACAAAATAAAATGGATAAATTCGTCATCGTGAGAAATACTTATATTCAACCGTGAATCAAGGTAAAAATTACTGGCGGTGATCATAGTATAAGGTTCCCCCTCAAAACCAGATTCCGTTGGGTCATTTCGACTATTCAACCTGTCTGCCTGCACTGAACGGCTCGGCGGTGTAACTATGCGGATACAACTTTGATTAATGGACATGAAGGCTAAGTATCATGGTGCACGATGCGCCCAAATATCCTGCCAAGCTTCATTCCAATATTGTACTGAAACGATGTTCCGTGACTTACTACGCGGTACACTGAACAGCGTCGAATTGCCATTGGAACTTCCCTCATCAAAACTTAATTTTCCATTCAAATATCCGACACCGGTATAAAGTTAGCATTCTGTCGACAAAGTAATATATCGTGAGGATAGGTCAAATGGACAAATAGAGAGTATAAATTGTTCGGACTATTGGTTTCCTTGATATAAAGTTAACATTATACGCGAGATTAAAAATTGCAATTTACATGAGCTCATAAACGTTTTTTATAATTGATGGGACGGTGAACAAAAAGTCATCGCTGCAAAATGGAACCACGAAGTGCGGCAGTGGATGGAATCACGAATAGCACAATATCCGGGATATAATGCAAAATGGACGTTGAGCGCGCATTCATAATAATATTGATTACTTTTTTTTTTCAACCCTCATTCCGCATTCCATTGTAATAGAGAAGCGCCATTATGATAAAGCAAAATGGGAAAGTAGTGATGACCGACCTTTGTCATCGTTTTCGGCTAATTGTGACGAAATCGCGATGCTTCGTTCCATTTTTACCCAAATATTCTACGAACCTCACATTTCCTGTATAGAGAAAATAAAATGGAATGCGCCCACCATTCATATAAATTGTTTCCTACATATCGACGGAATTACCTAATTGAATAACCGGAAACTAAGTAATGAAAAAAAATTTAGGAGACCATAAAAAAAAAAACGGGGTGCAAAAAAATGTCTGTGCAAGTTGCAATCACTGAGGTAATCATGAAAAATTCAATACTGAACACATTGCAATCGGACATGGAAGTTCTTTTGCGGTTCTTGTGTCTTCAATAAAGTTTAACGAAATTATTTTGATCTCCACATTACGACTCTTATTCGAAAATCAGAAATCATACATGTTCCGATTGTATAAAAAAGCCAAGTAATTATAATAAATTGTTTAACCGCAATAAGGAACACGAAGTGTCACTTTTGATGTTTAAAACGGAGAATCCAATTCATACAATACTAAGGCCATGAATCACTATAAAAAATAATACCCAGTGGCTTCAAAGGAATTTGCACAAAGAATAATTAGCCTAAAGAATACTGGTCTACGCGAGGTACCAAAAGGATACCAATGCCCCTTAATTCGCCTGACCTCGAGCTAATTAATTAATTAATTGTGACCTCACGAAAAAAGAAAACTCCAGGGACCTCGGTTATAAGACTCGTAAAAAGGGGCGTAAAAGCCCCAAGAATTTCATTCAATTTCATTTTGGATATCACCATCACCACTTCAACCTTATAAATGTAAAAGGTCACATTTTCTTACTCGTTGACGGTACGTATAATATCACCAGGAAAATATCGTGCTTGCAAAAAAAAAAGAAAAAAAAACAATGCCTGGTACACATACATTCCTTCTGAAGGACCGTAATTTTGTCATTCGTCCTTATTTTCTCGAAGCGCATACGAATTGGATGTCCCGAGGCTTTCCTCTTCACATGCTCCGTTTTTATTTTTTCGGCGCACGTTGTAAAAACGTAACTGCAACTTTCAAGGCTTTCGCACGGGCGATTATTAGAGGATTTCTCATCCCTAACGTTTTTACGCGCAAACACATTTTGCCGCCTTTCATATTTACAATGACCTCGAATTGTTGATGCGGAGACAGAACTGCAGTACATATGCGCCGCTTTTTTTTCCCCTCACGGCTGTCACCTTAGAATGGATTTAATCAAAGCCAACACGCGCGAGATATAATAGCTGCGGTTTTCTCGCGAGCTCCTTTGAGTATTGCAAAGTTCATCATTCGATCATTGCCGTTCTGACGTTTTTCGTTTACCCGCGAATAAATCAGTGTCAAATGCGATTGCGAAAATCCGTGACACACTCGGTGTGTTGTCGTGAACGAAAGTAACGGGAGCTCTTTACGCATTTTAGCTAGCGAAGAAAGGTGGCGCGGAAATCCCTCAAGCTCAAGCCCCAGTGGTCCTATAGCAGCGCGTTAATTTTCCCTCGGAGAGTTTCAGTACAGATCCGTGCGAGAAATTTGCATTCTTGCGGAATTTTTATCGTCGTCCCAGTGCAGGACGAGGCACGGGAGCATTGTGCGCGACGAAAAGCGGGAGAAGGAGAGGAGAGGGAAAAGAAAGTTGGCCGCAGGAAGAGATGTGGTAGGGGTTGCTGCAGGTCCGCGGCTTCATCCCATCGTAACAGCGGCAGACCGCGAGAGGGACCAGCCCTCCGAGCGCGATTTCATTCGCGGCTCTTCGTTATATATACGCTTCGTATTCTCCCGGCGACTTTTCCAAGCGTCGCCGCGCCGTCGTTACTGGCACTGGTAACGCGCGGGGGGCTCTCTGGTGCATCGATTTTTCATTAAGCTCTCTCTTCTTCCTGTGCTTTCCCGATTTCCCTCTTTTTTCCTTTCGCAATTTCCCTCTCACTCGCGCTCTCGCAAAGCCTCTGGACGTTGCGGTTATACCGCGACGAGCACCGTCGTCCACTGACGCAAAGCTTTGCATATATGCTTATGCGAGTTGTCACGAGAGGCGTTCATTCCGACTACGGACTGTCCGCGACGCGTAACGCATGCATGGGCAAAACCGTCCAACGGCATAAAGCAAAAAACAAAAAAACCAACACCGCCATTTGAACGTTTCGAAGCGCGCGGCATGTCCGGGGATTTGTACTCGATTGTCGGTGAATTCGTTTCTTTCGTTTTTATTTCGGGCCCACTGGGCTCTGCTAACTTCACTTTTAAACGGATCCAGATTGTCATTGGATTATACGTGGGAGACTTGGTCAAATACGTTAACCACGATTTACTGCGACATGGGAATTTATATGATGTTGCGATGTACTGAAACGTTCTTTAATTTACAACATGAGGCACGTTTGTTACACCAGGATTAGATTCAGAATAATGGCCACTATTGCGAGGGATTACATTGAGGGATTATATCAAGCACACGATATTACGACAAATGTATTTGACAAACATTTCTGTAAAGTTACACTGACTTTCGTCACAACTGGAACTTATATATAAAAGAAAGAAAATGATCAAAATATAAATTGAATGTGCACATAGTTTGAAACAAAAATCATTCGGAAAGTTCTTGGAGAATTCTTAACGTCAGGTCCGCCCTGGTGAAACGTAGGGTGGCGGTAAACTTGAGAAGCTTGGTGAGATGCGAAGAGTTTGCGAGCATAAGTCGATAATCATTGGGGCAACGATCGAACTACCGATTGAATTCACATCACATCGTGGCCAATGATCTTTCGAAGAGTCGTGGTTGCAGGGATCTCGAGACTTGGGGTGGGCTCCCAACCCATATGTGGGTGTCGCAGAGCTGTGAAGGGTTGTATACATAATGAGGGATTAAGCGACACAAGTGTCGGAAAGCCCCGCTAGCGTTTTATCTACATTCGGGCAGAAACTGTACACTCATAGTTGATTAATACGGAGGTAAACTTATGGTTGATTTGTCTGCAAAGTTTCGATATAGATGTTTGTTAACTTATGTACGATTTGTCTGCCAACTTATGATTAAGCTATTGTTAATTTCTCAATGCTAATTACAAGAGACGTATTAAATATGTATTTATTTTGTCTGAATACAAAATGAACCAGCATCTCAGTACCGCCCGAAATATCAGCGTGTTTGTTCAAAGCGAAGACCTCATACGGTAAGGTGGAAAATGGATGAAATCAAAGCCGTTCGATAATACAGACTTTACCACTTTCCACAAGAAAGTTCGCGCATGATTGTTAAAACTTTCGTACAAGAACGAAAAGCCCCGAGGAGTAAAATTCATCGAAAGGAAATCCTTGTATAAAAAACGAAGGTCGAATGTCCCATACAGAAACGGAAGAAAAACGCACAACAGTATAATAATCCAAGTTTCTGGTCGGAACATATATTTCTGCTTTCTTCCCGGATCGCCAGCAGCGACGCCTCGAATTTTTTTTTTTGTAGTTGGCAAATGTGACAAGTTGTTTCTTCTTTTTCACCCGACCATGCCCTCCGCCACGCCCCATTACCGAGGCACTCCAACTTTATGCGGTTTTTCCATTACAGTTATTTCGCAAGCGAGTGGTGGAAGCTCATGGTGCAAGCTCGTCTGCCGCCCACCCATCGCTCGTGAATTGGTCTCTTAAATCCCAGACTGTAATGCTTATATTTTATCCGTTTGAAATTTAACTGTCGCCAACATCATTATAACTCGTGTACATGTCTCGCGTTTTTCAGCTTATTAAGTCCCCTTTGCGGAGTCGCGTCAACTTGACGTTGACGTTGACGCGACTCGCATATACTTGACGTACGTGTGAGTCAATTACTCTGACCACCATAAAAAGGCCCTTCGTCAATGAAACGGAGGCATGGAATAAATGACTATGCGTTCTCAACGTCATTACGGATATAAAAAGAAATTCTACATACATCCGGTTACATTTATAGAGTTATATACTGAGGCGAGGAATGAACGGTATAATTTAAACGTCCAATTAATCACACTTAACTCCAAGGAACCTTCAACACCACATCTCTCTCTCTCTCTCTCTCTCTCTCTCTCTCTCTCGTACTCATGAAATTTCCGTCGTTATTAAGGCTCCCCCTAATAAGGACTCAATTGAGTATGGGAGCTTTGCAGGAACATTAAGATAGGGGAAATCAATGACAAGCACTACAGCATGTTCGACCTCGGGAAGGTGTTCCACATGCCGAGAGGAAGGCATTACTCCGCGTGACTGCTATCTAGTAATGCGAATCGGGAGATTCTCCTGGTAATTGTTTAGGGCAAAGGGTCAAGGGATATGCTCCTCCAAGGCTTGTATATAGACATTGCAAACCGTATAGCAACACCGTTTGTCGACTCTCGATACAACCCAGCGCGAGTACCACTATCGCTCTCAACATTGTCTGCACTTTCGTGTCTCTCGTGCACATGTACACAAACCTCCCGTGCCGTTCTCACCGCCACAGCGAATGTACAACGATTCTAGAGACAGTGAGAGAGGCCATACTGTTGAGCACTACCCTCGGTGGTGTCCCTGATTCCTCGTGAATCCCAGGCACCTATACTACGCAACTGGCGGATGCAACGCTAGATTATAGCTAACATCGCTAACTCTGTTTGTCCGAGCGTATAGACTAGTGCTTAATTATGTATCAAGCCCGTGAAGCAGGTCGTGCTAGTGCGAACGCACTACAGGAAATACCCCCCCGACACTAGCATTCGCCGAATTGAAATCTTTATGGACAGTTCACTTTATGATCGCGTTGCCATTACCAATTGAGTGTAAAAAAAGGAATTAACGAAGCTGCCTTATTTATCGCCAGGAGTGGGCTAACGGTATTCTGTTTTTTGTTATGCTGTCATAAACATGTTGTAGAAAATACCTGAAACCTTTATGAATGCTTCACCTTATGGTCTTGTGTCATCCATTAACCGTTATGCAAAAGCCAATTCAGGATGTTGACGTGTTTGTTGGCACGAATAGCCAAATGTGTATTGTTTTTTTAATGCCAATGACAGAAAGACAATTGTTGAAGTATCTTTTTCGGTTTATCTTTATCAAGCCCATAAAACAAATTGCGGTATCATGAATATATTACAAGAGTTGCGTACCGCTGATATTAGTCGTCTCGTGAACTTTATGCGCGATGAATTCTTTATTTTCTTGAGCATTTTTATAGATTAACATATTGCATATAGAACGATACGAGATGAAAGCGCAAACATGAATAGGTCCTTTGATGTCAATGGTTAAAAGAGAACACTTCCTGGAGGCAGTTCCCTTTTATCCGAAGTGAGCCCTCAAGCAGCACACCTTCAAACGATGGAACCTTGTTTTGATTGTAATGGACAGTTTGCAAATGGAGTCTGTGAGTTGCTGAATCCTGATAGATTCTCATTGGGGTCAATGTTGTACCATAACATTATCGCTCCCTGGGGATATTCTCCTTTATGTGATACTCTGATATCTCTCGGACTAGCCCATTCAAGGTAATCGAAAAACCCTTGTTTCTAATTCATTGTCGCATGCACAATTGTTAATTTCTTTGATAATCAATCTGCTTGTGGCAAGTGACGATTTCTCTTCGTGTGAATTTCCGATTCGTGATAGAACGCCGGATAACGATCCTTCGTGTTATCGATGGTCGACCGCTCAGATTTAATTATGCACAATTGACAATGGTAGTGGTATAGATAAAGGATCACTTCTGTAAATCTTGCAAAATCCAATTAAAGCCGCAGCGACGCGATTTATATTCATCGTTAAATGTGGACATCAAGCTATATCTCTCACATTACAACGCAGATTGGTGCGATTCTACAGTAAATTAGAGAAATCTCGGTAGCCGCACGTATAGTGCACGTGGGTAGAGTTGCTAGGCGGAGTTTCTGCTTCCCTAATTATACTGTTTCCCATATGCACACACGGATTCGCGTATGGCAGATTACGGTACAATCCGTGTGTTCGTAACTAAACGCACGTCGCCGTACGAGAGTGAGAACATCGCACGTCTCCGTTTCTAGTGGGTTTGGGCAATATTTCAATGCTGTATCAGCTTATGCTGTCAGTTACGTTCCGACTGTAAATCCTCGGGTCGTAAACCCGGTTACTCCTTGACAAAGGATAAACATTGAGAGGCGTTCGTTCGTCGGAGATTGCTTGAGAAAAACGTTTCGCAAATTATTCCCAAACGCTTTCCCGTTCATTCACAGATGAAAAGTTTTTCCGTCACTGAAACGTCAGCATTTCGCGCAACAACTTCCACCACAATTCAAAGTCCATTTATCCAACTACTATAGATCGTAAAACCCATTTCACTAAAAGGTATATCGTTATGCTTTTCAGTTTCTGTTTTGCGTCATTCGAAAGACAGAGGCGAAATTATTTTGATGCAAAAAAACTGTCACTCTACGGTAAATATCTCCGTAAATCACTCGCGGAATATATCTCCTTTTATAATATTCACGAAACTGGTATTAAGACGAGTGTAGAAACTTATTTTCACTTACAAAGCATAAAAGTTTAATATAAAATGATAATGTTGGTCAGTTACACTTGATTTAGTTCGTCTAAAGCAAATATTTGCTCATATTGTCGATTTCCGTAAATAAGATTTTTGTTCGGTTTATACGGCCTCAGGGGATATTGGCATTTCTGGGTTTGGGAACCATTGCTTTTGCTTATTCAAGTTCATGCGGGTGAGACTTCGGTTAGGAAGGTAGATGGCAAGGTTTACCGATGTGAGCCAACCAAATCCAATTTCTAACGATCGACAATGGTCTTTGCTTTTGATCGGACGGATTCCTCTGGTGCGTATAATGTGCCACAGTAATACAAATGCACGAGTGCCCGTAGGATACTCCGTTACGACCATTAGAAGGGGATCCGAGGACGATACTGAAAGCAGTGGATGCAAGACCGTCCATTGATCTCAGCCATTGACGACGTTCAGCCATGTATTGTCACCCTTAGTCCTGCCAAGTTACCTTAAGCATATCGACTCTGCCCTACCTCTGCAGCTATAACAACACCGTTAGCGAACACGTTTGGCAACCCTATCGCACAATCGCAAACACGTTTCTGATGTTTGCCTAATTTACCTCGACCGTCACCTTCCATTTATTTTGTTGCGCATTGATAAACATAAATGATTTATGCAACCATTGAGCTCAGTTTCCCACCACAAACAAATATGACTTAGTTTGTTAAAAATATTATTGAAAAAACGATTAATACTATTTTATAGAAATAGTTTTGCCAAATCAAACTTTCGGCCAAAGATATGCCCATCGTCAGTAGATTAAAGCGATTGAAATTTTACCGACGCCAAGATAAATGCCTGTTTTGGGGTCCAATAAACATTTCTCACTTTATAGACATCCGGTACGTTGACGTTCTCCATTCCGAACGGAACCGCAACTTGGCATCTCGAATACCGGCGACTTTATACGTGCTTAGGGTGACTCGATGGTTTTCTTTCCGCCTCGCTCGACTCAATATATCGATGGTGAAATAACCCCATTGCTCAGAATGCCCTACGACCGTATGGTATTTTACGTGGGTGCGGAGAAATCGCCATCGTTCTGTGAATGTACCTCCGTGTACGACTCGCACACACACACACACACACACACACACTGTATACAAACGACGTATATGTATGGGAAATCCGCCACATTCTGGCACTGTAACTGTTCGTCCGATGCAAATACAAGCGAGCACAGGGATCCGCGTTCAGTGAGCCGTGCATGGGGAGAGCTCGACGTATTTGCATACCGCAGATTTAGCCCCTGACCCGTGATCCGATCGACCACCGTTCAAAAACACGACGACCTCGTTCAGCCTACGTCGAACAATTTGCCTTCTAGATTCATGACATTTATATATGTGTGTGTATATATATATATAAATGCTGTAGCAGACACATACATTGTGCAGATACAGTAACCCTATTTATCCTGTATTCCAGAGATAGATCACATTTATATATAGTACATGTTTGATGTCGCGATCAGCGCGCTATCGCATATCCGTCATTCCCCCTTTTCCTGTCCGGCACCATTGCGTGGCCGCTAATTCGACGATATCGAAAAACCAGGGTCCATAGGGCATCATTACACGCATCGTTGAACCAAGGAAAACCCACACCGATGTGCACGAGTGTTCTATGTACCCATACAAAAACAGCTATTAATCTCTCGTTCATTCATGCATAAATTAATATTTCGTTTACAATTAAGCCATGTGGACATTACCCTATATAACGTGTAATCAGCAATCCGTTATCAAATCGTCAAGCGCTGGAGAGATGAGCAGCCTATAAGAAATAAAGTGTTTAACGATCGTTTGCATATTTCGAGTGGTTGAAATATGCAAAGTATATCCAGGATATACAGTAAATTGGGATACCGAATTGGGGACATTTTTAAATCCACTGAAATCTGCATTCCGAATTAGCGGTCTCATCTTTCAGGAGCATCGCGGAAAACTGCAAACCGTGGAGATAGAATAATCAAGGTCCCGGAATGAGAAACCCACGGAGAAATGGGAGTAGCCGGGCTTGGTTGGATTTTAGTTATGTTCTCGAATAATCACCGCCGAAGAGAACCCTGCGAAGGGACAAAATTGAACAGCTCTCGGAGGCGCTTTCCGGAGGGACTTGGAATAATGTTTCGGCGAATCATCCTGTAAAAGATGTGAATTGATGCTGGCCATTGTTTTTACTCTTGCGAAATGCGCTTTCATGTTTTCGAGAGCTTCGTAACAATAACTTGATCCCGATTAGAGCTCCCCACTAAACTTCTGCTGCTGCTCGTCGTCTTGTCTCGTTGTCAGCGACATTGTATCAAGCAGTAATTAATATTCTAGCCCTAAGTCAAATAACTTTTTGTTCATCAGTCTTCATTTCCACCATAAGTTTTTCCAGAATACACTTTTCTTCATCGTGCAACAATATAAGGGTTATTGTTAATTAGAAAATTTGGATAAGCAGTGAGAGACGGCCGGAAAGCCCATGTTATGCGAATGATGGTGGTGCCGTCGCAAAGCTCCTGTTATCCTACGGTTGTTGAGAAATCTGCCGTTTCGTACTTGTAAATGCAGCATTACAAGGCAACCCAGAGATCTCGGTTGCGGCGAAATCGGCTTTACGGGTGGCTAAAGCGTTCGCTAGAGGAGATGGAGTGCAACGACACTGTAGTGGCCAGCCAGCATAGGAGAAGGACGCAACCGCAGCAAGGGGCCAGCTACATTCGGTAAAAATATAGTTGGATGCAGGAGTATAATATCCGGGAACGGTAATGCCTATAATGGTAGGTAAGGTGATCATAAAAGGGTCACTGTACCGACTCATAAAGACAAATTATGGCTGAGTGGAAGAAGGGAGAAACGTCCCCATTTCCACGAGCGTTGCTGTAACTCCTATCGCAGTATATAATACATTGTACTATAATAGGGAGTGCAGGCGAAATCGTTTTGATGCTGACTGTATGGAGGTCCAGATCACTTCACTTTACCTATTTTTATTTCCATCCCTTTCCGAGCAAACGAAATAGAAGAAACTACTACGAGCCGGAATATAGCCCAGACCTCTCAGTACAACATCGCCCTCTTACGGTTACGAGCATCATTCTACATTTATACCATGGACTGTGTGGATTGAAAGGAGCTTTATTTTAAGTTCGCTGTTATATCGTAGTGGATTTATCGAGTGTCCAGTTAGGTTCAATATGAAGAATGTTACGAGAGTATTTGGAGTCCATTATAGGACTTGTATGAATTTGTGTTACAACTGCTTTATGGCTTCATAAAATACTATTGAAACGTTGGTCTCAGAAGTGGAGACGAGGTATAAAAGAGTATCGAATAGTTCGCCTTTTCGCCACCGGCGGCACATGACTCAAGGTTGTTTCATCGTAGAAATGTTCGAGTTATTTGTAAGAAATTTGTATTGGAACTATTGATCCACCCGCGATCGTAATTTTGGAAATTGCATAACTTTTGCCGCATTATGACTGACAGAGATATTACATTATTGAACACTGAGAGTGAGGTGAGTTCAAACCATGGCTTCCAACGACTAACGACGAACACCGCTTTATGATCGAGAAATTTTGGAACGATTATTACTTGAACTTCCGCTTTAGGCCGCCGACGAACAGGGTAAAGGAGATGGTGAAGTTCCAAGAGAAATTCGATTATCAATATCGATGATAAGGAATAAACTTGAGCAGGAAGTGGGAAGCCAGATAGATAGCCTGTCGTAACAGAAGTTGGGCCCTCACTTCACCAAGTCGGGCTAGCTTATGGTTGCATAAGTTATTAAAAAGCACGGCTTTAAGTGATACGCTATAGCGACTATGCCACCATGAGTATAATAGAGATAACACTATCAAGCATAGCTGAGGTGGGATTGCAGCGGTCGATGAATACACGTATATTATTGATTAACAGCGGTTCTTGGTCGTCCGCAAACGCTGCTAATCAACGATATATTAACGATGGTGATGAAGCGAGAGAAGATGGCAATACCATGCAGCATTCTTTCGAGAAAGACGTTGATGAACGAATTTGTTTTTCCCACCGCAACAAAATGAAACTTGTCGACGTTTCGCTCCGTTTCTTCTTGTCTGAAATGGTTGTTTCCGGGGAGACTGCGTGGGTGGGTCACGCTTCATTTCACAGAGACCCCTGTCATGTGCCCGACGAACTGTACGAAACCGGTTTACTGCGCGATCTCATCCGGGGATAGGTAAAGGCTGCGGTCCTTGTGGCGCGAATTACTTTCGCTGATTGAACGATGTTCGCGGCTCGTGCTTCTAGCAGACAGGGATGGGCATCCATTCGATAAAAATGTATTTCAAATACCTGTATGACTGAATGATCAAGAATTATTGAGCCTATTAAATATTAGAATTTATTGGAAGCGAAAAAAGACCATTTTCGCCAATAGAACGTCCACAAACTTTACTGTAAGGTTCTCTTTTTCACAAGGTCCCTGAAGTCAACCTATTTCTCCTCTTTTAACCACAAATACGCTGTTACTGTTTTCGCGGTATAGTTTAGGTATTATGTACAAGCAAAACGATGATAGACTTTGCACAAGAATAATAATGTCATAAATAGTATGAGCATAGATCTCACTCTAGTCCACTGTACGGGCGGGGACATACTTGTTCTCGTTTCACCAAAATTGGAATTATTATTTCTCGTCTCAAAGCAACGTTATTACGCGCGGTCCCATCTGCAACCAGTGAGCCTTCGTTGTAGCGGCTCTCCGGCCACGACGACATTGTTTACGAGCCAGTAATAATGCGTACTTTGATAAAGAATTAAAGTGTGCTTTCCTGGCCATGCTTCTAGGCTCACATTACTCATCCGCTTTGTTGGCAGCGAAGGTATAAGATCTTGGGATTACTGTGACGCTTTGTAGTAAAGTGTGCGTGGTAACGTATGGGGTAAGGATGGTTATCGCCGTTACAAAGTGTGCAGAAGTGACACGAGGATAAAATTTTGTTCCATTATTTCATAACACCAATGAGACCGAAACATCTTTTTTCCGACTTGCGTAGCTTTCGGCACTCGGGTACAACTTGTTTTTATTGGTTTTATATATTTACTTGGCTCGGAATGTCCAAAATCGTTTAAAAAAACACCGAAATCTTAGGAGAATTATTTGCACCAATGCGAATTATTTTTCCCCAAGTTGCAGAATCTCATGTATGCAACAAGAATTTGATTTTCGGTAATCCGATCTCCTTGAGATTGCAACTTCTCATCCATACGCTTTCAACTTGTCGCCATTTTAGTTGTAAACACTTTTACTTCTTTTCCGTTTTTGTTTGTTATCTTAGAAATTTTCTCAACAGCGATTCATGTTACCCCTTTGATGATACAAACTGAAACAAGACCGCCACACACTCCACGCAGACTTGGTATCCTTCCGACCGCGGTATAAAATAAATAATAAACTTGGAATGTAACCTCAGCATCTGATAGCTAAGTGTACGAATGAGCCAACAAGCACGCGGCCGAGTCTGGTGCACCTTGCGTAGATTTTGAAGGCAGCGGAAGGAAAAGCACCAACGGTAGCGGTGGTAGGAGCAGTCTCAGCATCAGTACCCATAGCCAACGAGAGAACAGGACAGGAGACGCACGTTACGAGGAGCTTCCAGAAAGAGAAGCTCGTTACTCCCATTTTCTGCAAGACAACCCTCAGCCGCAACCCCTCGTCTCGTTTTTCCGCTTCTACTGGATAGTAACCATTTACCTCGCTCGTGCCAACCACCGAGAGAAACGGAACCGCCAAGTCTGCTATGCAGGCTCCGTTACGTTGTTTCCCGGGTACCTCGAAACGTCACGTTCCTTCTAGTTTCTACAATCTTCTTTACTATATACTTGTAGTATCTCGCGGCCCAGAGTCTCACAGACACGAGAATTTCATGGTCCCGTAGCCTAAGCTTCTTAGCTCCACCGGAAGGCCAATCCGGAAATACGAAGCGTAAGAATATCCCCGGATGATGGTCCTGCCTTGTGCGCTCCACGTTGCCCAATAAATTATTATGGGAATCGATTCCCATGTGTCTCGCTGCAGTCTGTTACGTGCTATTGAATTACGATGATGAGTCGGCATAGAAAATAAATCGTCTAATCGTAGAAAAGACCTTTTCTTCTGCGTAGAAACCGGTGGAACGTTTTTCACGGGTAATCCTCATGGGCTCCGGCCATGCTACTAGGTTTATCCCCCATTTCCAGGTAATGCCGATGGGACAAGAATTTTTCTGTTTTTTTTTTTTTTTAATATGCATTTAATGCATAGAGCTTCTATGGTATTTAGAAACTGGTTTTAGACTACTTGAAACATTTTTCGTCGTTCTAATGACAACAGTTCTCCGTTAATCCATAATAGCTTGAAATTTGTTCGAACTACTCTGATAAACGGATTTGAAAAATCACCGTGCACAGAAAATAGGATCTGGAAAAAAGTGCCGTGGCAATATGGCGGTTGACGTGATTCTTGGATGGCGCTCACAAAATATGGTGTTTGTTCGTTTTTACAGTGTTCTCGATTTTATGGCTTCCTTGACTGGCCACCGCGCTTAGAACTCGCGTTTCCGCGTCGTGTAAAACGGCTGTTCATGGTCCCGTATAGATTTTGGTTGGTTTACGATGTTGACGTTGTCGTTCGAAATAGACGTATTCAAATCCGTCGAGATAAGATAGTTTGGAGGAAACGAGTTGCCCAACGCGGGAGAACACCCGACGAGACTTCCCCACGAATTGGTGGAAGCGCGGCTGTAAAGCCGGCGTCCCAAAGGAAGTGTGCAGTGGTCTGGAGAATGGCCAGAGGGATTTTGTTTCATTAAGGCTAAGGGTCAAACCTTCTCCGGCACCGATTGAGTGGACTTAAGCCCTGTACTCGCTCTATATGCACCAGGGGAAGCAATGCTGGAGGATCTCTGCGGTTACGCTACTGATTTACAAAGATACGTTACGGTCAGAGTTTACCGCTTGACTAAAAGGATGTCTACTATCGATCCCGGAATTTCGGATAACGATAATCGAGTATTTCATGGGTATCGATATGACCTTTAGCCGTACTAAATTTGACATACCATTTTCAACTAAAATTTCGAAAACAAAATAAAAAACGAACTTTTGAAAAAACAGTTTAAAAAATTATAAAAACGTTGACGACCTTGGTCGATGTTGGAGTTTTCGTGAAAAATACACCTGAATTTAAAGGCTTTTTAAACACACACACAAAATAACGTAGACGATCGAGTTGAACAAATTTTCATGCTATCGAGCATAATTCATTTTTCGCCAAATTTCAGGGATTACGATGTAACTTGATTCTTGCCAAGGTTAGGTGCGTGACGTGCACTAAACTATAAACGGAAATAAAAAGTTTTGGGGTTAACAGGGAAACTTTGCGTATGTCAGGAGGTTTAACTGGCCACTGGCCAAATATAAATGCTACGGGGAAGCAAGTTCACAACGCGAATTCTCCACTTCTGCTTATAGACACATCCGAGCTACACGGAAACCTGCTTGCTTTGCTACTTTTCGTTTGACTTTGCGGAGTTGAACTGAAAGTGGCTGTGCTAGTCTCAATTCAATTTAACTAAAATTGTGTGTCCAAATAAAGATCCTAGTGATTTCACTCGCTGTATACAATCATGAAGAAAAAAAACGTACTCGACGTAGAAAATTGCGTGTAACCACGCTGTGAATTCAATCAATCGAAAATTCACTTAGTAGTACGATATCAGCAATGGCCTCCGATAACGTCCCTCGGATTGGATAATTTTAATGGGCTGGTTGACGCTATTCACTTTACGTACTAGTCTAAGCAATGGACTCAATTTCGTTCTGCAGAGAGAGAGAGAGAGAGAGAGAGAGAGTAAAATCAAGCGGGTTGAGAGAGCCCCCATTAGCACAAAGCGATATGCTCACATAATCCACGAGAGATTATTTTAATTCGCTTTTCGGGATTACCGAAGCTTTTACTATTCAAGCAATATCATTATCATGCAAAGCACTAGGGACACTGATGGACTGAGTTTTCATCAAAAATATATTGCACCTACACTGAAAGGTTTCCATAATTTCTGTACAATCAATTTTATGGAAATTATTAATTAGGACACTCCAGGCTGCTTTATTTGCGGAGCTTGCGGTTGGAAACGCTGTTTCCAATGATTTTTGGTGATTATTAAAAATAATTTTATTCGGTGTCCCGAAGATGGGCATAGTTTTTGATATTTTGGAAACTAATAACTCATGGCCGGTGATTTCTATATAAACCGCGGATTCGACAGGGGGTCGTGAGAAGATGATTTACTTGCCAACGGATTATTTTTATTTCGCGAAATTTTTATTCCGTCCGGAAAATTCTTGATGCCCGAGAGCCGGCCTGATCCTTGTTGGGAATCGTGAATAAAACATCTCTTCACGCATATATGGAACAAGGTGATGCCTCCGTGCTTTTGGCTACTGTGTGGCTCACGAGGGTGAGCGGTGAGCCGAAAATCGCGTGGCCGCGCCGAGCGCCGAGCGCCGAGCGCCTCGTGGGGTCCAAGCAGCAAAATGCTCCACTGCCAGAACGGAAGCCCCTGTGATATACAGCGTTTTATGTCCGTGACAAGAGTGGGTGTCTACCGTGCAGGAGTTACTCTCGTCGTAAATTCTGCACTGCGGCCGTCGCGGGGAAGGGGGAAGCACCGAAGGAAAGGATCCGTGCAGCAAAGGGACGCGGAATGACGCATGCTCGCGAAAATGAGGCAAAGTCCGAGTTGGTCAAGCACCGTAGTCATCATTTCTGCGGAAAGTGTTCCTCGTATAACCGCTCTGTAACGCATTTTCCAGACCACACTTCCGATCGAACTTCTGGCAAGGATTTTCCTTATTTTCAACTCGCGAAGCTTATGTCCTCGAAATCTCTCATTCCGCATTAACCAAAAGAAACGAGTAGATTCTTCATTTTACTATTTAAATTACGTCAAAAGCCTGGAAAAATCGTCATTTCAACTACAACAATAATTTTGCATCCTTTGTTTTATCGAAGCGAACGTTTACCGCGATGAATTTACATTTTTGTCTCCGAATTGTGGTTGGTGGAAAAAAAACGAGAGTTTTTTATGAGGTTGGATGGTTATGTCGAAAGCGACACAAATTCGGCCAACCAAATTCGACAAACAGCTTTGAAATGGACCTCCGTTATTATTATTATTTTTCATTATGATCCATTTTGTTTATTAATACAATTCCGTTTTTTTTTTTCAGTCGAAAGTTTTTTCATATAACAATTCTCTTCATTTAATTATTTTTAAAATTGTTTCGAGACTTCGTCGCTAATTACGAACGACTGACGAACGAAAAATTGAAACAAATTTTGAACAAAAAGTGAATAACAATTGGTCTAATTGTGACTAATATCGTACCGGCTCGGAAAAATTGTCCAAAAACGACGAAGAATGTCTCATACGGAATACGCGCCACCGACTCGCACTGCTGAAGTTCATGGTAAAATTTGCAACAACGAATTAAATTATCGAGCGGAAGTAATTGGGAAAGGATGCGATAATTGATTTTCAAAGGTTTCGTTTTCATCACATAATATGCTATAATCAATTTCGTAATGGAATATGATGCATGACGAAGTGAACGGCTCTGCGAGATCTTGTTTTTTTTCTCACCTTTTATGATAAAAATGGCCCATCGATCGAACGAATGCACCCCGGAAATTTATAACAATTTCCGCGCGGTTAAATCGGCTTTGTGCATAAAAGGACATCGAACGCTCCGCGCTGAAACTAGATAGAAAGCTACCTACCGAACGCTGAAGAGTAATAAAGGAGGATGTTTTATTAAAAACCTTTTTATACTACGTACGTACGATCGGGCACGAAGAAAATATAGTTTAATATAAAAATTTGATGGTGAAACTTTTAAAATGTGATATTGGCTGCATCCTTCATTATTTAAAGGATTCGGATCTCTTATACTGCTAATCTATAAATACCGTTTTATGTACCGAGATGAGTACAAAAGTTGCTACTCGTGATTTTTTAATCGACTTATTACTGACGTGAATATAAATTCTTTAATTTTCCAAATCAATTATAATCTGCGTTTTGCACCATTATTCACACAATTTATAGTCTTATCCTTTGTGTTTTCTTCTAAAAAACAAAAACAAATTTAAATGCTCATTTTGGTAGTTTTGTTGACCGGTCGAATTTACATCTCGGCAAGTTTTACATTAAAATTGCTGGAAGCGATATTGTATGTAACTTTTAATCTTCCGTAGAACGGAATAATATGGTGTTCGAGGAATAAAAAATAAAATACCGAGGACGTATTTATACCACAAGAAAGTTTTAATCACTCATCGTATTTACTTGATTAAATGGCACACCAGTTACGAGTCGACTAATTTATTAAATTGTTACTGCAAATTTTTTCATGCTCGCAATTTTTTGTCGAGCTCCTAAACCTTGAATGAAACCACAACCATGCTTACTGCTGATACCGTGTTCACCTTTCACGATAATATTCTGAAACAATGGAAAGTCGGTGTTGCTCGTGTTTTCCAACTAGTCGCGGTGGCTGTTGGTTGGCAGGCACTTCTCTTAATTATGTCACATTAAATTGTTGCTCTTGAGTAATCAACGTACGCTTTAATTTGCGCTTTGCCCACGAGGGTGGGTAATTAGAATAATTACGAGTTGCGTGTGTTGTTTCACTTTTTGTATTCGTATACGTCAGTAACGAGACGACATTTTTACAAAATATCGTTTCATCCCGTTCGACTATAAGAAATTATTCAAGGGTAGTATTACACATGCATTGCAATTAAAAACCCCAATACGATCGTTTTAGAACTCACAGAATTCGGGACCAAAAAACGTTTTATCAAATATTGAAACGATTAAAAAAATTAGGAACATAATTTTTGTTTGTATTCAAGAGAATTTCCAAATTCATTTTTTACAATTAATGATTTATTTGTTGTTTTTTCCATTAAAACAAGAAAAAGTGATTTTTTTCCATTCTCACTTTAATTCCAACTATCACTGACGATACATGGTCTTGTTAACCATTGTTATTATTGGCTTTCAACTCAGCCTATTAATTTTAATTTGCAGGCGAATGTGATTATTAGGTACTATATCGCGTCATTACTGCATTATCGCATAAAGTGCAATGAGTCTGGCAATGAATAATTTGTGTTATTAGCTGCTTATTATGTATCCCAAATTTTCGACTGCGAACTGCACCAATATTGAAAGTACCGAAGAATTATCCATCACATTATACTAATACGTTGGATGAGCTCAACTCACGCGTTTAGTTCGCTTTTCGACGGCGTATTTGATATGCGTGCCAACCAGCGATATCACTTCGATTTTCCATTTACTATCAAGGCTTCAGAGGTATAGTATCTAGCGTCGATTGAAGCGTCGCTAATTGACCAATTATTATGGATTCAAAAATGTCGTGATATAATTGGCTCGGCAAATATTAATTCGCTTAATAACTGTTATTTTTCTAGAATTTTCTGTACATTTTGTGTTTTAATATTCAATACTGGTAGGGAATTTTTTAATCCATAAACAATGACTTTGCAATATAATCACGAATTAATATAAAAATGAGGCTATACTTCGTAAATGGGAAAATTATTTCGTGATAGAAGTAAATAAACCAAAATAAGCCGTAACTAGGGTCACTGAGTAATTTCGGACGAGACAGTTCACACAATCAGGATCAAACGTCACAGGTAACTTCATTCAAACTGATAATTGTTTTCAATGGCAAACTTTGTCGTGACGCCCGACAGGACCGTAATTACTGCGTCCATATTGTATACATTTTTATTAGGCGAATATACAACTACTGGATCGAGGCGACGACGTATAATAGAACAACCAGAACTGCAATAAAGTTGTGATGGATTTCTCCAGCGCAACATTATCAAAGGTTAATACCAAAATTCAATTGACTTTTGCGATTTTGGACAATTACAAACCTTATTTAATAATGCGCAATGCGCATGATGCAGGAAAATGACGAAAGTTCGTTCTGATTGCAATTCGCAATGCAAGCATTGAAATTATATTGATTTTTTCCGACGATAAACGTATCACTTATTTTCGAGCATAGGAATAACCTTTTTGGGGATGTTAATAAAATTTCATTTTTCTTACCGAACCTATAAGATTAAGAAAAATTTGCAACCCAAGTCCATGATTCGGTTTTGATGTCCCTTTTCTTTTGTATATTCGTTTCACTTGTGTTTCAAGTGTTTTCAAGCTCGACTCAGATCTATTTTTTATTTCGTTATATTGCCTCGTTTTCTGCCGGAATTTCGCTGGAAAATGCGCAAGCTTCCTCATCGAATACAAATTGCGCTTTTCGCTCACGTCCGCCCACTATAACCATTCACTGCTCTCATTCTGGCTTTCATCGAGCCAGGGGTTGCGTGAGGACTATTTCTTTTGAGCTTTTCTCAGATCGCGTGCGACAGGAAGAAATGAAAACGTGCGAGAAATATTTTCAGCGTATTTCTCTTAAATTCGATCGTATTTTCAATTGAAAATTTCGCCACCTCTTGAAAATGGAATAAAAATTCCATAAAACGTGAATCATTGTCTTTCTTATTCTCGACTATGCTTATAATTTACGCACCTTCACGATAACAAAAAAACTTTGGCGGAGAAATTCAAAAATTAATTGCACATACATTCCCAACGAAAAATTTGGTTGTTTTTCCAATTTGCCAATTTTTCTTTTAAATACTATCACATTTCTAATACTACAATAAGACTCATCAGCTTACTTTCTCCTATTTTCAGTATGCCATTTGCTGAGTACTGGAGTGGCTGCAATATTCGGTCCACAAAGTGCTCACACGGCGTCACACGTGCAGAGCATCTGCGACACCATGGAAATTCCACACCTCGAGACTCGATGGGACTACAGACTTAGACGAGAAAGTTGTCTCGTCAACCTCTATCCACATCCTACGACGTTGTCCAAGGTATGTAAATTCACGAGTGGTCTCTTTGTGAGGGTTTCGTGGTCTTAGCTCTCTCTCTCTCTCTCTCTCAACTCTAAACCCTTATTCCATCGTATACACCTCTACGTTTCTGTATCAGTTACAATATTGCAGCCTCCCTTCTCATGAGTAACTTTGAACTGACACTATGCGACCGTACGGTTTCCCAGTCACAAACGATCCATGGAAATACGAGTAACCGAATTGCTGAGTCGGAGCTGCGATTATCTTGCATTCATCAGCAGCTTCATCATACATACTATGAAGTTTGCGATGTATTTAGAACAGTTTTGAACCATTAGCCTGTTGTTTCCCAATTTTTCAATGTTGTTTAAGTGGACAGAGTTGGACAAAAACAAGGTCAACATCGGCGTTTATAAAACAAAACTTTTTTACCTTGTGAACACGTAAGGAAGCAATTTGAAGAATTGTGTATTTTTTTCTTGACGGTATAAAAGGTTTTGAGGAAGTAAATATCGCTAATATCTTTTGCAGGTATATTGCTGCCCAGCTTGATATAAATTCGTTTGAGGAATGTCCGCTCTTCGCACCACGACAGACTTAGGATCGAGCCACAAACGTTTTGTTTAGCAAATTCTAAATGGCATTCCTGGTCGTACTTACGACCTGGATGCTTCCGCAAGCCCATCCCGTACGACAGGACACTTAAGCGCAATAACGAGCTGAAGAGTCGTCATACTCTCGTCAAACGCACCTCCAAGGAAGGATCTTATTCAGGATCGTCGTAGATACGACATTCTCGTCTCAAGAAACGCACTTTGAAACTGTGGTACTCACACTTGGGCGTGTTTTACGAGTTCCATAACTCGTTCCACTTAGGTATGCTCCTATTCTTGCACCGGAGGCCTTAAATCCTAATACCGCCATAAGAGGTTGAAATCCCTGCTATACCACAGAATCTGACTCATCCTTACCGATGATATTTTAATAGTGAACACACACACACACACACACACACACACACACACACACACACAGAAAGAAAGGTTACTGGGTACAACTCTCATTTTATGAGTTGGCCATAAATGAGTCGCTGGAACAATTCACTTAGTATCTATAACCATTTTGTGAGTTGGGACAACGAATGAATGGTAGTCGCAAATCACGAACGAGTGGTTATATGGACTAACGGAAAGGAAGTCCATGCGACCACTTTTTCAGTGAACCCATCTTATTTTTTTCTCGCTGACCGAACGTGAGAATCCGTTAGGATAAACGACATCAAAGCAATTCCGACTTTTCCCGAATTTTTCCTTGAGATTCATCGGTTTTACCACAAGTATTTGGAGGGTATATTTTTACCTCGGTTGCTTCTTCCCCATTTTTCGTCCTCTGATCTGCAGATATATATAAATTAATACGAATAAATGGATACTAATAAAATATTGCAGCGGGGCTTCCGAATTTCGGCCCCTCAAAAGTATCGGAAAATAATTCATGATGCAGGGCAGAAATTTTTTTATCTCTTTGCTTCAAAGATACTTCATAAATTACTTTCGTTTCATGTGAAAGATAAAATTAGAATTGCTCCGGCATCCGAAAATTCGGACGGATGCGGAATGCGGAAGGAAAGAAAATGGAAGTGGATTTTCGAAAATTCTTGAAACGAATGAAAAGGAAATAAAATTCGTTAAGTCAGTCAAAGGAAATTCCTTGGTCCTAATCGGTAATTCGGCGAAGAACTCCCTATCTTCTTGTTTTTTGACAGGAAAATATTCAACCAATATCGCTTTTCTCTTGATTTTTCCGCTGCTAAGAAAATCCGAGATCCTTTATGATTCAGGAATTCGCTCATCCACATAAAGAAAACAAAAAATTGTATCACAGACTTTGCTACTGGGATTACTAAATCTGATGAGATTCGGTAGTCATTTTGTACTTCAACATCTTTGCTTGGATGAAGTTGAGAAATCTGTTTCAAGCGTCCAATCGTTGGAGAAAACGTAAGAATAAGTGAAAGTGGATTGTAAAAATGCACGAAGCAAAAAACAAGTGAATGCAATTCGCCGTAGGGAATCCAGGGAAGTCTCTTTTGCTAGGCGATTTCCCTTTTCCTCGTGGAGGGAAGTATGCTTTGCAGCTCAATCCGAGCTAGCGATCAAAGGAATCGTCGGGTCGTCGTCATGACGATATAGTCAACCGATCGTCGTGACGACGCGATGCGCGTTGCTACAGCCGACCGATATATACATCAGATCCCAAAGAAGGAGGATGAAAGCTCCCATGGTAAACTACAACCGTCTCCACTGGTTGGATATACAACTTTTCCTATAGAGAAATCGTTGGTAGGATGGAACTGGGTGCGATCGCCTAGTGAAACTGTCAGATTTCCTACATCCCGGTTATTTTCCAGTGGCCTTTGACTCTTTGCTGTGTATGTATTGCATCAATGCAAGCTCAAATATTTAATGTCCTTTTTTTCTCCACCCTCTATCTCAGCTCTCAGCTTTACCTCCCTTCGTTTTCCAACTGCACTTGCTTTACAGCTATCTGTTTCTTTACCATCCCACTTCTGATCGCGAAAAACCACGGAACTCACGAATCCGGCGAACGCTCTCATCCACCTTGTTTTTTCAACGATTTACGGTAGAAGTGCAGTCGAGACTGAAGCTAAAAAAAAAAAAAAAGAAACTGCGTCGGTAAAAGAGGTGTTCAGGGTGTCCTTTTCATCCGGTGAAATTGTACATAGGAGCATATAACTGTGTTGACTGTCGTCTCGTTACTTCGCCAGCAAAGCTTTGAGCTATTTCGATTGATGAAAACTCATTTAAATTTTTTAGGGGAAGGAATTTTTAGAGAGAACGATGGCAGCGAGGCTACTGTTTACTTCATTTCATTTTGCTTACGCAATATTCAGCAAGGATACCTGTCTCTTTCTAAGCTTGGATGTTGGATATTCAATCAAGCATCGACGCTTCACGAGTGAACAATTATTTATTGTTCTTAGACATTTCATTTTCCTGCATAGTTAATTGAAACTCACGTGCTTCGAAGCTACGAGTATCACTCGAATTTGCGTCATTCCCTTGGGGCTATCGATCCGACTCGTGCGGTCAATTTCCATCCAGAAACAACTGGATTCTCGTACTAGTATCAAAAAGTACTATTTTCTATTCCATTCGTTCGCGGTTACTCATGTACTACCATGCATATACCCACAAGTTACTCATGTTCTACTCCAATACAATTGTACAGAAAGCGTTGAATCGATGAACTGGCATGAAATGTTCGGTATTGTATTTGCATCTTGTGTTCGGATTAATCTGTGGTGGAGTATAGTGACCTAAATTCCGTGGAAATCTAAGAACACCGGGGGATAATAATCATCTGAGATCTATATGTATATATAGTGTATTTTATTTGCATCAAATCGAGACTCGTTCTCGCCTCTCCCTCTCCTCCCCTTTCGCATCGACTTTCGCCAATAATGAAGCCCCCACGTACTGTGAATCCTAGCGTTCACCGACGGCTCTTCGATAAGGCGAACTCCTTCCATGCTTCGGATACCTCGGCACGTCGCAATCCGTTAAATCAGCCACCGCGTTTCCGGCGGAATTCAATTTATATCCAACCGAAGAGAAGCTCAACTGCCCCGCCGTATTGCCAACCACCATCGCAGCCCTCGTCGACACGGGAGGTAGTCAGCGGTACCTCATTTCACCGACAAAAAAATACGGCCGCCTTTTCTACAAGACGTGCGTTTGTCTTCGAGGAACATTACTTTTTAGCCCCCTAATCCGTCACTCGTATCCTCGTATGAACAAGGTGGGTTAGCGAGCGTACAAATGTCGCTACCAATTTTATCGCTGATCTATTTCGCGAGTGAAGATAAGGTTCCAAACTGATATTGTTATAAGGGAAATCTCATTTCCTTTACGTTCTTCGTCTTATCTTTCAATTGGGAAACTTAATCCATCAAGATTGTCTGGAAGACCATGGAAATAATAACCAATCGCGGTGTACGACAGCCTTTAGACTTGAAATAGTTGCACCTGAAGAAAATATTTTCCGACATTGTCAATTTGTAATTTATCATTTGGTCCAGTCAATAAATTATCCGCGAAATTGGCCGTCATATCCAATGGTGGACTTAATTGTGTGTAATCGGAGCGCAGAGAAAAAAACTGCCGGAAATTAAAAAATGATAATCCACAATACAACGATAATAATTGAAAAAAATCTGAAGTTGCTGTAAAACTGGAAATATAACCTGAATGGAATCCTAACAAGGGCTCGTAGATTGATAAATAGATAAATAGATTTTCAATATTGTTTAATGAGGTTAACGGATGAGCTGATTTTTTTTGTACTTGGTATCGCGTTATTGCCCTTGAACGGCATTTTCAATTGCATCTACTCCATTCACTCCTTTATCACTCATCCGCGTTTCGACTTGAATGTAACGAAATTGTATATCCTTTATTTGCCTCGAAATTCCAGCAAGTTCTTGACCCCATTCAACTCCTCTTTACAGAATTGTTCTTGGGAGGTAGAGCATCGAACGATGCGAATTTACGGGAAAAACCGATATTCAATAATAGCGTTTAAGTGGTTCCTGCTTGGGTCCCGCAGAAATGTGATGAGTCGGAAGCCAGAATTTTCGAGAGAGAAAGAGCTCATTGGCTTACCCGTCCGTAACATCAGTGGTCAGTTGAGTGAATGAGAGGAGTTTATGATATTGGAAATATTCTCATTCCAGACTAGTGAGCTCGAAAATACCTATGTGCTTCCTTTTCGACATACAAATGTGTATTATATTCACCGCATATTCCAAATTCCCGGCGATCCTGGAATATTAAATATGCCTCATTTATATATATATTCTATCAATTAGCCACAAATTGTACTGTCGTTTCGTCACATCTCACCATTCCGATTGGGAATTTTGTGCGACGATTCAAAATATTGACAATTACTGGACTTTGACACATCCGCAACACTCACGTGGAAAAAAAAAAAAAAATTACATGCATTCACTCAACTTGAATTCACATTGCTCTTGATGTTTTTGTACGTGACAGAAAATCTATATATTCGAATGTCCAGAATAAAATATGGTACGAGTAATAAAGATTATTGACACATAGTGCAGCAATGAAGAAAAAAAAAATTCTTTGAATATCGTGGAAATTACACTGAGAGCAAAGCTAAATTTAAGGCTCCATTGTTAAAAACTCCGCGCTCCCGTTTCTATGAAACAGCAGAGTTTCAAAGCAATATAACAGAAACACGTTTTGGTAAGCATATTCTGAAATTCTACACTTTCAGTGGAAAGTTCAAAAGCGAACAATCGTACAGAAATGCAATACTCACAGAACGTGACGTTTTCTCAACGGTAAAAGGTATGCTGCGTTTTATGGACACAAGGCGAAAAATATCGCGGTGGTTGAGAAAGGAATGGCAAGTAGTATATAGATATTTCGTTGCTCTTCCGTTGTGCAGACCCGGCGATCTACCGGTGACGAAAAATACATTATTAATGAGTACATTAGCGGCTCGATATAAGGCGAGCGGAAAAGTGGTTGAGTGTAGCGCTTACGTAGCTTGGCTCATCGCACATAGTTATACCACTCTGTTCAGAGTAACAGGGAGAAAAAGAGGGACAGTAGAGCTGGAATGGAACGTACATTTTGTATTCTCAGCACCCTCGAAATGTCTTTCTTAAGAATAGTAGCCCATACAGACTCCGGTGCACAGTACATAGTTCGTCGCGATTACAGCCAGCATTTTAAGACCCTATTACTTTAGGAATGCTCACTTTTCTTCCGACTACCGTATAAAAAATGTATTTTCAATATAATTTCGCACATAATCGTGAAAAAATTGGTACAGTCCAATTATTTGTCTTTTCCTTGTGTTAAATAAACGTCTCCGTGCTTTTTGAATCCATTCAATTTTATGAATGTACATAGGTTTCGTATTAATTCTCAAAAAAAAAAGGATGTATGAAAAAAAAGTGGTAAGAACAAATGTGGTTACAGTATTGGTAATGTTTTTATTGCGCCGCGTTCTATATTTTGGCTTGTGTGTATTTGTAATTGTGTTAAGTATATCGATATTTCTTGGTATTGGAAAAAAAATTGTAATAGACGCATTGCAAGTTTCTAGTTCGTTCAAAATCTTTTTGAGTGAAGATTGTTTGTACGTTTTTTGCTTGTTTATGGATTGTTGAAAAGTCCTTCTTTGTTATTTTCCAATACACGAGTGTCTCTCGTTCTGCTTCGTGAGGGTTTTTGTAGTTTGTTTTTCCTGGTGTTCTTTGTAAAATGAGATCCTCGCGGAGCCTGTCGTAAGTTTCCAGAGTTTTAAGTCGAGTTGTAAAACCCGGTTGTATATTGTAGAGCAATGACGTTTACAGCTCGGGGTGTAAATTCCCGGTTTTGAAAAGTGGGCACAAAAAGGCAATCGGCGAGAGTGAAAACAAAATAATAAAGCGGGTGAATGTTCAAGATCCTGAGTAACTGCATTAAAATTTAATTTTCAATATAATTTCGCATATAATACAGAGAACAAATAATACAGTCCTCTTCCAATATTTCCATGAATTACGTAAATGAACCAGTTTATGTTGTAGAAGGTTCAGAACCCCAGTTGTATTGCGTAGTGCAGTTACGTCTGCAGTTCGAGGTGTAAATTTCCCATTGTGAAAACTGGACACAAAATGACCATCAGTTATAGTGAAAAAAAAAAAAAAAAAAGAATACACAGGATAACACGTCAAAGGGGTTGAACCGAAGTGTTGTCGGAAATGAATGCGAGTCTGCCTTCGACGTTTTTTTTTTGGCACGTGCGAAATATAGGTGCGAAATTCCCGGACAACCTATCCGGCTAACGCGTCCGCCGAAACATCGACGAGTTTACTCGACATTTCATGTGCAGAACGGATCGTGTAGTGCAGCGCAGTGTCCCGGCGACAATCTGAATACGTGGCATGCCGCCAATTTTGATTTTAACACTTTGTACGGTGTGAGGATAAAAAAAAACGAATTTCTCGCGACTGCATAGCATACCACTTACCGAAGGCAACTAAAAAACCAATACTAGTTATAACGAAAGTTACGTTGTCGACATCGAAAGGTTGCCAATAAAGGTAATAGCGGGTCTACTGCTTCCTTACATGACAACAATAGTGAAGAAATTAGGGCTCGAGAGCTTCTCGCGGTATATACGCGCTCTTGTTACGTTTTGCGGAAAGTCGGATATATTACAAAGGCCAACATCGTATTCTTTAAGCGTGGGCAATGAGGGATAAAACTTTTCAACTGCGCTCCCGCTGTACAACTAGTAGCGAGCCTGGCTAGTTACCCGCTACTCGAAGGAGCCCCGAGCGCTAGCACAAGCAGAACACACGGAAAACTGTAATTGACGAGAAACATTTTCCGGACATAGTTTACCCGCGTCGAGGTTTCCGACTGAGGCTTCAAGTAACTTCTCTTCTCTGTCTCACGGCATAGAGTGGCATATTGCCCTTGCCACTGGTGCGGTTCCGACGGTCTTGGACTCTCAAAGTTGTACGATTAACGTCACGACTTGGAAATGCATTTTTTTCCCGCTATTTCGCAGCCTGAGAATGTTTCCACGCTGGACTTTTGGCTGTTAAGCCGTGGCAAATTGTCGGAAAATAAGAATTGCTCGAAATATTATTCGAGTAGCGAAGTTTCTTCGTTACAGACTAATTCAAATATTTATATGCTTTCTCATAGTGAAAATAAGAGTGGCCAAGTTTTTGTGCAGTTGATACTATGTCTAGAGAATATTAATATAATTTTTTTTTGTTTGTTTCTAATATAAGATCTGTATAAAGTGAGAGAATCGTGTTGCAGAAGCGATCAGAAGCGATCCGAAAACATAATAATGTCTAAATATTCTAATTAAGCATAGTTTGTATAAAAGTTGATTTTTGATTAATATTACTTTGAAAATTAATGAAGACAATATATCAACAGTATGAATATCTGGGAATAATAAATAATGGTAGAACCGAGGGTTGAATAAAGGTAAAAACGGTGCCATTCAATACAAACAGCTTGTCGAGACTGCTCGTCTCGGAATCGTTATTGTGGAGTAAGGACAACGAGGACGACGACAAGAAGAAGTAACATCGTTCATCAAGCTGTCAGGAAAAGCTGGAACCGTGAACACGAAGCTAACACGCTTCTCTCCGACTTTCATATACTTCTATTTTTCTGACGAAATTTACAGAAAATTCCGATAGGAATGAAGTAACGAGGGGGATGAGTTGTATAAGCCACGTCTAGAATTCAGTTGGGGATATCTGCAAGAGTGCTGGTGGTAGTGTACGTGACTAAATTACCACGTCCCCGAATATACCACTATTACTCTATGTGGTAAGGTGACGAGGGAAAAAAAGGAAAGAAGAGAAAAAGAAAAATTGGTAAATCGTAGACGTTGCTGCTTTTCACTAGTAGAAACGTGCTGCCGTCTGTTCGTGAAGCATTGAAAGAATGAGATGGAGTGGTTCATGAATTGCCATGAACATGGAAAAAAAATAGACCAGGTAAAGCTTCACTTGAGAATTTTCAAGAAACCTCATCTCCGAAGTATAAAAATAGTATAAAGCATGACTCACAAAGAAGAGGACGAAAAGAGCTTATTTAAGTCTCGTTAGTAAAGCGGCGTGATAAATTATGCAAGCATGTTCAACACTTTCTCGAATGTACACATACACACCTAATAAACGTGGTCTCGCTGCACCGGACGTCGCTGTTTGCGAATGTCCTGAAAAGTTTATTCCCCCCAACGACGTGCAGACTTTCACATTTTCAACTTGAGGAGAAAATGAGCTGTTACATATATTTCTATTTTTCTACCCCTCTGCAACTCGGAAACACGCGTCTTCTGCGTCGTACGGTTAATTGCTGTATCTCGTTAATGAGACTTGGCTCCGAAACGAGCGAATGCACGATGAAGTGTCTGGCAAATTGCGCAACAGTCGAGACTGTGAAAAACGCTCTTAAACGGGTCGACCTTAAAATTAATTATTAATTATGAAAATTGATTCATAAAAATTGTAAAATTAAACTAAAATTATGGTAAAACTCGGCGATGCAAGAAAGCTCCGAGCGCTCTAACGCCAACACATTTGAAGCGACTAAGCTGTCATTTGGTATTCAGATTGGATAGTGTTAAACCTATTATAGGGCGAAATCTAAGGGAGTCTTCAATGTGACGGTAGCTTAGAGCAAACTAACTTTTCAAGAGATGGCCCAAAATTCTGCTAAAACAAATTAATAAAAAATAATCGCCGTTTTTTTATTCATATTTTAAGAATATTTAAAAAATTATATTTTCAAAACAATATTCCATCAAACTCAAATCGGTCGATTTTTATTACATTTAAAAACAAAATATGAGCGGATATATTAGTGAAAAACAGAAGAAAAAAATAGCCCGGAAAACAACGTTTTCTCTGTGACGAAACTACAATTGTTGATACTATTATTTTAACCATATTCCTCCCGATTATTATCAACACAAAGTTTTCACGAAAAGGTAATATTTTCTTAAAGCCCGCTCCATCACTCGCGAAACTGTAGGTACATCAAATTTCCAAACAATGTATTGCAGCAACCCGACCAACGGAAAAACTAGCAAACGCACGAACGAAATGGTATAAAAACGAAGAACGATGGAAGCTGACGGCACGAGGACTATGTATGCTCGGTATGAAGGAGTACAGAGACAGAGAGAAAGCGAGAAGAGTGAGGGAAAGCGGGAACGAGAGTATAAGGCACTCAGTCACATACGTGCCTGAAATGGTAACGGTGCAACAATGATAAATTCCACATCGCGCGCTCGCGGCCTGCAACCAGCAAAGGTACGCGTAGCGCACCAGTATATATACAATTACACTGCCTATGTATATATATATATATATATATGGACATGTATAGACATGTATATGCATTTATATATATATATACATATATATGGACATGGGTTTGGCTTGAATTTCGCCGATACCGTGATAAAGGCAGCCATAGAGAGAAGAGGCGAGGATGGAAGGGAAGAAGTGGTGAAGCAAGAGGTAGAACCGGGAAGCTCTGGACTAGTGAGGGAGAATCGCGCGTGCTCTCGCGGTGGAGTCTGAAATATTTCCGCACAATTTACATTGCCCGCAAGGGTGAGTTCTCCACCTCTGCATCCGTTTCCACTTTCCATCTTCCTCTTCCTCTCTATTTCGCCCGCATACTTCGCCTTCTCTCTCTCTCTCTCTCTCCCTCTCTTGGTTTCTCAGTTCTACTCGTGGCCTCGTCACGTCGCGCGAATACGTAATGCGAGCTTGCAATGGGGGGTGAGTACGGGATAGGGTAGAGAGGTGAAACTGCGTAGGCTGATGGTCTGGCTTTTGGGTATTTATGATTCCGGAACCACCGGAAACTGCAACCTCGTTTTCACTGTCTTCAATATTTTTGCGGTAATTAAACGGAGATTCGTGTTGATAATATTGCGGCATGTGACTGCGGTAATAAAAGGGCTTCCTATGTAAATTCGGACAATTGACAAATTGATCAGAGTGAAGGTGGAAGAGTTTTTAAATGGAATCTATTTTTCCTTAGATGCTAACTCGTATGTTTATGATTTCGTTATCAAAAACTCCAGCGATAGTCTACATATTTTAATAGTTTCGAAGAAATATCGATTTTATCTTGATGAATAAATGAAAATGTCGTGTCGTCTAATATTAGTCGTGAAAGGAAGGATTGAGTAGTCCTAAAATAGCCCTGCACGAGAGCTCCGAGATGGGCGTGAAAGAGAATTTGATTGAAGGAACGATAGGCTACATCACTTTGGACCATGTTATATCGGATAGTCACTGGATACCCTGAGACTGAAGTGGTGACGGGGCATATCTGCGCACTTCTCTTACTTTGGAGACTCCTAAGACTTCATTCACGATAGATTCCATTCTCTACTGTGATCAGTCTGAAGTTCGCCATTCGTAATGGTATGACATTTTTGGTGGAGCATTTTTTCTAGGTTTGCACCCTTTTGAATTTAATCCAAAGGTGCATTTTCGGTAGACAACTTGAGTATTTTGCTTCAATTGGATAAGTCGAAGGGGAACCAGTCACCTGAAAAACAACCATTAAAAAAAATTCTAAAAACATTTTCCTACTGGAAAACATTTTTTTTTAAGTGACTAGGTCCTTTAGCACGTGAATTTCGAGAGGTTTAGGGCCTCACTATGGACAACCCTGCGAAGTAAAGTCGATTGCAGTGATTCATAGAGAGGAGGACGTCGAACGGCATGAAGTTGAATGGAGGTTTCGAGTCGTCCGAAGTTAACCATGAAAAGGTTTGAGAGGTTTGAATTTACCCATAAAGAGCGGTTGAGAAGCCGGAAGTTCGCCATGAAAGAAGATTTCAACGTCCGGATGTTGGTCATGGTAGAGTATCCGAACGGTCGAAAGTTGACCATGATAGAAGCTTAAGGGAAGTAAAGTTGTTCGTGAAAGGGAGTTTTGTTTTTGAAAGGGAGTTCGTCAACTTGTCTGAAGTTGACTGCGATGAGGAAAACAAACAAACTTTTCAGCATTCATACATGTATATGTATAATAAGTATATTATGCGGAAAAAAATTGTCTAGCGGTACATATATTTCTGTATACTCTTTATTCTTATACAGTTTAATTTATCTAAAAATCCTTAGTCATTCTTTTTTTTTCTTCTTGCTTATAACTAAATTTGAAACCTCATCCTAGCCTTTAAATGACAATCTTAGTTCTATCACATTAAATAAATAGTAAGGCTCATTGTCATAATCATACCACGATAATGACGTTCCACTTCAGTGCAGTACGTTCGCAATATATCTATACGTTCTGGAATGTAATATGGATCCATCTCTCATGAAATTTGCATGCATGAGCGATTCTGCATTTGAACTCTAGTTCAGGGGTGTAATGGGCATCGTTGAGCGAGGTGGCACAGCCAGGGGCTTTTAGTCTGCCGAGTGCGATATGAGGATGATTGTCAGGACACGAGGTAGCCACTGACCCCGAAATGTCCGGAGACCCTAATATCCCTCACGTATTTCGAGAAGCGTATATAAGGCATTCCACATCACTTGAGTCGCTACAAAAAAAGGTTTCCTCAGTCGAAAACAAAATAGCAGGTTACATAACTCCAACAAATACATCAAATGTTATGTCAAAACGTTTTCAACTACTACGGGAATCATATCGTTTGATTTTTTAAAAATGATTTGGAAAAATTTCGTTTCTCGACGCTGAACTGATACGAAATGCCTCGTATATCCTGGCGTACATTTTCCAGGGACTGACTGGGAAGCTGTGCAGGCAGCTCACCATTTTCCAGCAAATTCACAGGATTCGGTGACCGTGGTTGAATCGAGGTGTGAGAATAGGTACTGTCGTGTTAACCTTATCACCCGCTAAAAAGCTCAAAAGCTGAGTGCCCCTCGCGCCTATAGGTATGTTCGACGAAATATTCGCACATTGCAACGCACGAGTCCCTTCGCCGTGTTGCGTGCTGATTGGAGGAGTGAGCGTGAGAGAAAGAGAAGAGAAAAACAAATTTACGCGACTCCGGAGCGAGACGGGCACCGCTTGCGGCGAGAAAGAGCTTCGGGTGAGGCAACATTGAATTGGAATTCAGTGCGGCACGATTGCGTTCTCACGTAAGACTCGTTCTATAAAGTATTCGGGAAAAAGGTCCTCGCGTATGCTGCCACTGCTGCTGGTGAAACTACTACTACTACTACTACTACTACTACTACTACTACTACTGTTGCTGCCGCTGTTGGTTACGTAACTCTTTTGGGGCCACTGAGAATTCTCTCACTCTGACAATAAAGTACACCGTGAGGTCAAATAACTTTTTGTGCAGAGAGTTAAAAATGCGAGAGTACAAGAAGCTCCAAATTGAACGTCCACGTCGGCGGACAATAATTTTCTTCAAGGTGACTCTGTAGAGAGCACTATTTTTTGTTCCTATACAAGAAAGTTTATTTTTCTAGACATTTTATTGCCAGAGCTCAGAAAGTACGCAAAATAATCTATTAAAATATATTATTTAAAATATATTAAATTAAGTGGAAATTTATTTTTTAAATATCTATTAACAATTTTACAAAAACGACATAACGGCAGAAAACGTCAAACTATGAACGATGGTTATTTAATCTTTTGTTCTCGTTTTGTGTTTCAGGCATACGTTGATTTGGTAAAAGCATGGGGCTGGAAAAGTTTCACAATAATATATGAAAACAACGAGGGCTTGGTGAGGCTACAGGAGTTGCTGAAAGCGCATGGTCCGAGTGAGTTCCCGATCGCCGTCCGGCAGCTGGGTGAAGGGGATGACTATCGGTAAATATATTATTAATTTACTATCTGTTCCCTCACTTTGAATAGTAATCCGCTCTAACAAGCTTACACTTTGTTTTTAAGCTGGTTTTAATCGAAAGTTAGAGCAGAATTGAAGTACACGTAAAGAGAATTACCCCATGTGAATGCTATTATATATTAGGTAACTGAACTCAGTTCGCAGACTATGTGACCATAGTATTTGTTATTTGATCGATCCATCGTAAAAATGTTCACATTGACGCCAAAAGAAACCTGCATTTGTTATTTTATCGTATCTTATCTGCTTGTACCTGTTCGTATCTACTTGTGTCTGTTTGTGCCTGTTCATAGTGATTCAAACCTGTTCGCATCTACTCGTGTCTGTACCTGTTCGTATCTATTCATATCTGTTAATATGTGCCCGTATATGTTCGTGGTTGTTCGTATCTGTCCACATCAGTTCGCATATTTTCGTGTCTATTCAAATCTGTTTATATCCGTTCGTATATGTTCATATCTGTTCGTGTCCTTTAATCTGTGTATCTGGGTGAGTGGCCGGGCATGTCGATGTGAGTATCCGTGAGGGTCCAATCGACATGTAATTTAGTATTATGTCGGGAGTTTATAGTCCCTAACACCCGGTTTATATTTGAATGTAATATTGCAACTTGATATTTCACAATTTACAGAGACCGCAGATCGGTACCATCAGCTTTAACGAGAGTGAACGATGCCGGTATAGGAACGTAGTAGTGTACCTATCGATTCAATCGGGCGTACCACTCGGTTTTCATTCAACTACAGTATACACAAACACTACGTGACCACAGATACGCTTGGAGGTAACCATGCCCCGCGAAGATATTTGATCTCGAGAGACAATCGCTCCCGTTTGTGTTTCTACTTCACGCGGGCAGCTCGTACTCGACTCCGACTCACATTTGTTTCGGGCACATCCCCGGCATCAACCTTCGACTCTCCAGTTACCGCGCCTGGCTTGGCTACTCGGCCTCTTCCCGTGTTATCCTGTCCGACGTGAGAAAGTTACCTACTTTCTCGTGCCCTTGCATTATTCAGTATGCTCTTCGCATGGCAGTGACTTATCGGATGAAACGATTGGTATTTGAATAAGTATTGTCGTGTGTACCTATCGCGCCAGATCGCTTCGTCACTGCTACTGTTTTCCTGCGTACATTTCCTCTTCCTTCCGGGAAAAGAAAGGCAAGACGAATTGCATGTACATCTGCACTCCGAACAGTCCTCGGAATTATTTATCTTGTCCTCCTACCTTTTCACTCCACTCCAGAGTAGCAGAATTTTTTATTGTTACTGAAAAATATTGCTTCCGTTGAAAAATGCATTATCATCGAACATGTATCGGAAGAACATCAGAACTGTTATGAGAAATTTAGTGACTTTTTTTTTGTTCCAGTTATTTGAACGCAGTTTTATTGATATCTCGTTCGGAAATATATCATCTGGATTTTGGGGTTTGTGAGTCCAATCTATTGCCTCAGAGTTTATAATAATTAATAACTGTTGCGTGGTTTATTATAAAACATTTGGAAAATTCAACTGGCATCTCAGGCCGGTAAAGTCGTTACATGTTTACGCTGGTAAATATTTTCGAGACTAAAACAGTCCCAGAGTTACAGGTGATCACAATTTTGAAGCTCTGCACCCACACACACATCAAAATGGAAATTTATTCCAATCCACTTTTCTCCATATTTTTTATGAATGTCCTGGGATGAAAATGTAAAAAAAATGTATGAGTCCAAAGCTTTCTCTAGCAAGCAAAAAATATTCATAGTAAACGATTAAGAGGACAAGCAAAAAAATAAAAAACGAGTGCGATGGCATAAGCAAGGCGAAACATTTCTGCTCGGCTTCGCCAATTGGTTTAATAAAAATCAAAATAACTGACAGATACAGATTTTTCGTAGTGGTAGAATCGAGTAAATGCAAGTACGAAAATGTATATAGCCAGCTGAAATTATTATTTCAAAAGCGCTATGGAAGCATGAAAAGCTCTCAGGGGCTCGGAAGCATGTAGACCATTTCCAAAGTTCTTTTTCCGGTCATTCCTAAGCATGAAGGCACCAAGCACGAGGTGAGTGCGATCGTACAGGCTGGCAGGAAAGTTTCGATTGAGTCTCGAGAGTGTTCGACTTTCATTCGACCAGTACGGTGAGAACAAGGGAGCCGTAAACGCTCTAGCGATGCTGCTGCTGCTCGCTACTGGCTGTTGGCTGCTGGCTGCGGCCCTGGATGCGCTAAAAGGAGGAAAGAAAGGAGAGGATGATAGGGCATAGACGTAGTCAAGCTCGTTGCCAGCGGGGGGCCAGTAATCCTTCCAAGTACGAAGAATTCTCAGCAGCGATCCCAACGGCGTAAACCTACTAGGAAGATGCGGCTCCTCTTCTCTCCTCCACCTCCAACAGGGTTTATGACCCGACGTGCAACTTGCCCCCTCAGAACTACTTAGAAATTCCACCGAAGAGGGATCAATACCTATATCTGTCTCGAGTGTGCACTGGTTCTATACTTGAAATTGCAAAGACAATTACTTCCTCCTTTTACCAACTCTTATTCGTCATCGAGTGTTGAACCATCCGATATATGGCCACGTATAAAAGTTGAGTGTAATGTTGGAATATATAACGTCTAAAATATCAAGAAAAGTGGTTTAGATAAAAAGTTTATTATTCATTCTTGATACCATTGATAATTTGAAACTCGTTTGTAAAAAGTGTGTTACGTTATTCTTGTTTTTTATTTTTTAAGCAAAACATAAAGTACTTGCAGTTAAAAATAATGCACAATGGTTATGATTACAAATCAGTACAAAGCATGTGATAATCATATTTATTTATCCCGACGAATAATAGGTGATGCCCTGATAATTTTGGTTGCTGATATTGCCATTTGAAATGAGACCTTTGAAACGGTTGATGTCCGGTGTTACGTAATCTGGCAAATTAAACGAAGTAGAGGGAAAGCATAGACGCTATATGACACAACAGGATAAGCCGAATGCACATACAAGCTCAACACACACATAACGTACGAAATTTAGCTATATGTGCGATAGCATTGAACACGGGCTGATAGGAGCTAATAGATTATGAAACAAGCTGCCAAGCCAGATTAAAATTTGTACATAAAACATAATATAAACTGAAACTAATAGAACGGATTGCGAGTCAGATATTATCGCCTGGCAATGTATGTTAATCCTCTTTCAGACTACGCAATTAATGAGGCGATCGGCAAAAAAAAGCTTTACAGCATTTATTATTAATTATGACAAACGCTCACTTGAACAATGCATTGTGCAATGACCAAACTAACTCGTAGGCTAACAAAGAGGTTCTGGAAAAGAAAATCGGTCATGATCTGTATGATGTATAAAAAGTATCTTGCAATATTACTTTTTTTTTTAGACGCTTCTCTCAGTTTGTTTTTTATTCCACAAAGCAACTCCTTAACTATTGCTACTTTAGTAAGCAAAAATACTTTTGGCGAGTATTATAAACAAAAAATCTTGAAGCTGGTCTTCCCTTTTTTCTGGATTTTTCCGTCTTTCTTTGGTACTTTACAAGCTATCTCTTTCCTCCTGAAACGTTTGACTTCGAAACTATTTCCACAATCGCAAAAAAAGTTTTCTTTCAAAACGAAGACCGTTCCGGAATGTTGCAACAAGATACAATACACGCGGGACACGTTTCTACAATTTTCCCGACATTGACTGCGCATGGCCTCTGATACAGTTGGAAACCAACTATTATATCTGTTCCAGTTTCATCTCATGTTTAGAAGCCGATATTGGACATGTAATAGTATCGTTTGCGCGACTTCATAGAGATCGTGAGGATCAATGATACGGAGGTTCTAAGGGCGAGTTTCCATTGAATACGCCGAACACAGACACGTGATTTCGTCCTTACCTAACAATCATTTTTGTAATTGTGTAGGAAAACGATCGATACGGTATTACATCTATTTCTTAAAGATGCAAAGGCTCAAGAAGCAGAACTCAAAACTATTCCTGCTATTGCAAATAAGTTCCCTTTCACAAAGTGGATCTTTTCAAAATATTTCAACAAGCTGTTGTACCTGTTCAGCTTCCATTTGATGTTTTGAACCTGATATATTACGTGTGTAACAATATAAATTGTCGGTAATTTCATAGAGAACACGAAGATCAATGATATGGAAATTCTAAGGGCAAGTTTCCATTGAATCCGTCGAACAGAGATATGTGCTTTCCTCCTCCCTCCCTTACAATCATGTCTGTAATTGTGTAGAGAATCTTGTAGAAATGGATGTAAAGGCTGAAGAGGTAAGACTCAAAACTATTCCTCCTATTGCAAATAAGTTCCCTTTCACAAAGTAGACCCTTTCAAAATGTTTTCACAAGGAGTTGTTCGTGTTCAGCTTTCATCTCATGTTCAATACCAGATATTACGCATGTAACAGTATCCATTGTCTGGAACTTCATAGAGATCGTCAGGATCGCGATAGTATGAAGCTTCTGAGGGCGAGGTCCTATTGAATATGTCGAACGCAGATTCAATCATTTTGATAATTGTACAAGGAGTCGATCGATATGGTTCTCCATCTGCCTCTGCAAGATGCGACGGATAAAGAGGCAATAGTTCGGTTTGCCGTCAATCATCGTTCACAACGGAGTGTCAATATTCGCAAGTGTCCAGTTACCAGCTTTGAACGTCTTCCGTGTCAGCAGTCAAAGTCCAATAATTTAACATGCATGTATTTCGAACGTCAACATACATTCCTGCCGTTATACCGGATATGCCATTATCTGCTTCTCCTCTGTGCCATTGACATAATCAGTACATGTAGTAAGCAGATGCAATGCTAGAGGATCGAAATGTACCGATATTCACTTTATGAGAGCTATATAAACCATGGCTTTGATAATACATGATACCGATGTATAGATAATATCATGTATAAGATCGCTGACATAACATAATGAGTAACCGGAGGCCATGTAAGACTGTAATCGTATAGGTTCATTACCATATGTAATGTAATTTTATCTATCTCACAGAACACTGACGTCAAGGGGATTCAAAATCACGAAAATTCGATGGCATACTTTGCTTAGGGAAAATTGTTTATTTTGAGAACCAAAAAAAAACACTACGGAAAGACGAAAAGTGTCTTTATTAATCTATTAATAAGTCCTAAACATGCCTAAAAATAAAGAAAGCATTTTAACAGTGCGCAAATAAGTATGATATTGAAATGTTGGTGAAGATACATGCATTCGTACATCTCTTCCTTCATAGTGCAATATATATACATATATTCTATAAAAGACCGCCGGCGGTTATTTTTTCCAATGGCATTTCCTTGTCTGGAAAGTTTCTTTGCTCGGTAGAATCTTTGCGGAATTTCTATCCACGGCCAACCGAGAAAACTTCAAATAAGAAGAAGAAACCGATCCGAGCGAACTCTACCCAAGGTTTTCCCGACTAGATCATGAACTCCTACTACTTTTCCGATGGGAAAGATTTAAAAAATGTTCACTACTACGTGAGGTCTTTGGTATCTTCTGCTGCAAAGTGTTTCACGAGGAAGCCGACGTGCCATTTTTCTTTTAGTCAGCGGCGGGAAAACGGAGGGCGATAGGAAAGCATGAGAGGGTTCTTCGGGAAGTGCAGTACACAGCTGAAGCTTCTTCGAGAAGTCTCCATCGTTGCTGCAGTGATTACCTTGTGGCAACGCGAAGAGTTCCGACTTTTGCATAGCCTGAAAGCATAGCCTTAATCATGAGTTCCCAGTCATGTTTCTTCGCAGTTTTTTATGGCCTATCTGTTGGAAAACTATGAACTGGAAAGGATTTCGGCTAGAGAGGGCTCGAGGTGGAAAAACTCAATTCCAAACATTTCGGACACTCATCGGAAGGAATGAAAATCTTGCTGAGGGAAAAACTGTAGGAGCCAGAAACATTGCATTCGTGGCGGGGCACAGACCTGGGGAGTATACCTCCAACCAACAGCAGCCGCCGCAGCTAGACGAATGACTACGAGTGTTTACTCTGGTCTGACCGATACTGGCCACGGGACCATGAGCATTACCATCCAACGAACCTTCGCTACCACTATCGCCTTTAACTCCGCCATCGTTTGGTATGGAGGCAATAAATTTTCTTGTCACGGGACCATCCAGAATGATCAATGAAACTGACCCGTGACTAATGGTTCGATGTGCTAAAAGGATTCCCAAATCATTGCGCCCCGATATACGACTATGCAAGAGTTTCACTGCTTTTGTAGATCACACGAAGCGTTGGGAGCAGTCATCTTCGTGATTTCATTGACAATCCGTAGAATCAAGGCTATCAATTTATGTCAGTGATGTTGTCATGGGGTATGCAACTTTTTATGGCATTATTATTGACCGCACAAGCGAATGGTGACAGCGTTAGATCGTTTCAAAGTATTAGCGAACCATTGTATCGATATACGACGAAGGAAGGGTCATAATGCTCTTGCACATTGTGGGAATCACCGTTTGTCATCAGTGATTTTGGTCATTTCGTTACATATCGCGCACCGGTAAAATCAACCCTTTAACTGTATATAACGATATATTTTTGTAGCACAGTTATCGACTATACAAACGATTGATAGCAGAATCAGCTGCTTTGGACTATACCTACTTCAATGGTTTCCTCCCCTCGTCCCAACCTATTTGTGACTAATAGGCTGATATACTAAAAGGATTATCGAATCATTGCGTCAATAAAGATTGCCAGGGTCGAAACGCTCTTGCAGATCGTTCGAAACACCGTTCAGGGTCATTTATTTTTTTGATTTCCTTGAGAATCAGTAAAGAGGAATCTATAAACCAATGATATCGATATTAATATACCGTATGCAATTTCGAGTATAGCTAACATTAGCTATATGAACGAATGCAAGCGACGCTAGCCCATTTCCGTTTTGCTTACCTTTAGGGCTTCCCTTTTGTGATGTTAGCTATTTCCTGTACCGCCCTTTCGCTTTTCGTCACGAGAAGTTCCTGTTCAATCTCCTTTCCCATAGCAATGCAAATGTGTAAAGGGGTGAGAGGCACTTTACGAGACGGAATTTATTGATACCTTAAATATCTCCTGTGACGTTTCATGTTCCCTCTGAGTTTCACTTTAAACCTTCGACTGACTGTGAATGGGTATATCGAAAGCCATTCTTGGGCAGTTACAGTGATTTACTGTTTAGACACACAAACAAAAACATAAAGCTTAGGTGCCTCTCACTTGACACTGGAAAACGACGTCGACTTGAGATATAAATATCCGCCGCTGAATAAACGAAGACTTTGATGATGTCTGAAGGGACTTGAGCGTGTCTAGATAGCGAAGATAATTGCAAGAGAATTTCTAAAATGCGTTTCATCTTTGTTCAGTGTGAATTTAAAAATAGTTGCAGGGATTTTTTGAAGAGGATATTTAAAGGGGCCAATGCAGTTCACCCAATGACAAATGCTTTACTATCCTATGTGCAAAAAAATCCATAATAATAATAACGAGTGTAGGCTTCTTATCGATACTACCGAGGGGCCATTTATTTGCATGCATATGAATTTACCGAAAGGTTTTTTCCACATACTCAGATTATTGTGATGTGCGATAAAAAAACGAAAAAAAAAATAAATAAAAAATAAAAAATAGATAACGACCAACGAACCCTCTAACGGTGTCCGCAGAGGCGTAAAGTCAGAAAATAAATGTTGATTCGCTGCTGAATGGGGTAGCATAGCGAAAAAATATGCGTCCTCAAGCTTTATTCTCTTCTCGGAGTCTCGTCGTTCTCGTTCTCTTCATCCTGTTCACAAAAGCGAAAGACGACGGAAGGAAAAACGAAAGGAGAAACGTTGCTAGGACGCGCGATATTTCTCGACGATTCCCTTGGAGCATTTCATGCCTTTTTCCATTGCTAGTAGCACCCTATTCACCATTCCAACACATCTGTCTCGCTCTAGTTCTATCACACCCTCATCTCGTGTGGGACTCGTCTCCGTGGAATAAAGGAGAAAGGATTCCCATTGAGCCTTGCCTTTTCCTGTTTTCTTCCACGTCTTCTTCACTCCACTATATAACCAATATAGTATATACAGGTACGTTATGTGCAATTGGCCAATAAAGATGGGTTTCACCTCCCATTCCAGACGATTGCTATCGACGTGTCATAAGATTGGATGAAAGCTCGAGAATTCTTTTACAACGTCGTTTCCCAGGCAATTACCAAACTTTTCGTGTCATCTTATTTGCGAACCCTTATTCTTGTCTAGACCTATAACCACTCACGAATCGAACATTTCTAAATTGCTATCCAAAGAATGTATCGTTACGTGAGTAAATTACTTATTCCTCCTTTTTACATTCAATGTACCAACGCACCATGAAATAACAAATGTAGGCTACGTTAATGGGTTGCTGAAAAATAGAATGAATTCAGCATTCGAGTTTAACTAAACTTCCAAGTCCATTAATTACATGTAAATAATTGTTCGGAGGTCCGGAAAAAAACGTAATGAAAGCCCTCGCGAGTAGCATTGAAGAAAGCAGTATTTCAATGCAAAGTTTTAAGTATGATCGTGCTATATTCTGCCACAATGGACAACAGTACGTTCTGGCGAGCTTACAAACACACACATACACATAAGCAAGGCCTACATATTCAACGAAGCAGAGAGTGGCTATACTACTCGTGTACAAAATGTACGTAGCACGTAAATTCTTCGACTCATGGGCGCACGCGGGCGAAGGGCTTTTTCCTACTTGCAGCAACAGCAGCAGCAGCAGCAGCAGCAACTCGAGAAGGTTCTCGCAAGTGCGCCCATAGCAGTCAGCATGAAAAGTGGTCTCTCGGGGGTGAGGGGCGTGGAGCCTGTACAAACGCCGCCGCTACTGAGGTGTGAGTTACAGCTCGTCCGACAGCTCGTTGGGTTGTGTTCGAATTTACCGAGTGGAAAGTACGTGCCTTTGGCAGTACAACTCTCTTTCTCCCTGCGGAATAGATATACGAAAAAAGGCTTCGTGGCCCCAGTTCTTTGGCAAGCTTTACTCTATTACCGGGCATTGGCCTCCCCTTCCCTCCTCCGCGCTTTCCCTTTCACTTCGTCCTTCTCTTTTCATTGTATACGTCGATATCCCAGCTGATTTTTTTAAAACGAATTGAAGGAGGGAGAAATGGAAATTCCAGTATGGCCAATTCTCCACCACAAACCTTGGAAACATTGCTGATCATTTTGTGGATCTTATTATTACTACTTGAGACCACTTTCTGGGCATTTTTTCAGACTTTTAAAACAACGTACTTTAACGTTGCTTGCTTTGTTCTGACTGTTTGCTTTTTTGATGAATTTTTATAAATAATACAATAATAATAAAATAAGAATCTGAATATGTAGAGAGGAATAAATAGCAAAAACAAAAAATAGGGGATGACGAAGAAGGAACTTGAAAATGGCAGTGCTATAACACTTGGTAAATTAAATTGTGACGTTTTCCCAGTGGAGTTGTTGGAACGTGAGCCCTGCAGGTAGAGAAGGGATGGTTGCATTCGAAGTGCCACTGAGAAATGCATGAAAAGCCTTTGAAGATGCGGGGGACATGAATGCCATGGCCCTGGGACCACTCTGTCCGGCATAGAACGCGTTCACTACCACCACTACAGTCTGGCTGACTGCTGCTCTGGACATGCTACTGTGAAAAGGCGAGAATTGGGTCTTGGTGGATGAAAACGGGCGAGGAAAGCGAATGAAAAAAAAAAACAAAAGACGAGAAAGAAAAGTTGGAAAAGTAGTCGAGCTTCCATCGTCACGTCGGGCTAATGAAACATTTATGAAGTATTCAATATTTATCACTCGCCCACTAACATTTTTTTAGTTGGTTTGCGAAATTAAGATTTTTCTTTCTATCGAGTTTTCTGCAACTATACTAAGAAAGAATATTCTATATACAGAAATGGACTGCCTTTTTTGAACAATTCGATGCTCGACTTCAATAGCTTTTTGTATCGTTTTTAAATTAAAGATTCGTGACGATTTATTAATGACCCCATCGAGTGTTGTATCTCTCGCCGTACAGCGAGAGATGGTCTACTTACTACCTCATCACTTTAGCGGATGTAATTAATATTCATGAAGAGCCAAACATTTGATCGGACTTACGTTTTTTTGTTCAAAAGTTTGAAACAGTTGATCGATTTTTAATTCTCTCCAGAAGTGCAATTACGAACCGGTTTGTTCGGAAACAAGTTTCATTTAAATCGACAATGGACTTGAAAAGTTATAAAACTCATTGTTAAATAGGATTACATTATTTTCTCATTTTGATCAAAATACTTTCTCCTACTTCCTCATCTTTATGAAAGATGGAAAATATGTATACAATCGGCAATTTTCGACTTAGGGTTTTTATACTTAGTATATTAAGTAATTTCACCAGACCAGAGATACAAAGTAAAACTTTGCTTATGGCTTCCTCATTATTTTTTACTTTTTATAATTCTATCCCTGTGAAGAAAATTGATCATCAATTCTAGATTCCTCACGGCAGAATCTCTCTACGAAATTGGAAATAATGAGAAAGGAACATGCAAGATTCTACTCTGCATCGTTGTTTCAAATAAAGTGAAAAAAATGAATTCTCGCGACATTTTACTTGTCAAGAAATAATAACAAAAAATGGGAATTTTATTGAAATATTTAACCCAAGCTTTTCTACGAATCTTTATTAAATTATATGTCGAGAATAACTGAAAATTATACCGTTTACATACAACATTTGGATTCGCTAGTTGGAGTTTTGCAAAAGTCAATACCATAACGCAAACATTTTTCAATTTCCGAAACGCCATAAAATCCGAACGCCTTCCTCGATTTCGGCGAAATTCAATATCAAACAATATTGAATGAGTGTGCGATGTGAAGCACCATACACCAAAATATCATAAATTCTTCGAAAGCCAGAACGATCACGATTTATTTTTTCAAATTCAAAAAGCTATGAAAATTTTATTAGTGCATCCATTCTGTGAAAAATTGCGGCAATTAAAGGCAGGCTGTCGCTTTACTTGCGGCTCAATCAGTTGAACGGTGCTTACGTTGATTAAAATTTCGGAGCCTTGCACTCACGCAAACACACGTGATCCCATTTTTTTCGGACTCATTTTTGCGAAGGTTTGGATTATTTTGAGCGTGCTGATATGAAAATTACGAAGTAAAAATCGAACTTTTCTCTACTTCGAGGCGAACACGTTTACTTTCATCCTGTATTTTGTTTTTTTTTTTTTTTCGGTACAATTACGACAGATCTATAATTTCTATTGGAAGCGTTAGTTAGCCCGCGTTTACCTTGCCGGTATAATAAATCTGCTGCCGTCAGAGAATCGAACGCCGAAGACTGCAGCCATCTTCGAAGGACTCTCTTTCAATATACGTTCCTTAATTATAGACCGAGGCTCCCTTCCACCTTGCCAATATAGAAGCCTTACCAGTGGCACAGTAGCACGCTCATCCCATGCCTTATTCCTCGTAGCTAGCGCCGAATGAAGTTCAAGAGGGGTCCACCAACGTCTATTGATTGCCAGCCAATTTCGCTTTAACGAGTTCCTGATAGCTTCGCCGAAGGACCTGCTGATTTAGTGAGAGAGCACGGGAATTGGTGGGAGGGTTAGCGAATGTAACGGTGCGATGGTAGGGGAATACCGTGGAAAAGCGAAGGAGGATTCGAGGAAAATCCGACGAACGTGATTCAGAAACTGTTGGATCTTTCGGACGAGAAACGAACGCGAGGTACTCTCACTGTGTGCGTTTTACCGCATTGTGACTCCATCGATCAATGGTCGATTCGTTCATCCTTCCGCCGATAATTCCTCCAGATCGTATAACTCGTCCCGCAGATTTATATCCACGTAATTTTCCCTCCGGTTCAGGGAAAATTTATCTTTTGACAAATTTATAAGTAGTCATATTGTTGTCGTCCACTGGTGCACGTGTCTTCGCTCCCTTAATATAGTAAATGTGGCACTCACAGAGCCGGAAAACTCACGTACAAACCGAGAACTTTCGTTCACGTATACTTAAAGGGAATTACATGTTCCAATTAATAGTTTTGGATATGGTAATCAATGTTCCTCTAGAGACGGAATATTGTATCACAATTGGGGTTAGTTCGTGGTATATTGTCTTACGAAATACCAGAACAACGCGTAATTGCCTTTGGAAGCTCCAGTAGGAATACTCAAAACGACGATGAGGGGTCTGGTTATGGTTTCACTGTGAAATCCCACTCCATAAAGAGACCACACAATTATTCTACTTAAAACTACATATAGAGGTTAGGATAACAAAGTTACTCGTGGTTGACGACGAGAGATGGAGTTTCAAACCAATTAATACACCGAGAGGCCGTCTCTAACGCCGAGTGTGAAACAGTCAGCATTTCAAAAATAATGGGCCTTTCGAATTCATGTTTTAGTAGAAGTGGAGCTTTAATGTTTGCTCATATATACTACTAAAAAACCAATAAAATCCACAACATAAAACAGAAAGTTTACGATATGAATCCATATATCGTATTCAGTAATTAATTTATTTTTGCCCATAGTTTATTTCATACGCTTGAGTCTGATTATTAAAAAGTTCGAGAATAATTTTTTTCTGCTCTTTTATATTCGCGAGTTATCTCGAACCATGATGTATTTAGAGGGGATTTTTAATTGAATAAAGTCTCTTTGAAAATATCAGAGTTTGAGGTTTATGCTTCGCCTTAAATGCAAATACAGTATAGTGTGCCATGAAATATCTGGGAGGCAAGATCTTCATTCGCGCGAATAATACTAAACATCGTACATACACATATATACATGTTTTCAACTCGGATGCACAAAGTTTTCAACTTGCAACATTCAATGAAACAGTGCGAGCATAATTAAGGAAAAGAGAGAAAGTACGAACGTCCACAATTATGCCTCCCGTGGTGTGCACGCGTGTGTGTAGATGGAAGAGGCAGAGTGTGAACTCGTTCCTCCGGTTATGTGGCGATGCAAGCAAGTGAGGAGAGATTACGTTTCGAGTGCGTTGTCTTTACTACTGTACCGGAGTTTCTACCGACAGACAAGATCAATAGCGCCGTACGTGTATATTTATATGTATGGGCTATTCTACAGGCAAGCGAGAGAGATTTTAGCGGTGCAAAGTTCGAGGTTTATTTTTGAAATGTAATTTTTTAATTTTTCGAAAGTTTTCCTGAAATGTTTTTTTTTTTATAAAAAAAAAAAACACTTCCTAAGATGTCACTTTGGGGAACTTTTTTATCGTAATTTTAGGTCATACGTTTACGATTAAAATGGAGCGCACTTTTAGGAAAAAAATTTATTCTGCTACTCGTGGAATACTACGTATTTATTCCGAAATATATACCTGTTATGCATATGCATGTTTGTATATCAACGAAAGTTCGGGTAGTAGTTTAAATAGTACAGTAATTGACACTCAACAAAGCCAGTATCCAGTCTAGGTATTGGCATACTTTCATCTCTGTATGGCCAGTACATTTTATGTACAACTTACAGGAGCATGGCCAATAACTGGGGGATGACCGGAAATTGGATAGTTTGTCATGTCAGGAAATTCGAAACTGACTGATGTTGGCAATCCCCCTATTTTGCAATGAAACCCTTCCCATGCATACATGTACGACTACATATATGTATATATGATATGCACATAGGCGAACCCTTTAGTTACCTATTCACACGTATAGCGCAGTAGGTTATATTCTAAGGGTTTACTTTCATGCACTGTAGTATATCACACTATCGTTCTGGCGACTGCAGTATATTATAGCCGTAACCAAGCGATAGATGTTGTGTAACTTTGTAAAATAGTGGATTAACGCCCTGCCAACCGAGTTAAATTGATTGCAAAGCATATCTCGCGAGGATCTGCTTACTCTTCGAATACATAGAGCTATAACAGTGCTTATAAACATTGCCGAAAAACATTCCAACTCGTAAAACTTTCACATCAATGCTGAAAATTATTGAATAGTTTCTGGATGATTTTGCTAATAGTTGCATGGACTCAAAAGCAATAGTTGTCATTTGATAGTTGGCTATACTATTGGGATTTCTCGGAGGGTAGATCTCGATGCGTCAGTAACTGCAGCACTTGAATTCCATCCAGTCGAGATATCGAATACGTCAATGTGAAAGTGGAGACCTTAAATGGACCAGCGGATGTCCAGGTGCCGATGCTGCAGCTTTCATTGGCGAGTCAGGGACGATCGATGCCGAAGAGGTATTGCCGGGATGCAACCGACCAAAACGAAGCATCAGGTGGAGGATCAATTTCCAATACGTAGAAAAGACGTGTCAAATCTTCACGAGCTTCAGGGACGAAGATCCAAACGCTTGCATGGTAGATACAGAGCTAGAGCTTTTCTCGAATCTCAGATATTTTATGGGATATATAGAAAAGACGGCACGGACCGTATTCTGCGCTTCGAGAAATCTGAGAACGTGAATCTGGAACACGTGTAGAATTGATGTACGTTTCTGTATATGCAGCCCAAAGATTGGAACGGAAATAACTTCTTGTTATATAACTCGATAAGGGTTCAAAGTAATCCCAATAATAAAATATATTACACGATCGTTAGTACGGGAAATAGTAATGAACTCCTCCGGGCTTCGCCCTTTCTATGATGCGCCGCACCGTTGTCCAGTTTCTCACTCACGATTCCAATTAATTCCAAGGCTCAACGAATCGAGAGATTCTCAGCCCGAACGGATTCAATTAGAGCGTCGCAGAGTGAAGCCTGAAGGTTATACTGTAAACAAGTTTAGTCTGTTAAATGCTAATTACCAGAGCTCGTGTTTAATTGCAACCCGATGCGAGTATCGGAACCATGAAAATCCGTGGCACTGACGCCCGTAGAATATCTAGGGTTAAGGACCTTAAAAATTATTGTCATTTTTTTTTTTGCATAACGAAAAGAACATTAAATTAATCGACGATTGATTCGCACGTGAGAATCGTTTAATGTTATTCAAGGGGAAAGGTATTTCCAATACGCTTTTATTTGAATATTGCCCATCCCTGTTCCGAACTATATTTATTTTCTTCTATACATCTGCAATCTAGGTTCTACCGCCATGCTCCGAGTCATCGCCAAAATAGGATTCCGCCTTTATACATACATATACACAGGGGAGTCCATATCAAAGCATTCGGTGCAAGCCGTTCAAGTGTCGAAGGTCGCTTTGAAGCTCACGCGGAATCGCTTTCTACTATCGTAAGCGTTGCTGGAGCACCAGTGAAATTTACAATCGAAAGTAATATCGATACATACGTACTTCGACCAGCGCAGAAAGCGTCTGTGCACCTGATGGAATTCTATGTACGTTGCATACAAAGCGACTGCGAAGTGCATTTTACATGTATATTACGATTTTATATTTATATTCATAGAGAATACAGACATAAGAAATTATACCCTTCCATTTTACATACACTTTATCGTGTACCATGAAAATCATTATAATGTTGGAAAAAACACACACGCCATAAACATTTACTCGTAGTCGGTAAAATGATTCGGATTTAATGTTCCTAGATATTTCAATTCTTCACTATTTTTTGACTACTGAAATTTCGCCAAAATCCATTTTTATTTAAAAAAAAAACACACAAACACTAGAAACTTGGACATTGGTTTCTCATGATTTTTCACTTTTTGCGAAGTTTCGCCCGGGAGGAAGCCAACATCGATGAACATACTTGCGCATATAGAAAGCCTTGTAAACAGTGAAAAATAACGAGACACCAGTGTGCAATCTCCCACTTGGCATCGTTATTTTTGTTTACTTTGGCTCTTGCGAAATTGCCAATATCTCCCTCAAATCTACACCACGTTATTTCTCGAAACGGACATATCGAACACAGTGGAATAGTTGTATAAAATACAATTCGCACCCAACTAGATACTGCGGCGACAATTTATTCTCCAGCGGGTGTGTGCTCGGTGAAAAAAAATCTCCAAATATGATGGATATAGAAAACGTCGGTGATCTATGAAGCAAACCGGCACGTATATTATCGTGCAGTATGCATATGCGTATACATATGCATACTGATGAAAGTATATTTTTCCTATGTCGCGGACACGGTTTCAAATCCATCAACATCGAGTGGACGCAACCCGTTCGTCCGTCTGTTCGTCCGTCACTGTGTTCAGTGCCTTGTTTCCCATAGTGCAGCTGCATGATACCCAGCGCTATGCATTCTGTCGGGGCAGTAAAAAAAACGCGAGCGGAATAAAAACAAAAAGGTTTTCGCATTGTTGTGAACGACGATTCCCGGGCCAAGGGATATAAATGGCGTTAAGCGGGCAGAAAAGCGAGATCGAATTCTGCGTCGATAGCGCGGCGCTCAAACGCCCAGATCGCCACCCTCCGAGTGCCTTTTCGCAGTGCGATCGTTCCCCGAACGTGTAGACTGATGGGGTGCACGGGTAATTACATTTTCCGTGATAGAACCGAGAGTTTCTATCACATCGTAACGAGGAACGGAAAACAAAACACCAGGTCAATTTTCTGACGTTGTTCTATGACGAGTTCTCGATCGGGAATGTCTTACAGGATTATTTCGTGCACCGTCCGACAACAGATCATCCTCAAGTTGGAATTTGAAAACAATTATTTCATACTCCAAGGCAAATGTGATATTTTCAGCCATAGAAACTTAAATAATCACTGCTGTCTATCTCCCGAGAAATTGGATTCATTATAACCCATTATTTAATGAGGTTTTCAATAGATGTAATATGTATTTTCACATTTAAAAGCATAGCTTTGTCATGACGACCTGAAATAACAATTCCTATGCTTGTAATATAAACGCACTCTTCGAAAGATAAAATGAAACCTCGCATATTCAATTTCGTTCTCTGGTTTGGCCTGAAAGCTACGATAAATTGAAAATTTTACATTTTACCTCACACTATTTTGGTGCCCTTGTATGTCTTTACAGACTTTCAATACTTGGTATGCTCTTGATGAGGTTTAAATTACGATTTAAACGCAATGGTATTATCTACAGAATTTGTTTGAATTACTTTTTTTTTGTGACTGAACTCCCCCTTAACCCAAACGTCAACGACAAACGAAAATATAATGAATATGGAATTTCAAACAAAGTTGACGTTCAGAAGGATGAAGTACTGAATTATTTTTGCTGCAGGTATATCGGTGTTCTTTCTCATTGAGATTTCCACTTTGAAAAACTTTGCATATACGGTTGTACTCATATATGCGGATAAATCCGCTTTCGCTTTGCCTGTACAGTAATAACTCGGACGAGCAGTCAGGATGAATAAAGGCGCTACAGCCATGACATACGGCATCAGCATTTTGTGCGCCGCCGACAATCTCCCTAGAGGCCCGAGAACAATAAAACATAAACTCACTTTATTCCGCATACAAGCCACTGACGGGTTGAAATAGCAAAACGAATTAGACATGGGATAATATAAGTAGAAACAGAACGGTCTGTATGACAACAGATCTTGACCCGAATATTTTTTAAGTGTCTATCAGCACAATCTGCAGAGTAAATGGAAAATACATACGTACTGTAATGTGAGATTAAAATGTGCACCACTCTTTCATTTAAAAAGAGGATTTATTAAGATGTTTATTTCATTAAGAGGATTTATATTTGATGAGTATACCGTTTGGGATTTCATCAAATATTTCTGCAGATGAGAAACGTTTGTAAAATAACTTGATTGCAACTGGAAAATATGTGCTTACGTTTTTTTTTTAATTCATTCCATCCAGATACTATTAAATTATGTCAGATGGAAATAAGTTTTTGAATTCAGTTTAATTGCTCCTAAGATGCGACTCTGCATGAACGACCCGGGTAATAATGAAGCTTTTTCCTGTTTTAGATTTTTCTTGCGGACCTTGTGTAGATCGTGAACTATTTTATATTGGTGTTTTGATATCGAATTATGCAGAATTAGTTACCGATACTTGTTTTTGAACGAGATATCGGCTAGTGTATGACGGCGACATGTAAACATCTGAATTCTATTTCCAATTCCAGCAACCACGTGATGCGTGAAACGTAGGCACGATTTCCAATGGTTATTTTATACACCTGACGGACAAAGGGTTTTATTTCCTTCAACGAGACACGATTGTTTACTTCATACTCCATTTGACAGCTTTTTCCTTTCTTCCTTTAAATGAAAACATCCCCAGCGTGTTTTTAATCCCCGACTGAAATGTACGATGCAACCAAATATCGAATTCTGTTGATCATGCAATTTTTTTTTTTTTAATAAAAATAAGCTCTCCCATATCACGATCACGAATATTGATGATAAGATAACAGCTGAAAAGTGCACCAGCACTTTTTTCAAACCCAAATCTCAAATCATGAAACGATTGGTCAACATTTTTCGCAACTTTCGACAATAACTTGATCCATCACGAATATTCAATTACATATATTACAATAATTATATTTAGCAAAAGCCCATAAAACATTCACGAACAAAAATAACAAAGTAGCAGCACATTTTTCGTCCAAATCTTAAATCAGCAATATTCCCAAATAGCCTTCTATGAAATTGCGATTAAATTCTGTGTCTATTGTGTGTGCGTGTGTTACGATTTGAACGTAATGAATATAAAATGAGCGTATTCCAGGAGAACCGGCTTTTGGATACATTTAATTGGACACAAAAGTGGTTTAATTACAGGCGAAACTGTTAAATACAAATAAGTTCACCCAACCATTTTGGCCAGATGCATTTCATATTGTCCTCTTCTCCATATTATCCCTCTCTTCTCTTCCATACTGTCTCTCCAACACGCTATGTTTATTTCCCTCGACGATTTGGCTACGGTTCTCTGACCATCTCGTCGCAGCGTCAACGAGTCCGTGTGTACGTGTGTCTCTCGAAAGCTGCGCGGTGAACAGTGCAATGCTTGCGACGTTACCTTCGTGTGTGTTTGCAACTAAGCCGCACGTTTCTGTAATTTGAATCCTTATGCCGAGGAATATTATGACGAGGTCGGGAAGCGAGAGATGAGCGAGTGCACAGAGCTTTAATCCAACCACCACTGCTCCAGTGCTTTATATATATATATATTTATATATATATATATATATATATGGGGCAATCCACATCAATTCAAGTTGGGTCTGACCCTCGACCTCTCGGATCTGCTTGGTTATTTTTTACGTTACTGTTCCAACCCTAAAAGAAAAACAGGTTTTCTAAAAGAATTTGTTGACTTTTTTTAAATTGTAAAAATTTGAAAAAAAAAAAAAAAAAATCCTTTACAGCATTTGAAGATTTTCAAGCCTAGGCCCAAATTAGGTGGCATTCGTTTCCATTGAAGAAAAACTTTTATCCAACAATAAAGTCATCAAACTAGAATACAAAAAGTAATTTAGTGAAGCAATAGCAAAATCGCAATTTGTTTTTGTTACTATATAAAATTTTCTGTCACATAAAATCACGGTAAAAATCTCAATGACACGCTGAGGGAACTAATATTAACTGCACGGAATGCAATTAACCTCTGTGTGGTAAAAGTACGTCGAGAGTTCATATAATACTTGCTGACAAGGTTTTTCATCGAGAACCACGTCTTGTCCAGATTTAACGACCTCTCGCATTTTCTTCTCAGCTTTCTTCCCCACACATACACATACACACCGACAAAGTAAGCGGGCGTTAAAGCTCTTGCGACGCAAGGCAATACATCCTCGATTGTGAGCTTTCATCGGACGGGGGGCTCTCGTCGTCAAGCGGCTCGAGAAAGCAAATAAGTCGCCCTTACCTATAGTACCAGCCCTTCTATGTGTACTGCACTATAGCCACCTACTCGAGGCAACTCTGGAAGGAAACGCGAGCGAGCGAGCGAGCGAGCGAGGGTTGTCGACGTCCAACCCTCGCGTCCCTCAGAATCCGCTTCACGCTTTTTCACCCTCAGCGTAAATGTCATTGCAGTATTTTTTTAATGCGAATGTCGTCGCATCACCCTCACTTCCATCCGCTCGAAGCTCATCCCCTATCCTCTTCGTTCTCCCGCCATTTCCAGCCATTTATTCTACTGGAGCCGCGACGGGCGTAGCTACGGCAGAGACAATACCCTCCCCCTCGCGAATTATGGATGGCGTCGGACTTGAAGCATAATAACGCGTCACGATTATGGTTTTATTGCCATCGTAGATCATCCTCATCTCTCGCGGAATAAATGCATGTTAGGGAATGTTCGCGGTAAGCTAATGGTGTTTCCAGTCACGAAATATATATAGTGCATCTCATGCCAGATTATCCATTAGAATAATTTCTCAGTCAGCTTGAAAATTGTTTTGAACTCAAGCGGATATGAAATTCGACAGACAAATCGGGAATAATAAAAAGATTTTCTAGAAGTTAAAATATTTAAAAAATTTTTCGACACTAATTTCATATGAAATACCTCATGTATATCTGTATCGTCGGTATCATGATTATTCATTGCACGCTTACTTCGAAAGCGTTAATGGAGCCATAAAAACCTTTGAAGAAATAAAGCAAAAAGTCAGATAAAAAATAAGTAAATCAGCAAGTTTCGACCAACAGTTCTTTGAGATCACTTTTTTAAAACATATTTTACTATAATTTTTTTATTAGTTGAGATATGTGATTATCTTTTTAGTGACTAATTTGGCATGAAATGGCTCATATGAATCAATATTGTTGGTATAAAGATCATGCCACGCTTGCTTCGAAACCCGAGAATCGCTGTTTAACAAAAGCTTTCACGGTGAGTCGTCTCGAATAATTCAGGGTTGCTTCGCTGAATGAAGGAATGGTAGAGGGGTGGCAGGATGAAAGAATAGCGCAAAAGATGATGGTTTAGCAGAAGGGGATGACAGAAGAATTGAACTCTTTTCCGGGTGAGCAACATCTTGGCGCTTGCGTCTGTTCCTCGTTACACAGTTGATCACCCACTTCCGTCTAGTTACGCCGGAAAGAGTTTTTTAATGCAGGACAATGAGAGGTTCAACGAGGGTTCGTCGCTTAAACTACGTTTCGCATAATTTTAACATTAACCGGATTTACATCGCACCAATTGTTGTATTTGTACAAGGCTTTGGGTAAGCGTCATTGAAATTATAATTCCAGAATAGTCGGCATTGTCACGTGGCTTTTCCACTAATTTGCACACTCGGTATTCCGATTTGTAATCGGCCGTTCCCTCAATTGTGTCGAATACTACCACTTAAATGATATTTTCTTTCACTATTTTATTGAGTACAATACTGTATTGATATTCGGTATGGAATCATTTTTGTAAACTTCATTTCAAATCTAATAATATTTCAAATGATATTGAAAAAAAAAACTAAAAAATATAGTTCCAATATTCATTACACCAATTTCTCAAGTCAAACTTAATTTATAAAGGTTCCTCTATTTTTTTATCCCATCTTTATTTTCCCGAAAGAAAAATACGATTTCCTTTTCCGACAACATTTCGGGTCAATACATGACTACATAAAATCCATGGTCGCTTATTAATATTGGTGAATTGCAACTCGCGGGGATGTCCAGGGTTTTGCTGATGAATAATAACGAGTTTTAATATCTTATCACTTTCCCAGAATTGCAAAGTGGCGAGATAATAATTTCTTCAATTTGTCCGTAAATTTATGCAACTGAAAAGTCCAACTGAATTTCGCAGTGCTGTACACCGAGTGTTTGAGAATAAGTAAGCTGGATTATAACGAGCTTGGTGACGAACGAATTTGAAGTACTCGAGGCCGTCAGAATATATGGAGAATTGATATTCATGAGGGGTTCTTAAAGTTTCCATGGTTCACAGGAAGCGCGTCTTTCCCCGTCTCGCTTCGACTTCGACCTCTTGCACGACAGGATCCTCGTCACAGATGGAGTGAATCATACATAGCCGAGCAAGAGAGAGAGAGAGAGAGAGAGAGAGAGAGAGAGTGAAAGAGGCAGACTGGGTGGCGAAAGCTTCATCCAAGCTCGTATTCGAGTTCTCGTATATTGACTTGCAAATTACGTGTAAATGTGTACAAATCCATTAGGCGAAAGAGCAGGACGAGGGACATTTCGACCAACATCTGACTCAGAGCAAGTGAGAGCTCTGCTTCGACCCACTCAGTTATTAATTTCCCTTGCGTCCACGACATACCATTTCTACTACCATTGCAGACTTATCAGTGGTTATATGTAGCACGTAGTACACAGTTGGACTTTATATGACGCGTTACTATCTGAATTGGTCTTTCGTCGTCGTCGTCTACTCACCCTCTCATTAATTCCTGTCTCTGCGATATGTTTCCTGCTTCTTCACTTGGCAGAAACTCACTTTGAGGTCAGCGATATACGAAATGCACATATTCCAGTTACAAACATCCCGACAGCTTTCTTTTTGCTTCAATCTCGTCGCTCTGGTTCAAAGGTAATTGAGATGTCGAACGTGAGTATTAAGGGATGTTTAATGTAGCAGCCGAGCGGAGCATTTTTCACTTTGATATAGCATAGAGGATAAGAGTGGCGAAAAGTGGCGAGGTAATTTAGTTTTCGAAATCTGGGACCAGCAGCTGCAATTGTTAGTGTGCCATTTTTTTACATTCATTTTTTTAATATATATATATACTTTATTAATATAAAAAAAGAATCCCCTAATTTTCGATCGTTTACACCTAAACCCCTTAACGAACCACAAACTTCCGTAACCTCTTTAGCGCGCAATGCGACGTTCGGTCTAGGGAAATTTTAACGTATTTTCAATGGTGGTCAATGGTTCAACGATGTAACGAGACGTGTGATCCCTGCAAAGGGGACGCAACCGCAAGCGTTCGTCCAGTAGTTACGGTCGGTGTTGGTCAGCCATCGTCCCGAGAGTCCGGAGGGAATTGTATGCACGACGATTTACACCGTTAGTGAATTCAGTGACGAGCAGTAGTTGCATACCGATATACCTATATCGGAGCTATTGAAATTTAGCTCGATCGAAGCTGCTGCCAAGTAAATACGACACCCTCGTTAATCAATTATTATTGTTGAGCTATTAGCTCCAGTTAATCGGGAAACCTCCTCTATCTATCGGGTACTTATCTCGAGTGAAAACGTGAACGAGAGGTTATGAAAGAGGATGATAGCTAAGAGTGATAGGGTTGAAGTAGAGTATGTCTGAATATCACCTCGAGTCGTCTTATCCCGAGGGATGAACCTGCTCTTTCTCTCACTCGTTATCTCTCTTTCTCTCTCTCTCTCTCTCGCCTCCTGAGCTTGGTATACATATATTTATAGTTTCAGACGAGCGATATCGACGGAGAGCTTTCGAGCTTCGTATAACGAAAAGCCCCGACGGTATAACTGTACAGTATATCAAAAGGAACACAGCATAAAACCATATCAACCGACAAGGCACGGTTAGCAATATCTTAAAGATATTTGGAAAAAAAAAAAAAAAAAAAAATGGACTGACACTAAATCTTGTGCTGAATAAATAATGGAGAGGGATGAAAAACATAGCTGCCGGTGGGTCGATGAATCAGTTAATAAATAAATTTCAGTTGAAAATAATTTATTATTTTTGTTTTTGTATAAAAAGAATTTGCGAGGAAAATATGGAAATAATAAATGACAGTATAATGCAGTTACAAATGTGGCATCGAAAATTGTACATAAACTTGGTGAATAAAATACCGCATGTTCTCGGCACGATTTTTTGTTCTCTGATTCCACAAAATGAAATGATTAATTGAATTACAATCCCAGATTTTACGATGATTTACAACTGGAACATGCAATGGATTTAAATTGTATTTATTGTAATCTTAATATTGAGCATAGCACCAAATGCATGTTTTTCATTTTGGTAACGGCGTAATGAGTATTGCGTCGAAGTGTTGAAAATTTGCAATGAATGTGGTAACTACCCTTTGTATTTTAACTCCATGAATTCATTCATGTATTTAATGAATAATTATGCATTCAAAATTTTGTGCATAATGTATTCATAGTGACGAGGTAATTAATATAAATTTTAATTGCAACAACAAAGTAATAATTTTCTACATAGGTTCACATGATCATATTGACGAAATTATAATAATCGATGTACTGGCGGATTAAACCAACCGAAATCAATGATAAATGCGATAATTCCACTGAAAACCAAGCAAAAAGCTCCAATTTGGTTAATATTGAGTCGGCTTTTCGCATCAATCAACCATTTTGGTCAGGTCAATTGAGCCCTGTAATAATGGGTAATGAAAAATGTCCGATTACTTACATTATTATTAATTATTAATAAAGTCAGTGAATTCGTATGGTGGAAGAGTTTTTTTAAATGTTGATTTTGTCATTTCGAACTTGGAAGCGTAAAAAGTGATGCGATATGCAGTATTATTTAAACGGAAAATCGTGAGCCGGTAGTGGCCTCGATTAAACCGAGGGGGCTGGGTGCACCAGTTCATTTAGCAAAACCCTCTCCTTGTTCCATTACACAAAATTGCTCCCTGCGCCGCCATCCATATATCGACTGACGCCCTAGGACAAAAAGCGATATATTCGCGTGGCCGAATTGCATTCGAACGCTGCTACCCCGCGCACACATCACGGGGATACAGTGAGTGAGGTCCGCTGCATGCGCAGACCTCGATGAAAGTAGCTAACTCTTCGAGCCATTGAACAACCTGCACTCGTATCGAAACGTTGAATAGAGTTGTACACCCTCTCCCAACCTGTACGAGACTATGTACGAAGAATAGTACTCTCTATCCGCTCTGTTCTCTCTGTACATTTTTTTTCTATACATTTTTATTTTTTTACATTCACTCTGTAAACTGCGATCGATCGAACCGTAAAATGCAAAAGTTGTACTTTCATCTTTTCAGTAAAATCCGCATGTCGAAAAGCTTAAAAAGCTCAATACTAAAAAGCATTTTTTTTCGGCTCGTCATCGTTTGGCATACGTTAAAAGGGTTCGACCAAGGCCCGAGGCATGAGTAAAGTTTTTTTTTTTTTTTTCAAATAGTATGACGTGTCGGATTTACAGTCATGTTTTTCCAAAAATTGTACAAAAAAAACCGGTTTAGGAAACCTACTTTTTTATCAGGAATCAACGATTACATTTGCAGCTCACAGAACTTGCGAAAAGTGCGTCGAATCCACGGAAGAATGGACATTGTTGAAATAATTTAATTGTTAGAGTTAAATGATAATGATTATTTTTGTAGATTCTTTTTGCTTTTAGCGAATTATTTCGCAGAATAATCTAATTAATTGTATTTACCAATGTAACATATTGGATTATCGATTTAATTCACCGTTATTTATTGGACCGTGTGTGGAATTGACAGTAAAATCGGCAACGTAGAAATCAAATATTGGCGCAGTGAAAATACTGATGAATAATATGCGATAAACAGGCGATTTCAGAGGAATGAGAGAAAAAAATGTTGTGATTTCTGTGAAGTACGATGCAAAATTAATGATGCTGTATTGAGAGGGAACATTATTTCATGGAAATAAACATTTTTTCAGTTTTTTTATTTACCCCAAAGTGACACCGGGAGTTGTGATTACGATCTGTGTTAACGGGTTGTTAATCACTCAATTAAAAATATAAATATTTCTCATAATTTATCTTGTTCAACATTTTCGCCGTGAAATATGATCAGGTCCAGGATTAAAAATGGGTAAATGTGCAAAATGTCTCATACATAAAACACGGTATCCAAAATCCGCGGGACCATTTGTACCTCAGTATTTTTTCAAAGCGACGTTTTCTTTCTTCGCCTCAATACAGTGCTGTCCATGATCCAGATTGGTGCGATTTTTTCAGAGACAAATCGTAATCAACGTTAGTGCGCGGAAAGTGCCAATTACCGAAGGCTTGTGAAGCGGGAGCGAATAGGCAGCCCGGTCTAGGGTTATATAAGGGGATGTTCGAGCGTTGGTGGAACGAGAATGAAGGTGCGCGTGGTGTACTCTCGACGAACGAATAGCCCTGGTATCGGTGCGGAGGGATGTGAAACGTGATGGCGTCGGATATCCGTCACGACTTGAATGATTAACCGTCAAGCGGATATCGAAGGATCGTCTCTCGTCTCGACATCGAGCTACGTCGTTCGTCGTCATAGTCATCACGTTTCTCGTTCGCTTGCCGCACGCGAGAATCCTTTCCTCACAACCTACTCCACACCCTTCGACCTCATCGACAGCCTTCCTGGCTCCGTCGAGTCACCTTCACTATCACGCCACTCCTTTAAGCCCTCCAGCCCCTGACTCAATCATCCTTGCACTATGCTTACCGTCATCGGTGAAACTCTCACGAATATAGAAAGGGTAATTGAATCCGCGCCGAGGTAATTTTTCTTCCCTCTTCCGGTTTTATTTCATATAAAGTGCATTGAATTTATCGCTCATAAAATTATGATTTATCATTGGGATATCATTTTTTCTGGATAGCATGGAAAGAATTTCGACGGATCAATGAGATTTACGTGGTAATTCAGTTTTCAACTAGTTATACAACTGGGAAATAATGAAAAACGATTCTGCGATTTTTGAAAAACGGATGTATGATGTTTTGAGCTTAAGCGATAAAACGCTTGGAAATATATACAGGGTAATTGAATCCAGCATCGGCATCGAGGTAATTTTTCTCCCTCTTTTCCGATTCATTCGATATCAAGTGCATTGAATTCTGCGATCATAAAATTATGATTTACTATTGGGACATAAAATGTTCTACGTAGTATGGAAATAATTTCGACGCATCAATGAGAACTACCGGGTAATTCAGCTTTCATCTAGTTATAGAACTGGGAATTAATGAAAAACGTTTCGGATAGCATCTTGGATAACGTTTTGAGTTCAACTAATATTACAAATGATGTAACTGAACCTACCGATTGATATCAGTGCTAATTGGACATCATGTATCATCCTCCGTAATAAACCCCAACGCCACTTCTCGCTGATCACCATTACCATGGTTTTGCCTCATCTAATAATTCACTCCTGACACGACTGACCCCAGCTGCGTAAACACGAGATGATAATCAAACTTCATCCTGCTCATAATCAAAAAGAGTTATTCGTTACTTTCGCGTGGCTTTTGAATGATGTCCCTTTTTCCAATTTATTTCATATCAAGTGCATTGAACTTTCGGTCATAAAAATATGATTTATCATTGGGATATTAATTTTTCTGGGTAGTATGGAAATAATTTTGACGGGCCAATGAGATTTATCGGGTAATTCAGCTTTCAGCGAGTCATAGAACTGGGAAACAATGAAAAGGGTGAACCAGATATTTCGACACTGCTTTTGAAATACATTCGAATGTCATCCCACTGGGCTCACTTCTTCCTCGGATTTTTCTTCACTACGAATTCGCCTACAATATTGTTGATCCTAGGTCCACAAACTTGACATTATTAGTCGAGTTTTTGCTATTCAGAAGCTATATAAAGAGTTCTCTCGCATGAGCCTTCAACGTTGCTGGTACTTGGCGCTGATGGATAGCAAATTATAAGCCAGGCGGCGCATAGAGACATTTTTAAACATATGAACGCATTCCGGAACCCAGTTAGATACCAAAAACTGAAGGATGACATTAGTAATAAGAGCGTTAGTCGGAATGGTGGAAAATAGCTCTCCAACGAGGCATCATATCTCAGTATGAGTTCTCACGACTGAAAATTTTCAACGAGATCTCCAACTTACCTGCGTAAAGGGCGCTACATTGGATAAATTATGCATATCTCCGGAGTATGAAATATTCTAGCGAGTGTGCTGGTAGGACAGGGCACGACGTTGGGCGGCGAGGGAATGAGGCAAAAGAGCGAGACGAGCAGCATAAGCAAGGAGAAGAGCCAACCAGCTCGGGAGTGCTGTATGAAACAGATTTAGCTGGGAATGACGGTGTAGAATGGGTAGAATTTTCACTAGATGCATAACGAGATTCGCATTAAGGTACGAATCTGATAACGGAGGCTCGGAGGGTAATATGAAATTTTTATCAGACGTACATGGAAGATGTGGAAGAGTAACGGCCTTGGTAGCTCTCAAAATAGCATCAGAATTACGCCTTTATTCAGTCATGTATAATGACAAAGTAGATGTCTCAGCTGCGATCCAATTAGGAACGTTGTTTGTTTGGATAAAATGTCCACCTTCGCAGTCTTGAGGTAGACGATACAAAAGCTGTATAAAACATAAACACGATCAGCCTCTCAAATATTAATGCCATCGTTATCTCAAGTTTTTTCTTACTGCGTCTACCGTCGAAGGTTTCGAACTACCCAAGACCTCTTCTTGGGGCTTCGCCTTTCGCACAATAAAATACAAATGAAGAATGCAAGAATCTCATCTGTATTCGCGTCCCAGACAATATAGCAGAGATCTGCGAGCTTTCCATATCTCACCGTCGCAAGATGCATTTATGATGGCAAGATATTACCAAATTTATGAAGGATGCTTGCTATGCATGGGCTGTACTTGGGTGTATCGCTAGTTGTGCACCGAATATCACTGTAGCAATGCGGGAAAGTGGAACTTATGCAGAATACGTGGTGTAGACGTGGTTGACGATGGAATGCATACCAGTTGCGATAAACTGCCTCCTTTCATAATCTCAAATCGCTGTAAGATAAGAAAACCCCGGGGCTGAGGGTGCAGTGAATATAATCCCAGTGTGGGAAGAGAATAGAGTTTTACACGAGAAATGCGGAGAGTTAGAGCGAAGGGGAGAACCCACCGAGAAGAAGAAGCAGAAGCAGAAGAAGAAGAAGAAGAAGAAGAAGAAGAAGAAGACGAAGTCTCGATAAAACTTACCGAACGACCCCCGGGAACAGTGGTAGATCTATCTTTTGCCTATTGTTCCAGTGTTGAAGGCGCGTGGGGCCAAGTTCTTCGAGAAACATGTCCCTTTATCTCGTCTCCTCTCTTTTCCTCCATATCTTACAACCTCCCTTAGTTCCTTCCCCTTTCGACACTACCGAGTCAACCGTATGGTCTTAAACTCGGCCGGTAAAAGATTTTATACGCTTTCGAGCTGTATCCAAAGCACGGAGAGACAACCACCGAAAAGTGCCATCACTTTTACCCTTACTGAAAGATCTGTTTGTTTTTTTGTTCTTTTTCCAGACCATTGCTGAAGCAGATAAAAAACTCGGCCGAATCTCACATTGTCCTGGATTGTTCAACCGACCGGATTCACAGCGTTCTCAAGCAGGCACAGCAAATAGGAATGATGAGCGACTATCATAGCTATCTCATCACTTCGTTGGTAAATATATACATTTATCTTTTATCAAGTCTGCCAAGTTTCCATTTATCTTTTCGGGTAGTATTTATTGAATATTGACACAGCTGTCAAAACTGGGCACCCACAATCTTAAGGATGACTTGGCGATGAAGTGCATCGTTTGATGTTCCGTCGTCTATATTTTCGACATTCATCTGGGGCCCGTCAAGAGGAAGAGCTAGCACTTGACTTAATTCCACGGCTTAGCCAAACAGGGTAGTTTTGCATAACTATGCAGACAGCATGACCAATCCCCAACAATCCGTCCGCGACCTACATTGCTGGCCTTCGACTTCTCATTGAATGCCTCAATTCTCCGGTTCGGTAATGGTTGGAATTTTGGTCCGGCTATTCGGGCAGTGTAGCCATTATGATATTGACACCAAAGCTTGGATAATTATTTCCAACGCATAATTTTCAGTATTATTATACACGGCAAATATAATCATTCGGATGGTAAATAATCAATTCCAGTTATAGTAGGAAAACCGAAATATCGAGAATTCGAGATATTTGCGGGTCTGTACATAGTAAATGTACGTGGGCCTCACGAAAGAAACAAAAGATATTAATTACGCAACTGCTGATTTGATATTCGTGTATACCCACCCTCGACGATATTGACTGTAGCGTCGAGAGCATACTTCATATAAACGCCCATTTATATTCAATTATTGATTGGTGGTAACTCGTAATTTACGAAATCAGCAATCAGCCATAATGAGTCTGAAGCGCCGCAATGTCCGGCGAGTAGAATGCAAAAATCAACGTAGCGATTGTCAAATACGGTGGCGAGCAACGAAAATTGTCGATTGTACAAACAGATTCGAAATTGATTCGAAATTTCCGCTCACTCTGATCTCATAAACATTGCTGGCCTCTGTATCAACGTTCCCAAACCTCTACGCCTTAAGCTTTATGTATACACTGGCTTGCACACTCGTAACAAATCAAGTCAAGTGGAACCAATTTATTTTCATTTATTTTCGGCGTGGCCTGTATGTGCCAGACTGGTCAAAGGACGTATCCGTGCCCACCGAGCGAAGTGATCCATCAACCGCCGAACTTTTCGTGCGAACCTCGACGCAATTTACTCGTGATACGCGTTTCCGCATACTCACTCCACCCCTCGTACAACCACGTCTCGCACTCTCGCCATCATATGTGATATCCTACCAAGCCAACTCTGGACACTAATGGATCTTTTGCAGCGTCAGTTACTATCGAATTTTCCCACTTTTATAACTCGCCCTTTTTCATTTGCTCATTCAAATTTCGTTACCTGTGTTCACATCGTTTGCATCGCCATCTCCACTTTTCGATGTATGTTCATTTTTCGAAAATTTTCTTCGCAGTTCTACGTTGCAATTTTATCTTCGTATTGCTATTCAGGACAGGATGAAAGCATATCGTGTAAAAAACTTGCTATATTTGTTGGGCAGTAATACAACACTTTAGTCATAAAGCAATTCCGTCGTAGAACATACAAAACACAACTGGCCATCGATTTGCCGCGTGTCTTTCGACAAGAATATACATCCGGAATCCCACAACTTGTCCTAAAATCTACTTCCGTGTTTGCTAAAAATATACATCAACGAGATTCATGAATACTTCTAGTCGTGCTGGACACAATGCCGATTTTTCGTAGACGATAATTTGTCATATCCTAAATGGAAGCTTCCACAAAGTAGTGAAAGCTCCTCTCGAGGACAGTACAAAAAGTATCCTGCATTTCTCGAGCATTCAATACTCCATGAAGGATTATAAATGAGGACATCCATAGTAAGTCAGCCAGAGATATTCAACATTTCCTAGATACGAGCAAATCCTGACAAAACCTGGAATAGTGTTTTGCTTCACGACGTGAAGCAAGAAACTTCCAACAATGGTGAACATGGTATTGATGACACCATGTAAGTGGCAATACTGGAAGTTCAAAAGAACATAAGTTTGCCGTCGCAAGGTATTTTTCATGCAGGACAAATCATCCCAAGAAAATCTGGCGCAAAGGGCTGTCAGGCATTAGGTTTATTCCATTCACATTATTCTCTATCTCTGGGTCGTTGGAGTCCCAAACTACGGAATATAGACCATGCTGGAAAAGCTGTTAGACCCGAGGATTTCGAAAAATCGGTAAATCCTGTTGAAGCGGAAGTAACGCGCTCGACGTCTTCTACGTCGGAAAAATTCATTGAGAGTAGTAGTTGCTTGACTCGGTTCTGCACCACCAAGGAAGCAGCAAGCGCATGCAACGTTCATGCTCGTAAAGTTGCCCGAAGAAGAAAATCTTGTTGGGACATCGGATGTATATACAGTGTTAGGGTTGGTAGGAGGCGGGCTAGCTTCCCGGAAGACACGATAAACATTGCCCCTCTATGCGTAAAGAGACCCTTTCCACCCTTTCCACCCAGAACCTATTTGCCACCAACTAGGATTTCCGTTCCTCACTGGTCTCCCTTTTTCAGGATCTGAACAGCGTTGACCTGGAAGAATTCAAGTACGGTGGGACCAATATCACTGCCTTCCGATTGGTGGACCCGGAGAAACCCGAGATTCAGAAGGTCGTTCAAGATTGGATATACGGAGAGCAGAGATACGGTAGACACCTTGACATGGGCCAGAGCTTGAACAAGGTAAGGCAAACTAGTACTCCTGCGAACACAATTATCTAGTCACCGAGCAGCTGTAACTTTGTGGAATCCAATTACAAGCGACTCTCGATTGTGCTTCATAGATGATCGAAGCCATCAGGATCGAAATCATATCGAAATTGATGGGTTAACTTCGTAGAATTGATTTGTTTGCTAAATGTTTTCAATGTTTAGCATCGCAAATACGCTTTCGGGTGTCCAATTACTTCAGACACATCCTAAGTTCGATATTTTTTGTGCTATGGTTTTTCTAGCAGTACCTTAATTATTGTGTATCGTTTAATGACAGCTCCATGGGAGTGAATACACCTGTGGAATCAAATTGACATGGCCACTTAATTGCAAACATGATCCAAAGCTGTGAATGAATCAAAATCTTCTAAAGTGGACGTTTCACTATGTCCAACATTCGTTTAGTATCATAGGTGGGATTATATGCCATCCTTTCCTCAGAGAAATCCTCGGTGGTAAACCTTTAGCGTCAGGATTCCTCACGGAATAGTTCAATGATTGTGTATCCAGACAATGCAGCTTTAATGGCAGCGAGGATTGCAGCCTCAATTTTCCAAGTGGGGTTTATGAGGGTAAATACAGCTGCTTTCCAGCTCCCATTTCGTGACGAGTACTTAAGTGAAAAGAGCATTATGCCTGTGGCGATAAGAGGGCTCCGTTAAGTACTCATAAACTTAATACACGAAATGAGCATAGTTCTGTTGAATGTAATACCGAGAGTCACACTTGGCACACATAACTATTGTACCACAGTAACTTATATACACTGAACGTGTAGTGTCATGCCTGAGTATGTGAATATAATGTTCCGCGTACAATAGCAAGACACATATTTTGCCTTAGCTGAGTGGTAGACCTCAGTGAGCACCCTTCACCCTTTGGTGCTTGAAATTTCCATATCTCTTTAGCATACCATGCATCCACACGTGCCTATTAAATTGTGAATTACACAACCGGCTGTACAGACACCTCTCTGCATTTATGAATTTTCTAGTCGTTTTTAAATTTAACAATACAGTCATAAAAAAACGTACAACCACCAACGGCCCTTCGTTTTTACAAAAAATAAACAATAAACTTTGCCACGTTTGAATATGTGTTTGAATATTGCTTTTATCACCAAAGAGGTATATGATAGAATATTCTAGGAAATTCCTTAGACAATATCTACTTATCAGTGGAGACAGGGAAAGTGCTGTCTCCGATTATAGAGTGTCTATAGCAGGAAGGGCCTTATTAGAACATAGAGAAGGCGTAATAGGCGAACGGTAATAGTAGAAGCCTTTACAAGTCTATGAACTACTCAAAGTGCCACGTGCCCCAATCCTTCTGGCTTTTACTTTCCAAGCTCTTGGTTACCGAAGCTAGGGAGCTGCTGACAGATGGTTGAAGATGTAGAGCCCGAGGCTGCATGGAGGAAAATTGCTCGAGCAATTTCGAGCTTTAACTTCTGCTTTTTCACATACCGAGTCCTTTGTATGTGTAATTTCGACTTGACATTCTTGGATTAAATGGAAGACGGTTTAAAAATAAATTTTATCTCAGGGAGATTTTCCTTGAGCGTTTGATTTTTTTCAGACCATATAAAAACTGGAGATATAAGTGACGTATAAGTGACGGATGAGTAAAGTGACAACATGTATTGCCAACTTCCAAACAGATTGCCTTTTCTATTAAAAATAAAGGTATATCACCACAATATTAGTCCCAGATTTTCGGCGGTACATTCGAACGCCAATTTTATGACAACTGAAAAATTCTGGATCGAAACGTAAGTAATTCAATTATTTTGAAGCTGCGATAGAGGCCATGGCGGCACTTTCCACAAATCCCATCTAGATTGCTTTTCCCGAGAGATCCTTCAAACGTACCGAAGAAATCGTTTGGATACAATAGTTCTGATGGTTCAGCACCGTTTTTTTCCGCAATCCAAAAAAAAAGCCAAAATCGGATCGCACGGATTATTGACAACACTCAATAAAATCCCATCAACGCGGTTTAAATTGCATGTATTTGTTACGTTAAATAGAAATATTTAATTACTATTTCATGAGGACGAAAAAATTCGCTGCCAGACCCAAAGTAATAGAATTTTGTTTGAAACTCCTATACCAACTACACGGTGGTCCCCCTTTCTTAAATCCCACCTAGATTGCTTTCTCCCGAAGATCCTTCAAATTTACCGAGGAAATGTTTTATATACAATAGTTCCGATTGTTCACCACCTTTTTTCCTTCAATGTTAAGACAGCCGAACTACGTCAAGAACCAATCACGAGCACGAAGCGCCCTCGACGAATCCCCTTCCCATTTACCATGACAAATGGCAAGGCGTCGACGCCCCTACTACTTTGTCTTCGTAAACCTTGAAGAACAATTCGGGAAGAAATTCCACAGTAACAATTCATTGGGCTTTTTCCAGGATGACAACCACTGTACCACCGTTGTCATATATATTCTACACTATGAATATAAATTATATCCTCGAGTGCCCCGATAAAAAACCAACGTTCCGTGTGTATCTCACTTCACTTTTTCCCTTCGGCATAGCCGTCGAGACGCTGCCATTTGAGCAAGTAAACGCGAAAGTCGATTAACCGACCGAATTAAGTGAACTGATTTCCGTAACTATATCAAATTGAGTTACGGACACGTCGCGCGCGCGCGCGTTTTAGCCGAAGACAAACGATGTAGTAGCAGCAGCAGCGAGGAGGCGAATCTCGCGACGATGGCAAGTCTCCCGGTGCTGAGATCCTAAGGCGCTTCTCGTGCAAAATCCTTCCACTTCAGTCAGATGTTAATTGCCTGTACTACGAGAGACTCGGAGTTACGGAATTGCCGTAGCAGGCCCTGGATGAAGAAGCGATTACGCGCGACGAGTCTGCTTCAAACTGTAGGCTACACGGTCCAGGCGCTCCCTGGAAAACAATTTGTCTTGATCACTTCTTCGTTCGCGCATTCCCTCCAAAAATCTTGTCTTCTTATCCAACTACGGTTGTTTGTTACTCTCTACACCTACATCATGTTGCGATAGTTTAGTTTTTTCAAACAGCCAGTAAAATTGTATCAGCAAAGAATTAGAGTAAATTTACTGGCATTCGATAAAGCACATTTTTCTCATTTCTCATCTTTCTTCGTTTTTGCATTGCAATCGCATTTGCAATCTTGTTGTGTTCATACATGGCCAAAGTTGCTTTTAACGATTCTTTCATACCGTTCGTCATTTTGGTCGTCCTGGAAATTCGACTTTTCTACACTACGGAAAATCCTATGATCCAATCGGTCGTACTTTTGCAGAAACAACTAAAAAAAAAAAAGCAAAATGGCCGAAACATCTGGCTGGCATAATATCGACGCGTGAAGGAAAGTTGAGCGAAAGTGCGCTCTGATATCAAGCAGCGAATGAGGACAAAAGAGCGAGAGAACGGCAAAGATAGCGTGTCCATGTGTGTTACTTGAAGTTTCAGGCGACAGCACCTGGTCTCGCGTGAGTTCATGGGCGTTTTTTTCTCGCTTTTTCTTCTCGTTTTGGTAGCTACTACTATCGTGCCGTGAACAGGGTCGAAAAACGAAGCAAATTGGCCGAGACCCCGGACCGCAATGGCCACCCTCGTTTTGAGGAAACTTTTCACAACGAAGTTTCGTCCGCACGCTGTGTCATCGTCGAATAGTCGAGGCTCGCAACAGCCTTCACTATCGCCGCGTAGCATCCATAGCTAACTTCAGTTCTACCTAGCAACAGTTTTCGTTGAAGGTTTCACAGTTTCCCAAACAACATTCCGTACAATGTCAATATTAATGTGATTAAACTGTCAATTATATCTATAAATTCATACTGTTGCAGCTTTGCAATGAGCTATCTTGGAAAGTGGATATGAATTGTGATGGTCCGTAATTGAACTTTAACACTTTTTTTCACCGCTGTGCCTCAAATAGCGTTATAAAAATGGACAAGGCTGACAATAACTATTTGCAGCAGTAAAAAAGCTTTTTTAAAGACTAACAGTAGCTGGTTCAATGGAAAAGTCCTCATATTCGTTTCCATAATGCTCATCAATCGCGATAGATTCTTGCCGATTAGGTTCTCCAATCAATTACAGAATAATTTAGCTCATGATATTGGAATACGCCAGCGATATCCATTTCCGTGGATTACCTTTCGATAGGGTTTGGGATATACTAATAGTGTACGAACGGATGCCGACAGCCTGAAACGGACGTCAGCGAACTATTCCCTCAGTTTATATAACTCATTGTACTATTCCAGGGCTTTGCCGCAAAGGCTCGTAGTCGAATATCTCCCGGGATATCCGGTTTCATTCTGGGCTTGGATCCTTGGCATAGCGCGGAGAGACGCTGGAATAATTTTTCTCTCTCTCCCGACTCAAGCTCTATCATTCCCGTCTCGTTTCCTTTTCTTCATCTGCAGACCCACTTTCTCTATTCCGCATCTATGGACGTTTTTTTTTTTTTTTTATTCCAGAAGCCAAGCGTGCATTCGCTCCTTTGATCGTTGATCCGCGGATAACCAGGTTCTCGTACGGCAAAAGTCTCAAAACGGCATTGCTACGACAGCGGCCCCTTGCGGATGGTTGAAAAGTTACGCGGGGGTGTGTGCCACATCAGTTGTACCCCTGAGGCTGAATATCTTCCACCCTCCCTCATAAAACCGTCATTTTGTGGCTCCCGGATCCTCAACCTCCTTTCCCTTACATGTTTTACCCAACGAGTCACTTTGTGCGGCTACTCCTTCGGAAATTTTCCGCTTCGCTGACAGTCCTGAAAGAAATGGAAAAAAAAGAAGGTATATGGAAAAATATTCTGGCACGCGGCACTGAAGGTCAAAGATCCCTGATTTCAAAATCTAACTGCGGATACCATTGATTTCCACTTTCAGTCAACTCGCCTTACCATTTACATACATATATATATATATAAATTTTATACACCAAGCAAGGTTATCAAGTCCCATTACTTCGCATAAACTCTGTTTCTTTCTTCTTTTTTTACTTCTTGTAATAATATATATAAATATAAGAAAATTATGGTCAAAACAATAGGTCACGAATATGAAAAATATGGAGAAAGTGACTGGCCATTTGAATATTTTTTATGGTGATACCTACAAAATATAATTAATTCATGAAAAAGAAAACCTTAAGTTTTTCTTCTAAAATCTCTTATTTTCATAGAATTATTGTTTATACATTTTCTTTTTGTTTTTAAACTGCTGGAATTTTAAAAAACTCAGTAGCACGAGTGGTTGCTATAAAGAGAAACGCGCGTGCCCAATCTTAAACTGGAGCAACCTAGGAAATAGATTTTTTTTATGCTCACGCGCTGAGAGCGGAAATTCGTGACCTCGGGAGGAAAACGAGTTTCACGTAGTATCTATCGTAAATAACGTTCGCATTGATGGACAAATGCATTTACATTTTTGTTAAATCTGCAAACTAACGCTTCTTCGGTTCACTTATACGATATTTCACTTTATTGCATGAACAATTCGCTGGGTCGTAAAGTTATCCCCCCGCGATACCAAAGGGTCAGTTTCTATGCAATTGTCTCTGTTCAACACTGCTTTTCACTTTGCCGTAGTCAGGGCGACCGGGGCGTTAACGCTCTCGGGCCATTAAAGTGTTTATTCACTCGTATATACTACTAGCAGTCGCACTTCCGGTCCCTCTGGCTCGAGTATAACTCAGCTGCTGTACGCCACAACCGCACTGTCGATGCATTCACCCAGCAACACGTGATACTTGTATATATGTATATACGCTTATATACATATATTTATACCAGTCATTCAAAGTCAACTTGACCATGACCCATATGACACAGACCAATCAGTGTGTTTAAACCTTGATTAAATACAAATCCAACTAAATTGATTTCCCACCAAAAGTATTTAAATCACCCCTTTACATCCAAGGAATTGAAGAACCGCTTATATTACTGCCGTAATACAGCTACAGCTCATAGTGTCATATTTTCACGCATACCAAAAAAAATATTCCAAATAAATGTTAGCAACTGAATGTTTAAAGCTTGTCTCCCAACTTCTAAAAAACAAACATACATAAAGTGCCTTCACATAGCAATAAAATATGGCCAATTTTGGAAGAAATCCAAGAGTGTCTGAAAAAAGGAAATTTATTTGGCAGAGAATACTCCATACACATAACCACATATGTACCACTGCACTGGACGTATCGATCCAAAATATTTTCGTGTAGTATACAGTTTATGTGGAATAACTAAATAGATTCAAATTTACACTAAAACAATGCGTTTATTTTTGTTTGAAAATTGCACAGCGAGTGGTTTCAAATTTAAGAAGGCCGAATTTTTTCAAATCACTAGATTTGGTACAGAATGGCTTCTGGTATGTAAACGCATACATGTGTGCACCTCCAACTACATATACGTACATAGGTCGAAGGGTTATCCGACCGAAAGTGGTCAGTTTGGATAGTGAACAACGATTGTTGCCTGCACGTCGATTCGAATCGCAGATAATATAAACCAACACACGTACACGAGGCTTGGACACTCTCTAGCCGCGAGCATCCGCCGAGGCGAGGATGTCGATGTTTGCACTCGGAGAACGTCACCGGCATACATTTCGAATTACACGATGATTTATTTGCGGTATTCGGTATTACGTACCATTGCGTTCTCGTTGTATGCCTCTGGTTTTGTCTCCGTTTCTCTCTATTCCGTTTGGCACAGACGTAGCCCTTCGACACAAATGTCCGGGACACACGATTTAGCGTTTCATTCAATATAATACAGTGTATTTTATATCAACCGACAAACAATGAATGCAGACATCGCTATTATTGGATGTAGCAAAGTTCAGAACGATTCGATGTCGCGTTCAAAATTAGAGAATTATAGATAAAATTCTTTTATCACAAGCGATATGTTGATTTTTTTCTCATTTAATATCATTACAATTATTTAGCCCTTCGTTTGTGAATACTTTCCCTACGATGGCAAAATAAATATGTTTCTGAGTAAAAAATGAGAATTTTTCCAATAGTGCCAACAATTTACCGTACTTTTTTTCATCGAAGAAAGGGCTGAACTGTTGAAGGGTCAAAACCAATTGAAATTTGTGTCCAAGAGATCAATATTTTGCGTACTAAGGAATAATTCTTGTTTTTCGAATTAGTAAAGTGTAAATAAAATTGCTGAAATGTGATTAATAGATGTAATGATTCATCTATAAATTTGATAATTGCGTATTTTAATATTCGCTCTTTTTTTCATGCTGTCAATCCGGAATCAGAATAATCTCACATTCGTAAAGGTAAGTAATCGTACTATATTTAATCCACGAGCAGAATCGGTGCATGAGTTCCGAACGTGCAGTATCTATGCAAATATTGAAAATGCTTGGGCGATAGGACCGGAACAGTGGTAGAGGTACAGATTCCCACGTGCATGCTCTCTATACCATGTTCTGTCCAACGGACATGATCTGCACGAATTGATCGGAATAATTATAGATTATGTTCATTCGATTTCGCGTGGACCTGCATTTCTCCCCGGGATGTGGGATATGTGTGCGAAGCAACCAATGTTTCGATGCACGATTCAACATCGTAACCCGCAACTACCAGCAGCGACCCACATGCGTTATCATTTTTTCGCAAAATCCATAAATTTTAACCCATCGCAGTATATCGGAGATACATTGGTACATTGGAAAACGAATTTTTTTTCAAATAATTTTTGAATACTTTCATCCGAAAATTCTTGTGAAATTCGACAAACAGTGGAGCTTAATCAAGAATTTTTTCCACATGTTAATTTGATAAGAGACACGCGTATTTATAGATTAAAAAACGGGAAGTAAAGATTTATTCAATTTTTATTCAGAAGGGTCCAATATTTCAAATTTTATTACTTTTAATAGTTCATTTTTTTTAGGGAACTCAAGGGCGTCCATAAAAAATGTATCAACATGCATGTAAACGAAGGCAACCGAAGGATCGTCAAAACCGCACATGCTGAATTTTAGCTTCAGTTTAAAAGAATAGAATGGATAAAAAGAGCGATGAGCACGTATTGTTATTATTTATCACTATTTATTACACTATCGATAAATTGTATTATATTTAATAAAACTGAACTGCATACTGGCAAAATACATATTTTTACTTTATATCAATACGTCACTGATATTTATTCCGCAATGAATTCGATTTTTTTCAACTGTAAAGTTTTACTAAATCGTATAACGAGTAACAGTGAAATAGCAACTGTTCATTTCTTCAATTTCATCTAGCATTGTTCAATATTGTCAGAAAAAAACTATTGCATAAAATGTATCAAAAGTCTTGCGGGTAATTATGTAAATAATTTGATTAAAAACTAATAATTGTCACTTTGTGGCTAATTGTTCCAAGTACCTTATACAAAAATACGTCAGTAAAATTTCTTGTCGCTCAATCGTTGACATGTAAACTCATGGGGGCGTAAACGGTCACCCATCCAAGTGACAGTTCGAAAAAAGGCTCTCGCAACTCAGGACATCCATAAAATCGCGAGCCAACGACGCGTCGAGGGCTGTCGGTTTTCAGCAGCAATAAAAACTTTAATAAAAGTGTAGTGACCCCATAAATTTCAATCCAATTCCCCACAATGATCGAACAATAACTTGTCCTATTGAGCGCAAAATTTCAGCGAACCACGGCTCGTCGTTTCCAAATAATAGAGATCGCAATTCACATTGTGGAGGCCAAACGCTGCTATGATCATTGTTCTAGAAAAACCAATAGACTCAGTCGCCTCTGTTAAAGCTTTGTGCATACTCTACACCATACCTTTATTGTCATACTTTCTCTGCACCCCGTTATAAAAATACAGTCGACAAATAAGACTGAGGTCAGCGGTGGAGTGAAAAAAGCTTGAAGAACTTGGCCGGAAAAGCTGATTCCTGTTTACGGTGCTAGTCTAGAGGGTTTTAAAGTTAAACCCTTCTTTATATACGCCAAGTCGAAGGGAGGCGGTGATGCAAGGGTTCGGGGATTCGGTGCTCGACAAAAGGTGATGCCACGGCGTAAATTGTATCGATAAGCCTGGATAAAAGCGGGAAAATAGCTCATCCGCGTTAAGAATTCACCGTTTTCATGAAGATATACGTGATACGAGCGCCATGAAGCATGACACGAGAGTCGCGCAAGCTCGTGTACACTGTACACATTGCACGAATATATGTTCGATCGTATAGCACACCGACGTCACGTGTAAGACGTCGTATCTTAACGTGTATGCTTTAATGTGGCTCTTCTCGTTGTCGTCCAAGCAATTTCTTACGAAAATATTGCTCTTCAAAAAGCGCTTACTGCGCGTAGTGATGAGAAATAATATCACGGGGACGCATCCCGTTTTTCTTCTCGCAGACCGAGACCGCCCTGATGTACGACGCGGTTCATCTATTCGCAAAGGCCCTCCATGTTCTCGATACCTCGCAGCTCATGGACATCAAACCGCTCTCGTGCGAATCAACGGACACATGGTCCCATGGATACTCTCTCATAAATTACATGAAAATCGTAAGTATACCAAAATATTGCGTTGTGTTCCCTAAAAATATAAATGTAGTAGTAATTACCGTTCGTACCAAGATCTTTCGGACATCCGGATGGACCAGGTCAAACAAACCCAACCGAACCCAACAAATACTTCATACTTGTCTGGATAGATTTTGATGGATTTAGATAGGCTCTGACAGACTTGGATAGATTGTGATGTATTTGGATAGGCTCTGATATATATTTGATTAGATATTGATCGATCGAAATGAATTCTAATAAATCTGCATGTATTGACATTGAAACGTCAGAAAAAAGAATTGCACATTCTAAAACGAATTTCTACACTCGTGAAATATTAGAAGAATAATGTTCATAATTTCACAGTGCGTAATAGACTTTTTTGCTTTCACTATTGAAGGTGCTTTTATGTTTCATGAGTTTAAAAAAAGCAGGGTGTATGATATTTGAACCCCTAAAGGAGTAAAGTGGGCTCACTTCGTGAGCGGAATTTGGCGCATATGAAAAAATACGGAATCCGTTATGATATTTTAATTTGTGTGTGCGAGGAAAGATGATAAAATTTGACAGTTTTATGTAGTGTGTGCGGTTCATATATTATTCAACTTTTTGAGTGGCCAAACGTGCTCGAGTGCTCGCCCCTGTTGATTTATTCCGACTCCGTATGTGCAACCCCGACTTTCCAAATATACATATATATCATCCGTTTGTACGCGAATAAAGAAAATCTTGCCCGGCCACGATAACGAGAATTTAATCTCTCGCACCTCCATTTGTATATTCAAGTTAATGAACGATAAACACCCGCGGAGGCCAAGCGACTGCAGCATTTATCAGCTCAACGTTTATGACGGAAGGTTAATAAATCTTTTTATCGTTATAACTACACCCTGACCCGTCTACGGAATTACAGGAATAATTTTTATAATGTTATCATGCCACTTTGCTTGCCAAGAATATTTAATAAGCTCTCTGGTGGAAACGTGCTTATGCAAGTGGTGCACTGGCAATTAGCAAGCGACTGCGTACAAGCGAGTGGGAGGGATGAGGGCCAGCGAAGCGATTCTATCGATAGCAAGGGCGTGACTCGCGCTCTTTGTTCACATCGGTTTTTAATTAAAAGTCATCCTTGATTGGATGAACCAGAAGAATTCACAGGATTACCCAAGCAAGTTTTACATCGTAGCATTATTACAGGCTACATGAAAACTTTTTTTTCCTTTACAATACGATGTTACCGATCGCCTTTTTTTTATCGATTACGATGATCATACATTTATCAGAATTTCATGCAATTTTCAGCGTTTACTTGTTTACTTGTTTAACAGATTATTTCTGGATTTATAATCTGTTTGCTCGCGCTATAACTAATTTGATATTGGTTATTTGATTTTTCATTCGAACGAGCTTTCGTGTAGGAATACAATGTATGAATATGTACTTCAAGAATTGCAAAAAAATTCCTAATGAATCCACTGAAAAATGACATGAAAATGAAAGTAATTAGGAGAGTAATGGGCTATATTTCTTCCCCGTTGGTAATTATGTATATTTATTTAAATCCTTATGGCGTTAGTCAACAAACCTATGAAGACCCTTTTTTGATCAAACGTTTGCACTTTAGCATCAACAAAAGTAGTGAATATAAATTGGTAATAAATTGTTTATTGTGCAAATAACCGTAAAATGGGTCGATTTGGAAGTTTATTACTGTTATAAATAGATCATTGTAATAAACGTGATCTATTTATTATTGTAAGTTAGTGTTCTTATACACGATGCTTCTTTGCGCTTAATCAATGCCAGCAAAAAAAAAGTGTAACAATTTGTTGTGTAAACGGCTTTAAAAAAACAGGGCAACTGATGGTTTTTTCTTTCACAGAAATAAACTCACGTGAATGGACAGTAGTATTTTTGAGTGTGCAGCAGTTGAGTGACTGTGAGGGATCGCCGTTTCGTAAAGTTTCGCCAACCTCCGAGATTGAGACGAGAAAGCACCTGCTCGCAAAATTTCCTTTCATCCCCGATTCATCAACCGGAATAACAGCCCCAATAGCCAGGAAGCACATTTGGCCCCTTACCGATTTTCGACTATTTCTTACTCACTCTGTCTGCGTTAGGAAACACAAGCCGGGAGAGACCATATTTTCTGTTCATGTACATCCCCTGCGAATCATCCTACCGACCCATTTTTCAGCCCTGATGGAATGCTTTAACCCCTTGGGCTTCTTGTTACCCAACTCCGTTTGAAATAAAAACCATCACAGGATTTCTGTAGCGAAGAAGCATTTATAATTCATGCTTGCCAATTAAACAAATGAACCAATTAAAAGGGTTGAAGGAGAGAATGGAAATTAAATGAGTCGAAAAACGTGAAAATGGTATTAACAACAGGAAAAAACAGGTTCGATTGCAGCAAAAAAATTTATAAACCCGTATATTTTTCACTGATGGAACGCATTTGTCATTAGCTCTGGAAATTCCGACTGGTCTGAAATGTTGAAAAATAGATGGTGTTTATCAACAAGGCCGGGTATGAATTGAAAAGTTTTTTCTTTGTGTGATTTGGATTATAACATGATGAAATACAATAATCATTGACAGTCATCTTATTAATATTACCGTCGATACATGGAAATTGAAAATGAAACATTCAAAATAAACGTTTCTTATTCAAAAGTAATCAACTAATTTATGTATTTACCAATTGACATTGGTATTATTATTTACTATACAATGAATTATATCAACAGGTTGAAATGACTGGTTTGACAGGAGTCATAAAATTCGATCACCAAGGCTTCAGATCGGACTTCACACTGGACATAATCGAGCTGAACAGCAAAGAAGGCCTGAAGAAAATTGGCACGTGGAATAGTACCGAAGGTGTCAATTTCACGCGAAGCTTCGGTGACGTTTATACGCAAATCGTCGAAAGTTTGCAGAACAAGACGTTTATCGTAACTACAATTCTGGTAAGAAGTGAAATAATCCATTGAAGTTATAAGATAGGGGATGGAACTTTATGAAACCATCTTCTCGTCCTCTCAGCGTTAGACACATAATTTTTCGTTTGTCCTGACTCTGGCACAAGGTACGCGGCTCCTCCCTTCATTCGACTTTACTCCACGTCCATTCGTCAACTTGTTAATCAACTTTGCGAAGCTCAAATATACGGTTGGAGTGCCGGAAAATACGTTCTGAATCTCATTAGTTATTCGCTGAGTAATTTTCCATTCCTGAAAGACCGCAGTGCTACCGAATTCTTGAAATTCATTGCGAAATAAACCCGTTACAATTCTTGATGACAAGCGCCAAATTAATAAACCGTAATAACGAAACTTTTTCATTTTCCATTTATGTGTAATTCATCAAAAACTTCATCGAGTTTGAAAACTTTGCTCCGAGCAACTTCCTACGAAAATGTCTATCGCGAAAATTCGTAACTTACTGAGAAATCACAAACTTTAAGTACTTGGTTTTTATTTTAACATTACCGGTATGAGTAGGATCTTTCGGAAATGAATATCACATTGAGGACATTGATTTTGAATAATAAAAATGTAACAAAAGGTAAAAACACAGTAGACAAACCATTAATATCATAATAAACTACAGAATCTTTTTATAAAATATCATCGTTTTTTTCCGAAATGAACGCACTACTTTCATAAGCAATGAAGAAAACTTATCAATAATTGTTTCTCATTACTCTTATTTCAAATTAAAAACCAACGCTTTCAGTGTCACCAATAATGTTGCTTTTTTTACAATATACTCTTGTACATTAATTCTTATCGCGTCAACATTTCCATTGAAAATGTATATCCAACGTATCGTTGACAGCCCGTTGATTCTGAATTTGCTCGAACCGAACTGCTATCTCAGTATAAATTGTTCAATGGTTCGAAAGCACAACTAAGAGGCGCCTGACCTCAAAGCCACAAAAGTAATGCTACTAGTTTCATCCTTATCTACTCTCCAGCCCCTGCCCCCACTCAGACGTTCGTGTCATTCACAGAAGGAAAACTTGCTAAACGAAGTCGTCAACTTTCGGGGCTCTCACTTCAGGGACGTGGAAGTAGAGAAAGATTCTCCGCGTGTACATATGTATGTACGGTGTATATAGACACACATGCAAAGAGCCCCGGTGCGCTTCGTAAAAACTTTGCTTCTCTTTTTCTCGTGAAATTCTGCCGTAAAAAAAAGTATAACAGCGTGACAGTCACGACGTGGCGTTGGTGAAGTCGAAAGACTACAACGCGTTTCCTCTGCACTTCATTGCATCTCGTCGTCGTTAGAATATAACCCACCGCCGCGGGGAGGTTACACAGTTACGGGGTAGTTTTCACGAGCAACGAAAGCCTCTGCTATAGGAACGGGGTGCCGCAGGCTCTACGACCCTTCTTTCTTTCTTTCCTCCTTTAACGCCCTCGTTTAGCCAGATTTTTCATGACGCGCGATTAGACCTACGGTGTACTTATACGTAGGTACCCTTTCCACTTTTTATGTTTCGATGGCGATGACACTTTTCAAAGAGTTTCGTTCACGGATTTTCACGAGCGCGCATATGATTTTTATATCGTGCTACAGAACAGTCCAATAGACAAGAAAGATTGTCTGGTATAGTATATCACAGTTCATTATAAACATGTCCAAAAGGTCGATTCGAAATTTTATTTATCGTGCTGTCATATTCACGATTGTAGATCAATTTTAATATCTCAATTTAAGCACACATATTATAACATATTTTTTGAGCTCGGCTCATTAGATTCACAAAAACGTTAATATCTAATCATGTGAAACTAGGAGTGGTTAGATGTGCTAACAAAACTAATATGTTTGATATGGTAACAAAACCAATCGGTTGGTCAACCCACTCAAGCTCATTGGTGGCCCAGCCAATTAATTGAATGCTCCGAAATTTGAGTACGCGGCAACCCAATGAATTCGGACAAACAGTTTAGCTTGTTTCAACTAACTGATTTGAATGATTAGTTAGGCTGAGACTATTTCGTTGGTTGTTCCAAGCAAATAGTTTATGAAACCATCAGAATGCGCCTGGGCTTCACTTATTAAAGCAGATGGCTCATCGGCTGGACCTATTAATTCCTACGAAACTGTTTTCTCTAATTGACTATTCGAAAATAGTACTTTAGTAATGTTTTTTCACGCATGCATATGCATATGTATGTTCTTTTATTGTTAAGAATGCGAGCGAATTCTTTTCAAATCCTTGGGGTGAAAGTGATGAAAGTTTAATCCTCTGAAAAAGTGGGTAGCTATCTAACACGTGGAATATTTACAGAGCGCTCCGTACTGCATGCGAAAAGCCTCGAGCGATTTGCTTCCGGGTAACGCACAGTTCGAGGGATATAGCGTCGACCTGATTCACGAGATATCCCGCATCCTCGGTTTTAATTACACCTTTCAATTGGTACCGGACGACCACTACGGTTCGGTGAACCGCGATACTGGCGAATGGGACGGCATGATGAAGGAACTTCTAGATCAGAAGGCAGACCTTGCTATCGCTGACCTCACTATTACCTACGATCGAGAACAAGCGGTAGATTTTACCATGCCCTTCATGAATCTCGGTGAGTATTCGCCTGAGAATCTATATTTGAGAATATCATTTGTCTACTTTTTTTTTAATTTAAAGAAATTAAGGAGAGTATACACCAAAAAACTACTAAAAACCAATCGACATCATCAATGTCGATTCTTGTAATGGGATTAGAGAATATGTTTTGCCCGATCCATAGAAAAACTGTGGGAGTGGCTTTGACGGAAATATCGTATGCTTATTTGTCAACAGGGATCAGTATTCTTTACCGAAAACCCATCAAGAAACCACCAAACCTGTTCTCCTTTCTGAGCCCTCTGAGTCTCGATGTCTGGATCTACATGGCTACCGCTTACCTCGGTGTCTCCGTTTTACTATTTATATTAGCCAGGCAAGTAACATTTTTTTCTCCTTTCCGTCCATTCGCATATGTATAAATCGCTCATTAAATTAGCTTATCGGAACAGGGGATATCGGAGATGGTGCAAAATAGTAAACCCCGAATATATATCCTACATATACGTCACGGGCTAAATTCACGACAATCCCGATTCTACACCGGCACCAACTCATATCCAATCATAGTGCGCCGATGAGTAAAAATGCTTGGCGTACGTTAATTTGCCGTCGGTGGAGGTGAAGAATCGGGTTCTGTAGAAACAACAGTATTCCATTTTTCATATACGTTTATACCGATTACCCGACATTCAACAGTTCATCGGACTTTTCTCATTAATTTATGTTTATATTTTACATTGGCGGAAGTGACAGAATAAGCCCTACACCATTTCAAGGCTTGTCCAATTCCTAGACGTAACGACAGCTAGAAAGCAGAAGAGCATTTCGATGCCCTTCTATATTTAGTTTATATTGATATAATAGCCCAGAGTTGATCGATTTAGATTCACACCATACGAGTGGTACAATCCACATCCGTGCAACAAAAATCCCGATCGTCTGGAGAATCGTTTCAAGCTGCTCAACTGTCTATGGTTCACCATCGGGTCTCTGATGCGCCAGGGTTGTGACATTCTGCCCAAGTAAGCCCGAAAAGAGCGCTTCTTTGCTCGAGAGTCGTTGGCCCTGCGCGTTTTATTTGTTAACTTTTCTGCGTGCTGTATATCTCGTAGTGGTCCTCCTTTTTTTTGTATATTATCTTCAGATTTCCGTCGTCCCAGTTTCGACGTCCCTATACCCAAAGTCGTCCCTGAATCCACGGAGCCAATTGTCAATGTGTTATCGGTTGTTTTGTTTCCCGCTGAGTAAGCACAGACGATCGCGGGAAGACACGATTAGAGAAAAACAAGAAGTCAAAGAAGATAAGGAAAAACAAAAGACATCTTTTTTCGGCTCTGAGTTCTAATCCCGTCCCGTTTCCTTTCACATGTCCGCAGGTTCAGCCCTTACGAGTGGGAGAATCCCCATCCGTGCAACGCCCAGTCCGAGGTCCTCGAGAACGAGTTCACACTTCTGAACTCGCTTTGGTTCACCATAGGCTCGCTCATGCAGCAAGGCTCTGATATAGCGCCGAAGTAAGTCACCGTAAATAATCAACGACGGAAGAGCAAGTACTCGCTGGAAACACACAACCGGCGACCAGGGCCTTTTTTATTTTATTACCATTACTTAGAGTCCAGACACAGAACACACACAGTATTTCTTTTTGTCACACAACTTGGGAACGTTGGTCCTCGGATAAATTAGAGATCTCGGGAAAAGGAAAACTAAAATCAAGGGATGCTGGATTCATTTATAGAAAGCAGTTGTGAATTTCGATTCATTTCAGTCATTTTGTCATTTAGTAAAACTTACGTAATAATCACCTTTTTTTGTTGCCAAAATGCTCTGTAGGCTCGCCGTCGCATAAATTACTTCAAATAGCTGTATTTTACAAACGATTATGGCCTCATTATTTTAGTGAAATATCATAAGAAAAAATGGTCGTTGTGCTGGGAAGTCATATAGCGAAAACGTTGATCAAACGAAAGTGATTTTTCGATTTAGCTCAACTTCATTTCACCGAATAGACGCTTCGCGTAAAAATTACTCACGATATAATTTATCAATTTTGCTTAGCTGTGTAATGGAAACATCCAAATTTAGGCACTTCCAATAAAAAGGCAGTGCAATTTTACAGTCAGGCGAATGAATAAATATTAATTCCCTTTTGCAGACAACGTTATTCATAAAGCTTGTACAATTGTAAGTCTGCCGCTTTTTTTTTTTGTAATGATTCATTGATCTTTCGACCAAACAATGAAAAATCTTCAACAAATTATGATTCTTCCGCAAATCACATTCGTCGAATAATGTTTCACCAAAATGACGTGGCCAATACAGATTTTATTTTAATCACTAAAAGCGTGCAGCGCTTTTTTCGTATGGTAGAACAAGACAGTATTTTATTTTTATACGTGGAAAAGGCGAATATCACAATGTAAAGGCGATCAACAATAGCCCCTCGATGCTATATCGTAGGCTTGCTGCAGTAGCCTGCGTTATTGTCAAAAACGCGAGTTCGTGCTCATCGTCATTGCTCGTTACAAAATTTAATGATGCGGTCGAAGCCACTCGACCCAGACACAAGAATTAAATGATAAAAATTGAAAAATATTTTCGGGCAGAGACGAAAGACCGTTTCTCACATTTCTCACCTTTGCGTGCTAAATCTCATGCTAATGGGTCAATAGAATACATTTTTTTGAATTCTTGCAGCTCTAGCATCTCTATGTTCCATGATTAGAGGTCCTAAATTTTTTTCACCGCACAATATTTCTTCTAGTATTGTGTAATATGCACGTAACACTATAGACGCATAGTTCAGAGCATATATATATATATTTCATGACATTTGTAGAATACCATGCTGATGACAAAAATTAATTTACACCGCTACTGCAATATTAGCACAATGATATATTTTTTACAAGTTAAAAAAAATCAATCGGTGTAGATATTCCCTTTGCACCACCACCCCAATTCACTTTTCTCAGGGCCGTGTCGACACGTATGGTAGCTGGTATGTGGTGGTTCTTCACGCTCATCATGATATCATCTTACACTGCCAATCTCGCCGCATTTCTCACCGTCGAGAGAATGGAATCGCCGATAGAGAGCGCCGAGGACCTTGCCAAGCAGACGAAGATCAAGTACGGAGCACTTGGTGGCGGTAGTACGGCTGCATTCTTCAGGGTAAGACCATAATCCAGACCTTTTATCTCTAGCCCGCTTTTTAAGCTTCCCATTAAAATTTTATCCCACTTGTTCTGTTTAAGCTAACTTTATAAGAATTGTTCATTTAATATAGTTCTTTATCATTGGGACTACATTAAGCAATAAAAAATAACAAAAGTGAAAGACGAGCTGTATCATAGAATGTGTCCTCAATTTTAATAAAATAATGACAGTGATGGATTTTTAAGTTCATTAAATAAGTATCGCTCATTTCAGAGGAAAAAATATTTTCGGAGAAAATTCAAAACTCCATAATCAGCGGGAAAATCAATGAGATGGAAATTAAAATTTAGCAAAGAACGTTATTCTGCTTCACAAATTTTGCGAATTAAATAAATAACGAGAAAGGCTTGAGTGTAAATTCAAGACTTTCTTGTTATGTCGATATATGCGAGTTATCACAACAGTGAAAATTAAGATGGATGAGGGTACGTTTCACTCTCGAGTGTTCTCTTCTAGTGTTAGGTATAGCTGAACTGAGAGTTTCCATGTATAATGTACGCAAGCATTCCCTCAAGACGGCAGCTCTCTTCGCGTAATTAAGTAGTATAAGCTGACTTGAACCGTCTCTCATTTACGTAATCAATTTCACGGTGCCTCACACCGGATATCTTCCGTATGCCGGGGATTCCCGAGATGCTCTGTGCAGTGAGCTCTTTCCTCGATTAACAATACGATATTCCGTTTCATTGAAGCATTAAGAAAAATTTAACGATCTCTCTTAATTATACGGCAATCTCGTAACTTGGAGTCGTTACAGTTACCAAAGCTACAGTCAGTGAAGAATTGCAATCGCAAGTCATAACGAGCTGCAGCATATTTTAAGTTACCATTTTTATGATTTTGTAACTTCTTCAAACTTTGCGGATTTAATAAAAATGCAGTATCTTTTTATCATTAACATAAATGCATTCTACTGTTTTAAATCCGAGTGCCTAATCGGGCAACTGGGTAACACAAGGATTGCTCGATGCGGTAGTTTCACTTATTTTATGCTAGTAATAAAACAGAGAAGAAACCTCTGCAATTTGTCTACCAGAATTTTCACCAACCGATTACATTGTGCCCACTTTGTTCAATTGTTCCGAACCATTCCTATGCTGATATGAGAATCTCGATAAAAGGAAAATCAACACTCTCTTTGTTCTCACGAAACTATGAGGAAGCAAAAATTAATTTAATCCCCCCCTCTAATTATTTCCAGGACTCAAATTTCTCGACGTATCAGCGGATGTGGTCGTTCATGGAGTCAGCGAAGCCCTCAGTGTTTACAAAGAGCAACGTCGAGGGCGTGGAGAGAGTTGTAAAGGGAAAGGGCAACTATGCCTTTCTGATGGAATCGACGTCGATCGAGTACGTCATCGAGAGAAATTGCGAGCTTACACAGGTCGGGGGATTGTTGGACTCCAAGGGATACGGAATAGCAATGCCACCCAGTAAGCATTTAATTAAATTTCGTAGATAGTTATGGCTGCGGCGACGTGTAATTATATCCCAGGATGGATGTCTGTGTATTTTACACCGCTTGTAGTGTATAACTCGACTAGTCTGATGTTATAAACTGCAGAACGTAACGCTATCCAATATTTTGGGGCATTAACTTCGGTTATCAACGGGGTATCAGAGTTAAAGCTAACGAATCCGAGGATGCGCGGTTGCTTGGTATAGGTTGCTACTCGGGTGGCTTACTACAACGCGAAGGAACAGCCGGAGGCTCGCACTTTGACTCGATTTGAAACGGGAGAGTATTCTATATGCACGTACGCGTATATTTCCGAGAGTACTTGTGCAGCAGCGCATCCAATCGTAACTCAACTAGTCTCCGTGCATCTAGACTTATCAGGCCTTGTAGAAGATCCGACACGGAAATACACGAACTTACGTTTTGGAATTTCGCAGACTCCCCGTACAGAACAGCCATCAGCGGAGCGATCCTGAAACTCCAGGAGGAAGGGAAACTTCACATACTAAAGACAAGGTGGTGGAAGGAGCGACGAGGAGGCGGCACTTGCAGGGTGAGAAACCATTGCTTATACAACTACCTCTGACAGCCCCCAACTTCACTAAACTGAATAGTGCAATTGTCCTGGGACTTAAATATGATCCTCTTAATATATTGGGACAAGAATTCGGTTGGATGAACCAAAGCAGGAAAACGGGGCTTGCCAGATAAACCTTTTCACTCCATAATATTTTACTCACGACAAATGTGCTACTGAGTTCTAATTCCAAAGTAGTTTTTTTTTCATTCACTATGGTTGCCCATTTTCTTGCATCTATTGTCACTCAATTCCAACCAACGGCCATGGGCAAATAAACATTCGGGATGGTACATTTTGCTAATGGTTACAATGTTTGAAGTTAGATTTCGTTGAATATCTACAGTTTTCCACCTAAAACAGTGATGTAATGGATTTCGTGTTTTGTGTAATCTGAGCTGGTTGCCAAAGGTCCCCCAACTAAAGTTCTTATTGAGTTTCGACTAGTGCATGCTTTTTAGGTACGAGGTCCGTTGCGACACGATTCTCGAAGTTCACATCGATTGCTCCATAAATTTCAGTGTGTATCTCACATTGTGTCTCACTTGTACCTTGAAAATCATGTAAATTGTCGAATAATTCCCTTCAACCACCTCACACAAACAGCAGCCCTCGATCTTTGCGATAGAAAACCCACTTTACTTTCGACGCAAACGCATTTTCATGACCTGGTATCTTCCGGCTGCAAAAGGTCTGAAAACTTTTCCTCAATAGCATTTACATAGATATCAGTTTTAGTTTTAGTACGTGGCGACTTACGAACATACATACATACATACATGCCTCGCCATATCGTTAAGGTTAGCATAGGCGAAGCTCAAACTTTGCGAGAGATGTTCATAAGTCGAAAAAGACACGCACGAGGTAGGGCCCTGGGTGATGCTTTGTAACGGAGAAAAGGGAAACCGTGAGGAGCCTCTTGGTGTGAGTCGATAACGTGCAGCCCTGCTGTCGTTTCTGCCGTTCGTCGTCATACTGACGCTCTTCTGGATGGTAAAGCTCGCAACAACTCGAGAATTTCTCGCTCTTGCTCGTTGCATGCGCGTCTTGCGAATTGGTAAAGTTTGCTCTACGTGACCGAGACTCGGAATAATTCTCGCGCAAGTCCTAACGCGTACTATATACCACTATTCTCTTTTACAATGTTACATACATTCTATACGTACACACACATATATATATGTGTGTGTTCGAGGGTATATATTATATATACATGTGCTGAGGACTCTGTGTAACAACGCTAGAAGCAACTCCTTATCTTCACAAGAGATAGTACTTGGGATGAGCTCGCAGGCTGCTCTCTCTCTCTTCTCTATATCCGTTAGCAAGCGTCTCGCGCATCTTTCTCTCGTCCTCTTCTCTTCTTCGGTACGTTATATTGCCGCGAACTATGTACGCGGGTACAGAAGTAATCTTCTTCCATCTCCAACATTAAGCAGAGCGACGAGTCGGATAAAGACAGAGGGGCGAAAGATATGAAGCGGCGCATCGCTAACACGCGACGTTTGCTCTTTCCCCGCTACTCTCTATCTCACACAGATGCGTACACGACGGAAATGAGTTTTCCGACAAGTTTTCTCTCTCAACATCTCCCACTGGAGTTATGCGAAACGGCACGACGATGTTGACAAATATCGTCGGCGCCTTTGTACTTCATTCTCAAAGTTATTTGCAATATTCGTTAGAGATCCCCCCCGATATTGTCAAGATTAGCTACCGTGAAGAAAAGCAACCGGGACATAATTAAATTTGCTATGTAGCACATGTGAATCACTCACAGGAATAGGTTTTGGCAAATATCATTTTTAATCATAAAATGAATTCTGAAACTAAAATTGGCAAATATACAGTTCCTTCATAAATGCAGTATTATCGTTTGTAATACTTTGCAATATTCTTGAAAATTTATCTTATGACACTTTATTCGTTGCTGGGGGATTTGTGTCAAAGCTTGAGACAAATGCTCTCAATACGAAAATCAACAATTTTTTATTAACACGCTAAGATGTTATTTTTTGTTGTTTTTGCAGGACGACAACTTGAAGAGCGGCTCAACGGCAAATGAGCTCGGGCTTGCCAACGTCGGTGGGGTCTTCGTCGTTTTGATGGGTGGTATGGGTGTTGCCTGTGTGATAGCCGTCTGCGAGTTCGTCTGGAAGAGCCGAAAGGTCGCCGTCGAGGAACGGGTGAGTGTGGTCAGATAACACGAGGAGGAAACCGGTGGCTGTGTACTAGCCGGTTACGCTCCGCCTTCGCCTTCGAGCAACACTCACCTCGATCCCGACGCGATATATCCCGACATACCCCGGGAATACATCAGCTGATGCTCGCACAACGGTGGAGTTCCTCTTTAATGGTATCGTCGCGCCCCCTTCAAAAGCACTCGGGTGTGATAATCGTTCTCGTCATATCCCAAACCATCTCTATGACATTTTTTTCCACATCTCATCTCATCTCTGTCCTTTAACGTATACCTTCGTACCGATACTTCACTTTTTTCTTCCTTTTTTTTAACCGTTTCCACCAAAAACAAAAAAAAAACGTCTGCGACGATTATTTTACTTCGACAATCTTGCACAAAACCCGAATTCAAGTCGATTAAAGTGTATCATTTCGCGCTCTCTATTTTTACCGCAAGCATGTGCTTCTCGTGGTTAAAATGAAAAAAGAGCCCGAGAGACTATTTGGTTTTGCAAAATGTGTCTTGTTCTCGCTCGCGCTTTTTCATAAATGCCGGATGGGAACATTTATAAATAATGGGCCATCGACTTACGAGCATATGTAGGCTTTGCAGTGAACACTGAACTGGACAAAAAGATTTTATATCTTTTCTGATATTCAACATTTCACGGCATTCGAAACTTCTTGATTCCAGATTTTGGTTTCAAGGGCTTTTTTTATTTTTCAAAGAAATATTCAAAAAAATGTATAGCAAATGTTCATTTTTTCCAAGTTAATTGAATACAACTGCAAAAGTCGATGGACCCTTTAAAAAAGAGCCCATGAAAGCGTTGAAAATATAGCTCGCGAAACTACTATTTACAATAGTCGTCGAACGGTGTGATCGGATTTTGGCTTCTCGTGTCATTCCCCGTCGTGCTCCGGAAGCTTTAACAACTATGCCAATAAGCATTCGCGCGCTACCTCGCTTGGCTATCAAACGATTACAGGGGACAGCGTGTAGTGATTTAGTCGGCCGATTTGCCCTTTAAAGCGCGAGCACACCTTTGACCTCGCGGGATGCATCGCTGGTTCTACAGGAATTTTCAATATCAGAAATACCCTCACTCGCTCGTTTTTTTCACCCTTTTTCTCGCAGAACTTTGCCGCTTCTCCCGATGCAGTGCCCTTCTTTTATTTTCAATCCTAATTACTTTTCCGTATTCATTGTTTCTGTGCCATTGTCCGTGGCGATGAATGCTCTACAATTTTAGTTAGTATTATCTTCGAAAATTGCTCACGAGCAGTTGGCACGTTTAAAAGATTTTTGTTTAAAGATGTTTCAAACAATTTTTATAGGAACAATCAATTTCGTGGGTGCGAGAATAATTAAGTAATCGATTGAAAATGTTCAGAAGATATATTTTTAACTTGGAATTCCGTTAAAAAAATAATGCAATTAAATGCAATTCAAACTCGAGTTAGAGTAATTCTTTTTCAGATATTTAAGATTTTTTAAAACACCTAAAACATCTTCACTGGAATAAAATAATTTTGAATTATGTAACAAACCTATTAGCTCGGCCTCGTTTTTTAAAATATATATTTTTTTTTATTTGTTACAGTGTCTACTGCTATAGTCATTAGCTCGACCCCGTTTTTTGCCAAAATTAGAAACAATTCAGAGTAGCAATGAAAAAAGTAGTCGCACGCTTCTGCATCAAACACGCCTCTTGCTGTATTATAATTGCTTCTATGGACTAGCTCAGTGAAAATTTTAATTTTACATCTAAACTGAAAATTTATATCGGGTTCTGTTTCTCGATTTGTTTTAGAAGCAGAAATCCTCGGGAAAACCGATCTGCGAGGGTTTCACCGATCTTCACTAGCGGTCCTCACTTCACTGAATACCGAGAGCGATTTATCGAAATAGCACACACCGTACAATTGTGATTGTTGAAACTTGAACGTTTCCAAAAAAAGAAAAAAAAAAAGAAAAACGCGCGATTTTACAACCAACAAGGCGGAACTCCATCAAAAAATTCAGAATAAACCAGTGAGAGTGTCGAGATGCAGCTGATGTATAAAAAAAGACTTGCCATCGATCGTGTCTCTCGCCCCTTCAAAACGCAAAATTTTCTTGCGTTTTTGGTGCCAAAAAAACAAAACTATATAAAACCATACAAAAAAATTATAAGACGTAAAGGTTAATCGACGCGACTGCCAATTGCTCATATCACACTTTCGATTAATCGATCAAGAGTTCGAGACTATTAACGAAGTCCGAAATTTCGATATTCTATAGAGAGGGAAATTAAGATTTCGCCTGTGCTGTTTAAAGTGTTCGATGAAAAGATACATCGACTAATTGAGCGAAAGATATGTTTTAAAAAATATTTGAAAAAAAAAAAAAAAAAAAAACAATCAACGTTTTGTACCAAAAATAGATAGTAAAAATATTGACGGATAGACATTTTATTGTAAATATTACCGAGGTCTAGTGGAATATTCTACAACATTGCAATTACAAGGGGGCGAAGTTCGCAAATTTCTCTTGGGAAATCGATTCAAGAAGCTCCACATATACATATATATATACACATATATAGTATGTAATGCAACTTCGCGATTTTTCCGGCCAACGATTTATCGTCTCAAGAGAGAGAGAGAAAGAGGGAGAGGAGAGCGCTCGATGCGATCCTCGCGATCGGGAATTTGTAACGTATACGACTTAGTGATGAGAAGTGGGTACACGCAATGAAACTCCATTCCCGTAAAATGTCACTCGATACATCGTTCGCTTCCGTGTAACACGAATACCATGTCTAATATAAGCTTCACTGAATAGTAATGAAATTATGTTAAGGTGATTAGCGCATTTTTCTTCAAGTAATTGGAAAAAATAATTCCAAGTATTGGAAAAAGTATAGTAATTTAATTGTATCAAAAAATGTTTTTAACATTAGTTCCATATTTTCTATAAATTTCGTTTCAAAGTACATTTCTACAATAATGATATTTTAATAGACGTTTTGTTCATCAAAGTTCCAAAGTACATTAGTAGAAAAAATTAATAAAAAAACAAATGGTGCGCAAATAAAAGCAAAATTGGATGACAATTGAGAGAATTCATAAAAGAGATTTTATAGTTATTATTGTTGAAACTAATTCGCCAATCACCTTAAACTGATAAGACACGCGTTGTATACAAGAAAAAAGAGCACATCGTCTGACACGAATGCTCGGTTCGATAATTCAGTATGACATTGTTAGTTGTGTCGCAATGTTTCTTGCCTCTCTTGCCGTGGATCTGTAGAAGGTGAGCAAACACAATTAAAACCTTTTTTTTATAATCAATTCCAGTATTTGTAGCATGCTCATCACTGTCGTCGAACTCAGGAAATTTAGCCCCCGGCAATTTGGTTAGTTGCTATCACTTGTCGTGTAGTTGAATCAAAGAATTAGGAAATATCACATTAAGAAAACACTAATGTTCATTTGACGAAATGTTTTCCAAAATTCTACTTATAAATGCGTTCGTATTAAACGAAAAAAAAAAGATTTACTTCCAATGGAATTCTACTGTCTTAAGATATTACTTTTACTTCGATAATTTTCACGTAACTTTCTGCGATCGATGTAATCCAATGTCGTTGATTTTTGTTTCTTTTTTTCAACTTGCTGTTTGGAAATGTATCTACGATGCATTCCTCGGGACATATTGATATTTCATAAATTAAATAGACTATAACTAAATTTTTATCGTTAAACAGCTGCTAATTGACATTGCGAATTTTCCGAGGACTAATTTTCCCGAGTTGCCGAGCCCTAAAATATCCTTCATTGCAACAATTCCGAACGAAAAAAAAAATCTATATGAGAAAAAATTCCGACCCCTCATAAAAATCTTGTGGTAATTTATTTCCCTTATCATGAACTCAGAGCATATGTTTATTGCCGTTTCAGAAGACATTGCGAACGGAGATGACGAGCGAATTACGATATGCCCTGGACAGCATCGAAGAAGTTGAGAAACCCACGAAGCCCATCATCTGTCAACGACAGAAGCATCAATCGAACGCTTTGTCTATAGTGTCAGAAACTGGCGAGGCGCCAGGCTACACAAAATACCGACACTTTATAGGAAAAGCGCCTCTCACGTAAGCCCGGAATTCATTCTCGTGAGTGTAAAACGCGAGAAAAACTTTGCTTCGACTTTCGATGTGACTAGTGATGTTAATTTTCGTTTTTCTACCAACGCGAGAGAAAGAAAAGGAATGAGTGTAAAATGCGAGAGAGTGTATGAAAATAATTGATAAGATCAACGGACTAATTGAATGTATATACATCTTATTACGTTTCAGATTTATTATATAAAAAAAATATATATATATATATTATAAATAATATATAATGTAAATGTATATCACTGTGGTTGTCTGAGTCGTTAAATACATAAGTCTTTTCCAACCAATCAAGAGTTGCGAGCCCAACTTTATTACTTTTTGTCGAAAATAAAGTTTGGCCTCGTAGAACATCGAGAAATTATAAACGAAGTTGTAGACATTGTAAATACATAGATATTAGTCATCGTTTGCGAAAATGAGGCCAGTTTAAATTTACAAATGATGAAATTGATTCAACGTAACAAAGAAGAAATCAAAAAAGTAATCATTAATCAAATCCATTTGGATAGAGACTTAAACGTCTGATCATCACGTGACATGTTGTATGATATTTTTTTCTCAACTTAAAGACGTCTTGTTATAGTTGTTCACATGTTTCATATTCGTACAAAACTCGTCGGACCGACCAGTATTAATTTTTGTCTTCCTTCGCGGTGCAGGTGCCACGAAAAAAAAAAGAAAAAAAAAAACAATTGGTGATGCTCGACGCCTACCGTTGACACTGCAAAACTCTTGAGTCGAGTGAAAATAGCACGAAAAACACTAGATGAATTTCGGTCAGAATGATGAGGCCATCAAAGTTTCTCGCTTATTTTCGCTCGATCATATTTCGTTACAAACCCGACGTTAACACTATAACACAAACCCGAATAAAATTATAACTCTTTATTAGTATAATCGTACATTAAACTCTCACTTGTAAATAAATATTGCCATTCATAAGTTAAAACGAATGTGAAGGGAACTATGGATCTCAGCGTTAACCATAATTTCCATTCCTGATGTAATTACGAACAACGTTTCAAACGTAATAAACTATTCGTCCGTATGTTCTCATATGTTCAACGATTCTCATTTACTAATGTCTTCAACGCATACCTGCTTCTAATTTTGTTGAGTCTTGTAACAGGTAAGAAAAAACTCTGGTATAAGACGCAGACGCGCTAGTTTCAACCAACATTTTTTGTTGTTACTCATAAACTATTTGAAAATTCTTATCAACGCATTAGAAGGTTTTTAATAAAATTTTAATATTAACATATGTATAAAATGATTAACCAAATAGCGTAAATATGGAGTCGTTGGAATTATAACTGGGCGATTTCATGCGGGTGGCATTTGGTAACAACGCTGGTTTTTGTCTGCTTAATTACTTCTGGCCTTTATGCTCGTCATCAAACAGTCACAATTAATTCTTTTAAAATATGCACAGTGTTGGATAGATATATAAACCTGTTCACGGAGTGAACGAAAGGAAAGTTGGAGGGAACTTTCGTAACAGAAGTCTCCCTCCGAGCCGTCTTCAGGTACTACAAAGTTATTTACTTTCGCCACTGTCAGCGAAAAGTAAGCAAAAGGAGACAGTTTGCCAGACGGCACACAAATTGTCCCACGAATCTCGGCTAAAAGTTGTTGCCCCCTCTATCTGTGTCGGAAATTTCGATATTCAAACATATATAGGTACAAAAATGCTTTTAGTTCAGCGGCAGGCAAATCTTCAATGTTGCTGCAATGTTGAATGTCAGAGCTTTCAGTTCGGTATCTTATCGATTAATTTAATTTTTTTTTTCAACCGATCAAATTCTCAATAAAATTGTTTTTTTATCATGATGATCGTCAATGATTATAGTAGATAGGGACAGAAAACACTGTTGCGAATAGGTACGTCTATGAATCGGAAGAAATAATAAAAATAGCGGCGCGGAGAAGGACGACGACGACGACGAAGAAGATGGTGGAAGTGGTGGGGTCGAACAACTCTGCAACTGCAGTTCGTGCACTTCTAATAGACGCGCATGTGAAACGCTGCGTGCTCCGACTACGATAGACAGAGAGTTAGTTTTCGTTTAGAATTCAGAGGAAATGTATTCTATTAAAATTCGATTTACGGAGTGACTGTTCAGTTCGAATTGGTATAGTTGCTCTAGGTAAGCCAGGTTTTCAACCCTCCCCCCTCAACCTACTTCAATCTTTTAACATTTTTCTCCATTTTTTTTTCCATCCCTCGGTTCTCACTTTTTCTATTTCCTAAATAACCGTTGCAGTACATTTAGCGATTTTCTCAAGATTCGGCATAATATTTTAGAGCAGAGATTTTCGTTTTTAAGGAGAATTTCATAGGAGGATGCATGGGTTGAAAATAATTGCGTGGGTAGTTATGAAAAATAGTGTGATGACACGTCTATAGTTTGCATCCGGTCGAAATATCTAGAAGAGACAGTCATCGGGAAATTTATTCAGCATGCGCATTTTCGTGATTGCACAATGATATTCCATTGCGAAAATAGTTTTCATTTTGCACTCAGGGTGATGCATAAAAATTACGCGTGTCAAATTTTGACAAATGAAAATGGAGTTCGGAAAGTATGTTTATCTGCAGAAGTTATATGCCGCATTTCGCAGAAAAGTATGTCACCGTCGATGCACGTCGGCGTCGCGACGCTGACCGTCTAAATATACCGGGCATCGTTATGCACTCGCTACGTTTTCGCGCTACTTCACCATGTCATCCGGTGTAGAGAAGAGGTATATACCGAGACCAAACATACTGTGTTTGAATTCATCATAACGACGTTGCATAAAGGAACCAGATATGGTTTTGCGATCCAACTACATCTGCAGCTCCTGCAACACTCGCTTTTAATATATATATATATTTTTTTCAACGTATACCCAGTCAGCAAACTTCGTACGTCAGCATAAAAGTAATTGTTTCTACTGAAGAATAAAAATAATCTTTTGACATGATCAACGAATGAAAAAAATATTTTGCTGCATAGTAAAAAAGTTTATATTCTAAATTTAACAAAAAATGTGTGTTCATTTTAAAAAGAAAAATTCTTTCGAGCCAATTAATTATTGGAGCAATATTTATAAGCTGCCCATCCAAAGATGGACTATCGTGAATGACAGTAACGACTACAAACTTATAATGAAAATTTTAATGAACGTCAGCAAGTTTCGCATGAACAATAATTGATTGAGATATACGCTTCAGGTCCTTGTGCTCAGGCATAACGCATTAATGGGAATTTTATGGACAGGATCCATTAACTTGTGAAACATGTATAGCGAAATCAATCGAGCAAACCGCGGAGAGCCTTTTCCGCGAAGTAAATGTTTATGCCTTGAGAGCGAAACTTGAAGCTCGCAGAGTCTTCTGGTTCCGCGTTTACCCAACAGAACGTCAAATGCTTGAGTACTCCCTGAAAACATAAACGCGAACGGCACCAAGTTTCGTAATAATTCTTTAATGTCTCGACTATATACAAATAGCAAGAAAAGAAGAATCGTTAACTTTATACGTGGCACTATTGTAATAAAAAGTAAATTGTTCAGTTTGTAACGATGTAATAATTTTAATGAAAGCTTACTTTTATTATGCACGGTAAAGTGAACAATAGTTCATGCATCTGCAGATTGCAACATAGATGACAGTTTTCTTTAATTAATTACTAGACTCTTCACTTTTAGTCAGTTCCTGTGTCACTTTTCATTCATCATATTTCTCATGGTTACGCAGGTTTCGTTTTTTCTCAACATTGAATTTTTCTGTATTTTCAATGATTTTTTGTCCCTCATTTCGAAATTTGTATTAAAAAAAAATAAAGAGCCTCGCATTTTTCTTGAAATGTTTTTTTTTTTATTTACAACTAAAATCTGGCCATTTATCAAAAATGCGTTAAGATGAAAAAATTGTCCGGCTGATGAAAAAAACCTTATCTGCCGCTTTTACCATTATTGGAATAATGTAATACCGAAATGTCATTTGCTTTTAGAACGATGTTACGATGCTGAAGCAATGTCTTGCTGCTGCCTTGTGCTGCACATTGATATTATTTCCATGTGTCGTCGGATTTTCGAAAAAGATTAAATTAGGTAAGCGATACAATCTTAACGCAAGAAAATTTTGAAAAAGAAAGCTCCGTCAGTGGAAAATATTCATGAAACGATCTTCAGGAGGCTTATTTGAGGAAGATGACCAATCTCATCGGGCATTCGTCGCATCCATCAATGCAGTCAATAAATTGAAGCTCACTTCAGACGAATACGCGAATGTATTTCTTGTGCCGAGCCTCGAATTCGTAACTGGAGATGAATTCGAGGATACGCAAAGTGGTAAGTTGTGGAAATATTCATAAATTTATTATAATTAAGGCCAAGGATTACACTAATGACCGGTGTCGCTTTGAGTCCATGGGAGGAACAGCGCGTGGCTCAGTGGTCTAGGGGTATGATTCTCGCTTTGGGTGCGAGAGGTCCCGGGTTCAAATCCCGGCTGAGCCCGGTTTTTTTTCTTATCTCAACTGAACTGCAATGTTATTTGAGCACTCGAATGTAAGTCAAATGGACCGGTTTCCGGAATCCAAGATTCACCAGGTTTCGGCGTTAAATCATCGAGAAATGATAATTAAATTTCGATATGAAATATTTCATAAAGCCATTCTCACTTCTGCAATACATGCCATTAAAAATGCTCTTGAATTTGCCTGTAAATTGTTTTACTACAGACACAAATGTACCATCGGTGTCGGAAACTGAGTCGTTAACCTTAATAGAAATATATGTTATTCAGCCTGCTCCGTTCTGGAAAAAGGAGTCGCTGCCATATTCGGACCCGCGGACAAAGCTAGCGCCGAACAAGTGCAGAGCATATGCGATTCCATGGATATTCCAAACTTGGTCGCACGTTGGGAGTCCGAACCTGTTAGGATGGCAGCTTGCAATCTTTACCCACACGCTCAAGAACTCGCACTGGTAAGTGGCTTTGGAACAATGCTGCTAGCTATATTTGGAAAAATTACTGACAGCGCCGTTGTCATAGCCATAGAAATTATTTTCCAATGGATCGATTATGGAAGGTTTTACAACCGTTTTTTTTTTAACCAAGTAAACATTCGTAAATTCTTAGGTAACAGCGTACAACTTTTTTCATAAATGTTCTGATATAGATTTCGAATCTGCTAGTTTATGAAAGCTGTATTACCGTGATCACTTGAAATATCGATTTGCCGTAACCAATTAGCTTAGAAATTCTTGTTGCTAAAGGTGTTTCTCGAACTGGTGATTCAATTTGAGTGGAAATCTTACACAATCATATACGACGATACCGATGGCTTGATCCGTACTCAGCCGTTGTTAAAAAGATGGAATCCAAAGGGATATCCGGTGACGGTTCGACGTTTAGAAGAAGGACCAGATTACAGGTGCGCAGAGATGCGTGAGTGACATTCAATCATCTAAATCCACTTGATGTCCATATTCAAAAGCGTTGTCTGTTCAAGTAGAGATATATTGCTTGGCATCAAAGAATCGGAGGAGCTAAATATTGTAATTGACGTTTCCTTGGAAATCCTCGATGACGTTCTCAAGCAGTGTCAGCAAGTCGGATTGTTGTCAGATCAGCACAACATCATTGTCACTAATTTGGTAAGTGATGATAATTGTGGTAAAATCCTCACGTGAATTCATATGAAATTATTAACGAGACCTTTAATCTATCTATCTTTGATGTCCAGGATTTTCAAACTCTTGATCTAGAACCTTACCAATATGGCGGAACAAATATAACCGGAGTGCGCCTCGTCAACGCTGACGATCCTGATGCCCAAAGTGCATTCGTCGATTATTTGTTCGACATGGGCTTGGACAGCCTGACACAGCTGCGCGTTGAAGCGGCTTTGGTATACGATTCGGTACAATTGTTCTCCAGAGCTTTCAAGAGGTTTAAGGACGTTGTCGAAGGTGACGTTAAGAAGTTATCCTGCGATGGATCCGACAGTTGGAAACTCGGTGCAAGTTTGAACAACTATATTCGCACTGTGAGTACAAATTGAATATGTTCGCAAGACGTTTGTGCAGAATTTCACAAAGAGTCGTTGGAATGGCATCAACCGTCGGATCTTGAATTTTTCATAGACCGAAATGCGAGGATTGACGGGTCTCGTGAAATTTCATATAAATGGATTCCGCAGTGATTTCGAGCTCGAAATACTTGATCTCAATTACAATGGATTGCAAAGTGTTGGAACGTACAATTCGACAACCGGCATCGACTGGAAACCTCAAGACATTTCTAATTCGCTTTCCGGTGCAGACGATATACAAAATCAAACATTCAGAGTGTTGATCGCTGTGGTACGCGATTATTGAAATTTGATAGCAATGTTCCGGGGTCTATTGGGACAGGTTTTGGAAATTCATTAATAATTCATTGTTTCACAGAGTCCGCCGTACAACATGCTCAAGGAATCATCTGCAATGGAAATAGGGAATGATCGATACGAAGGGTTTGGAATAGATATTATCCATGAGCTCAGCAAACTCTTGCATTTCAATTACACTTTTATCGAGACAAAACCGGACTATGGTGGTATAGGTGATGATGGCAAATGGACTGGGATGCTGGGAATGATCATTGCAGACGTGAGTTTTGCAAAATAAAAAAACAAATTCTCGATCATTTCATCGAATTTGTCACTCAAGAATGTAGAAATTGGAAATTTAAAATCTGCTCTATCTCCATTATGAAATAAAATTGATGATTAGCTCCATTTCTTCAGGAAGCAGATCTCGCTATAACGGATCTAACAATTACGTCAGAGCGAGAAAGTGCTGTGGATTTTACTATGCCATTCATGAATCTTGGTAATGAACTCCACTGTATGATACATATCGCTTGATTAGCATTCGTGACATACGCATAATATGATTTTTCAGGCATAAGCATATTGTATAAGAAGCCAACGAAAGCGCCACCGAGTCTCTTCTCCTTTCTCGCTCCATTCTCGATTAAAGTCTGGCTCTGTCTTATCGGAGCTTTCATTTCCGTCTCGCTTATACTGCTCGTTGTTGGAAGAATGTGCCCAGCGGAATGGAATAATCCTTATCCATGCATAGAGGAACCTGAACAACTCGAAAATCAATTTACATTGAAGAATTCACTTTGGTTTACCATTGGTGCCATTATGCAGCAGGGTTCTGACCTCGCACCTATGTAAGTGGTTATCAAAGCCAAATTTAATTCCCTTCTGCTCTTTCGGAAGAACTATTTTCTTAAATTATTATCTTATGCGACAAAACATATACGTAAATGGAAAAAATGTGTAATAACAATAATAGTAGGGAGGAAGATAGGTATAATTTTCACTTCGGGAAAAGTCGGGTATTTTTCTCCCATCTATCATGATATACTATTAGCAGTAATTGAACTTGAATATTCTTCACGGAGAAGTGAATTAATCATTTAAAAATAATAAGTTCATTAATTGAATGAAGAAGCGCGACATGAAAAAATCAACACGCCTCAATGAAAATGTTGTGCTACTTTTTCTGTTTCACTATCAACGTAGAGGAATGTCAACGAGAATGATGGCCGCTTCGTGGTGGTTCTTTTGCCTAATCATAGTGTCATCTTACACTGCGAATCTAGCGGCTTTCCTTGTGGTTGACACTATTGTAAAACCGATACAATCAGCTGAAGATCTCGCTAATCTAAACGGAGAAATCAAGTACGGTGCAAAAAAAGGTGGTTCGACATTCAATTTCTTCAAAGTAAGCTTGCATATTTATATTTTTTGCTTCGACACATCAATTTATCAAAGCAAACCTAATCCTAATGTGTTGGAAATAAATTCACAAATTTTCAAATCTATAATACCAACTTCCTAATGACGAACTTCGTCATTTCAGGCTTCCGATCACTTGACATACATGAAAATGTTCAAGTATATGGATGCCAACGCAAAGGACGTTCTGACCGACGACAATGACGAAGGAAAAAACCGAGTGCTCGACGTTAATCAAAATTACGCTTTTCTCATGGAATCATCTTCCATCCAGTATATTCAGCAAAGAGAGTGCGATGTGACGCAAATCGGAGGTCTATTAGACGCCAAGGGTTACGGAATAGCTATGCGAAAAAGTGAGCCTTCTCATATACTCAGGGCAAATCTCATTGCCGAACCACCGAGAAAAGTCTATCCCAAAGTATCGAGAGGAGTCCATCATTGTTCACATAATTATCGCCATTTATATTGCAACATTGATTCATTTCATTTTTCAGATTACAAATACAGAAATAAACTTAATACAGCTATGCTGCAACTCCAGGAAACTGGGCTTATCTCGCAATTGCAGAAAAAATGGTGGGAAGAGAAGCGTGGAGGTGGAAAGTGTAAGGTAAGGAAATAAAAAAAAGTATTTTTTCTTATTATACGGACAACTTTCCCCCTCACCGACGAAAAAATGACAATTAATTGAATAGTCATTCATTGAGTCGAGTGAATTTTCAGCTGAACATCAAAAAAGGTTCAGATTTAGAGCATTTTTTTCTTTTCATGAGAATAAAATAAAACGAAATCGTTTTGCAAAAATATTTTTCAGGAGGGAGAGAAATCGACTTCCGCAAAAGAGCTCACACTGGATCATGTTGGTGGTGTATTTTTGGTATTAGGAATCGGTATCGGTCTTTCAGTACCATTCGCATTCTGTGAATTCGTCTGGGAAATTGGTTGCATCGCTCGCAGGGATAACGTAAATGACAACCACATGCACTACGAATTTGAAGCCTTATCCAATAGTTTGACAAATCAAATTTGTATTTTTTTGTTTTTAGTTGTCGTTCAAGGATGAATTCATGAAGGAAATGAAGTTCATACTGAAGTGTAAGGGAAATGTGAAGGAGGCGAGAAAACCCAAGGCCCCTTCGCACGCTTCGGACCCAAGCACAAGAGGCAGTACACCACCTTACGGATTCGTACCTACAGTAATAACAACAACAGCAGAAAAGAAATAAATATTTCGCTCTATCAAACGGAGCAAATTGGAATTTATCTTCACTCATTTTTTTATTTGCTCGTTTGTGGCAACATGACGATAATCATGAGCTGTCGATTTTTTACAATGAACACTGAGATTATTGTTGAAGTTCCATTTAAAAAATCACTTTAACGACACAGAAGTAATCAACCAAATTGCAATAAAGAAAACAATAAAAACAAAAAAAATAAATGGTGGTATTATGATTTTGCTCTGAGGAGTTATTAGGCTGGGGATGGAATCAAGTATAATAATAATAATAATAATAACATTAATAGCTCACAGGGAAGGTCGATACCACTCCACTTGTGTCAGGATCCTCGTCAAGATCCGGTGGCGTGGTCATAAAGGAGTATTAAAAGCCCATTACGCAGCATGACATAACGTATATCTTTGCACTGGAACGAGTAGCCATATCTTCCAGTCTTCCCTTTAACTATATCGTTTATCAGCTCTCATCACCCTGGAAAAAAAATGTAAATAGAAAATTAATGAGGAAATACAAGGATAATAAATATCGCAGCTCTGCAATAACATTTAATTGCAGCACAAATTTTTTACTTGTACCAAAACCATTGCTAGCAGTTTAGTAAAAAAAAACTATCAAAGCCAACTAAATGGTCGGAGTTCTTATCCCTAAATATGTTCTGGCCTGGACCAAAATATTAGTTCCAGTCTATTTTGTCGACAACTATTTTTCGAATGGTAAATCTCAATTGATATATTTCATTAAATGACTTTCGTTATATACATTTCTCTTCAACTTTGAGAGATAATTGATAAATTGGATAATGGTGACAAAGTGCGTGATGATATTTTTGTTTTGTTGCATTTTACAATGTGTTACTTATATTTTCCATTTTCAAACTGGTGTATTAGAATATTTCTCAATAATTATTGGGACGAAAAATATTTATTTAACCAATAAATAAATATCACAGCTTGGAAAATAATGAAACAGTTACAAGTTCGATTCACTTTGTACCTCTGTTCGTTAAGCAGAAGTCAGAATCCGCACTGAAACATTCACGAATAAAAGTGTACCATGCTGACGGAATTTCTCAGCACAGCGTTCGGTTTTTCCGTTTTTTCGTAGCAATATATAGAACGTCTTCGAAGAGAAACGAAATAAAAAGAAAAACAGGCCGGTGAACGACAAGAGAAAAAATGTGGCAGGGGTGGGGTGAACAGACCTCGGCCACAGCAGCTCATGCACTTCTAAAACGACGAGCGTCTGGAACGCTACTCCTACTTCGATAGTCTGACTTTAGTTTTCCTTTCGAATTCGCATCATTGATTTTCCATTGTAATTGTATTTCCGCGATTGTTATATTTTTATAAATAAATATAGTTAGATCAGGTAAGCTGTTCATTGACCTTCCCTTATACTTTTTTATTTTTCGTGTTTTTTTTACCACGCGTTCGAGCCTTGATTTTGTGAGCTTTCTTTTAATAACCCCGAGGAGATTAGCTTTTTTTTTAAACTAATATGTTGCTCGACTCTGACTGCCAGTGTTCTTACTAAAATTCGTACTTCTAATGTGAATTGGCATGAACATCACACATCGTTTATGAAGAGATGTCAATACTCTTTCAAATCATCCTTCCATTTTATTTCTCTATTATTTCATTTACCCTCCAAATTATTCTATAGTAATTATTCGGTTGGAATGTGTAGTTATATAGATAAAAAAAGTAGTTACCATAATACGAAATTAAAAACTAAAAAGGACATATTTTTCCACAACGATTCCGTGAAGAGTACCATAAAATGGAGAATGGCCCATCGTCGCCATGTTTATAAACAATAATCAATTATCCAAAAATAATAATTAAAAAATGCGATGGATTTTGTACACAAATAATTTGGATGGTATTTGTTTTTTTGTATTTGTTATTCAATCGTATTATTTTATTTTTTCTTCCGAATATTTCCGAAAATGTTTACTTAGACAAGTAAAGTGAATAAGTGACGGTAAGATGATTTGTGATTAATTATAGTTAAAGAGCTTGAGTATACCAAAGGAAATCGTATGAGTAGTGTTTCGTAAAAATGAAGTCACTCCCAAACGACGTTGGCAGCGTCTAAATATATCAGCATCTTTATGCGCTTCCTGTGTTTTCATTTCTTCGGCATGTCATCTTGGGCAACGCGAGGAACTAAGAACAAACACGCTGTTTTAACTGCACGTGCCGAGAGCGTTGTAAAGCGGAGAAAGGGAAAATTCAATAAACTCAAAGTTTATGATGCTACCAGGGATTATTGTTTGTTTATTTCCGCTAACAATAAACGAGTAGCCGTTTATTGGCTCCAAATACCTTACCAAATGACTTTTATTATCATTGCCATTCTGAGAATTTATTCGATTCGTATCATAATTTATTCTTGGATTTTTCTTCGGTTTACTAAATCTCTGAAAAAAGTTATTCAAATAAAATTTCATGTCATTCAACAAATATGGCGAAAAGTATTTTTGTTTATTATGAATGTAAAAACTTAGTTATTATTCATACGTGCAATACGATCGAATGAATGACTTATGGAATATCGGTAAATGTAGAGGTCATTGACTTGCCGCAAAGACTATTTTCAGATATCTCCTTCATCGTTTAAACAGGTTGCAACTGCAGCATGACACTCGGGAATAACTTGCCAATGGATTTTGCATAGGATATCCATTAACTCGTTGAAACACACAGTGCAATCAATCAAACACGCGGTTGAAAGCCTCCTGCCTTGCGCAGTATGCGTAAATGTTTGTGCCTCGAGAGAGAAACTTGAAAATCACAGACTCCTCGGAAGTTCGACGTTTACACAACGTCAGATCTTTAAGTAGTCGCTCGATTTGTCCGTACTAATGGCTCCAATTCTGCAAAAATATCACTACATCCCAAGACACAGTTGTGAACATCCCAATATTTATGCCATTTGTTTACTTATTTTACGAATGTTATGTATAATCCATTTACCTTACAACATTCTAACGTGTCGTTATCGTTAGATCCGTTGATTTTTCAATATTCTTCTTTTATCAGAATGATTTTAGGATGGTGAAGAAATGTCTTGTGATTATATGCTGTGCTGTGGTGTTCCATACGTGTCTTTCGACGCTGCCGAAAAAAATAACTTTGGGTAAGAAAATGTGAAGTGAAATAGTGAAAAATGATAAATTAATCATGCTTGAGATATTGAAGCAATAACAATTATATTTAGGAGGTTTGTTCAACAACGATGACCCGAGTAGAGAATTGTTTGCGGAGTACGCTCAGGTGGTAAACCAAATGCGACATCATGAGGTGGACCAGGCGAAAGTATTTTTTGATACACTTACCATAAACATTACCAGTGATTTATTCGAGGTTTCGCAAACCGGTGAGCTATAAAAAATTTTTTCGCTAAATTTTTCTTCCTTTAAGCCCAAGCAATTTGGTACATTATTATTCTTTTTGTGCAGCGTGTTCAGTCCTCGAAGATGGTGTCGCGGCAATTTTTGGTCCTGCTGAAAAAAGGGCTGCCGAATACGTTCAAAATATGTGCGATGGCCTGGGCATGCCAAATATCGTTTGGCGCGAGCATATCGACGAAATTAGGCAATCGATTAATCTTTATCCGCACTATGAAGAGCTTGCATTGGTGAGTTATCGATTAAAATCGATGCTAGCCAATGTGTTTGAAATATTATTCAACTCCAACAAAATTCATGATAAATCATTAAATTTTTCAGTTATTCGATGGCCTGGTCACTGCATACAATTGGAAAGGCTTCACGATATTGTATGACAATTCCGACAGTCTTATACTGCTCGGTGGGTTGCTTCAAAAATACAATTCATCCGGCCCTACAGTGACAGTCCGTCATTTAGGCAGTGGACCAAATTACAGGTTTCTATATTGAATTTTAATTAACATATCGCATTTCATTGCATATACCTATACGTTTTTGTATTTACAACTTGCGAAGGAATGCGATGATCCAGATCAGAAAAACAACGGAAACAAATATAATCATCGCTTGTTCCTCTACAATTCTCGAAGAAGTTCTCAAGCAATCCCTGCAATCGGGTATCCTGTCGGAAAAACATCAGGTCATCGTCACTAGTTTGGTATGTACACACAAACATTTTATAAGAAGAAACAAGTTTAAGTAATTTTAAGGCATTTGCTCGGTGAAGCATTCGAAAGTTCTGCATCAATAAAAAAAAATATATAAGCATGATTCTGCTTGTCCAACCGTTGTAAAGCCTTTTTCTCTGCACAGGATCTTCAAGCTGTGGATCTTGATCCTTACAAATACTCCGGAGTAAACCTAACCGGTGTACGTCTCGTAGATGTCAATAATGAATATACGCAGGAGATATTCGCGACACATTTGCAAGGATTGGGGGGCGTGAACGATCTTTCGAAAATACGGGTTGCACAGGCTCTCACTTACGATGCGTTGCAATTGTTTTCCCGAAGCTTGAATGAAGCTAGTTACGCCGGATACAGTTACGTGATGACCTTGTCCTGCAATAGCTCGGCTGTCTGGGATTTTGGAATAAGTTTGAGCAACTATTTGCGTACTGTAAGTATTTAAGTGAAAAACACAAGACGTGAACATATAAATTCAATGGAGTCTCAATCAGAGACAAATCGGCCATAATTTTGGTATCACACCATCAGGTTTTTTCATTAATTCATTAAATTCATATGTCTGTTCGTAATTCGATTGTTGGATTGAATTTTCAACAGGCAGAAATGAAAGGACTCACCGGTTTGGTAAAGATGCACACGAACGGATTTCGCAGTGATTTCAAAGTCGACATCGTTCGTCTGAATGAAACGGGATTGTTGACGGCTGGCACATACAACACCACCACTGGTTTTGATTGGCGCTTCAACGAGGCCCAAGAAACGATGAAAAATCTAACTTTCAAAGTGTTGATCACATTGGTAAGGACGTTACGATTACTTGAATTTGCTTATTCGACCAATGACATCGTACCTATAATGTTCTTGGTAGATCGAGCCGTACAACATGCTCACAAATTCGTCGGTAAAGCAATCTGGTAATGATCGCTATGAGGGCTATGCCATAGACATAATCAAATTGTTGGCCGAACGTTTGCATTTTAATTACACTTTCATCGTGCATACCGGTGGCTATGGAACCAAAGGGAAAGACGGAAAGTGGAACGGATTGTTGGGCGATATTGTTTACGGGGTGAGTTTATTACATTATCATTTATGATTATGGGTCTGACTTATTGGGATAAAAAAATATAAGTGGACAATCGACAACTCCCACTAAGCGCTAACATCTGATCCCGAGTGCTGCTGCTACCTCTCATGTTCTTGGTGAATTATCGGGTGATCGTTGTCGGCAAGTTAGATTTCTCGCGTGCAGCCTCGGAAGATATTTATCACCTCGCGGGCTTTTAGAATCATCTGTAATATTTTCACGAAGTTTCCATATATGTGTGACCTTCAAATCGATACCGGAAACTCAATATTTTTATTCATTTTCTCAGAATGGAGATCTGGCTATAACGGATCTTACGATTACCGCTGAACGTCAAAGCGTCGTGGATTTTACGACCCCTTTTATGAGTCTCGGTAAAGTATCATTGCCGTGGCCATATATGCATACATACAACAATACTTGCCGTAGATCGCTCGCATTTTGCAAGCCTGTCACGTCGCCAATATTATTTTTCAGGTATAGCTATACTTTATAAGAAACCAACGGGAGCGATGCCTAGTCTCTTCTCCTTTCTCGCACCATTCTCGAATGAAGTCTACTACTATCTCGTCGCGGCTTATATTTCCACCTCGCTTTGTCTGTGGGCTGTCGGCAGAATGTGCCCAGCCGAATGGAACTGTCCTTATCCATGCATAGAGGAACCCGAGGAACTTGAGAATCAATTCACGCTCAAGAATGCGCTATGGTTTACTCTGGGCTCTATAATGCAACAGGGTTCTGAGATCGTTCCTACGTAAGTTCCACATTAATCCTCAACATGTCCCATTTATTTATTATCCGAAATATTTTCATTCGAAAAAATTATCTGTTTTCTCTTAAATTCGGAATATTTTTCTTCCATTTTTTATTTTTCGCGACTGGTAGAAAATGATGGTACACTAGATTTTAATGACCGGTTGTCGTAGGATGAGGTCATGCCTTCCTTACACGATCAAAAATTGAGTCTGCGTGGCTTCTGACAATCATATAATTGAATGAACATTACATAAATTTGTTCTATCATTAACGCAGGGGATTATCGACTAGAATGTTGGCAGCCGCATGGTGGTTTTTCTGTATGATTATGGTCGCATCTTACACTGCGAATATCGCTGCCTTATTGGTGGTGGAAACAGTGGTGAAACCGTTCACGAACGCTGAACAACTTGCCAATTTAGATTTTAAGATAAAGTATGGTGCGAAAAGGGGTGGAGCAACAGTAAATTTTTTTAATGTAAGTTAAACCTACTCACTGATAAATTTTTGCACGATCACGTAAGTCTGATATTTACATGCATTGCAAAACTAATTACTACTAATTGGAAAATTCAATGATTAATGGCCGATACCAGACTTCCGATGTAGCATCGCACAGAAAGATGTTTAAATACATGATGGATTATGAAAAAGAAGTTATGACTGACAGTAACGAAGAGGGTCGCGATAAAGTGGTAAAAGAAGACGGCAAGTATGCGTTTCTTATGGAATCGACGTCAATTGCGTACATCACACAGAGATACTGTAGCTTGGCCCAAGCGGGTGAACAATTGGATTCGAAAGGATACGGGATAGCTATGAGAAAAGGTGAGTTTTATCATCGTTACATTCAATAATGAGAATTTTTGCGATAATTTAATGAAACCTTTTTTCAATGAACATTCTGTCGGTATACAAAAATCCACTCGAATCTAGTAAAAATGTCGAATCTCATTAGAATTAACTCTCCATAAAATTTAACTCAGATCAGAAATTTTCGACTTGAAATCTCACAAAATGTGCTTCAACATCGACAAGTCAATTAAATTAATTTTTACTCCGCATTGAAAAGGTGCGATTTGAAGCGCACATCATTGTTTCTGTTTATATGATTTCATATGGAATGGCTAATTACACATAATCCAACATTTACATAACAACGTAAGATCACGTGTTTTTATTTTTACAGGTTTTCCGTACAGACGCAAACTCAATAACGTTATACTGGCACTTAAGGAGGATGGAACACTTAAGGCTTTGGAGGAAAAATGGTGGAACGATTTATATAACGATGCCAAGTGTTCGGTGAGCTAACGCGAATGGACTGACGATAAATTGGTATGTGACACTATGAAGGAACATTGTTGTTAATAAAATTATATCGATTTGCAGAAAGCCACTCCTACCGTGACTACCAGTAGCGAAATGACACTGGACCATGTGGGTGGAGTTTTTTTAGTCCTCGGCATAGGCGTCGTTTTTGCTGCTATTTTCACAATCTGGGAATACATTTGGGACATCTGTTGGACAGCTCATACGGAGCCTGTATGTTCAAGCCTTCCTTTCCTCTATATTCTATTATTTATCACACTATTAATAATGCCTTCGGAAGCCCCGTTAACGAGAATTATTATCTACAGTTGTCATTCAAAGACGAATTCATCAGGCAAACGAGGTTCGTACTAAAGTGCAAAGGACACGTGAGACCAGCGAGAAGAAGAAGGGCTTCATCGGAAGATTTTGAAACAGACACAAGAGACCAAACTACACCACCTTATGGCTCTATACCCACTGTTATGACAACCTCGTTGGAAAACTGATTTTTAGACCATTTTATCGATGACCCAATAATAGCTTTTTTTGTCTGCATCGAAAAATCGAAATTATTCTCTGTGAGGAAAAATGTCGATATCGATAAAAGTTGCATTACAATTGCAAAAAGTGAAGAGTCAGTATGCATGATTCTGTTTTGCATCGTCGTTTCGATAAATATGTATGAAATCAATATTTTCGAAAGGATTTAGTAAAATTTCTTACTCGTGAATCGTTTACATTTCATTCTAGAATTTCTCTACATTTACTTGTGCTTTTTTCGCGATTACTCAACATATAATTTAAACAGTCCAATAAATTCTCGCGAAATTCAATATCTGTCTAGTGTAGCTGTCCAAATTAGAATTATCCTGTAAAATTGTTGAGCCCCGATAGGTGAAACATGAAAAAAGTCAGCATTCGATTCGAGATTCAAAAAAATATACATGCAACACGACAGCAAGATTTATGCAATCACAACATTGACAATGGCCACACAATGTCGAGTTCACAACAGAGACAATCCGATGACACGGATATCTCGAAAGGCCGAGAGTCATCACCGTATAGCGGAATAAGAAAAAGCAAAAGGATAAGCAAACTCATACACGTTGCTCACAGCGATCCTCGATACGAGTTGGGCTCGCATTGGTGCCCGGTTCCCCATCACAAAGAGTCCTCGCGCTGGTGGTCGTAAAGCAGTATTAAAGGCCCATTAAAGTGCGCGACATGACGTACAGCTTTGCGCTCGCACGAGTGACTCTGTCTTTTCCATCGCGTCCGTACGTTTATTCTCTCCTTGCACTCGGATATATCTTCCTCGCGTCTTTATCTCGCTCTCGTCCTTTCGCTACTTCCTTCGCGTACTTTCGTTTCGATCGGCGTTTGAGCGAGCCTCTGGCGGCATAGATGGAGGGCGTTCACAGAGAAAAGCGAAAACACGAGCGGCTGACATTGCTGACGAGAGAAAAAATTCTGCGAATAAGATACATTACTGCCCGGCGAAATGTCCTTCGTCCACGGAAATTCGCCTTTTCCTGGGATAACAGATGAGGAGAACCTGAGAATTTTTTTAATCCTGCGAATATATTGCCAAGTACACCGAGAGAATACTAGTTATCTGCGGTAACTGAAATGTGACAGTCATTTATTTGCATAGTCCAAGTGACGAAAATCAGAGAAAAAAACGGCTGAAAATTTTCGGCTTGCGCATTATTGTCATTCCTCATTTGACTCTTTTTTGACCAAATTTGGCTTCCTCATTGGGGACGATTTGAGATTGGCGCAAAACGAGGATACAATGTCCGGCTTTGCAACTTTTTGAAAATAGAAACGAGTCCAAATACAATGTAGTATAAATTTTCGAAAGTCAAAATTTTGTTGTACAAATGCAGTGCACATTGATATTCCGAATACACTGAAATAGACAATAAAAAATGTAACTCATCCGTTGTTACGAAATTCGGCTCGTTGATTTTCAGTCTGACGAATATTCGGCAAGCTGTTGACGATGAGCACCATTAGTTGCTAACTTTTAGCACGTGTCCACCACCCACACTTTTACTCGCTGTCTTATTGTGATATGCATATATTCTCGACGTTCAGTGCGAATTACCATCGCGCTCTTTCGTATTATTTGTAGCGAACAGCTGCCGCTAAAGAGCGACACCATCAACTGTTTTTCATCTACGACACGGAAATCTCGGTTACGGGAACTTTGGACATCATGCATTTATTATTTTGTAAATTAATTTTTATGCCAATAATATTACGGATTTTAATATAAATTCCGTTGCCTTTTTGCTAAAACTAAAACCGTTTTCATCCAAAAGTTTAAGATTTTAACAACATTCTGAAAAAGGCTAAAAATATTTGAGCAACATTGTTCAGCCGTGATGCACAATAATCTGCGAGCGTTTATGTTCAGGAGCAGAACGCGAATCGTGCTTGCTGGAGATCGATGTAGGCCATGGTACCCAAAATAGAACAGCTCATGTTACTTGAAATAGGTTTGCGTTATCACGCCCGCGCAGACACAAACATGGCGACTCCAACGACAACAGTCAACAGCTCATTCTGAAATTTTCAAATTTTCCTTTCGGTACAAAATTTTAAGAGGGTACTCGAAAATAGTAGACTCGACGCGGAAAATAACTTCAGAGGAAAAGAGGTTTAACGATAAAAGTCATACGAGATATCTGCATTTAAATTATTAAAATATTTTTAGCCGGTGAACATGGTTAGGCCAATTGCGAATAGTCGAACGTTTCGAAAATATCGAAAGAATTTTTTTTTTAAATGTCAAAAATGTTCGACATTGTATCGACTCGATGACAACAGGACAACTCTACAACTCGTATTCAATGCGACTTCGGTGCCAAATTGCTCGGAGAGCCTCGTTTCCGTGCTGTCAATTTATGCGGGACACCAGACCACCTAAAATTAGATTCGTCTCTGAACCATTATCCAGACCAGATGCAGAAATTAGATAGCCATTACTTTGGTTCGAGGTTCCTGAGATTCTTGTGCGAGGTCCGATGATGTTGCTGCTTCTGCAACGTATGTAATACAGGTGTTTGTTTTATTACCCACTGACCGGCATTTCCCCCCCCCCCCCACTTCTCCATTAGCGTCTTTGAACGAAACAGAAATAAACTGCGAGCAATGCGGAGAACGACAACGACGACGACGAGGGGATGTTGGCGGTCGCGGGGCGATGAACTATGCAACATGCACTTCCCGCACTTCTCAAACGAAGCGCATCAGATGCGTTGCTTTTCCGAGAGGCCCGATGGCCAGTGTGCAGTTTCGCTTTCAATACAGTGTTTCGAGCTCTCGAATTGGTGACGTACGTCTAGGTAAGCCACACTCTAAAGTGCACTTCATAATACTTCATAATGAATTTATGTATTTTCATATTCATTAAAAAACGTTCACCCATATTTTTATGTCAACGTGCTCATTGTGATTTAAAAGTGATCGTCCAATTGGACAAAGTTTTATTTATTTATTTCCAGTAGAATGACTAAATTTCGTTGACTAAAGTACGATTGTGCGTATGGAAATTCTAGAAATTTCTCATTTCCTTAGCTTAAACTTTAGATACCAATTTTTCCTCAACTTAAGATGAATGAGTTTTTGGTTTTTATGTGTGAAAGCGTTTCTGTTTTTTAAATAAATTCAAACGTGGGCTGAATTCTTGACGAAACTTAACGGGCCGATGATCTGAATGGCAAGAATATGGTACCTTTTCTTTAAACACAATTTCTCATATTTTTTAGAATGAAAAAATGTCTCATAGCGACGATCTACTGCACGACGATATTTATTCCCTGCGTTTTGGGCTTCTCAAAAAAAATCAAACTAGGTAACAAACGCGTTTGGAATGCATCCCGTGTTTCCTCATCGCCTATAAAATACGCTGACAAGTGTATTTGTCCACAGGCAGCCTGTTCGAAGAAGATGACATCTGTCAAAAGGCTTTTGTCGCTTCTATTAATGCGGTGAACAAATTGCGGCGGATTTCGGATGATCTAGCGAATGTCCAATTTGTGCCAGAATCCGAAATCGCATCCAACGATTTATTCGACGATTGGCGGAGCAGTGAGTTATAATTATAATATAGACATCATTTATCATGATTTCAAATAATTTTAATTATAATATTCATATCAATCTCAAAAATTTAATTAAATTGTTTTTCATTTCAACATTTCAATGTTATGTTAGCTATGAAAATGAAGTGTTGTTTCTTTACAGTTATTAATATCATAATTACCTCTCAATACAAGCAATGAGTTTGTTTTAGCGTGTAAGCTGTTCGACAAGGGAGTTGTTGGAATTTTCGGACCCTCCGAGAAAATCTCCGCGGAACATGTGCAGAGTATGTGCGAAACAGCAGATATTCCGAATATGGTTTCACGTTGGGATATCGAACCCGCCCCGTTGAAAGCTATAAATCTCTATCCGGCTGCCGAGGCGATCTCAATGGTGAGTTGTGAATCGATGCAGAAATTTGCAATCATACGATAAAACGTATCGCCGGTTCGTTATTTACAGCAAGCTTCAAATAAAACAGGTATTTCATAAATTGGTGACGGATTTGAAGTGGACATCGTACACAATATTGTACGAGAACTCCGACGGCCTAGTACGCGCACGTGATTTGCTAAAACGAACAAGCCCGAAAGGGTATCCAGTGAGCATTCGTCGTTTGGGCAGCGGACCGAATTTCAGAGACGCATTAATCAAAGTCAAACAATCGGAGGAAGTGAACATCGTTATTGATTGCTCCTACGAAATTCTTGAAGAAGTGCTCAAGCAAAGTCTGCAAGTTGGAATATTGTCGAATCGATTTAGCGTCATTGTCACCAACTTAGTAAGTATTTGATTACAAATAATCCAAATTATGAATATACCATCTTATGACGTTTTTTTTTCATGTCACAAAATCTCATTATTTCGTGTTGATCTCCTTTTTTTATGTTTATAATGTTCAGGATCTTCAAACGATCGACTTAGAACCATATGGATATTCAGGAGTGAATCTGACCGGTGTACGTCTCGTCGATGTCGACAATCCGGAAGCTCAAAGTACATTTAACGATTACATGAGTAAATTGGGCCTGGAGAGCCTGTCACAGCTACGCGTTGACGCGGCCATAATTTACGACTCGGTGCAACTATTCGCGAGAGCATTCAAAACGTTTCGTGACTATGTGGACGGAGATGTGGCGAAATTGGCTTGTGATGGAACAGATAGCTGGGAATTAGGGGCGAGTTTGATCAACTATATTCGCACTGTAAGCGTTTTGTGAAATTTTCGTAAATCCATACGGATCTCTGTAATTTGAACCATCGTTGGCATTCTTGTAGACGGAAATAAGAGGATTAACCGGTCTGGTAAAAATTCAAACAAATGGATTCCGAAGTGACTTCGAACTGGACGTTATGCAGTTAAGCAAAAAGGGATTGAAAAAAGTGGGCAAGTACAATAGCACAGGATACCTCGAATGGCAGTTTGACGGAGGGTCCACAACGACGTCTGATGATAACAATTTGCAAAACGTAACTCTCAGAGTTCTGATTGCTATGGTACGAATTTTCACATGATAATGTTTATGTTCAATTGGTAGAAGTAGATATTATGTACTGATGTTTGATGTCGTCGTAGGCTCCGCCGTATAACATGCTGAAGGAATCTTCGGCATTGGAAGTGGGAAACGATCGGTACGAGGGATTTACCGTAGAGATCATCCAAGAGCTCAGCAAAATGTTGCATTTCAACTTTACATTCATAGAAGCTCCTGCTGATTACGGGAGCAAGGGAAAAGACGGGAAAATGAGCGGGATGCTAGGTGCGATTATTGCTGGGGTTAGTTTGATGACAACATTGAACAGAAGATCAAGTTGAATAATTTCGGACCACTTAAAATATGGAGCTTTTCATTTCCTTCAGTCAATTAGGCAATGGCTATGAAAATATCATTCCAAAGGCGCGCATGGCAGATCATAAAATGTCATTGTTTTTAGTACCAGTTGATTTGTGGTCACTTGGACAATTGTCATCAAACTATGACTAATATTACGAATTCCAGACCAAGAAATGTCAATGATTTCGGTATAAGTTGAATTGCCTGTTAACATTTGCTGGTCCAAACTCATTCAATTTGACTCGATAGAACTCAGTATACATCTGAGTATCTATGAGGCCTACAATTTTTCAATTTAATACGCAGGAAGGCGATCTTGCAATAACGGATCTGACGATCACATCGGAACGTGAAAGTGCTGTCGATTTCACAAATCCTTTCATGAATCTCGGTATGTCGAATGAATATATCAACTTGATGAAGACACAGCGCTGCAATTTTATTCTTATGATTTTTCAGGGATAAGTATACTGTATAAAAAACCCACAAAGGCACCGCCGAATGTGTTTTCGTTTCTGTCACCATTTTCATACAAAGTATGGCTCTGTCTCACCTTTTCTTGGGTTACCATATCATTGTGGTTTACCCTGATCGGGCGAATGTGCCCAACAGAGTGGAACAATCCGGATCCCTGTTTGGAAGAACCCGAAGAACTCCAAAATCAATTTACTTTCTCGAACTCGCTGTGGTTCACGATGGGTACTATAACCCAACAGGGTTCGGAGATCTCACCTATGTAAGATTCTTCAGAGTTTCTTGCTGCACAAAGAAAACAAAAAACAATGTATCGATTGGTAATTTCTTTTTACTTTTATTTGGCTATCATTCAGAGGAGCATCACCAAAAGTAATGGCGGCTTGGTGGGGATTTTTCTGCATGTGCCTCATGAATTCGTACACTGCTAATCTTGCAGCTGCTCTAGTGCTTGAAACAACCGTGAAGCCCATCAAATCAGCGGAGGATCTTGCCAATTTGGATGGGAAAATAAAGTATGGCGCGAAGAGAGGCGGTTCAACTCTGAAATTCTTCGAAGTTAGTTAAATAACGAAGCAATGATATTGAAAAAAATGCATGTCGATATTGACCTTGAAAAGAATTATATTTAAAAGACGTTATATAATGTTGCGAATTACCTTTAATGTAATTATTTTCAATTTTGAAATGCAGAAAGCCACCTATCCGACATACCAAAAAATGTATCAGTACATGATGGACAACGAGAAAGATGTTCTGACGGATGATAACGACGAAGGGCGGGATAAAGTACTGGATGATAATCAGAATTATGCCTTTCTCATGGAATCCTCGACGATACAGTACATTCAGCAAAGAGAGTGCAATGTAACGGAAATTGGCGGTTTGTTGGACGCGAAAGGCTATGGAATAGCAATGCGGAAAAGTGAGTTCTTCAATTTCATTCAGGAACATTATAAGACAGCAGACCGCAACCATTGCATCGGCTTGAAACATTGTTCGATTCTTGGCAACATATTTTCCGAGTGTTGGGAGGATTGTGAATTAATATGGTCGTTTGTAGATGTAATTTTCAATTTCAGATTACAAATACAGAGGCGCCTTGAATACGGCTGTTCTGCACCTTCAGGAAACCGGTGTGATTTCGCAATTGCAGAAAAAGTGGTGGGAAGAAAAGCGAGATGGTGGAAAATGCAAGGTCAGCAAAAGTGGATGTCAATAATTTGTATAAACGCAGGTTTGCAGTTGTAACGAAAAAGGAAGTTGTGCACTAATTTGACAAAGGACCACCTTTATAATTTTAGGTAGTCACTAAGTCATCCGGAGTTACGCCTCTGACAATAGATCACGTTGGTGGAGTCTTCTGGTTCCTCGGAATCGCAGTGGCCTTTTCGGTTCTCATCACATTTTGGGAATTCATTTGGGATGTCGGTTGGAAAGCTCGCAAGCAACATGTAAGTATACTTGGATGAATTTCGGCAATCATCTGTATACGCAACAAAACTTGACTGACGTTGATTTCTTTTTCAGTTGTCAATTAAAAATGAATTCATTGAGGAAATGAGGTTTGTCTTAAAGTGCAAAGGACAGGTAAAGATGTCTCGATATCGAAAGGCCTCCTCACAAATGTCGCAATTAAACTCACACGAGGGTACACCACCTTATGGCCCTGTACCCACAGTCGTAACGACTACGTTCAACTGAGGTTGGTTCTCGCGGAAACGCTTCATCGGCATCGGCTCTGCATTCACCGTTCGCCTGGGAAGAGAAGCGCAAGGTTCCGCAGCTTTGGATCCCGTCGTGAAAACCCGCCGTGAATCGAAGCATCCTGGCGTCCAACAAGAGCAGCCTATGAACAATTTTCCATGCAAGCCGAACAAACGAAATCGCCTTGAAGTATTCCTCGAACGTTCGGCGTTGGTATGGTAATCGCTATTCTACCAGACTATTATTCTGCAGCGCAACGCTAGGAATTTAACCGAAGAGTCCCTCGTTTCTGCCGTTCTGTCAGGAGGCCCCAAGCCTGAAGCTCTTGGCAGAGATATCTCCAACTATCCAATGGCTTCCATGCATGCAATCAACTTGAATTCGCTGCGATTCCTGCGATGAAATCGGGTTGGTGTATTGGAATAGTGCTTTGTATGTGTAGAACTGGAGGTTGATGAGAAGCAACAAAGGATTGAAGGTTATCGATACATTTCTCTTCTTCCATTGACAATCGTGGGTGATTCTAATGATGTTATCCAGGCTTGCGGGTATTCGCAGTAACTATAAGAATCTAGTTATCAAGGAAACCGAAACATGCGATGAAACGGAGGAGATCGGTAACGAGTAAAGTAGTTCAATGTGATAGGCTTCCAACAATGAATGCAGAACATCATTAAGGTTCTCATCATCGGTAGAAAGTCTGGAAAGTTGATATAAGGCGTGCAAAGTTCTCCACACGTTATGTGCAACAAGGTATCTTAACTTCTTGATACTAACCACATGATCTAATCTTATAGGACAGTTGAACTCTCCTTAAATACATGATATTCAAACCGCCTTTACGATATCCATGTCTTTATTCCGGCGTGAGGCTGGACTATGCCAAACGGGCATGTTAGTCTCGGGTCCATCGAAGGTCCTCCCTCCAACCTAGGCAATGATGGGCATTTAGAAAATCCTATTGTTCTCGTGTGTATCGAAGTCTATAAACCTTGCCGCTTCGTTCTCGGTAGCCACATAGCTACTTTGATAATCGTGTAAACTTCGAAAACTGTATAATGCCAAAAAAAAGCTCCTCTGTTACTGAATTAATTTTTCTCGTGGTCGTTGCACACCAAAAGCGAACAACAAGTAATTAATTTTTAACTCACGGAACCGTCCAATCGTGCGGATGGCATGTAATGATCGCGAGAGGTCGCGATCGCGATCGAAACGAATCGATTCGCGGAGCGACGGTCAAGCTCGCCGTCGTCTCTCGTTCTCTAGAGCAGCTCGGATTGAGTCGTGACTTCTTTCGCGTGGCGTCTCGCTTCGCTTGTTCTTTCACTCAGTCCCTTTCTCTCTCTCTCTCTCTCTCTCTCTCGATACGATCAAGATACGTATACGCGGGTGAGCGAGCGTACACCGAGATAAATCTTTGCCGGCTCGCTGTCACGATTCAGTAAGTTCATTCTTTGCGCCCCCTTCTCAGCCCCTCTCCTTGTCCCGTGTTTGTACGTGCAGTGTGCACCAAATGGGGTTAATCGGAATTTTCCACTACATTGACAGCGTAATATCGAATGCTTCAAACTCTAGCCACTCTTTTTTGCCCTGCGCTTCCGTTTTCCTTGTGTTTAAGAGTGTACAAGCGTGTTCTCTTCCGACGAAATAGTCTCGTACCGGGGTCTCCTTTATCGCCAGTTATGCCCAGTTGTCCCAAGAATTGGTTTCTTTCCTTTTTTTTTTCCTTAGCTCTTTTCTTTGCACCCTGATGTGTATTACGACCAAAGAAGCTAACTTTATCGCTCTTTAATAACAGTTGTTTCGTTTTCTCGAGACTTTAAGTGCCTTGGGCCCCTTGTCTGCAACACTATGTGCATCCAATCGCAGGTGAGTGGACCCTGGGTGAGACTCAAGAGGATCGAGAGTGTTCATTTCTAGCCGCTGTTGCCGCGTCGCTGTGCTTAAGGATCCGCGCCATGCTAATCGCAACCGCACTACCAATCTCTTCATCCATGGATACGCCAGAGCAAAACGGCCAAGGAGCGAAGAGGAGCGGTGAAAAAATATATAATCACCGCAACGCCTAGTGCGTAACAAAGGCATTGGCGTAAAGACTCCACTGTCAAGTATAAACGCAAGGACTTTCTAAGTGGCCGAGACCTTCCAGGAAATTTTAATGTAAACTTCATAAAATATTGGTTCAATCGAACAAGTGGGAATAACCAAAAAGAGGTCAAAGTAGACATAGAAATATTGCATTGACACGTAAACGTGACAAATTCATCAATACTCCCAATTGATTGAGGGCCATGTGATGAAATTTCAGAATATTCGAAAGCAAAGTTCCTAAAACTCTGTTCGAAGACCATGTAGACGATTTTTGTTTGAATTTCACAATTGATGGATATCGAGATCATATCTTCGAGACTTTAATCCAGAAACTTTGTTCGAAACTTCATTTCCTGGCACTGAAAGTATACAACGTTGAAGGGTTGATTGCAAATACCTTCAGGCCTGTTTCCTAATGAAGAATAAGCATTCCCGATCGAGATATCATCTATTGTCTGGCGATTCGCTGACTGGCTTCTTCTTCGTTCACTTTGTTGGTCTTCCAGCTCCATAACGGTTCGGATTAACGGTTGCTCGTACATCATACACTCGACAGTGTCTCGGGCGGAGTTTATCGGGGATTCTAAAGATTATGAGTACAAATAATACAATGGCCCGACGACAATTGTACCTCTGGACAGGAACAATGACAGCTGCGACTATGGGGAACTCGTAAAGAGTGCTAAAAGGATCGACTGTAAGCTACGTACTTCTGTATGTGTCTCTTCAGAGTGGATTTATCGCTGGAAATCAAGTCAGAGAGCATACATAAATCGGTCGCGAAGATAATGATAATGTGACGCGTCAGATCTCTAAGAGTAAAGTAGTTAAGAATTTCCCGAAGGAATGATTCCCAAGAGTAACCAGCTGTCAAAGTGTAATAATGTCAAATTGAAACCAGCTGATTTTCACTTTTCGGAGGAATTTCCATTTTCGTTCTGTCATTACTTGCCTCTACTTTGACAAGTATATTTCTCGAGACTGTTTGTAGCCTCCTTTTATAATGACACTGTGATGGGTTTCGTTTTCATCACTGTGAGCGAACATTTGTTTGAGAAAGCAATGGAAATTATGGGGAAATGTGTTCTATATGATGAAATTGCAGAAGAAATTACTGTCTCCGACGGCCAGTGTCACTTTCCGTGACATCGAGTTTCCTCAAGTTGTGTCTTCTCAAGATACTTCCTTTGATGTCGCTACTCTGGACTACTTACTCACCGGCACTGGAAGATAGTTCGTTCTGATGGGTTGGGTCGTTAAACGTGTGCCATCCTCGTGCGCGCGGACGAGTCTAGGACGTGAACGGCGAACCGAGACAGATCGACACGCATCGTGTCGCGTGAGTCGAGCATCCCGGAAGTTCCAGCGTATTCCTCTTTCTGAAACTGTCTCCAAGAGCGGAGTAATCTAGGTGGCACTCCGTACTCGGAGTACCTCTTCAACAACGAGAGACATCCGACGTCGACGTACCGATTGCCGACTGGAGACTCGCAAGACGTTGTTATGTAGGTACATAATGGCAGAGTACATCTACCTGAAGAGTTCTCCGTTTATCTCCGCCTATTTGCTGAGGAGATGTGACAGCAAAACCGAGAAATCAGATTCTCAGATATCTGAGAGAAGATAAACTGGCAAGTACACAATGCACATTGTTCCTCAATTTAACGAGAGAGTCATTCTCAATGTTCTACCTTTCATTCTCAATGAACAATCACTGTGTTCGATATCATCAATTTCGATCCAAGGTTTTCGGTGGACATTTTTTCGATGAACTTTTTCAAGTTGTTACCGATACAATAAGATATTCGGGCTTCGAAAAGTAATTGATATAATAAACATCAAAGTCACGTCAAGTATGGAGGAAATACTTATTCAATCCTCCCGATGGTAGCTCCTAGCGAATTGTGGAGCGTCTCGTCACGTTATCCTGAAGAAAAGCTAACAAGATGCACAAGCACGTTCTACTTAGCATCTCATTGCAGAATCGATGGTGAAAGAGGTCTTCTGTCGCTGCTTGAAAGTTTCCCAAGTTTCCCTACAAACGTCTCATGGGAAATCTCAGAACTTCCAGCAAGCGAGTGTCATCTTGGCTTTTTTACGTCCTTGACTGTGTACACAGTATTTGTACTCTGTGTTTCGTAATAATTCGTGACAATGAGCGAGATCCATATGAGGACTTTAGACGAATGAAGAATATTTAAACATTTGATTACCATTCGAGTTCATAAATAATCAATTTCCCGTTCAACGAACCGCTCAAATAGAAAAAAAAAAAAAAATTGAATATAAAAATCGATGAAATTACATCGTTAATCGATGACATCAAATAGGATAATGAAACTGTACAGATTTTTAATATAATTGTTAACCATTTATAATGATTACGTTTATGTTGTCATGCCATAATTGTTGACAAATTATGATACGACTTGCAACTTGATTTATTACACGTCCAGGATCGCTTTACTATCAAGCGTTAGGTTTGTAGTACCGATTAATTACAGAATTGCTAGGGAAACTTCATGCCTCGGCTGAAACATTGAATATACATGTAATCCACTATATACGTGAGTCTTTCTGAACGATGCATGTCTTCTACAAAGCATTCTCTGTCAAGTTGACCACTTTTTCTCTGAATCTCTCAAATATTTCTCATTATCAGTCACATCGGTCTACAGAATTGACAAAATTCTTCCGAGTATTGTTTATTTTATTTTCTCACGATTCTAGGACGTGCATTTTTCTAAACCATTCACATCGGCTAAGACAAGAATATAACAAAATAAATCTAAAATGGAAGATATTATTTTTTTATAAACATCTATTGAGTGTAATTTTCATTATCGCTGTCAAATTTTTGTGACCAATTTAATCGTAATACGGTTGAAAAAAATGTTGATTGAAACTTTTCGCATTTTACTCTAGTCTTCCAAGGCAAAAATTAGCAGCCAAAAAAGTGCACCTCGTAAATTTGTGCCCAATTTATTTTGTAATTCACAGACACTCTCTTTGTGCCAATGAAAATCTGGCTAATTGTACGCAATTTCTAAGAGGGTAAAAAAAAAGTTGCTTAATTGACATAGAACGCCTTGTATGTATATTGAGCTACAGTTTTCCGTGTTCTGTAGCCCGAGGATCGCGTGCTCGTAGGTGCTCGACGTATACCGGATAAATCGAGTGTATAAACGTATACGATCTACAAATTCTGATGCGTGCACGACGTCATGAATCTTGCAGGATGCCATCGTAGCGCTCGGAGTGTATCGGTGTGCGGATCGGGCACGATCGTAGCCCTGAATAAAGATCAGCTACGTCATCAAGATCAGCGAAGATTCATAAATGGTATAACGATGAAGAATAGTTAGTACTTATAAAAGAGTCGGCCCGATAAATATTGTAACCAATTTCCACGAAGTACCGCAGCAGTTACACGTACCCGCGTATATAGATACATCAAATATTCCAAGCTAATTTTCTCGGATACATAAGCGCTTTAATTACCCGACAGGCGTTTCTCAGTGCGAAGGAGCGACTGCTACATTGCGGCCATGATGGCTTTCGTTAATCATCATTATAATTGACATCTCGGACCTTGGCGACCGCGTGTAACTGGTCAGGCACGAAAATTAGCCCGCTATCCAATGCTCGTCGAGCTGGATCAGATTTATGTTGATATTCCAGCATAACCAGTGGCCAGAGGGTTCCCTCGATTTGCGCAAGCATGCGTTACGTGAGATATGTCGTGGTATGTCGTGGCTTCGTAGTACCACAATGCCTAAATGTAGTTTGTGAGATTACCGCGACCATAAGAGCAATGTAATTGGACAAATCTATGTGATCGTAAAGCATAATGCGACATGGATTTTAATATAAACGCTTTCGATAAGCCTGTCTCGTAATCTGCATTGCATATCGCACTCTCTCTCAAACAGAATATTTATGTATTTCAATGAATATCGAATATGATTATAGTTCTCAATGAAATATTCATCATTGCTGGATTTATCAATAGGATCTTCGAGGAATAAGCAGCCTTCGTCGTGTGAACTTCCAAGATCAATTTTGTGTTTGCAACCAAATTTTCGCACCGTAGTGATGCAATGTTACCTTTTTTACACGACGAATTTTGTAAGAAATTGTATCTATTTAGATAACAATGAACAGCCCTCAACTGAACAGTCCTCTCGAGGCAAATCCCATGAGAAAAAGAGACATAACGTTTGATGGAGCCTGCGTTGCGACTGCCTACTACCGGTTCATGAATATTCCTTTAATGGTCACCCTCTGTTGCAAATGTGCGAAAGGAGAGAGAGAGAGAGAGAGTATATCTCAAACGTACCACTCTGATGCTTGATTGAGAAATTACCGTCAAGAATTTCATTCCCCGTCTGCGCGAAAAGCGATAAATCCCCGTCGCTGTAGTTCCGGCAATTTCCAATCTTTAACTACCCGCAGTTTAGCACAAATTTCATTGCTTTTTCCGTAATCTCTTTGCAATGCCATCAATGTGTACAGGATGATGAAATTATGCGCATCGGGTATGCAATTATTCGCATCCCGTGAGTGAAACCCGCTGTCGAACTTGTTCGTAGTCACTGCTGCGAAAGAACGTGAGGACGACAGACCGACGAGGGATTTAGATTCAATTTCCGATAAAGGTAGAAGGAGTGAACAAAGCCAAATGACTACATGGGCGAAAGCGGGCCGAGAGTGCGCAATCGAGGAACCTTTTCAAGTGACAAGTGACATATGCGCGGCGTAAAGGTGAAAGTTGTATGTACTCGTATGTCGTTCATCGACATTGCTTTACCAGTGGCTGGCTCGGGTCACTTCAAAAGGATCCACAAAAAAGCTCACTTTTACGGCGTAATTTTTTTATTTCATTTCTACATCCTTTTTTATTACGAAAATTATTCCAAGTCTCCTGGAATATTCCAAGTATCGCACGATTAACGAAGCTTTTCAAGGGATAGCAGATATCAGAATAGACATATAAGCATTCTCGAGGGATAACGAGCCTCCCTAGGGATAAAAGGGTCCCAGAGGGATAGGGAGTTCCCGAGGGATTGGAGGGGCTTCCCCAGGAATAAAGGGATGGAGGCCTCCCCCCTCGGGAACCTGCCCAATCTCTTGGAAAGGGCAAACGAGTTTCGAGCGATAGAGTGAACTTGGAAATGTAGAGATGTTTCCAAGAGATAGAGGGCGTTCCGAGTAATAGTGGGGGACCTGAGAGAGATGAAGGGAGAAAGAGAAAAGGTCCCGTATGGTAGACAGGCACCTGATCCATAGAAGGGCCCGAGGGTTAGAGGGAGGGGCTATCGCGTCGCTATAGTAACCATCACCATTTGCGCAGTCTTCGCCATAGTGGTAGTCGCCATTTCCAGCTTTCGGTAAACACCTGTGTCTGCGCAAGAAAATTCTTTCAATTGCATTTTCGCAAGTCAGTGACAGTCGGAAGTTAACATAAATAAACAGAGTGAAAACCAGAAAATTAGGAGCGAAAATCTTACGAAATAGTAAGATGGAAATTAATCCTCATTTATATTTCTACAGAACCTCTCACTGGAATTATTGCAAATAAATAAAATACTTTCCACCTGTTGAACGGAGAAATGATGTCCTTTACTTTCCAAATGAACATTTTTAATCGGAATACCTTTCGAATAATTTTATTCGGTATACATATTTTACTTTCTGGTTGAGAGCATGAATTTAACATGAAGGTCGCGAAAGACCGAAGGTTACGTCGTGAACATGAAGCACAAGTGCTGGAACACTGTTAAAAGGATTGTTGCTATTCGTATCCGGAGGTTCGATAGAACGATAGATGAAGAAGAAGAAGTAAGATTGAGTGTTGTAGGGGAGTCAAGATGGGGGAGACAATGCGAGGTAGGCGCTTGATACAGGACCGTATAAATGCGCTCACTGTGTAACCTGACCTTATACGCTTCGGAAGGCGGAGATCGCGCGACCAGACGACATCGACGACGACGAGGGACAAGACGCGACGAGTCAGAGCCAACAGATTGAGGGACGTCTCTTCTGCTTGTCCCTTCACGACGTGTTTCACGAGCCTCCAAAGCTCAAGGCATCTTGTTCAGCGATAACTCTTACACTCCAGTATTTTTACTTAACCCTAAGACTTATGACTTCGGATTTGGTCAGAACTATATAAAATTGTGTTTTTGCATTTTGTATTCGAAATAAAAACACGGTACCAATAAAAATATTGTTCACCTCTGAGGAAAAGTCGTGCACGGTAGAATTGACTATATATTTTCTGTGTGCGCCTAACCAATTATTGACAAGTCTTTCGTTGCATGTCATGAATTGGGAAGCCATAAAAATTAGAAACATGAAAATTGTAAAAGGACAAGCGTGACCTTGGGGAGTATAATTCCTTCTGCGTGATAAATACGGCGTTGTGCGCTGTAACCTTGTCAGACGGGTTATGAAGTATGAGACAATTACACGATTCCCTTATAAACTGCTGCAGGCACTCGAGAGTAACTGTACACCATGAGTACGATTAATACACGTAATTGGAGATAAGTATCCTTCGTAAGGATCCTCATTCCATGAAGAAAGAAGGGGGGGGGGGGGGGGAGTACCGAGCCTTGCATCCTTCAATTTGTATACAAATACTTAGTGCAAAATAAATTGCAGCCTATATAAAATTGTACTGTGTTTATTTCACTTTCATTTTTCAGCTCATTGCGATATACGTTTTTGGTGATGATTCATAAACATCTGTATCCTGATCTCAAAAAAATTCACAAGTGTCATTTTTTTCCGATATGTACTGCCTTACGGCCACTATTTTTTATTCATCAATTTTTTGTTTATTTTTAGCTCGTTGAATAGAACAAAACAATTATCTAACAGTGGACAAAAAAATGGGAATTTCATTGAGAATTCCGCTGGGCGGTTTTATAGTGTGTAAAAAAAAAAAACATGAGCTAATGTCGGTTGCCGTGTGCAATGAGATTGCGGCAAAAAGTGCGGCGTCTGAGTCTGAAACCGGAGAAAAATGAAGCGCCATTGCGAGCGACCTTGACTAATGATAGTAATTTGTCTAGGTAAACCTCCGATGATATTTAACTGGGTAATTATTGGCTACCTTATACGAGTGCCGTCTGTACACGCCTCACTCTGGTTTCTTTCAATGGGTTAACCTTCGAATGATTCTCCGGCCTCGGCTGATGGTTTCCAACTTCGTAGTCGTTGGTCCGTCGGTCTGTCCGTCTATATGCCAACTATTATCGAAGTCCGTGCCCCGATAGGAAGCAGCATGCTCAGCGGAAAGCCAGCCAATTTCCTTACCTCAAGGTGAATTTCAGGAGATCATTTTGAGCTTGTTCTCGCACGTAGCACGCATAGAGTACTGAATATTGAATTTAACTACGTTGTGGTTGAGAATAACATAAAATAGCGTCATGATTGATACTGCGGTAAGCAACTAGACACACCACACGGATAATTCTAAATTTACGGATGTATCATACATGCATTCTCAGGGAAAAGTTAAATCAGGTAAAAATTTGCGTTTTCCATTACAAGCGGAAAAAAATATTGCGAGGCGTTACAACTTAGCAAAAACATTATCAATAGTTATCTCTTATGTGTGATTGGATGGCCAATCACTGCACGATTCGTTGATCTCTTCAGGAAAGATGGTTGAATTGCACGTAGGCGAGTGAAGACGACGCAAAATATAAGAACGAAATGGCATTTCGTTCTCAACGAAGTAACATATGAATAGGTAGCTTTGTAATAAATTCAAGCTACGGGCGATCGGTCTTCGCTATCGCAAGTCCCATCGCAACGTCCCACATGTGTACCCAAGTACTGACTCCTTTATCTTATGACTTGCAATTCCGCGCATTGGTACCTGCTGCGGTTGTGTGATGCTGCACACAAAATAAAATGAATGCATGCTGTGATGCACACTCGTGGTGGCAGCGGCGGCGCCCGTGGCTAGATCATTTCTGTCTCCGTCCGACGCACCACCCAGCATCAACAGCGGCAACACCACCACCACCACCACCAGAAGTAGCAGCAGCAGCGGCAACAGGCGACCTTGGCTCTAAATTACACTATCGCAATTTCAGCCAAGCTGAAGAATTGCTCAGGCGCGCGCGCACTTCGACCTTGGACTGATATCAATAAATTCCCATTAGCTGGAGGCTCCACAGTGAGAGAAAGAACTTAAAAATATCTTCACTTCTTATCGCGATAAATCACAGCGCATAAATGTAAACTGAAAAGGGAAATGATATATAGGCTGTATAACCTGCTTGCACACATGCAGGCAATACTTGCTCGCCTCTGGCACATTTCCCTCTTTCCGCAGGTATGTCATCTATTATATTACTACGATATTATACTCTACCAGCACACTGGTATATAGCATAAAGTGACTACAAATAGAGAATAGCCATATCACTATAATTTTCTTCTTTTTTTTCAATCGGTTTTGCTTATCGACACATGCAGAGAATTTCATAGAACAATTAAAGTCATCGGACAGTGGTCTGAAAATTAAAAAAATACCTACTCACAATAATTTTAGACACAATTGGTCCTGCACGTTAATATAATACATTCCCGACAATTGATATAACCATTTCTGTCATGAAAGTGCCAGTTGACGAAAAACTTTTATTATTAGATGAAAATGTATGTAAAAGTAATTCGATACTTCTCTATCTGGACTGATGCGAGAGAGGGGTCAACGATTTCCGGCTCTCACACGTGGCGTATATGCACAAAACCGACCGGTAGTCACGAACACACGCTGCGCGTTGCTCCGAGAGACGAGGCAACGACCGTAATTGACCATAACTCAGGTAAATGAAGCGGCGAACGGTACCCACCGCCAACTCTATCCTGTGTGTAGATCCCCTTCAAGACCAGAGATATAGAGATGGAAATGGCGATTGAGAGAGAAAGGACGAGTACAACTTAGTACTCGGCAAAACGTTTGCCGAGTTAACCTTCGTAGACCCTTGGGACCGTCTTCCGTTTTCCAGTCTGTGGGCGCACCCTCAACACGATAATGCACGCTTCGCTACGTCTTCCTTGCAACTTCCTCAAGCGACGCGCGATCCCACGTCTCTTCTCTCAAACGAAGAGAACGTTTTCAGAAATCTCGAACTGACTCAGGCTCGCGTTAAATACTTTTCACGTTAACATAATAAAAAATAGGGATATGTAGTAGCTTGCCTACCATCAATCGGCGTACACAGTCTGGTTTTATCCCTTCGGACTAATGCATTAGTTTTCCGGTGTCTCCTTTTTTTCATTTCCTTTCTCCAACTTTTCGACCCGTTGTCGGTGTAACCATTGCGAATAATGCGCACGCGTTCATGATAAATTTTTACTTGCCATCCTCTCTCACCGCTATATATCTTCGAGGAGGATTACACACGAGTTAACCAAAATATATGCACCACAAAGTCGTAAACCTCTTGGCGCCATGGGAAAAACACGATAAAACATTTTTCGCCGCGTTTTCCAGAGAAAAATTATAATAGTTAAAAAAAAAAAAAACACCCAGAAAACTATTTACCCGAATTAATAGTTTATATTGAAATAAACATTGAATTGGTATAACATTTGATGCCCAAAGCTAATCGAATGTCATGGCACTAATTAACTAATTATAAACGGAAAAGAAATTGGTACTTGACTAGAAATAAAAGGTGCAAACCTTGATCCAACACTTGCTTGTTATTATTATATAATTAATAATAGTCCCTTGCATAACTGATTCTTACAATTTTTTAGTATACAATAATAATTTGTGTGACGGTAATGAAAGTCTTTAAGCCATTATTTCACTCAAACAATTATCTATCATCTTAATCTATAAGTACAAATTGGTTCCCCCACGTTTTTACTTAATGTTCGCTTTCCGCTTGCGTATACAGCGGCTTTTCTTTCTGCCGAGTCAGTCAAAAAGCGCTCGACATAATTATCTAATTAGGCGTAGTGAATGCTCATCGATCGCTCGACCGAAACGCACCGTATCAAGAAAATCCAGTTACTTCGGCAGAGTGCGGACAACGATAAATTGATAATTAAGGCACTCTTGTATATTCGCCTCCACAACAATGTAGGGAGTAACGTAGTGAGAGCGAGAAACGATTAGGTACTTATATTCCATGAGCGGAGGAGATGTATGCGGTATCTCGAGAGATATATTGTTGGGACGGTGCAACTTACGAGCCAGCGAGCTTAATTATATTGCGCTGGCTCCGTGGAGCGTAGGAGCCTCAAGGAAAATCAATATCAATAGCGCACTCGATACCACCATTTGTTCCTTCTCTGGGAACTGTAATAAATATAACGTCCGCTGGCGGCTTCGTAACAAAAAAAAACAAAAAAAAAAAAACAAAAAAAACTACTAATGGACTTTGCACGAGTAAAGGTGGGCAAATTTTTTTGATGAGCCAAATCATGCAGCTCTTCGTGCCTCCGGACAAATTTTTATTAGCGCTAATTCGGTAAAAAACCATTATTCCAATCCGCCTTATAATTTATTGCACCGCTCCGGCACTAATATAAATTTTCGCAGAATCATAAGACAGCGAGAAACATGAGCAAAACATTAACCGGAGGAATATTGCGGATGAAAAACCCGCGCCTACTTTGTACGCTATTTTACGCCCGCTTCACCGACCGATGTGTGCAACAGTGTATCCTATTTATTTTACCAAGAGTTTTGTATCCGCGCGTTTTTTCACTGTTTCAAAGCGGCTGGCAGTGAGCCCAGCTAGCATTCCGCACTAATTGCAAGCCATCGGCGGAGTAGTGCCGGCGAAATGCAAGGGAGCAAAAGAGAGAGGGAGAGAAACGGAGATAGAGGCGCTCATAGCTTCTGTGAACACTCGGAAGCTGAATTTACATAGCAGCCACTCTCAGTGCAACTTGCACACATCGTATATACGAACGTTCCATGCAAGGGTATTCTCTCGAGTCTACATATATTCGTCCAAGTGGCAAGTTCGAATCTACGAAGCAAACAGTGTAGTCTCCGTATATAAATAGAGACTTGTTTACCGACAACAACAAAATTTATCGTCTACTTTATTAATCCCGCCGGCTGAACAAAAACTGAAGGAGTGACTCTAATTGTAAATGGAATTTTCAAGCAGAATGTCAATTAGCGATCGACTTGGAGAACACGCGTGTTACTATTATTTGGACCTCTAAATCCATATACAAAGGAACGAATTATAATGAAAATTATGATTTGGCTAATGACTCAGAGACTAACGCGGTGTACAATTTTATCCTAGCCTTGCCAAATTAAGTGGATGCACAGTTATGTACGTAGTGCGAGCGGAATACGATTTCCTAGGAATTGCTAGATTACTCCGGGCTCTCTGGTTCTCTTTCTCGAGATGGATCGTGGGAACGTAGGCGCTCCGTTCCCCAGCGACCGAACGGCGACCACCATAGAGCGCCGCGAGACGCCCTAATCTTGTATCGCGCGTTCAGATTATCACAGAGTGCGGAGGTTGAAAGGCACATACACTATATGTTGTGTTTACGCGAGCGGAAGAGGCTGAACCACTCGTTCGACTAATGAATCCAGAGTCAAAGGTCCCGTACGTAAAGTTATTCGATAATGCCACAATTCTCACCGTCCATTTTTTTCGGCGCACCCTTTGAAGTGCCTAAGAGGCATTAGTGGGAGAGAAATTATTGCCATTACCGAAGACAAGAAGTAAGACGTTGTTAACATTGATACACAAACTTATCAATTTGTCATTTGTATTCCGGTTGAGTAGAAAAAGAAGTACGTTTATCAACGACTATTATCACGAATTAAAATAAGTTAGAAGTACCTTTCCCGAGTCGTATTAGTGGGCTGACTTTGTGTGCCGATAATTTCTGATTGACAGTACAGATTTTTTAAGCTCTTCCAGTCGTCTATCATTCTTCAACGCTGTACATTTCGATTCCCATCTCCGTTTCAATTGATCCTCATAAACTTAACACTAAACAAGCAATGACTGGGTCATCAACAACGCAAAAAAAAGAAAGTATTGCCGTATTCTTCCAGCACTTCTTTATCCTGCTGAATCCCTCGAAAATAGGGCATGGCGAAGTATAAATAAATGGAAGCACATAACGAAAACGAAGAATCCAATTGAGGAGATCTCGTGAGTTGAAACGATCGAGGCAAACTTTGAGAAATTCAGCGAGATAAGTTGAGAGTGCAGGGCTCAATGGTTGCTCCTCGATATCGAACGCTGTAGCATTGTATGGGCTATGTTGGATCGTGGATATAAAAAGCAGCGCGGAGCGGACGATCTCTCGAACCGGCATAGCACGATCATCAGCAGTGCTGAGAGAAGACGAGGATCGCGGACGTTTCTGTCTGAAGCTGCTGCTTCTGGCTGTGTTGGTTCATGGTTCGCATGCTGGCAAAACGTGCAAGGAATACCGGATAATCCTCTGGTGTCTCTAGATTCGTTCTCGCTTTCCGTTTAGCCGCTCGGTAATCCTCCGGAGGATGCATACCCCACCTCGACTGAGAAAATGAGGGGGAGCGACCGGGAGATGAGAAACATAAAGAGCGAGTGAGCCGGTGGGATGAATCGGGGAGGTAACCTGGCAGCTGAGCTCACCGCATCGCGCGGTTCAGCCCGTGAAGCGAGAACGCGTATTTTCCTCTATTCCTCGATGCAGTCGCGAGCGAGCGAGCGAGGGCAGGGGCCACCTAGAATCAGCCCCTGCCCCTCAGCCGCCTTTTCCTCCCGCCAAGAGCGGTAATCACATACAATTAGCCGGAATTAGGTAGCGCGTCACGATAAGTTTGCCTTTTAATCAGAGCTTCTACCGCACAGCGCGTGTCCTGCAGACATTTTTCGCCCCGTTCTCCCGAATATTGTCCATTATTTCTCTTCGAATTATAGGAATAATTGTTGTACGGCTTCGTTAGAAAAATTGTGTGAATGATATTTTGGTGGTACCGAGCTCATATTTCACCTGCAATGCCAGGAGTTTTTATTGATTTGCCGCAAAAAATGACATCGCTAAACGTTGACTCGTTGCGATATGATTTTGCCGAATTCACTTTGTTTATTCGGTGAGCGTTTAACCATCTGATCTATTGATTTCCGAACAAAGCTGATCGAACCTGTAGTTTTTTGAGTAGAGATTTATGGGAGAGTTAAAAACCATAATCGATGTCATAATAGAGCGGCTGCTATCGTGCGAAAGCAGTGGTTAATAATGTCACCACATTCCTACCTGATATTATAACGGAGGTGAAATGTTAGGATGAATTCCTTGTAGACTCCGTTATCCAACGAGCCTCCAGGCGGATCTTGTAATTCTTCGCGCGTGTCACCGTTCGTTTGCACATAACATTCATGTACCAGTTGTAAAATAATTCGTGGTTTAATTAGAGTCTCTCGCGGAGGGTCGTCGACGTCAGTCGCCGGTACGTACGTCCGAGCACGTGGTACGACTGACGTACGTGTCTGCGGACGTCTGGCTCGCGACTTCAGCCTCTCGTATGCAGCCTTCTTATCCGCAATCTCGGTAACTTTGTGTCGCGGGTCTCTTCTAACTGTTCATTTGTCAACGTGCAGACGCGCCGGCGCGTTTCGCATCCAAAGGCTACCGCACACTCAAAGAAATATATATACAGCGGGGAGTATTGTGTTGCTCGCTCTTGGAAAATCACGGAAAAAGGTACGGCGACTGACTGCAACGAGTTCCGGGTCCAGATGCTCGTCGTCGCGTCTTGCTTTGAGATCCACGCGAGAATCCGACGGTCAATTACAAACGGGTTGCATTACATGTCGTGAGTTCGACGAGACGTTGACGGGCACGAGGATCTCAAGCGATAAGAGTGAAGAAGACTAACGATGATCTCTTGGGTTGGAAAGTTTTACTTTTGCCTTCTAGAGACTGAAAGGAATCTTATCGTGAAATGAACAAAATCAGTACTGAAGTCTGAATGTAATTACTCTGTAAAAAAAAAAAAAGAAATGCGTAAATAGATGTTTCAGAAAATCCCTTGGATCCCTCGGAAAATCCTCCTCCATTTTTTAGGATTACTCCGCCTCTATCCCTCGAGAAATGACACCCTTATCTAGGTAAAGGTATCTCGGAATACCTTTGCCTTGGTCCTCGCGAAAACCTCCTCCGTCTCTCAGGACCGAGCTGCTTCCGTATCCCTCGGAAAACCCTTCCCTGTCCTTCCGCGCATTCCTTCCGGGGCGAGATCTCTCATATTTCTCAGGACATCCGGTCCCTAGAGATATTTCTATAATACAGAATTAATTAGAAGGGCCTTTTTCGTACTTGAAACTACGTGAAAATCTATTCCTCACATAGATGGAAAAAAAATTGATACACATAAAAATATGTTCACACTTTAACTTCGTTTTCTTTTTATTTATTTTTTTTTCATGGGTAATGAACCGTTTATGGTGTCTCGATACATTCAACTCGCGTCTTCTGCATCAATGACTCGTTGCCTGGTACTTTTCTTATTTCTACTTGATTTTCCGTTCATACATAAGCAAAGTGTGTATAACGATGAAACTGGTTCTCATGTTAGTTCCAATGCTAGGACCTGAAATTATACTTGTGTATTGATCGGTACAATAGTATGTGCGTATGTACAAGGGGCAGTAAGCAGCCAAGTCACACCGCGGCAGAAACGACTTTCGATTCTAGCATGGACGCTGCTAATTAGAGGTAGCACGAAGAACAAGAAGAAGAGGAGGAACGCCCAAAAAAAAGGAAATGATAAATCGCGTGGCACGTGACTCTCGATGCTCTCTCGATATACCTAGCTCTGGTTCATTCCTGCCTCGTTCCTTCTCCTCAACTTGTTTGAATACAGGTGCAGAATGCAAATGATTGGATATATCTGAGGGTTGCGAGGACGAGCGGAGGCCACTCTGGCAACCCACACGGTTGCAAACGAGTTTGCGCGTGACGCTACTTGTAGTAACGAGGGAAGGAGAATTATATGGTTAAATAATCGTGTGCAGACAAGGCATTCAAATGCCCGATCGCTTCTATAGAGAATCGTGAAGATATTATAAATTTATAATATTCTTTGGTATATTTATTTATAAGCCGTATCGCGCAATGTTAGATGGTGAAGGACGCAATAATATTAATCAAATTTCACGATGTTAAATTGATTGTAATGACACTAACGTATTATTGAAATTACAAAAAGGATATTAATTGTGTTTTTTTTCTGGTGCAAAAAGCACAATTACATATAAAAATTAAAAAATTACATTTGCAAATGGTTGTTCGATTATTTATTATATTTATTGAGACACTAAATCGGTTATTTAAAGTTGAACTAATATATTCCTCTTATTTTCTATTAATCATATTTATGATGTGTGCCAAGTGCTTGCGACAATATATCAGTAACTCATCTCACCTGATTTTACAGACTTGGTAAATAGAGAAGAAAACTCTCACGAGATCTCAATGTAATCCTGCGCAGAAAAAACACCAGTTACTATTGCCAACAAAAAATAGTGGGTTAATCTTTTCCGCGGCGACGTTCTTCATATTTTATGCTCCCCTCTTCACGAATAAAAAATGCATTGCGTTTCAACGTATTTCCAAGTGGAAATCGAGATTGATGCAGATCGGTTGGTGCGAATATAAAACGAGAACGTGCATTAGCCATTAATATAATTAACACCACACTCCTAATTGACTTTCTCGTCGCTATTGACGATTCAATTTTTTTTCAATCGCCTCAATAATTATATACAAGGTATATAATACCACTGATAGAATATTAATTAGAAGCTAGTGTGTAATTACGTGACCACGGTGTATTTTCAACTGTCCATCTGACAGAAATGGTCAGTCGGTATGTCTATATATATATATATATGTATATATATATATATATAGTATGCCCACAACGAACGTATATCGTATATCTATTGCGGGACAGAGGATCGATTCTACGTATCGAAAGGGAGAATAATTTATGCGTTCACGCGGGGCACGTTCTGCCGGAGAGACTGGTTGGCCCTTCTCTTACGCGTATCACGTACAATTTTCCATTGCCGATGATGAAGCAAGAATAAAAATATCTCCAGTCAATTTGAGGATGTGAAAAAATGCCTCGAGACAGAGCTTCGACCTTTTTCGCTTTACTTTTTTATTTTCCCTTCAGAGTAAAACGCCTATATTCGCGCATAGAGAGGAAAGGAAGGTGGAAAGCATCGAGCGAAACGCAATTGCAGTCGGGCACACCGAGTCCTAGTAATGCTTGAGACATCCTGTACAATTTACCGTGAACGCCCCCTTGACGCCCATAGGAAAAGAGGTGAACGGAGCACCGAAGCGAATTGGCTCTCGTTGCTCTTATTAAATTGTTAACGTTATCTGATCCCGTCCCCCGAGCACCTCGTACACATTCGTATATGTACCATACCTCTGTACGTTGCTTTTCTCTCATTCCTCCTTCCATTCTTTTTCTTTAATCAGTTTCTCGTATATACGTCGACGAAGACACACTCGTTGAAAGGGACTGCTCCCTTGGCGTCGTCCTTGAAGTACACACATGTGTACACGAGTATACACAGAATGCACTATAGTGTGAGCTGAGAATGGAGGAATATAATACAGACAAAGAAACGCGAAAATCTGTATATATGTCTATATGTCTATTTATAAATTGTTATTGAGAAAAAGATGGAAATTGTGCTTGGGAGTTATCGCAGTGTGAGAAGGGCTCGACTTACTTTCAGTTCGCAAGTAGCACGAAAAAGTCACTAATTACATCGGTGACTAATTAAGAGTGACGTGATCTCGCTTCCATGAGAACACGAGGTGAATACGAGAGAGAACTTTGTTGACTTGACGCACGGTGAGAGGAGCTTAACTATACCATAATATGTATTTCCCTCCATAAACGGAAAGTTCCGATGTAATTGTCACGATGCCCGAGGCATTGACAAAAAGTTAGGAGACGCTGAGTCGAGTAAATAATTCAATGGATATAAAGTAATTTTATTTACTTTTCAGCACCGATAATTAATGTAGTTAGGTTTAATGGTTAGTGAAGTCAATTACAGTGATTTGTGATTCATTTGGTAATTAATGGGGCAATTGAATTTTTTTCTATTTTTATAATTTTCCTTTTATTATGCGATTATATTTATTTGAGACGATGTAATTATGCTAAATAGACTGTATTATTTTTAGGATGGAAGAAGAATTAATAAAACGTTAGATACAGTGATTAATTTAATTAATTATAGTGATTTCGAAAAAATTCGATATTAGATGAATGAAATTACGATAGTTTTTATACCATACTTTGTATTTGATTATAGAGTCTGGATAATTGATATAATTGTTACGTTGGAAGCCCCATGACGAAAAATTTTTTTAAATATAATAATAAAATAGTTATAAACAATGAGGATGCGATTTGTCGACTTTTACCTTGCATTGTTTTATTATTGAATGTAGTGTCAGGTAATGTTGACTTTTTGCTCAGGTTCAATGATAAGGGTGCTTATTTATTGGCAATCAATTATGTATTCGAGATGGTAAATGATGTAATTGAATTGCAAGCTTTCACCGTTCGTTCTCCGGTAATGTCTTCGCTCTCAACTGGCCTGATAGAATTATACGAAAATTTATAGCTGGATTAGGGTATGTTGGGTAGCCGCAGCGCCACTCAATGTCCATGAGATAAATTCTCGTATAAAATATTGCCCTTGATCCCCTGGAAAGTACCTGCATTTTGCTTAGAGCATCGTCTACTTCCACTGTTTTTGGCGTCACTTTACGAGCGGAATAATCCCGCTTGGAGCACGCGCGACGACTAATGAAGCACCATGGCTTCGGGTAACGAGCAACCGATTTTTATAATTTTCCTATATACGCGGAAGAAAGTAGTCTATGGGTAAATACTAGAATCACCATTCGAGGTGGCTTCTTCACCGAGGTATACATAACCGAGAAGTGGATTTCCGTGTACGTGATCCAGGCCTTCTGTTCATCGAGTCGTTAAAATCCTAACGACCTCTAACGGCTCTTTTGTGCGGCTTCGCAGTACCATTTCTAAAGAAATAAACACTCGGATTATACTTTTTAATTCTAGACTTATGCATCCAGATCCTCTATTGTGGACTTTTAATCGACCTTTAATGCCTATTTCACAGTCATTTCGACTAATTTCAAGTGAAATTGACTATGGTTACTAATTGCTTCAGTAGTGAGGAAGTTTTGACACGCTGTAATTTTTGTTGTTGTGATTATTGATTAATTGAGTTGCAGCTACCAAAGATGTTTTTCTAAATATTTATTTTTCCAAAACAGTAAATATCCCATGTAGGCATTAATGGGAGTAATAAAGCTATTTATAAACTAAATATAAAAATTTTACCCATTTTTCAATCCATGACTTTGGCTTAACTTTAAAAAAATTTGATAACAGGTTTTAGTGACTCTAACTTGGGACACGATTAAAATCTTTATTGGGGATAACTGACACTTGATACTTATTTATCAGCCTCTCTCGATGATTATCATGGCCCGTATCGTGCAGGCTGAAAAGATTCTCAGTACATTGTTGCAGCAGCCCATAGTATTTTGCATTGAGCAAGGTATAATCGTCCTGTGGTTTCGCACCTCATTCTTACAGGATAAGATCGTTAATCCATACGTAATGTTCACCATAATGGTCTCACCGATTCACCGTGTGAATCACTATAATCGTTGATGTAAGTGGCGCACGTGCGAAGGTGCGACCCGTGCAACTGATGATCGCGATTTTCCGCCAATTGCCATCTCAATCCGAAGCTTTTTCTTATGGAAATAAATCATAGAGAACGAATTATAATAAATAACAGTTTGCGCCTCAAAGTGGTTCTTCGGACGAAAATTTAAAAAATTCTAATGCCAACAAGTTAGCTTGTGATTTGAACCACGTGACTAAACTTATTGTAACTATCCACCAGCTATTAACACAACGTCGTGACTATTTTTTAGTTACCATGCTTATACCAAAAGATAGGCACTATTTTCCAATCATCGTCTTCGTAATAAAAATTAATGACTATTTTTAACTACCGTGACCATGATAATATAGTAAAAATTGTTTTTTACTTTTCATAATAGCAAAAATGAAGCACAAACAAAAGACAAATAACTATCGGTCTATTATTATCAAGACCGCGGAGGAATGCATTTGCATCGAGGATGGCTCTATAAGTGAGAATCTTAGTATGATAAAATAGTAATTGGACGAACGATTAGTAATTATTTGTTTTTCCTTTCTGTGCGAAATAAACATGCGATCCTATTGATTCGATCGAGAAAAAATGAAGAATCGAAGATCGTTGTGCAGTTAAGACGGTGAAGTGAGTCGCCCGAGGCGGTGAGGTGAGTCTCAACTTCGACGAACGTCTTGGGCAGGCTATGAAGCGTCGACTCTTTAGGGCTATACACGGGTGATCTTCCATATAAATCTAGCAGGCTTCCGTGTCGAGAAAAAACGACGGAGAGACTTACGTACTGGCGCAGAGACGCACCTGTACCTACTCCGCCGAACCCTATACCTAACTGAGAAAGCTAGGCGGTCGGTATACAATTTTGATGTGTACGAAGAGACAAATTGCAGTGGACTCGGCGTGATTCCCTTGATGCGGCGGCGGCGGCTCGCGCATTGAATTGGACTCCAGCGGTGCAGTCCACCCGACGAACGTGGTACTTACTTGACGAGGATTACTATCTTCATTTGCGGCGAGTTGTCGGCCGGTTTGCCCTGCGGCATTTTCTCCGACCCCGCCTCGTATCCCCTTAGTTGTGTGCTCGCCCTGTCAATCCAAGCGACAACTCGTTGCCCTCTCTCGCGCGCGTTAACCGAGCCAACAAACACGCACAAACATATTTCTCTAATATCGTGCAGAAAATGTGCTAGGTGGATTAAATAGAGTGGGTCATTTAAAACGATTAGCCGGTCCCAGCGAGTCTCACTATTTTCATCGCCTACAATTTTCAACAATCATAAAATAGTACATCTTTCGGCTAGGAATTGAAGTCTTAATATGAGGTGGACGTTGAGTGAAAAAACCCATCGGAATAACCATGCAAATTTCTTCAACTTGTATGAACAGAAGCATCTCGTAAAAATTACCATTCAATTATGGTATTCGAGAGCTTACTCGGAATTTCAAAGAAAAGTGCATTTGCATTACATAGCCAATTTTAACAGACAAGTGGGAGTTTGGTATTCATACAGGTTCTCTCGGTTCGGCGATAAACGCTTTGGCACTGCGACTGGTTGTCGTCGTATGCCCGAGGCGGTTTTACAAGCGAGTTGACGTCTTTCGGACCTATAACCACTGATTATTTTCATTCCCACTCGATTTGTTCATATATTCGATTACTTATTTCATATAAACCACTTTGTTTTAGAGTCATATAATTTTTAAAATTTTCTGTGTTTGGGAATATCGCGTAAAATTCCAGATAGTGCACGGTTTTATCGAGCAATACTGGAATTCCTTGTCCTCGTCCAATCAATGGCAATTGATGGAACACGATTGACGCAAAATATCAACAAGAACATGTGCCCAAGGGCAGGATAGTCGTCAATCTTTCATTACGAGCATAAGCTCCTCGCAGTTAGTACGCAGCAAGAAATTCTTCATTCCTTCTTCAGCAACTGACAGTCCGTTTTGTTTTTCTCTCGTTTTTTATTTGTTTTTCGTGACGAAGAGTAGAGAAAGAGGCGAATCTTTGTAAAATAATGACTAGCCTGACTTATATGCGTGCGTGTGCAGTAAGTTGGACAAGAGAAGCGAAGCTGAAGAGCGGTCACCCGGAGGAGTCTAGGAACAACAATCAGAAGAGGCCTCCAGAGAGGACGACGCGAGTACGCGGCTTATAGTCGATGAGAGGAGAAAAGGACTTGGAAAACACGAACGGCATACAAATTGAATCGGTGCCATAGCCACTGCACCAGCGACTGGCTCCGACGACGGATACATACACGCGGTATTAGGGATCGAGTTGGCTCTCTTTCGCCGTCCCTTTGTACCATTTACGGAATTATGCTATCGTTTGACTGCGCGGTACAAAGAGACTCGCACGATATTCGCTAGCGTGCACAGGAGCTCGCTCACTTCCCCCTTATTATTATTATTCGTTACGAATGCGGGAGGTGGAGCAAGCCTTTCGGCGTTCACCATCAGCGTTGGAAGTACTCAAACCCAAGCAAATACGGAGTGTCCACGAGAAGAGGAAAAAATAATCATTTCCCATGGATCGCCACGGATGTTGGCGTCTCGTTGGAGAATTCGAGGAAACGTCCTTTGGATCGGATTTATAGTTTATTTTTATACACGCAAAGTTCATCATCATCTCGATGAATTTTAATACGACATAAATTCAACGAAACAAAATATATCAGTTTTGATAGGACCACCTTCGCCAATATTCAAATTCTTGATGGTCATTCAACCTACAAGACAAACGAGAGAGAATCTAACAAACTGAAAAAGAAAGTCGATAATTAACAAACAATTCATTCTAATCACCGTGAGAGTCAATCTGCTCAGGTTCTGAGCTCGTAAGAAATCTCGGTAAAGTAAAGTTTATATCTTGAGATCGTTTAAATCCCGAGCAAGATACCGTGTAGTCCTCAATCCTCGTGGCAAGGTAATCACGTTATCTACGGTAATTATCGAAGCTGTTGAATGCAGTGGTAGCTTCGGGAACCTACTTAAGGACGAGCGCGATGGAGAAAACAGAGAGTGACTGTGTGTGTGTGTGTGTGTGTCGTCGGTTGCCTAGCCGGTGGGCCAGCACTATAAATGCAAAATACCCCTGGCGCTATAGTCAACTACTCTGGAGAATCCACTCTCTTTCATTGGATTGCTTTGTGTCGTGCCGTGGGTAACCCTCCATTTTTGTGCCACATACTATGACGCAGATTTAGAAGAAGAACAAAAAAACGATCTAACAAATCAAGAATAAACAATAATTAGAGTAAACCCACTGCATTGAAGTGATATGCGACTGCATTTCCTGTACGGATTTGCCGCAGTTTTCATGGCAAATGAAATAAGGTGTAGGTAGGTCACTTGCAGACGCATCGAAACTGAGGTCATTTTATCGAAGTGCGGGTAGGGATTGATAAGAGCAAGGATAGAAAGGGTCGTAAAAACCCATGAGGGTACCGCTGGACCATGGCAAATGGAATAAAAAATACTTGGAACCAAAGATTGTGCAATCGTGCATTCTCTTTTCTCGTAAAGTCTCAATATCCTTAAGTAGTATTGCTGTGAACTGACATTAGATGAAGGAAGACTATCATTTATTTTTTCGTCAGGATCGAAAGGTCCTCTGAATCTCGTTTGATTTCTCACACCTATTTATAGTTACAAGAAGGTGATGTTCTCGTGATGCTCTCGTGCTCCTGATGATATCACTAGTCACGATATACTTTCAGTTATGGTCGACCATAGTCCGCGATACCATCGGCGTGTTATAATGATACCACCCATCACTCAGAAACATTATAAGGCAGCGTGATTCCATGGCACAGGCCACGATGTACATCAGCTAATACTTCAAAATGAGCAAGGATGATGAGTGCATCAGTTCGATACCAGCCGGATTAGTGTAAGCATTTAATCCTCATCCACGTCCAGCGTTACGCTTCTGCAACGTCATTACGCTCATATCACATCTGCGTGGCTGGTTCCCTTGCATATATATATATATGCATATGACACAGCCACATATATATATATATATATATACATATGTGTGTACGTGAATGGAAGCAGCATATATTCTTTGATTGGAACTCGCGTAACCGAGGAACCCACATGCTAAATATAGTAAAGTACGTTGCGTATTCCGGTGCATTCGTTGAACGGACTATATAGGAGCATCAATTGATCGCAAGCTTTCGCCGGAAGAGAAACGTCTAGGCCGTATCATTATGCATTCTTTGATGCACCTCTACAGCGTCCGGCAGATGTGCAAACCTCCGTGATCATCACGCAACTGAACTTCAATGTTACTTCCTTACATTATTTTCGATCACCTTTGACCGACGAATCGTGGGCTTGGGGCGATTCTTCCAATTTGTCTAAAATGAATATTGTCTGCTGATATATTGATGTAATCATTTTAGGGCAACCTGGTTGTTTGATTAATCGCTCATTGAATTGTCGTAAGCTCGCTGAACCATGATGGTGGATCTTGGATTGCTTTGATAAAAATTGTTCAACACTCTGGAATGTTTATACGACGTGTTACCTACACAAAGCGAGATTCAAGCGAAGCACGCCATTGCATCACGGTTATCGCTGAAATATGCAAATTTGCGGCGATGCCTTCTTGAGCATATGTATAAAGGGGCTGGGATGGAGTGAAGAGGGTCCATTGCGGTAGCACTTGCATGTCCCGGTGCCTTCCAACTTTGTACAAGAAGAATTTTCAGTATTTTCGAGAAAGGCTGCGATCACACGTCCATTAGGATTTGCAGTGCACCTGGTAATCCGATATCAGTGTATGACGTCAATGAAAATATCCCGTTGGATTTTCCTACGATAAGGACGCGACAGTTCTGAAGATCAAGATAACCGTCCATCAGACAGAACAGACTCCCTGAAGTCTATGCAAGCCTGCTCATCGACGATCAAGAATCCGAAGCTATTCGCGTAATAACCAACGAATAAGTGATCTCATGGAACGCACCGTGGAGTAGATAATGCGATAAGTTGCCTTTACTAAGTAGATAATCCAGGCCTGTTGATGCGTTATCGATGTACTCAAACGCTCACAAAGTATGCACACCTACTTAGGCCCAGATATCAGGAAAGTTCGTTCAACCGCAGCGAGGCCTTCCGTTACACATTTGGAGATTTTACAATTAGATTAGAAAGACTTATTTGAATAAAGGGGCCTTCGGTTATGAATGTGATAATCAAAAGGCATGTTTGAATATTCTCCGAAAAAATTAACCCAGTTAAGCAGACGAACTAACTGAAGAGTCATCAAAATGACGAGCTAATTCAAACGACTGTCTAGTCTGACTCATGAGACTTCCAATTATCGAATTACCTAACTGATTGGTTATACCGTTCACTTCGTTCTCTTTCTTAATTAAGTTTTTCTAAGGCAATTTCAGTTTTGGTACCGGAACGATGATACCTATTTTACTTTTTCCACATTTAACATTTATAAATAGACATATAAGTACTGCCATTTGAGATAATGGGTGAGAATAACGGAACATACTTCGATAAAGCTCTCATTGCCCAGACCGTCCATTGCAAAGTCGACCACCAGCACCGGAAGATGATAGAGCTGCTTCCATGACGATCGCCAAGATGATTTCATGGTAATAGCTGGGAATAGCCTTCAGCTAACTTGTGAAAGCTAAGTGATTCCCGAGGAAGATGAGGGAAGTCGGGAGGAAATTATGTGTTGCCGGTTGTACGAAAGCGGTATCTTCACGTACCCCTCGCACGACTGTTCTCGCATCTCGTTCAACTTGTGATAGGCTGCACGTGATAAGCCCATAAAATGTAACGTGATATCGTCTCTACGCAACATTCTACTGTATGGACCGCCTTAAACCACTCTGAGTATCGCCATTCTCCAGATTGATGCTTGAAAAAATATTACTCTAAGATCAGATTAATCCATCGTTATTGATCATTAAATCATTCACTCTTAATTGCTTTGGAGATGCTTCCATTCCTAATCATTAACATAATTCAATTAGAATTGAGTTAACTCCTAAGAAAACTCATAAAACTTGAAAATAAAACTCAAGAAATTTTCAAATGGTGAAAAGATTCTTGAAAAAATGACATTCAGAAAAATCAGGAAATTAATGCCTATTAATTCAGTGAATTTATCTTGAAATTGCGCACGTTATTACTATTGAAAAGCAATGGTCTTATTGCCTCGATCCAGGTTGATTAATACGCTGAGTTTTTTTTTTTCTCCTCACATGGTAATAATATTCTAATTGCGTAAAACTTTTGATTGGGTATGTGTGATGCATCGTTGAATCTGTTGAAACCTCAGTGCCAATGAGAGACTCGATTTATCCTTGAAACAATGTATACGTTCTTAGGAGTTCAAGATTTGATTCGCACGCACGTCCGAGGGAACATTGGAGATTAAATAGTATTGCAAATGCCGCCCATTTATCAGCTCAATCGAATAGTCTTTTTCTTTTAGCTATCTATATACAGTACGTGCGTAAATGTACCAGTAGCATGTACCGGCTATGGCCGTTCCAGGATAACGAGGGGACGCTAGGGTGTGGCGCACAGCATGTCCATGGCAAAAGCCATAAACAACATATATTGCGGACCTTGAGAATATAAGCACCATAAGCAGAAGTACCAGTGCTTTCACACATGTCCGTTCACCTCACTCTCTATATATATATATATATATATATATATATGTGAATTCTATCTACTTTAATGAAAATCATTTTCATTTTAGGTAAAAAATGTTTATTGCATTTTAGCCGTAACCGTTACTAATTAAAACTAAATGATTTTGGTCGCATGCAGACTCGCCAATTTATTTAGACATCAAATAAACGACATTTAAATTCAATATTCGAGTTGAATATTGCTCGAAATAAAATATTTATGACGCTTGAGTCAAAGATACCGTTAGTTTATGCAGATCAGCAGCCAGATTTGGTGCGCTAAAATATATAATAAAATAAAATAGGTTCCCAGACAAATAACAAAAATTTAAACATATAAATAAATAAATAAACAAAAACAACATACGGATATAAAATATCGTATAGTATTATGCTTTGAATTTTTAATCAGAGTATTACAGGCTATAAAGTTATTTCGATAAATGTCGCCGGGTTATAAAAACTTCATCGAAATGTTCACTTTTAATCTGCTCCGAAATTCTGCTCTTGAAGGTTGACTCGAGTCTACGACTATTTCTTCGTGATGTACAAGAACAACTTCCGGGTGACAAAGTTTGGAGGATATGAAAGAGAAGCCTCGACAAGTCTCGTCTCCGGGCATTGTCGGTCCTGTGAGGAGAATGCGCCTGTCTTTTCCTTGGTTCACTCGCGAAGTACTTGGAAACTTGGCGGGAGCTATATAACGAGCGTTCCTCTTGTCCGGCGGGTGATAAAACGCAATAGCGTTCTCCTCAACCCGCCAAACTATTCCGCAGTCCTTCTCGTATACGATGCGAATACTTCGCTCACGTAACTATCCAAACGGCAACGCATAGTTGCGCTATCAAAACATATTTACAGACGTAGATTTCAAAGTGCTGCACTCGTGAAATTATTTTGCCGAAATCCCTTATCCCGTCGTTTTATCAGGCGCATAAAACGAAAGAACTCAAGTTTTTTTTTTCCCCCGTTTACGGTAAACAATCGTAACGCTTTAGTACCTAAGATACTGGAGGATGTTGGGAATCACTTTCATAAGAACAGGAGATTAACCAAGTCGTGTGGAGCATAATGTTGAGCATCTCCAACTTTCATCGTGTGTTAAGCACGATCTGCACCATCCGGGATGTGAAAAATTTTCAAAAAACACAGTTCGTTTACCAAAATGAAATGGTAATGTTTCTCAAAAAGATTATGTTCAATTTCGATTATTGTATTTACATTGATAACTCTATGGAATATCGACAATGGTCAGCGTGAATCAGGAAAAAAATGCTGTTTTCCAACTCGCCTCCCAATAGCAATAACACATCGATAACGTGAAGCTGCCGGCGTAAGCTCAGCCGAGAAGTTTTCATGAAAATGTAACAGCAGCCACTTTTACGGCTAACGGAAGTGTCGATAGCGAAATTTTATGAGAACGATCGACAGGTTTCGGATTTTTATAACTTCGGTGCGCAAAGCCGTTAAGGCAAACGTGAACAAGACCACCAGCACCATTATACATGTATATTAGCCAACACTATTCGCGGTAGCAGACTTCCTACCACCAGCAGCCGTACCAGTGGTAAACGCTCATGGGAAACGCGTTTACAACAGTACCCCAAGAGGGAAGTAATGCAAAGAATACCTATCTTTTCTGCGCCCTTTCTTGGCGCGTATTCTGGCTCTCTTCCTCCTACTCACGACGCGCCTAGAGAATCGCGAATGCCGAAGAGAGTTCCTCTATCGTCGACCGTTCTCCGTTTTTCATTTCTCGTACTTCTCCTTCTTCTTCTTCTTCTTCTTTCTGCGTTTCTCCTCGCTTCATAACTCCGGGCCAGGGCACGGATTTATCTCAACGGTTGGTCGAGAGAAGAATCGTCGTAAAGCCAAACTCGTGTTGCGCTAACACTGGACCGGACCCTCCGGCGAACCAGTACGGAACTGAAAGACGAGTGCACCTAAGTTCACGGGTACCAGGATAGAACGTACCGCAGCCGGTATACTCTCCAGCGTACACAGTTTAACTTGACACGTATATCTCCTTATGGTATAGTGGGCCCGCAATGTGGCATCATGATTTATAGCAACCCTTCGCGTTCCGCCCTTTGCGGAAGGTGTAAATCGCACCGTCCAACCTCTGGCCATGAATATGCCCTTCGTCCTCCTCTTTTTCTAGCTCGTTTTCTCTCTTTATCTTCGCTATTTGCAGATCCTTGGGTAGAGAGACGTTAAAGTTATTTGCTTTCGGTCGGTTTGCACGAATCACCGCGGGATACTCGAGAGAAATCACCAATAAATTGCCGGATATTGATAAATCAATGAATTACGAGTAAACCATAAATGGCTGGTCACCAATCAATTGTTGCCAACAACCACTAGTTGCCACACAATGACATGTCATTTATCGATGAACAATCACTCATCACAATTCCATGATCAGTCATCAACCTGTGACCAGTTAATAATCAATGAACAAGGTGCAAATTTTTTTAAAAATCACTGATCAATGATTATTAACCATGGTCTTAATACTAATACTATCGTACAAAAAGTGAAAATTTGAAAAAAAATGAAATCTACAAGAAAAGTTTAACGAGTAAATTAATCGTGGGTTATTCGTCTTGACGTTATCATTTATTATTCCTCGAACGTTCTCACCCAACTTGTACTACAGTTATCAATCACTCGGAATAGCTGCCCTTCGATTGATATTCGCTGTTCATCTTTACGAACAGTTCTTTACAATGCGAACGCAGGACTATAAATCCGACTTTCCGAGTATACTCGCAATTTCTCTCCTGTTTTACACGCGTCACAATAAAATACAGAGAAGAAGAGTAGTACGCGAGAAACGGGTAATGCCACAGTAGGGAGTCTTCTGCCACGATACGTATCACGAAAGCGTAATGGTACCTGTGAGACCTCTCGGAATAAAGAGGCTACGATTTCTTCAAATTTTTCCCATATACGTTGACAAATCGTATACAACTCGGAGAGTCTTGTCGAATTGTGACACCATGAAGAAAAAAAAAAAAAAAAAAAAAAAAAAAAAAAAAAAAACACGGAATGAGAATTATCGTCATTGTGTTTGAAATCCAGTCGACAATTACAGTATACAGTTACAAGATGTTCGTGGAGCGTGGATTAAATGGATAACGTCAGGAGGCCAAGCAAAGATTAATAGCTCTCGAACTCGGCGACCCGGCACGAGCACTCGGAGCGTTTCCCGGACACCGCAAAGATCTTCTCGCTTCCTCGCACCACATGTGTTAATGCCTTCCAGGAGCCTCTGAAATATACGGCTTGCCATGGGATCTCATTTCCCCGGGCTGATTTCCGGTATGGAGGTAACGATTTAAACTGCTATTTCATTTTCTTATTTACGGTATGTTGATTCTATGAAATATTTATGATAAATAATGTACTTGAGAGTGAATCATCAAATATAGGGCTTGTTGTATTGTTGTAACTTGCCACTCCAACTTCACAAAATTGCGTGCACGTACAATGATATATAAGTACATCTATGGACGACCGATCTGCTCATTAGTCGTTGAATGAATGTCGAGTTCGCGAGCCGTGTTTAAAATATATCTACGTGCAGCAGGGACTAACGAGAAAGCAGTAACTAATTGAGACGTCCACCTTATACATTGACAGAAAACCCCGATACTACACTTTGCAAATGTAGTTTGATTAGAGAGCAACTGGTTAGCCACACGTTCTCTACTATGTATTTTATCGTGCGACCTTTCGTGTTTGTTAATTTTGCAACAATTTCGCAGAATATATCGTGCAGCTTCGATTTCTCGTTGTAAGCTCTATGGCAAATAATATATCGTGACTCTGCCAATGATAAGACTGCGTACTTGGCGTTGAAGTCAGGAATAACAGCAGCACGCACACTCGAAGAACATCTGGAAGTGTTGTTATTTATTATTTGTCCGAGTAGGCGAGTCGTGAGTATACAACACACGAGGAGTTGTTGATCCAGATGAGGAAAAGCCCTCGGGGCTAGCGTTTTCATCGTGGTTTCCCTTCGGATCCCTTCCTCAGCCTCTTTAAAATTACCTCGGCAAATATTATTTCAACGTTGAACTTGTACAATCTCAGTTGCATCGTGAGTGGTCGGTACGAGCGAAGATGAGAATTTTTTTCTGCTGTCGCGTGCCAGTCCTTAGCGAGATGGAGAGTGTGCATAGAATCGGATCGCTTGGAACGAGATACGCGTACCACACACGTGTGCGTGGCGAAGGTGCGGCATACGTAATAATATACGCGAAGAGCTTACTCATCGACGCGTTGTTCTTGGCCCAACAAATCTCGTCTCTGACTTGGCGAAGCGCGATTTCTCTGATTCCGTTTAGCGACAGAAGACAGAAGGCAAGGCCATGATTACTCTGCTCGGTATTCCTGGCTTCATCTCGAATTCCAGTGGCGGAACTCCCCGCACCCAGTACCGGAGACCAACGGTCTCTGGACATATTGCAGCAAACGTCCGGACGACATCAACGAATCTGGTCATACGCACATATCATTATTCTGGAATGGTTTAACCGAGCAATGGAAGAGAGCTTGTAAGTGGATGTGGTCTCATACTTAACATACCGATGACCGACTCGTGGAAGAGATACAAGGCAGTTTAAATGGCAATTTTTTTTACACTTGGAACCGGAGAATTCGCGGCCAATGACGATCGCCGGTGATGGGACGGCAATTTTCTCATCATTCATATTCATGGGCTACGAATGACGAGCATATGACAGGGATATTAGTTTATCCTTTAAGGCAACAGTCCGGTAGAGGTTAATAGAAAAAAAAAATTGTAATCTGAATTGTTGCACTCGTAATAAATTCCATTCTTCAACGGATTAAGTATACACAATTCAATCCTTTCACTCAAACACCCTCAAGATCCTCGTTTCTACTATTTCCTGACCCTTGGGGCTGAAATTCGCGGTTTAGATCACCTTGAATTCAGTCTCGGCCGCGGTTTTGATAGTTCTAACCCGGCTACCTAATTCCGTGGCTTCCCTAAGATTCGTCAATATGCATACAACTCTGCGAAGATACTCACGTGTCAGCTAATACGCCTTGGAACGATACGATCGTATTCCTCGAGGTTCAGAGCTTCCGGATAATCCTCCACACGTCCTCCTCCTCCCCCATGCCGTCCTTTCATCCGAACAATACACAGTCTCGCTGGTCCTTAACCTCCTTCCGCTCGGCTGAATATTGAGATGCAAGCCAGCGGATTGGTCACCTACAGATTTCGGATGCAACGCTGCAGTTTATACGTCGACCATTCGTATCCGGAAGGGGGCCAAGCTTTCTCCCTGCTCGACCCTTCTCTCTCTCTCGTTCCTTCCCTCAGAAATTCCATTTCACTGGTTTTACGATGCTTCTGAACTTCTCATCCGCTAAAACGCATTCCCGCGTGATCTGGAACAATTAAATAAAATCCAAGCGTAAGATATTTATCGTCGAATTTCTTATCTTACGACGAGTGAGACATTGGATAAGGATTTTTGTTCTTTTTAAGTGGGTACTTATTTATCGGCGAGTCGGTGATCGAAATCGAGCCAATGCAACTCAAACTCGTCTCGTAATATCGAACGAAAGCTTTTTAATGGACCCAATGAGATCTTGTTATTGCCGATGTAGCGCGATTGTACGCAAGGAAAACCTGATTAGCCAGTGCGGAGAGCGCCAGTCCACTCACATAAATACACACACGTACATGTGTACATATATGTATTGCCGCATACATTACACGGAGATGCATAACCTACGTATACCGACGTATCGTATACACTCGGCAACATAGTATTACATCGACTACCGTATAGCCCTGCTCTCCTCTGAGGCTCCGCTAGAGCTAGCCGTGCGTGATTTACAGGATCTATTTCCACGCGGGAGTCCCGGCGACGATTAAGGTCTTTATTAGAGCTATTTACTCCGGGTGTTTGGCATGGAAGCTAGAACACGCACCGGTGCAATCGAGAAGAAGCCTAGTTCTACTCCTTCCACTGCAATGAGCTCGAGTACCATAGAATATGGTACCTCTACGCTATAGGTAGTACATCTGCTCAACCGTACACCACCGATTTAACTACAAAAGGATTCTCTGCGGAAAATACCATATTCCATACAATTCATTGAATGGACAAGTTACAAAGATATATTAGGTAATTTCAAAAATACCCTCGAGTTTTATTATATCAGACAATTTTTTTTTACGAATTTCGGACTCGATTTTTTATTGTCATTTCATTTTCAACCATTTGGATGATTTTATCGAACTATCGCGGCGATAAAAAACATAGATAATACATTTTTCTTTACTGCATTAGGAAATGAATACATGCCCTTTGTTCTCTTTCTCCCTCAAGTTCGAATTTATGAGCGTTATAGATTCGAATGTATGATTGATTCTGTATTCAAAATAGCTTTCTTTTTCGTAATAATAATGTATATATATATATCTATAATACTGTGAATATGTAGAAGTAACTACGATACAAAAGATACGATATGAAAATACATTTCGTAATATACTTGGATTCACATTGAAAATGCATGGACCATGGAAGGAAGTGGTGCTCGTGGATATCTAGAAGCCCAGGGAGAAACCAAGTGGATAGTGCATCCCTTCGATTCGCATGATAGCTCCTGGAACGAACGCGAACACAGATTACGCCCGAGCGTGCTACCCATATTAATAAACTAGTTTTTTGCGGCTGGTGAGCTGCTTCGTAGCTACACTCCATACTGGCATACACAGGGCTCGACGTGCCCTGCTGTACTCTGATTTCTCGCAGCTTCGCGAGAGCCCAGTTTGTTCGCTTATTGCGCCGGAGATTCTCGGCGTGAGCCGCGCACGAGATTGGCTAAGAATTGGCGGAGATACAAAGCGACCGAAAAGACGTTGCCAGAGCGGCCTAAGTATACAACTATAGAGGCGCTCGACCTCACGGATACTAATTAGATGCTGTCACGGTTGCCAAGGTTAAGCTTTCGCTCTGTAACCCTTTTATTTTTTCAATTATTTTTCTCCGTTGTTTGGTTCAATGCTGATCTCCACTTTTCCGAGCTTTGATATTTTACGCCTGAACCAATAAAACCATGGGCTTTGATTTTGCCCAATACAAGCAATTTTTTTACATTCTCTATAAATTAAGCAGTATTTTTTATTTAAATAGTAAAGTTAATATTCTTGTATATAAAAAAAATTATACGGAAAAATGTTACAAGACGAGACATTAATCGGCACGATGAATACACGAAGTGAACAACAGCAATCACTGTCTGGCTGATTTTTCGGTGACTTTTGCTTCATCGTTACTGCAGCTCTTTTTATTTCTCCCATCGTTAGATACCTTCGATGATCGCATCTTGCGACGACTGTAGCTGTATATGGTGGAGGTGTACAACGTTAGCAGCCACGCATTCTCCTTGTCATCGCCCTATAAAAAGCGGATGATAAGTCGCGGTTATTATTGATAATCACGGTCATTATATATACCCCCTCGGTGCCCCTCTCCTTCACCGCGATCCTCACGTACCCTTTGCGGTGTCGCGCCTTGAATCGCCTTCTCCTGGCGACGCGGTCTGATGCCGTTGCTCGCTTCGAGTACACGATGCTGTCGGAGTGGCGCCTACGGGGAATAATACTGTAATGTTACGCGCGAGAAGTGCAAACCGAGCTCACGTACATGCGTATATACGACCCTCTATTAAGGTTTATCCGAGAGAGAACAAAACCAAGAGAGAGAGAGATGGAGAAAGAGCGCAGGGTCTCGCTGTAATGATGAGATACTCCTCGGCTTGCCGGGCGAAACGATAATTAAATCAGCTCTTCCTCGCACTCGATAATCGATTTTAGACGAGCACCATAATTCGTCCATTTTTTCCCTCTCTTCCTTACAAACCCTTGAATTAATGCCTTGATTAACGATGTGTTGAATAAGATTGCGCGCATACGAATTGCTGATTTCATAGATTTACAATATCAAAAAGAATGGATTAAAAGATATTCGATGTGCATAGTGATATGTTATCAAGATGCGAACAAATGGTAAGTGCACAGAGAGAACACGTCTCGAACGGTAGCTCGTCGAGTGCACGGATGCTTCATGCATGATTTAATTTCATGCTAATCCAATGCTAATTTACTCAAACCCAGCGATTACGTTGCTATGAACGACACGTCCCTCTTAATTAAACTGCTACCGACCCGCATGGCGGCCGGGTTGTTTTTAATGGCGCTTGAGCCTCCGATTATGGAGAAAGGGATGCGCGAAATTGTGCGGAGGTGGTGATGCAAACCGAGAGCCCTAAGGGATCCGCGAGGATATTAAACATGCTCTACTCTACGCGGACAAAAATCAACCAGAATTCATCCAAACACCTTATAAAAAATTAATGTACAGATTTCTCCGTACTTGAAAATATGAATATAAATCAGTAATGGCTATAGTTACTTTGATTTCTTAATTTAATAATTTTTTCTTTAATTTGATTTTTTGGATGAAGATTATTTTTTATTTTTTAAAAGAATACAGGATAAAAATATCACCTTTTATACGTTAAAAAGAAATCATACATTTATTAATGAAATAGAGACATATAGTGAGTTTCAAGGTAATGAGGTGTAAAACGGCGTTCATGAGAAAATCGAGCGTCTTTGAAAACATGAAATAAAGCAGATTGGAGTTGCCCTTACTTGACACTCGTCTCCCTTCCATAACGCGAAATGAACTACACAACAGTACCCGCGGCTGCTTGCCCTGCCGCAACCGGAGCAGTTGCTTCTACGATGTAATATCGTGGTCGTGTACCGATCCGTATCTCCGTAATTATTCCGTTCAAGCAGAAAGTTGAAGGTTTCGAGGGACGAGCACAGAGCGAAGAGGATATAAAGACAGAAGGATTCGCGGGCATTAATCTCAATTAGGCGTCTATCGACCGAGAAAGGAGAGTATTAAAACTCTGGCCGAGGTATAGGCCCGAGTTTCAAAGAAACAGTTGTTTCTCTCTCTACCAAAAAGAAAAGTACAGCCTCGTTGTCTTATAATATTGGTCACGCAAAATAAACCGTCCACTCACGTTTCCTTTTCTTTCTGGAATAACATCGTCGAGAGTCCATGACTTTTCGCGGCAATAGCTTAGAAGAAAATATACCGTGGCCAGCGATAGTCACGGGATGCATAAAATATGCGGTTGGTGTGGCACGACTCGAGCATCTGCGTCCATCTTTTTGCGATTTAAGTGAACCTGGGGGCATCTGTGTTTGCGCGTTTTCACAATGCATCTGACTCCTTCCTCGTCACGTCGTGACTTCTCTCGTTTTTATCATTTCCTTTAACCGTTTCCCTCTGAACGCCATCAATTCTTTATGGGTTTTACGTAGCGATGTAGATCAACGTTTCTCACTATTTGAACACGGACAAAAGCATCCGGAAAACATTTCCACCGTGGAGAGTGAGAAACAATAGACCATAGCAATTTCCTGCTAAACGACAAATTGTCCATTCTCGGATCAGTGATTCAGTGAGAATTAAATATTGGAAAATAAATAAAAATGTACCGCTTCAGAGAAGTAGCTGTGCTACAAAAACAATAAAAAAATTTCAATGCTTTTTTTTTTTTTTTTTTCAGAAATGTGTTCATTATTTATGAACGAAAAAAATGTCTGCAAAATACGAGTTCCTGAATTTTGGAGAATAAATGAAAATTCATTAAAATAATATTTTTATCTAGAAGTAATGAAATGACTTCTCACCGCTGCTCACGTTTCTCTATTTATCAAAACTACCAAGTTTCAAGGTACTCAAGAATGTTTTCGAGAAATGATAGTACAAAGTTTTGTACTGTACGGTAGAAATTTTCATAAATTCATGTAACTTTCATCAGATGGTACCACTGGGACGTATCTACCATACCGACATAGTAATTTTTCCCAGATCCTTCTCGCCGTGCACTTATGCAATATACAGTATTGTGAGGTGCTCCACAACTTACGCGGAGAATTCTCTGTGCACCTTCAAGACCTGACCCTCGTGCAAGCTTCTACCTCTTATTACTCGTGCAACATACATTGTAAGGCACATTGTATTATAATGCGCGTGTAGCTTGCGATACAACTGCCGGGGCTGGTAATATTCTGCGTTATCAAGTTTCCCACAAGTATACGACTGTGTATGCACGAGGCTATAAAAGATATGAAAATGTACGTAGTGGAGGAGGTGTAACACGAAAGCGTGCATATTAATTTGAACTCGATAGGCCCACGGGTTGCCCGGAGTAAGCGTTATCGTCTTACCCCTTTTATGCACCATCTACGCGCGTTATCTCGTAGTCAGTACAAAAATCGAAAAAAAGAAATTAAATTCAGAGAAGCGCTCTAAGGTTTGCGAAATAATTTCAAACACGTGCTGGTAATGAGATTCGGAGTAGGAAACTTTAAAGGCAAAGCCTTGCATCTGTTGAACGCGAAGAACGATTTTTTGATAGCTCGGTAGATGAGAAATATTTATGACCCCAAAATTTGTAAAGCCAAAAAAATTTTATTACGGTTTGTTGCTGCTGCGTTAGATGAATTCTTCGCCCTCGCAAAATACTCAAATTTATTTACTTTGTATACGGGACACATTTTTTTTTTGTTTCCTTTTCATCGATAGATTTAGTTTTATAATGAATTATCGTTAGGAGATTTTCCTAATTTTTGTAGCCGGAAATTTTCGTCTACAATGTCTTGTCGGGTGATAACGGTAAATTGGCTGAACAATGTTTCCATCGTATTACGGCATACCAAGGACTCCGAGAGCCAGCTAAATTCCCGCCTGGAGACAATAGAGAGTGAATGCAGCCTGATAAAAGGGCGAAGAGTCTGGTGTGAGACAACAAAAGCTTGAAGAATCGTGAAAAAAAGGAATTTTAAGTCATCGAGGCACGAAGTGTCTGTGGCCGCGGCGAGACAGTTAAGTCCTTTGGGATAAGGCTGCAGTAGTGAGTATACGAGAAGTGCTCGGATAAGAGGAATAACGCAACGACATAGAGTAGCTATGGAGCAATCGTGCTCTCTGCATGCTCTGGGTGCAACGAAGCCACTGAACTAGCCAGAGCCTCGTAGCGAAGAGAGGTGGCCGTAAGGTGGTCGTTGCTCTCGTAACGAAGTCTCCGGAGAGAATCGAGCCGGAAGTACATAGACACTGGCTCTACCAGTGCACTTCTAGGCCTTTTAAAATGAGAGGGATGCCACGCCGTGCGCTCTTCACCGAGCGTGTTGGACTCACCAAGTCCTTGCATTGCAATCTTCCGACTGTTCTATGGGAAAAGTCTGTGAATCCCTTGCGACTGTAATACAGACTTTAGATTTCTAACTACCACTCGTCAGTGGCAACTATGGCTAGACCCTTATCCTTATGTCTATGTGACAATAGGATTCAACTTCAACTTGATCAGAAATGGACGCGGAAAGGATTGTTACAGAATTCTTGAACTTCCGAATGGCAGGTATTACGGATACCTGGACATGGCTGTTTTTAAATCTACGAGCTGTTTTGTTTATACCGGAGTAATATATGCAGTGGGGAATTGTGGCTTATATACTCAGGTATTTATACTGTAAAAGGACTATCAGACTTTACTCTCAAGGGTGAACACCAGAGTCAGATCAGTTTCACCGAACAAACCGAAAGCCGGCTAGACGGTGTAAATCTGTCGATTAGAAGGCGGTTGTACATCGGAAACGCATTAGCAACTGCGAGGACGTTACAACAGGATTCTCCATTCTCCACTGTTCCACCTTTCACAGTCTCACCTGCAGTTGCTACGCAGGTTTCTATATACTAAGCCGGATTGCAGCCCTTGAACTCAGTCGAGATGGGCAGCGTTTAAATACACACGAAGATCCAATCCCATTTTAAAGCAAATAACTACAACGGATTCTCGTACGTAAATAAAAATAGCTATGATGTTTTTACTATGCGTAATTATTGTTTTACTATTTTTTCTAACTAATTTTCGATATTCACTTATTTATTTTGGATTTAAATCAAGAGATGTTCTTACTAATAAAAAGCTCCACTTTCAATGGAACAAATGTACACATGTATAATGTTGGCCGTTAAGAAAGCAATGATTTTTTAACAAAAACACGTGGATTAAGGTTGCGTAGTTTTGCATGCAAATACGGATGCACTGGTGGTCGAAAATATAGTGTTGGGTTTGTCTCCGCTCGTTTTTATTCGATATGAGTAAAAAAGCTGCCGGAAAGATAAGAATACTTCAAGAAATAAGACGTCTAAATTTTATGATGATAAATGGTACAGTTTTTGAGGTTAGCCGTAAAAGAGAAAAAGACTTTGGGCGTCTATCTCTGCCATACGTGTTTTTCTCTCCCGCAGTGACTAACGTTCGGAATAGCTCGTTTCCCGCTATCTCCTTGCATTCTGGCAAGGATATCCATAAAAATAACTTTTCATCTCTGGTGATTTCCAGGACCATTTAATGTTATTATTCTTCCCTATACATTTAATTTGCAATAAACAACTGGAGGCAATATAACTTAATTTTTATTGCTGATTCAGTCACTGACCTCTTGCCAGAGATTCAGCGTATGGAGATATAAATGTTTTTATAGGCCTTTCTCGCCTGTAACAAAGTTTTAGTGCCGATCATGTGTCTGTTGTCTTTCCGCTGAAGACATTTTCACTGTCACCATGACGAAAATATTTTCATCATTTTATCTCTCAACAACCCTTCGTCTTTTTAGGATGCTCAAGCAACGTGAGTTTAACATCCATGAGTTTAACGGACAGTTTAATCTCTAACTATGCTCGGATTTCAATGGGACTGGTCGAAGGCTATCATCTCTTATCCGATAAAAACCCTTATGGTCGCATAAAAATTTTTTGAAATATTATTAGTTTCGTAATTTAAACGAAATTTATAATTAAAAATGAAAATCCTTGCCGCAAAGTGATCCAAACTTTGTCGACTGATATTTCACTTGATATTTCGATGATATTGCGGCCTTTATTCGTTGTCAAGAAGTAACCTATTGTTGCACCGTCACGTAGGCATTAATAGAATTAGCTTGGTCAGCGGTATCTTTTAGTTCGAGTCACGTTTTACGGTTTGCGCCAGGCTCGGGTGGTCCGCAATGACGGTATTAGAGTTACTATTGTCCAACCGGGAATGGGCGCCATACCATTGTACCTGGTTACGCCCCGATAAGATTTATCGCTTTCCTCAATTTAAGCAGTGATTCACTTTGAATCGCTCATTTTTTCGCATGCAGTTCTTGTTTTTGCAATTAGTTTTACGAAAAAAAAAAATATATATATATATGAGAAATAATTCCATTCGAATTGCACCCATCCCTGCTTTTAGCTCTTCATCTTTATTATGCTCCTCGCATTGCTCGTTCACATCTCGCTCCCCTGGAGGCTTTCTCATCGCCTTCTAGTTTTTCATCGGTTTTTTTCTTTGAGCTACATAAAACCAGCCTCTAGTTCTTTCCCTTTCGCGTCGCATAATCGCACTCACCGTGTCAAAGTATTATTACGAGGCACCTTTGAACGTGGCCGACCACGCGACTCACCCGAGCAATAACGCAGCACCTCGTGCCCGTATATCCTCCTCTCACATTCTTCGTCCACATGTATATTATTTTTTACTTGTTATTAAAACGTTTTCGTGACGTCGTTAAAATTAATGTGTCACGAGATTCTGTGGGCGGCATGCAATGCAATTTGTTTATATAATTATATTACACCTCACCACCCTTCGCCCTTCCTGGGGAATACATTTATTATATAGAGACAGTCGTCTCCAACATATTCTCATCTGGTTTTTTATTTTGTTTCAAATTAGCACTGAATGACTAATCATTCAAATTATGAGGCAACGGAATATGAATAATTCGTATTCCTCACTAACTTGAGAACAATTCTTTCACGATAAAAAAAAATAATGATCAATTCCGCGATTAATGTAAAATGTAAAATGAAAATTGATAAAACGATCGAAGTAATGTTCTTTAATAAATAATATTAGCGCAATAATTGCTGATGAAATAATTACAATTATCGACTCGAGGTGAAAATTCATTATTGGCTACTTGGAGGTCGAGATGCTTCGGAATATAATGAGATCGGTGCCGGTCCCGGGTGCGACGTCTAAGCGATTAGTTACACTTCATGGTCGACCACATATACCCGTACCATATAGAACTACGTGGTGTCCCTCGAATGAGGCGGCGAACGGTTTGAAAATTGTTTTGGCCATTGTAAAAACGATCTTCTTTAATTTTGTAATAGAGCAGAGAGAAAAGTTGGCAAGTAAATTGTCGCGGTTACGGCGCAAGTTTATAATCGAATCGGGCGGGTCGCCCGATGTGCCAGAGCGGCGCGTCCATCCCCGGCTCTCGCTACAAAGGCCCTTAACGATCTGCCTCCGCATGAAAGGGTTAACGGTCTTCATTATTCGTGATCCTTACTGACGCGCGCTCGCGCTATAGGTAATACCTTATAACAGGACGTGGACGTATAAGTATGCTTATAAGCCGCCGCGCAAGCCGCTTGCTACCGCGGTAAATTACTATTCTCAGGTTATGTCCGTAATTATGACGTCTATGGAAGAGTGTACGAAGAGAAGGAGAAGGTAGAAGGGGACACAGGGTAGACTGGACTCGCGACTTACCTTTCCCCGTCCCCATCCATACAGGATGACTGAAAATGGTTTATAAATATTTTGGTAACCGATAAATTATTAAATCCGCGAATTATCGAGCCATTTGAAGGGATTTTTTGTTGCAAGTATTATAAATTTGGATAAACAGACCAACCGGTAAGATCAATACAGTTAATACTTGTTATTTCAAATAGTTATGGAATTATAAACATATGGAATTTGAATGAACGGGCCAATCGGAGCGATCCATTTTGCGGCGCTAGGAGTGAGGTGGGAAGAGGGAGGGACGCGTCCTTAAGGTCATTGTCAGTCCCTTCCCACTCTTAGCGTCGTTGCATACGTTGCTCTGATTGCCGTCCGTTTATTCAAATTTATGAGGTTTATAATTAAATAACCGGTGGAGGTTTCGAAAAAATGACTAAGTAATTTTACTCAGGAAACGGCGAGCCATAAATCATTGTGAAACACCCTGTATATACCAATCGACCCCTATTCCATTAATGCATATCGTCAGCACGAGTTTACCACGCGACTCGTAAATTAAACTGCACCAGGTATGCCAGAGATAGCGATTTCTGCCGATTCTGGATTGTGATGCATCAAAGAAGTTATTAAAGCTGTGATGCGGGGAAATTATGTTGGCGAGAAATCGTGAATCATAGAGGCTTGCGGGTAATCGTCAGCCTGCACATTGAGACATCGACAGACACACGAATCGCCAATTTCTTCGGCATCGAAGAGATCAGATGGAAAGAGGGCTAAGGTTTAATCTCGATTGCGGTGTACTGAAAGTTACGACAGTAGTGGACTTTGGAATTTATTGGAATGGTCCGATGCACGCGAAGCTTATGGCTGAACGTCATGATACGCGTAAGTCATTAACGATTGAAATCTTATTCAACAGTTTGCGGAATACTACACATGGGCAAAATATATACAGTCTTATTTCTTTTTTAGTACAGATGCACCAATGAATTTCACTTTGAAACGATAATCAAGCAACAATTTAATCTAATTAACTGGCAATTCCAACAATCTAATCTAGTCGGTTTCAATTTGTAGTTAGATCGGTCTAAATAAGTATGGTATTATCAACTACAGCCTGGGTTTTCGTATCTAAAAAGCATAGAAAAAAGGGATTAATCCTTGACGTGAAAGGCCTGATACCGAAAACAAGAAAAAACCTTCCCGATCTTCATATATGTTCCAGACTCCCTTGGAAATCGACAGGGTCAAGAGAACACTAGGATAGTGAGTACTTAACGATCGCAGTGTGCAGAATAGTGACACTAATGACGTCAGTATTTATAGAAGTAGTGGCGTACACGCAAGAGCATGGAAAGCCCGATGCTTCGCGTCGGTCGTTTAGGATTGAAATCTTATTTACCGCGATCCACGGCAATCCGTACAGTGATCGGCATATCAAGATCTTCCAAGGAAACCAGTGATTATCCTGCGGCTGAAGGATCAATCACCGATCCGTTTAGGCCGTCTATAACTCCTGACAGGAATGTGATATATTCGCAAAAAAGCATAAAGAAAAATAGGAAATTGGACCGGTGAAGTTGCAGGGAAAGATTACGACCATTTGAGAAAAATGTAAATGTAACGATAGATTCAATAACTTACGATGATCGAAGGAAACTCTGTAGCCGATCCAGTTCACCGATTGTCCCACGGGTTTACGTTACAACTCCGGATTTTGCTTTATACTTGGCAGCCGATGATTACTCGTCTCATTATAGATCGAATTTATGTTTGAACGCTTATCGAACGCTTTTCTAAATCGCCCATCCCTTCGTTGAGAGTTACTCGTCCTGGTTGGATACGCGTGAGCGGCCAATCGCTCTCCAATTATGAGGATCGCCTGGTTCGGTTCACTTATGGTCACCCTACTACTATATGCGCGCGTTACATCGATCGGGAGTACTATACCTGTATGAGATGTAACACAGCGGCATTGAAGATACGTATCGCGCTGAAAATAAACGATCGAATGATCTCGTTCAGCGTATACCAGAGAGAATTATACGAAGCTCAAGAAGACGCAGGCTAAGTGGTCCTTGCTGGGTATCATGAGTCAAGAGAGACGGAGAACGAGATGCAACATAGTTTTATCTTTCGGTGCGTATATACACGTCGCTCCAGTTATGCCGCGGCCACTTCTCTCCTCATCGTACGGGAATCTTCTCGGCGCGGCCCGTCAGCTCGCGCTTCAGGCATTAATCAACCGGCAATTTATGCTGTTTAACCGCTGATAAATCAATTCAACCGCTACGGAGGATCTTGTCGTGGATAGTCGAAGAGATAGTCATATCTTGAGCTTTATTCCGGACCAACTTGATGCTCGATGAATCAATGAAATCGTAGCTCGGTGAATTATTGAGTTAACCCTTGAGTTTTCAAAGTTTATGATTTCGGTATTGTTGGATGTCACTTCTGGTGACAAAGTGTCACAGGGCCGAAAAAACAGTGGGGTTCGGATAAATCTTGAATGTATAATACCGACACCGACAGATATATATACATATGCCTTTGGCTTAAGACTATAGTTCGAACAATCATTTATACCATCCCTGATCCATTAGGATCATTAAAATGGATATCGTTGCGATCGATCATACCGATAAAGTACTTAAAAAAACAAGCGAAAGGACTCTTCCTTCAATCAGCTTGAATTTTCCGAAGGCAAACATCGCAAGTAAAGTTTTACGACATCACGAGTCCAGCAAAGAGCTTGTTCGCGCAATGCGTAATCTGCGAGTCGCTAAGCTGACCACCACACTCGCCCGGACGAACGAGATTTACTCGCAGTGTTAAAGATATAAAGCGCCTCGAAGCCAGGAACCGGAATGCATAGAGAAAACATCAACGCGCCATGGAAGAACTTACACTTCTGGCAGATGTGCCTCTGGGTACTTGTTCCACTGTCCAGTCAGTGAGCCAACGGAGGGTGGCTATAAACCTCAGGGACATGGGACGTATTAAGATGCTAATCAATACGCAATTTGTATATAGCCAGTTTGCCTTGATAGCGAAGAACTTTCATCGAGGTTCACAGTCTCCGTCGTTTGTCCGGTGTATCCATTCGTCTTTCATACTTTTCAGCTTGAACGAAGTGCAATCGAGTCACATATTCGTAATCTGGGTTTCCAAGGACTTCCAAACATGTTCATAGATTATTCAAGATTAAGAAACGATGGCTGATGGTTTCAAAAAATCAAACAACCCCGAGACCTGTTAACTATAAAGTTCAAATCAGTTCATCATCACCGTCATCGAGAAATGTTTTCGTTAAATTTACTTCACTTAACCTTGATTCTTAAGACATACTGAGAATCATCGACAAATTTTTTTTAATTAATTTTTTACGAAGATTTTTGTGAGAAAAAAGTTCGTACAGAAGATTCTTGGTTTTCGCCATTAATTAACAATAATTAACGGTGAAGCCTATACCCTCTAACGCTCCAATTCCTCGGGCATTCGATCCTGCTTAGCATAATTTTATCATTGGATTAAAAATGACATCCTCTCATCTATACATGCAAGTGGACCAACTATCTTATCTCATTTGCCATTAGTGCAACACAGAGAGCAAGGCTACCGCTGGCTTCCTGCACATAACCAACATTGGTGCCTCCTTAAGTATAGACCGTGGGCCTTGCTGCTATCAAATTATATTAAATACTCCTTGGCAAAGTTGGAGACAAGTTTGATGCCCACCGACAGGACGGCCGGTATTTAATGGGACAAGGGGGAATCAAGTTGACAACCAGCGAGAGGAATATCGAGTCGGAGAAGGCGATCTCACGGCGAAGATCGTAAACTTCTCGTATGGCGTGTCTACGGGGAGTAGTACTCGACTATGGGATTGTGTTAATTAATCCCCTGGGAACGCTCCGCGAATTCCGATTGACGGTTGACGGCTTCCGACAGCTGCGTTCGCTTCTTCGTTCCACGGTAGCCATATATACCGCACCAACTATACCATCCACATTTACTTATACCTATGTAAATAGTCTACGCCTCACCAGAACGCTGCAGCTCTCTAATGACTTCTCCTGTGGCTGCGGTCAGAAGCCCTCGGGATATCTTCGACGATAGACAGCCCTGATGCAAATGACACTAACCACTCGTTCAACCGAGCCTCGAGATTCGTCCCACCGATTGATCGCGTGATCGTGCCTCAGGCTTTACTGTACCATTGATGCACCAATAGTATGTAGCCAACGATGCGGAACCTCTTCGTTTTCCGAGTCTTGTAATAATAGAGTTCACCGGCCGCGGAGGTAAAAACACCGATAAACCGTTTGTTTAGAAAAGATACATATGGGCAGGATACTACTAATCGATAACGTGTTCAATTATTGCTGTTATTATTATTTGTAGTTGCCGGCCTTTATCGTGAAAACATGCAAGTATTTGTGTGACAATCTTTCGACAAACGAATCAAGTTTTTCTTATTTCAAGGCTTCAATAATAATTGCTATTATTTTTCTTATCTAGCTTCTGGATATCGTTGATAATCGCATTTTTCTCGCATTCCAACTGCGCGACGTTTGTAATAATGTGAGGATCATCGATATGCGAATAAAAAGAGGTTCGCAATATCACGTTGAAGGCAATTCCGGCATATGAGCTTCGCCCGGATTCCATTTTCGCATTCACTGCAATTTTCTTCTTACCTACAGGCGCTCGGCCTCTTACAAGCTCAAAGAATTTCTTGATGGAGTGATCGAAGTGGCTGTGAACACACCAGGAAATGGGAATGGAAAGAGTCGAAGAAACGGCGCACAGCACGAAGAAGGAAGCAGCTGCGCGTGCTTCCAGAGGCTTTATTCCTCTCTGACTCCGTTTCGCCGAACTAATCTTGCAACTCGTGTCGCACGATCGTGTGAATCGATGAGTGGTGTCGAGAGCCGGAAGAGAGAATGGCGGAGGATCCGTGCATGACTATAATACTAGCCGGCCAAGTCTCCGCCTCGTCCAGGCTCATGCGAGGATCTGGCAAGCTGTGTATATGACCACTGGTGGTGGGCAAGATCCTTTCGCGCTACAGTAGGTGTCTGTGTGTGTATATGTAACCGCGGAATCACCTCGTACCGTTGACCGCTTCGACGGTATACGGCGAATTATCGTAATCGCTGTACGCTGCTCGACTCAAGAGCGGAAACGTGCGGTCGCGTACGTCTACGTCGTCTAAGCGTGGACCGCATCAAAGATCAATCTCGATCACACCATACCTCTGACGTAATAGCCCATCGAACGAGGAGGGGTCATTATATTCCTGTGTCGACAATCCTTCGACACGTTCGTGATATACTATTATAGGCCAGTCCACCTTATACAGTACCTTTTCCATGGATATTGTGGATCACCTTCAACAATATTTGCCGAGGAATATACCGTTTGCGAGGCATACATTGTAGGCCTACCGTTATTTGCACGAAAGACTCGAAGGTGGATCTGTGCTGCACTGGGACATATCATCCTTCGGATCTGTGGAGTGTCGTGTCGTGATGGGATTATTGGACGATGAACGTTCCAATAGACAACCAGGAACTGGTAGTTGAATCGACCGGGTTAAGCTACAACTATATACTCCGCGTGTGCTTTTCGCACTTGCTCGACCGCCATTTAATTTATTATCGTACAATCTAAATGGCGTTATAAAAAGGTCTAAAAGTGTCGTCCCCGTCCATGATGCCAATGTAAACTATTAAAAATAGCAACTCCACCATTGGCAACAACGAGACATTTTTTGTACACAAAGTCGAAATTCTTTCAGATTTTTGCCAATGTGTATATCCACAACTGTAAGCCATTGTTACAATCGTAATTACCTCGTTCTTTCTTCTAAATCGTTCGTGTCACTCCATATTTGCTCCTCCGCCTATTTTAGCCTCAGAAGATCCATGGATTTTACTCGATGGTAGAGCAAGTAAGCATAACGAGGAAGCAAAAGCTTCCGATATAACAGAGCACTGGAGAATGAAATATTTCAAGTTTAAAGATTGGCCTCTGCATCCATGGCCTTCTTGCCGAAGCGGATACAGAGTAGCTTCTCCGGCAAGAGAATAAACAGCGCGCGAGCGCGATGCCACTGGGTCTTGGCCTGCGTTGTACGGAGACCTCCTATACAATTACATGCCACTGATGCAACAGCAACTGCAATGTTGCTGTTGCAGTTTCTGCGATGTTTGTAGCCGCGGCCGCCTTGGCCATTCGCGGTGTTACACCCTTAACCCCTTCGCCTACCTACATTGCCAAGAACGTAGAGAAGTGGAGAGAGGGCAGGGGAATGGGCAATGGGAAAGGGGGGGGGGGGGCCCGGGGAACGGGACAAGCCGATAATTTAGCGGTTTTGTTGCTTCTCTGATGTTCGTTCGTTGGTACGTTCGTTCGCGGGCGTATGCACAGCGTTTTACATGCATTAAAGCCTCTTCTCTGTAACAGTCTTGAACATCGAAACGGCGAGCCACGGAAAGCTAGGCATTTTCTGAACATAGGGAGAGCAAAATATCTAGAGAAGTTCCGCGAATCGAACGCCTAACAAAACTAAATTGCCAATGGACATTATCGTCCCACTTTCTTCGGAGTGAAAAATCATTTTATTTGAATTATTTTGAATTGTTATTAAAAAAAAAACGAGCGTAATCCGGAATCGCCACGTCATTATTTCAATGCGTTTTCGGAGCACGCAACATTTTTGTCGAGAAACTGTCGGTCTTTCAATTTTTTCTTTTTGCAGCATAATTTTTTGTACCATTTTCCGAATAGCCCGCTTTAATCTTCTGGTTTTTCACTGCCAAGTTAGTACTTCCGCGTGGCCTTGGTTCTACGTACGTCCATTCCTTACGCTACTTCAGGAAAAGCTGCACGAATCGTTCAACGCTGAATAGCAGGAGAACAATTTACGAGCACGCGGATGTCTCGCGGGCAGAAAGTCAGCGTTACAACCCGTGTATTATGTACCAGTAGTATAGGTATACCATCCCTGGATATACCAACGTTACATTTGCCCGTCCGTTCCATCGGCGCTGCGTGAGAGACGCAACTGAGAGCGGACTATGAGAGAACGAACGTACGTACCTGCAAATAGAAGAGAGCTCGCGGAGCGCCGCGAAAGATCTCTCTACTAGCGACCCGCGCAACCGTCGTGTCTGTCTGTCCACCTTCGCACCGTTTTCTACTGGCGTTTTGCTATGCGCCCGGAGCTCTCGCGTGCCCCAATGCAATGCTATGTAATGTTATGTTGCAGTGTTGTTCGCACAGTGATGCAGTAAATTGTTGGATAGTTCTTCGCCTACCTTCAATATGCTACAATATTTGAAACAATTTGAAAATTCTCAGAGCTATTTTACCCGGATGATAAGTAGAATTATGAGTTGTCTCAATTTTTCAGCTCTACGAGATCACTGAAAAAAAAAAAAAAAAAAAAAAAAACCCCCAGTGACCTAGTTCATTAAAAATACTTCATATGGCGTTGAGTCGACGAGTCGTGTAACTACAATTCCCATGACGGACAGTGTATCATGAGAGGAATTGTAAATAAAGGTTGCTCGCATTCCCGATGTCTCTGACGAGTATATCTGCCTCGTTGAGAGAAGATTCATACTGTGAACGCGCGTTACCCAGAGTCTGCAATACGAGCCACACACTTTCTTTCGCTGCAAGCTGAATTTATCGCACGGAACGACTACCTACGTTACTTACGGTACTGTTAGCCAAGGGATAGTACGTAGCTAGGTGTAGTGAGGTAGCTGGATTGTACGCTAGCCCCACCGTAGCGACAGGAGTCACCCAACAATGAATGTCCAGCTGGGCTTTACTCGGGCATGCCTCGAAGTCCCGATACTCGATCCGATCGAGTTTCTGTTACCTCCTGGCGCACGTTCCACCTTCTAGTTTATTGGCCCTCCAGCTTAGATTCAGACCGTTGCTCCACTCACCGGTGCAACACCCAGATGCCTTGAGGTCTGTACTTCGGGTTGTCCGGAATGACCCGGAATTCATTAATCAAAAGGTTCGATAGCTTCTAACGGTTGTTCATCGATGGTACCTACCAAGGCTGTCTCGCAGAAAGCACTATCATCAATTTAAATAGTTTAAATTACGTCATAACTGAGAGTGTAAATTCAAATTTTCATTATGAAAATCTCTCGTGAATCGAGGTTCTCCTGTACTCATCTACCTAATACATTACGCGTCAAAATACCGAAGAACAAAAAAAAAAAATACTCCTATTGAGTCATATGAGAATCCCAAAAATGGTGAACAATTAGCAAAATTGATATTTCGCACGACATTATCAATTCTCGGGACAAAGCCTTAAGATACTCGACGGGAGAAAACGACGTCTCGTTTAATGAGTGAATCTTGAAGTAAATCGTGGCAGCAGGTGGCAGCTCGAGGTCTCGAACCAAGTGGTCGGGCTATTCAGTGTTGCCGGTCACGCGAGCTTCTCGCTTCGCATATTATTAACGACCATATATAGCCACGGAGTGGGTATAGTTACGTGTGTGCTATGAACCGACGTGTAATACCTGCACTGATTATCCACTCGGTGCGATCCTCGATGAAACAAATAAAAAAAAACAAACGAAATGAAAAAAACGAGTCGAAAGAGTTTGTTCGATGAAACTGTGGGAGCTGGATCTCCGCGCCTACTTGCTCGATAATCGAGACGTATGTACCTGCACGGTGCAACAGTGGCGCACTCCGGCTGTACTTGTAATAATCCTTGAGGATGTGCGGAATGAGGCGGTACAGTAAGAGAGTGGCGCGGTGCATCATCCCGACCGGACGATACGGCCTGATATATCTTGGCTTTTCTTCCTCGATACACGCCAGATTGTGCCCGCCATTTTTTACGAGTGCAAAACCCATTTAATCGCTACATCGGTGTTCAGCACTAACAGAGGTTCGCATAACTCGGTTATACATCGCAAGCATGGCAACGAAAATTTTTTAACGCAATCACGTGCGTGCTCGGAGGTTAAGTTCACGCTCTCGTTAAACCGCGCTCATCGCACGAGGGACTTCTCGCTTCTATATAGAGGTCTGGTTGGTTATACAGACCTACGGGCAAGCCGAGAGTATAACTAGTATAGCGCGCGCAGTGGTTTCGTTCGATTTACGACCGGGAAACGATCAGCCGCAAAGTTTACGCCGGGTACCCACTGCCGCTTCCTACCTTCGGTATACTTTTGCCTGAGCTCTTGGCAGCCGAGCTCGCTCGCCGTGTTGCGAAGCCTCCGACTAGAAGAGAACCACAGGAACGCCAAGCGTTCTTAGCCCTTGGATCCTCGTGAGTAGGAAGGTGTTGCGAGCTCGCGCCTCCAAGACGAAGCTGATGGAGAGATGCGGGAGGACGCGAAAACAACAAAAAAGAGATAAGCCATTGATTGATAAGCCATAAATTTTCGACACTCGGACATGAGCCGGGAATAAATACTTCCGGGCTGATGAAAGCTCTATTGTTCATACCGCAATTAGGAATGTTCCCTTCGACCGACCGATTTGCATTGGCAAATTCATCAATCAATAGTAATTGCAAGACAGTTCATGACTTACGTTGTTTTCGGGTTCTTCGTAGTCTTCCTCATACCCACACGCTCAACAATTTTTTAACAAGACCACAAAAAGTCTTCACCGATTCATTCGACATGGAAATTGGATTTGTTCTTAAATTCAGAATGTGATTTTCTTTCATGTTTCTTTTTATTATTATTATTTTTTTAATTTGGGTGGTATTTAAAAATTACGTTTCACATTTTATGCAAACCAGGATTATCCATTTTGGTTGCATCTTTGTAATTGCGTAGCTCGGTTTGATACAGGCCATGGGTTAATTCGACCGTAATGGATTATCGCAGTGAGCATTGAGGGCGAATCTATAGTGATGAGCGCTCAGCCAATAAGTTCAATGATGCTTGACTATCTTGTGCCAGCAGCTCCCGCTGTTACCATTCTCTTCTACTTCCCGTAATACCGTTAACAGCCCCTTTTTCACTCCTCCTCTTCTTCTTCTTCCTCTTCTCTTTGTGAGTGAAATTACAGCGTCACACTGTGCAGCGATTATGGAACATTCCTCAATGCTCAGGACACTATGACTATCCATCACGTTTCCGACAAACAATCCATTTGATTAAAGTATTACTGAGGATCCGAGAAGGCAGAGATTTGCTTCGACAACAGCCCGGCTAATGTGCGTCGTTATTCATCAATGGAATCTCAGATAAATGCAGTTAAACAGTGCTGCTCAATTAATTATACACGTGATGGTATTCAACGGTGAAACACATACATATACATCGTACCCTGTATACTTCTTTTCATCCAAAGTGTCAGCTCCCTTCCAAGGGAAACGTCACTCTTTTTCTTACTTTGCAAAGTACACGAGTGCATCGGTGCAGGTGCACTTCGCCTAGGTGGGCGCGAGTATATAACGCTGAAGACGGTGTAACTCCCGGAGGAATGGCGCTCAAGTCTCTCGGTAAAGGGGCGAAGATGTACAGGGTTAGGTTGTCTCCTGGTAGAACATCCAATGGCACTGGACCGTGCAGCTACCTTCTTGTCCTTAAGGGGATCGTGTCACCTGAGAAAAAGTCTGATGAAAAATAATTCTGTAGATGTTACGTTTCATTTTTAAAAATGTTACATTTGAACCTAACCAAGTACATACCAGAGATCATCGCTTTGCAATTTTGTAAAAATATACGAAAATATATTTGGTACAAAAAATATATATATATTTTTCGATATTCTTTCGAGTATACGTACCTTCCATTGGGGTAGTCTGTAAATAAGGCGACCGGTAACCCATCAACATTATAATAACCTCCCTGAATGACGTCTAGACTCAACGTGTCAACTCGGGTAGTGAAGTCTGCACAGAATGGAGGCCGTGTCCGAGTGGACAGCAGAATAACGAGGCTGGCTGAGCACTGAAATGACGCTAGCGCGCGTCAGCTAAAGGGAAAGAAGGCGTACTCGTTTGCCGGACGACACGTACGGAAGAGATGGAACGCCATGGAACGTGCGTTCCGGAGGTGGTCACGATCATCACGTGAATCTTTTCCTCTCACTTCCTTCTCCCTTTCTCTGCTTCTCTATTTGTGTTCCTTTCTCCACCGCGGTCTTAGCTTTGCCGGCCTTCGAACAGCCCGAGCGTGAAGACAGCGAAGACTTTTACGTTTCAGGAGAATAAAGAAGATGGAAAGACCGAGAGCGGCAAGGGCCGATCTACCTCGACGAGGAGAGTTGAACGGGGCTCATACCTTCGGCGCCTTCTCTCTCTCCTCACTCTGAGTTTGTCATCTCATTTATCGCCAGGACTGCACCCTAGGCGAACTAATAATATACAATGGACTCGAGAGGGTACGACGAGAGAATGTTTCTCGAGAACGAAAGCTCTATACAATCACTGTTGTCGGTATAACAGTCAAATACCAACACAAGCGCTAGCGACAAAATGAAAAATCAACATACTTCGCTCAGACGTTTATTGTGATTATTTGCAAAACTTGTTCGAGCAAGAATTCGCAGCGAGTCGTACAATGCAAGAGAAATTCAATTTTACGAGACGGTTAGTCGAGAACCGGTGAATTATTCTGTAGATGGAATGACATTCGGCAGGCTATAGGTCTTCACACTAGGTTCATTCGTGTCAAATGTTGGACAGTGCATTCTTTAAAAAATTCCACTGTCCATCTTAGTTTTCCATGATATTGGGGTAAAAATAAAAAAAGGTGCGCCGAAATTGCCAGTCCTCCAATTTGGCAATATATTCCACGTGAGCAGCCAAAAAGTTAACTGCTAATTTATCGCCGGTTCTTGCATAAAATGAGCTCCTTTATAATCACGTGCACGCAGCGAGGATTTGTCACAGGGCGTTAAAAATAAATCGGTCCACCTGTGAGCGAAGGGCTCGGAAGGAGGACGAGTGATGAGTCCGAGCGGTTTCTTCAATGCGAAGTGGAAGCGTGACAGGGATATTGTCGGGCGACAATCTTGACGAGTGATGCCAAACGGAGAGAAATGAGGTTGAGTCACTTGGTTGCGGGTTCTGTCGTCGCGCGGGCACAAGTGTGTATTACAAATGGCGCCGACGCGGCGACCGCGGGTGTTCCACAACAGCAAATACTAAATTCATTAAGTTCCAATACATTCCTTCGTGTCTACCACCTTTCGCACTTGCCAACTTTTTGCGATCTTACCGTACAACGCCGTGACATATAACCGGAGAACGAGAGACAACCGCAATACCGAAGATGGTCTCTCAACCCTGTAAAAATATATACATATATACATATATACTTGCTATTGTATCAGCGATTCCTTTCATCTGATGTTGATCCGAGTCAACTTGCCCGGAGCAATTATTCCATGAAGCGTCTGATTGATTTATAGATACACGTTTGTAGAAGACGATAGGACGTTGTGCAGGAAAAACCACTGGAAGCTTTGTCTCATTCGTAAATACGCAAAAAGATGTTTACATGTTTAGATGTTTACATGGCGTTCGCAAAAAATGCTACGGAATTTTTTTTTCTTTCTTATTGAGGTCATTTTTAGGAACAAGTCGAGTGGTTGCTCATCGAAGTACTGGCAACGGAAAATGCTGTTCAATGCTGAGAGACCATCAGAGTTCTACACCGACCATGTGTTCATCATCGACAACCACAAAGATATATGAAACGATATTTTTTTAAACATTTCTATTACCAATTTCCATACACATTAAACTTTCACAGGCCGTAATATGTAAGAGCACCCAAAAATTGTACTGTTGCTTATGCGGAATGTTTTACGATTTAAGTTAAGACTAATTTGAGCCTAATAAACACGTGCCTCTTCGTGCCTTTGCATCGTGAATACACAGTGAAGTATTACTCGCTGTTAGTGAGTATTTTGCAAGTACTGTAAGTACAAGGCGAGAGCTTGTGCATTGCTCTCGTCGTGAGAAAATCTCGTTGGCTTCTCGTGGGGTCTACCCCATTAGAATGTGAGGTAACGGTCGGAAGGGTGCTCGAGTCGCTGCAACGTAAGTGCGAGTCTGTGTGGTTGCATCCTACAGACGAGAGAGAGAGAGAGAGAGAGAGTCGTACACATGTGCGAAGCAAGCATGCAGCGGGCAGAGTCTTTTGCATAAGCTGACATAATATGCAAAATGCTCGTGTAATCTGCGTGCTGTCTCGTCTGCCGCTGACCGATCGTATCTCTAAACATGATACGTTGCATAATGCGGTATAGTCGACTGCACATCTGATATAGTATGTAGATAAGTGTGTTGAAATATAATACTGTGAATTAGCCTTCAGTGTTTATGTAGTTCGCACCCCACAATTTTAGCTCGACAAAAAAATGAAGAAAAAAAAAATCGATATAATGATGAGAATCTATTAGGGTCGATCTCGGAAAATTCTTGGTTGACTTGACAATTATTAAATGACACCTGCTCATTATTAGGGAGGGGAAGATTTTTTGGATCTGCTGTGTTTTTTTAATTAAAGACACTTGATGCAACGCATTTTTATGGCCGACCAATCCATTTGTATAATATCATCACGGGTATAATTCTCAAAGGAGGAGCAAATACGTATTCGCGGTCTCCGGCTTATTTCTCGCGGTAAAGGTATGCAAGTAGTCAACTTGTGCTCGGCTACTAGAGTTCGCCCGTTAAAGCAAACAGAATTATCTCTCTCGTTCTTCCCTTCAGCGCTTATTAAGTAAACCTTGGCACTTTTATGAGCTCGTAATTCTTTTCATCGTGATAAAATGTATCTAGCATGCTCGATTCCAGTCAAGCCACCTTGCCTCGTTAATGAAGAATAATTAATTGAGCAATGAGGGAGACAACAAAATTATTCCGTCTCTGAATTCTACTACATGGGAATTGCAAAATCCTGTTCTGTGAACAGAAATATTCCCATCTACAAAGTAAATAGTGAGAATTTCAACACAACATATAAACTTGGATGAAATGTCAGCATTTAAATCGTTTTCATCAATTTTGTCAATATCCCATTACGGCCACAGTTATCAATAAAATTATATTAAATTATTTATAACATAACAAGAACCAAAATCATAATAACCTTGTGTTTGATCTCGATGAGCGTGTTTGGCTGAACTGAATAATTGTTAATAAAGGAAAAAACTAAAATATCGCATTTTAGCCGCTTAAAAGGCAACGTTTTAGAAAATCTCTCTAGAAAATTACAAAGATATTAAAAGTCGGCAATTAAAAAAGCAATGTCGTAAAATTATACTCTGATCAACGAACCGAAGTGCCACTAACGTAAATCTGAACATCATCTTCACTCTTGTGAGATTCAAAGTCAGATTTTAACGACTGCATTAATGAGCCTCTCGACTCGGCGCAGCTATCGAGACTGAAAAATCAAGACCACCGGTCGTGATATTACGATAATTTTTTTCATTTATTTTATGCAACATCTGCGTTTGATGCGTTTGACGATCTTTGCGTTGCAGTAAAGCGGTACGATGTTTTTTAATCGATTTTAATGCGGAAAGTCATTGAAAAAATAACTTTTCATACCTGAAGTGCCAGACGAAAGCGGCGTTTTATTAATTACAATTTGACAGCAGCCAGTTTTGCTGGGTCAGCAAAACTAAGAAATAATAGTTAACTCGATAAATCTTTTTGCTAGGTTAACAATTTATTTTGCCTCGATATCAAATAACCCAATGCCATGACTATTTTAGCAAACGGTTTGCCGATCGAGCAAAATTGTTTTCCCTGTGAGTAAGCGACTTATTGAAATAGCTTAATTAATGTCAAGTGGGTAACACGAGCGCGTATCACCAAGGGACGCGTGGAGGAACGCTCTGATCCAAATAAAGGTTAAGTCGATAGAAATGCATGGTGTTGTCTTAATAAACGCAGCATCACTCGATGCTCGTGCCCATTAGAGAAAAGTCAGTACGCCACATAAACCGGAGTGCGGATCAACAAGCTGAAAGAGTCCGCGAATGCGAGAAGAGCATAAAAGCGTCAGTGGCTATCGAGGACTCTCGCGGGACACCGAGAAGTCCGTGGTGCGCGCGTCCGGATTACCGATCACCTTAATCGCGGAGAAAAATAACGGCGCCCGCGTCCTTTATACTATACCCCCAGCACCCTTCAATTAAAATAGTTCCACGCTCTTATATCTCGTGGAATACGAGAGAACGAGGTAAGAGGAGGAGTCGAGGAGCCGTTTGCACGAAGGAAACGAGGCGAAACGCGCCGAGAGCTCGATCTCCGCGTACGGACTCCCGATCTCACCGTTTGTCCGCGGGCGGCAAGAAGCGAAACTGGGTAATTAATACGATCCGCATAGGCCAAGTGCGGCACAGTGCGCTCCTCCGAGTCGATTCGAGCGCGGGCAACGACAAACTCGGACCAACTGAGAGACTCGTGCTCTTTCATGCTCCAACCACGTGCACATATACCTACTAAATATATCCGTACAGTCAAACTTTCAATAAATTGTGTGAAAATCTCTTCTGCGAAGTTGTGAGTGTGCGAAAAAGCTGTGTAAAGATATCTCGTTATCTTAAAATGCGCCTCATATATTTTCTCTCACTTTAGTATACTGAAGTAAAATATTACGTGTTAGAATTATTGTTAATTTTCATTCCATTTTCATCTGATGCTATTAAACTATATCACTGTTAATTTAATACAAATTCTAATTGGCCGATTCGAAATAATTGTCTTTCTATATTTACAAAAAGAAAAAATAATAAATTCGAATTATTTTATCTCACTGTTGCGAAGATATGTTTTGAAAAATAGACCAATCGTTGTTCTACCTAAAAATAGTAACCGACAAAGGCATATATGTAAACGAAAGTTTCTATCCAATTTCGGACTAAGAAAAAAAAAGCTAATTCGCGAGAAGTTCGACTGTATATGCATAGAGATTGTCGTATCTATCGCCATGTGATCCCACGACTTGGCGGCCAAGCGAGCCGCGTGTAAAGGGCTTATAAACGAGGGGCATTAGTATCGATTCGCGATAATACTCAATGGTGATCCGATTGCAAACGAGAGATAATTAATCCGCGTGGCGGAGGCGAACACTGCACGCCGCTAGTCAAGAGGTTCGAGCGTTGGAATTTCCATCATTGAGAAAAAGACTCTTTATTTTCTATGTGTGCTGCTGCCTCGACTACCTTCGCTGCCGGTGTCGCACAAGTTTTTTTTCTCCTTCTTCTGGAAAGAGTGAAAACAGAAGCAGAAACAAACGAATCGACTTCTAGCTGAGCCGAGGCTGCGCGGTTTTCCAGTGTCCTTCTTCTTCCAGCTCTCGGATCTTCGTTTATTGCTCCGATGCGCAGTTTCCTTTCATCGGTCAAGTCCTGCACTTCTTGTTGCGGCGCAACTTGTGTGACTCAGAGCTCGAGGAGACGAAGAAAGAGAAGTAAGAACGCACATATAAATTAGTTCTTCTTTCGCGTCCGGAGAACCGCAGCTGCAATGCAGGAAAGCACCTACAGATTAACGTGCATGTGCAAAGCGCATCGTTCGCGAACGACAGACAGGTTATATCCGTTCCCCGTGTGGTGGGGCTTCAACAACGTTGTACCAACGCGGATGTACCAGCGCTCACCCACGTATGTGCTTTACCTCCGGGTCTCTCATAGAATATATTATATATATTATTGCGATTACGTGACCCCTCTTCGAGATCCTCGAGGCGAGATAACCTCACCGTCAATCGTATGAATACCCGATGCGCTATCCGCGAGAAACAATCGTGCGAACAAAATGCCTGAAGAAATATACTTGTTGTGTAGAATTATTAGATTATAAAAGTAATATTATTGCAAATTGCAGCTTCGTTGGGTCCTAATATTAACCCGACTGATTCACTTAAGAGGTGCCATAAATTCACCGTCAATCGTAGGAAACGATTTCTCTTCGTAACTTCGGTGGCAAAATTTCCGATAAAAATTCCTGTATCTGGACTCGACAGAGTTGCGGTTACGGCTAAAAGCATAGGACCTTGCAAAGTCAATTTACAAATATTAGCATCATAAAGTGAGTTACAAAAAATAAATGGTCTCACTTAATTTTCTTACTACCTGTCAAGAGGTTTTTTCTTCTTTATAAATATCTTTCAGGTTTCTAAAATCATTTTGAGGTGACTCATTTCCGTTAACGGTATCCAACGGTATACGTTTCTTTGGACTAGACTTTTTTTTTTTTTTTAGTTACAGATTCCATTATTGAATTATTATTATTGTATTTTGATTGAACATGCAATTACTCGGCTGATGAGGAAAAAAAATGTTGACAGATTGAAAAGAGAGATCGACGAACCACGTATTAAGATATACTTACACACTGGGCCCCGAAATAAATGGTAATGAGCGTAACGGTAGCCAATCCGAAATATAATGATACATACAAAGGAGAACCTTGTTTTTCATCGCTCTTTCTATCAGTCTTCGAGTGAAGTTTAAACAGCGTTACAAATTGTACCAGCGGTACACATCCTGCTGTCTTAATGTTTTTCTCTCTGCTCCCAGTTTTTTCGGAAAGATGCTAATGGTGACTTGCTCCTCATCGGACGAGATGACTCGCCTCAAGAGCCTAAACGAGCGTGCAGGCTGCTAATTGACAAGTTTACGAATACTCGAGTTTGGAAGCTCCTTGACCGTCGTCTTTCGTCAGTGCTATATCGTTCAGCATTTACAGATTCCACTTCATCCAAAAATGAATAAACGATACCAAATAAAAAGAATCAAACTAGAAAATTGGAAAGTTTGTCGATGCGTACCATAACGGAAACCCCGAGTAACCCGTGGGTATAAACACGTGCAGTACTAAAGCCACGATTCCCCTGTTTTCCTGCAACAGCTCCTGAGATACTCCGAGGCTCTTCCGTGCCGGTGTTTCGCGCGAATCGCATCGCATCACCAGCAACAGAGAAAAGCCAGTAGCAGCTACATACACGTACGTAAAAGTCCGTAAGGATTGGAGTTGTTGTCCGCGTCCTTGGTCCGTCCAAGTACGTGCTTCGCGGAAAACAGTGAGCAGCGGGATGCGGGCGCCTTCTCGCTAATTGATCGGTGTACGTACGGGGAGCGTAACGCGCTTACACGCGCGCGCGTCCAAAGCGTGGAATACACCCGCTGCGCGTGCGGGGTGTATCGAGGGGCGCCGTGTCGCAGGAAAACGAGAAAAGATTTAAACGCGAGGTGAGTCCTGCGATTATCGATACAGTAATTAATGATGACGATACGTCAACGCGAAGCAGGCTTTGCTACGCGCCCCGTACGAGACTCAGCCGAGTCTGTTTCTTACTTTCCGTTGCTGCTTTTATACGACTCCACTGGAGTTGCTCGCTTTCGATCGTGTAACGATCACTGCGAGGTCTCCCTATATATCGACTCGGCACAGTCTCTTCTCCGGACGAGAGCCGCGTTCATTACCCGAGGAAAAGAACGGGACGGAGATAGCTTGGAGTAAAAAGAGCTTCGTTAATCAATTAATAAAATTGCTTCTTGCACGAAATTCCCTGCTGCTGTTACAAATTGCCAGAGAGACAAGTTTCTTTGGTTTTTACGGGAGCACGTGTAACGTGAACGAAACGGCGTAGGCACTCGAGACACGCATGATCTTTCTTTGGAATATATTTAAATAACATTTCAACACTTTTTCGTTTTACGCTTGGAAGAGCGTATTGAGTGCGAGTGACGCGAAGTAAGTGGATGTTGCAAAATTCGGAGGATGCTTAATGAGGAGAGCATTGTAAATGAAGTTTGGGTGTTGAATTGATGATTGGTCGCGGATATTTTAATAATGGTATGCGCATCTCAATGCATGCGATCTAAATTGAGCCGCAGTTCCCCAATGATATATTTTGATCACACTTATCGGTCAACCACTTTCGATTTTTATTTTCTTCTTCTTTCTTTCTATAAACACTTTAAATCCCACCTACAACCTAACCACTGTATACTTGCGTTTTTCATGAAACAATATTGCCCTTGTAGCATGACTCCTAGGACAGAAGTCACTAGCGAGAAGTCATAACATCCTAAAGATCATCGGATCTGGTTGAGAGATCCAACCGGTCTAACCAACGGTAAAAAAAGAAGAGTGCGATATGCATTTTTGTAGCCGGCAGCGTGAGCGGTTAACAGGAGAACGGGAACAGAAGGAGCCGACCGAAGAGAGCAGAGTTGTGGCGGCGGCGGCGACGGGGCCGATGATCCCTGACCGTGGCGCAGGTCAGGACGCCGACGGACGATGAAGAATTGTTTCCATTCTATCCTCTTCCTCACGGCCGCGGACTGGACGCTCTCAGTCGCTCTCTACTTCGCATCGCTTCGCCTTCCCATCCTTCGCTTCGCCTCCCTATTCCTGATCCTGATTCGCCTCCGGGGCGAATGCCCGTGTCAGTGGGACGATGATTTCTACAACAGCGACTCCCTTTTCCTCTCTTTTTCTTCTCAAGAGCTAACATATTGTCCTCTCTATAGCGGGGAACGAAAGCCCCATGAGAAATACGACCTCCAAGCCCATCGAGAAGTCGAAGGTGCAGCGGCACATCGGCGATCACACCGACGGTAAACGGGGATACGTTAGTTGTGCTCTAGCTGGCAGAGGATCACTCGAAAATTACGGCATCGTATATCCCCGTTACTGTCGGTAGCTGCACGTCAGTTACAGCCCAATGAGTCGGGAGTGAAAGCCTGTACCGTCTCCTTTTCACTGACACACACACACACACACACACACACACACACACACACGACTGCCTCTCAAAGAAATGCATTTAAAAACAAGACAGGAGGCTCAAGTGGAACAGGAAATATCGAAGCGTCTCGTGGAACGAAGATTGACAGGTGGGTGATGAAGGTTTTCGTTGATTTATTGCATTTGTGAGGATGAGCAAAAGGGTTTTATGATTGGGAAGGTTGAAGCCAGGCTCTGTTTAATTGCATTCGTAAGCGACTCGTGACGATGATGAAAAAATATGTTTCCAAGTATTCGTCTGAATTCAGCATTTATTTGATTGAGACTTTCATTCGAAACTACACCTTGGCATTGTGTCTTGAATAAATTAATTCACAAGCAAGACGAAATGTTAGAGAAGAACGAGAAATATGACAGCATCCCGTGGAACGAAGATTGACGGCCCAGTGATGAAGGGTTTTCGCAAATTTGTGTTGCATATGTGAAGACGAGGTGAAGGGTTTCATGATTGGTAAGTTTAAATGCAGATTCCGTTTAATTACGTTTTTAAGCACCCAGTGAAGACGAGATGAAAATATATATTTTTAATTAGTTGCCTGGATGTATTATTAACTACATCAATATTTTTGTTTAAAATTGAACCTCGACGCGTAATTGTCGTTGGGAAAACGAATTTAAAAATAAGAAGAAATGTGAAAGTGAAAAAGGGAATATTAAAATGTTTTATAGAAATTAGAAGTATGTGATTTGCTTGCTTGTTTTAGGTAATATTATGTTTATGATTCTACAATGAAACTAACAAAATCTCGTGGATCTTGTTATTCATTATTCATTGTATCAAGATTTCTGTTGAAAAGCAAAGATATTCAAATGGCATCCATCCTTAGTGTGTGGAATGATGATTTTAAGGCTCGATTGTGAGTAAGGCCTTTGTATCCTTTGATTTCATCTCTTTCTTCGCCGTTTTCTTCTTCCACTCCCTTTCACACTCCCAGTGCTGTAGCCGAAGGGACCGTGTTCAAGGTCCAAGGTTACTTGGAGAATATGTACCGTTCGTATATCGAGAGGGATAATCGCGACCCCTAGGCTTCCGGGTATCGCTATCAATTATATACTCGTTCCAGAGGTTATCAGAGGCGATGAACGTTTTGCTCGACGGTGACCTTTCTCTTCTCTTTATTTTCCCATCTTTTCTCCTCCTCCTCACCTTGTGGTCACGTTAAGAGAATCGCGTCGGGGGGTCGGTGACTCCATCCGTCTACACTCGACGAGCTATACAATTTGACACAATTTTTTGTCAATTTTCCAATTAACTTTCACTTCGATTTAGAAGGTTTTGTCGTAGTCAAATCTCACTCCTGTAATTTTCGCATTTATATTTGACTTGTTCATAGAAAAAACTGATCATATGAAAAGAAGAAATTAAGATTGCTGCAGGCGACGAAACCGAAAATTGATTAACACCCGTGCTTGTAGAGTTTACTTGGTGAAAAATGAAACTGAGAGAGCTGATCCTTTTACGGCAAATGTTTAAGTAGGTCTCAGATTCCTCGCCATTTGCACAATTTTTACCGAATAGGTTAATGCAAGGCGACGATAAGCGGTAAACTAAATTACCACTATTTATTTATATACCCTCGTGCTTAATCGTTCATTCGTCCCAACGTGTTTACATCCACTTGTGTGTATTTTCTCTGAGCATTTCTCCTTCGTTAATAAACGCATTCCGGTATATTCACCGGGGGAAGCTCTCCCGCGCGGATCAGCGAACCGCAAGGACTCTTGAGTATGCACCGGTGTAAGTTTACGACGTGGAGCCTGCCGTGTCAGTGAGGTCCCGTGAAAACGAGTTCAGAGAGACA